>CM039136.1:31605103-32205103 GCA_022036555.1 Microstegium vimineum | reverse complement strand
TCAGACCCAATAATGTCACATCACATAGCACATGGTTCACCGAGATACCAATACTGGCCAAAACCAATCGGCACCTCTAGCTTTTGGGATTCATCATCCGGCTAATTACCTTTTCATCAAATGTGATTCCATAGTCCAAGCAAACCAGATTGGGCACCAATAGGAGTCCGTATGGCTGTTACTGCTATCGGAGTGCATACGTTAACAATATAGACATGGCAAGAGGGAAATCAGTGAGTAGTTGCAAGAGCCAGAGATGGAGACAATTTTAATTTAAAAGGGAGGGTACTATAAGGGAGCCAACACAAGCCACCTCACCATCACCAAATCCTGAATCCAAATCCTGAATCCAGGTAAACCAGATAACTCAACTTATGTCTAAATCCAACAACTAATTTTCTAGGTATATAAACAGGGACACTTGTGTTTTTTGCTTAGATAGATCAAATAAGACATGGAAGTCAAAAAGTTGATTCAACTTATGTCTGCTCCTACACTTTTTAATTGTTTCTTTATAATTACTAATGCTAACATATCAGATGCATCAGTAAAAATGCATCACACATCAGTAAGATAGAGTATATTTGTGTTTCATTTATGTAGATGGTCTGAAAATCAAAGAAGGATTCCAACCAGATGCATGCTTCTGACTTAGATTATTGAGAACAAGCATTTCCTCAATGTCAGCATTATCATAAATCCTACATTATCACCTAGGTAAAAACAGTCATATGGTTTAAATGTAATGTGGAAATGCTTTAAAACAACTTTAGGAAGTTATCATCACAGAAGTAAACAGATTATCATCACAGAAATATGAACCTTCCTACAGTTCATGCCTGTTTGGATTACAAACACTAGAATATAACAGTTGCTATTATACTCACATGTTTAAGAATCCAACAGAAAATGTCTCCAAACATGCTGAAGAGGAAGAGGGTGTACGCAGATCCAGAACCGGTAGTCCCCGATATGACCACCTACAGGTGCGTATCTCGTACATTGTCAAAAAAGGAACAACAAACTGAAATTAACATCGATACATCACCATTTTGCAGATGGGTTCATTTGCATGCAGTAACAGTGGAACACAGTATTAATATATTTGATGTAAGTGCAGTAGTGTTTTGGAAAGACCATCTACGTACGCATGGGATATCATAAGGTTTAAATATATGAACATTAGGTCAAGGATATGTAATGTTTCACAGCCTTGTGGGACCAATCATGCCACACAGATTACAGCCTTTTGGGAGACACAATTCATGTATGCAAACTGGGATAGATGGCAACCTCAAAACAGCATAAATTCAAAGCAAACAACAAATTCAAAGCAAACAAATACATGTAACATGCCCAGATAATGATGTGAGACAAAGATAAAAAATTGGACACTAATGGGATGCAGACGACAAGTTACATGGTTGGGGGATAAATTAAACAATTAAAGATGACTAAGAAATGTAAAGTGGAAGTACACATATAATAGCTCATTTTGTCTTTGTAAATTGTAATGACTGGTACTGAATTAACAAGACAAAAAATCATGGAGAAGAAATGTTCATATCTATAAACAAAGTGTTCCTTTTATTCAAAGAATAGGTCAATAAATGATTCTTATCTTTTCATTTGCATGTGGTCATTCACACATGTGGTCATTCACACCACACCTCCGTTGGTGAGCTCGTCATTCACGCCATCCAAACATGAAAAGTAATACAAGATATAAGATAAGAGAAAAAGCTTAAGTAAAAAAATATATTGCGGTTAATCTCCTCTTTGCTCTTTTTAGGTGTAGGAGAAAAATATATTGTGGTTAATATCCTCTGCTGCTTAATCTGAATATGTTCTGTCTAATTTAGGTGCTCTTATAACTATGCTAACAATAGGAAAAGTGGTCTGTGCATGTGTATGAAGATCAAACCATAACTATATATCAGGGTTAGGCACCATTTCAGGTTAATAGTGAGACTCTTTACCGACCAAAGTAACAGGAGGCAGTATGTGAGCACATGCAAAGCATACATCCCTCATTCAGAGACCCAACGCCTTAAAAAATGCAGTGCCACTCTAGTACAGAAATTAGCTCACAAATTATAAAAGTAGCAACATCTCCTATCGGAACCATAACTGTACTGATATGCTGAAAATTGCAGACAAATAGATTCAGAAACATAGGACCCAGATCCACGAACATGCACTAGATCCAGACACATAGGGCCCAGATCCACGAACAAACACTAGATCCAGACACATAGGTCCCAGATCCACGAACCATGAACTAGAAAAACGCAAGCACACAAACCCATATCAAGGTACAAGCACTAGATACAGTGGACACAGGTCGGACCAAAAAGGAAAACAAGCACTAGATCATGATAGAATGCACAGTTAGGGTTTAAGAAGGGGGGGGGGAATGGCTCGGATTTGTTTTGGCGACTCCACCAACAAAGAAAAACCTAATCTAGATCAGATCCGAATGCACATAGGGTTTGGGGTTAGGGTTTGAGAATGGGTAGTTGTACCTGGTGGCTTATCGGCGCCGCGAAGTCGTCTTATCGTATTTGGCGTCGCTGGGATTGGAGGGGGTGTGCGCCGGGGACTAGGGTTGTAGCTGGGTCAGGCTCTCCAGTCTCCACAACAAGCCTCGTTGCTGCTGGAACAGAGGCCGGCTGCGGAGAACGACGACCGACGTACCACACTCGCAGGAAGAGACGAGGGTGACACTACGCCAGGCCGCCGGGTCGCGCGGACGCCGATACGTCGGGTCCCGCAGATCTGGCCGCTGGTGCGAGCTCGACGAAATGGAGTAGGTTACAGATGAGAGCGGTGTAGGGAGACCGGGCGGGATTCAGTTGAGAAATGGAGTAGATAATGGATAAGAGACGGTGTGTGGAGGTTGCGAGGAAGAAAAACTGGTGGAAGGGTGCAGGAAGAGGATAAGGTGAGTCCACAGCTGGACGTCGTGTCACGCGGTCTCGGAGCAGCCTGGCCGCGCAGATCAGGCTAGGCGGCGGCGCCACCGCTCCGCGATGTGCTCTCCATGGCAGCGGTGGAGGGAGGTAAGTGGGTGGGTAGGTAGTCGGCTGAGGAAGACGAGTGGGCGGATGAAGACGAGTGGGTGTTGTTAGCTTCGAGAGAGTGCGTGAGCGGTGGGTTAGTGGATAAGGCCTGAACATGGCAATTTTGCATCCAGGTCCTCCATTTTCATGTGAATCAACTGTCAGTCTCTCCACTCTCTCAGTTATTGTTTCAAAACAACCCTTATGCTTTAACGGAAATAACCCGCACTACATTTCTCTTATGGGCCGACCAGCTTCCACTTCCTGGGCTTAATGGGCCGTAAACTGTTGGGGGTTTTTTAGGCTAACTATTATTTGACATATTTTCTTCTTATCTATTATTTGTTTCATACCTATTATTTTTTCTTATTTACAGGTTTTTAAAATTTAATGTAGCTTTTAAATTTGGTAGGAATTCACCACAAATCATAAATATATATATATGAATGGAAAAACAAAAAAAAACATGTTTAAGTATTAAGTTTTTGTGGTATATTAAGTTACAGGAGGCGAACAAGAAGGCAACGAAAAAGGCTCAAAAGAAATGCCAAGAAAAATACATAAAATAAAAAAGTTAAGGATAAGAAGACTCAAATGATGTCGTATTTAAGGAGGTTCTAACGCCTTAGACGAGGTAATATCACATTTTACTAATATAATGCATTTTTCATTCCATTTGTATTGTATAATAATAATAATAAATATTCATTTAGTAACGTTATATTTGTTTTCATTCATAGGTATTTTAAATATTTATCGGGTTCTGCATGGAGATGATGTATACACACTACATAACTACTGAAAAAATATTTGTACATATTTGATTTAATGATGTCAAGAATATTTGCAACATTTACTCGAATCAATGATGCCTACTCCCATGAAAAATATTGTTATGTTATTTTGCGCTCCATGTCTTTTTAATACATACGTTTTGTTATCCCGTAGTAACGCACGGGCACGATACTAGTAGAACGCATAGACACCTGGTTGAAGTCAGATCAGAAAAATCCCTGGTGATTTGGACACGAACTCCATCATTTTTATTTTATTTATATTAGAGATCCTTGTTGAAATTGCAATTCAATGTTCCCATTACAGACTCACGGAGCTCCTGATCTCGCTGGACTCGAACAAGATATGGTTCTTACTGCTATTACTCCAGATTTTTTCATATATTATGTCTTCCTGTTCTTTAAATTGTAGTCTGAAGAAAAGTAATGCCAGTGATCCTTATGTTACTCACGTACTGACAAGAGTAGCACTAGGGGTTACTTCAACATTGGTATAATTGATGGCTAGGATATAGAGAAGAGTAGTGCCGAGGAATTTTAAACATATCTTTCTTGGAACAAATTTGTTAATCTGAGCACTACATAATTCTGTAGCAGCATAAAAACAGAAATCTGAATTGTAAAGTCTTACTAGGGTCATCAAGCCTTACTATCAGTTATATTCAGTCGCTGCCTCTGTCATATTATCCTGAGAAGCTGGCACTGTCGATGTAGTCATGGCGTCCTCCCACGCTTCAGCACCGAAAGATAGATTCTAATAGAACGCATAGACACCTGGTTGAAGTCAGATCAGAAAAAATCCATGGTGATTTGGACACGAACTCCATCATTTTTCTTTTATTTATATTAGAGATCCTTGTTGAAATTGCAATTCAATGTTCCCATTACAGACTCACGGAGCCCCTGATCTCGCTGGACTCGAACAAGGCATGGTTCTTACTGCTATTACTCCAGATTTTTTTCATATATTATGTCTTCCTGTTCTTTAAATTGCAGTCTGAAGAAAAGTAACGCTAGTGATCCTTATGTTACTCACGTACTGACAAGAGTAGCACTAGGGGTTACTTCAACATTGGTATAATTGATGGCTAGGATATAGAGAAGAGTAGTGCCGAGGAATTTTAAACATATCTTTCTTGAGACAAATTTGTTAATCTGAGCACTACATAATTCTGTAGCAGCATAAAAACAGAAATCTGAATTGTAAAGTCTTACTAGGGTCATCAAGTCTTACTATCAGTTATATAACAAGCCATAGAACAGAGTCATTCTATTTTAAATTATGAGTCATTCTTTCGTATCAAGATGCCCTGTAAACTGATGGAAGAAAGTTCAGTAATCATATTAGCCACAGTGTAGGTTATGCTACATGTACTGCTACTATAGTAATAGCATGGCAGGGTCATAATAAGAGATAGACTTCAGTAATTTGTGTCATTCTTGAACTACATGGTAACTGAACCGCAAAATCAATTGTTAGTTCTTGAACTCCATGCTAACTAACTATTATGAGATGTGTTTTTACAAGTGGCAAAAGCAACTAATAATTGATGTACTTCCTGTACTTCATGATAATTGCACCTTTGCACAATCTAAATTATAGTTTGGACAATAAGAATATGGAATGTTAATTTGAAAACAAAAATTGGACTATAATTTATTTTTTGATGTCTTTACAGAAAAATAGACCATAGTGTCAGTCAACACCACCTAGAAGACGACAAATATGCTCTTGAGGCACTCGTCTGGTACATCATGTATGCCTCTACCCACAATGAGCACACACACAATGTAGCTGTCACCGCTTCCGTAGTTGTTGTCTATGGCGCCACTAGACACCTTGGTGCAGCAAGTCAGTATCGGAATCAAATTGAATTAGAAGCAGAATACACTAGCTTGATCAGAAAATTCCCTGGTATGTTCAACATGATATCTTTTCTTTTGGGTCCCCTTTTTCTATTTGTATTAGAGATATTTGTTGAAACTGATATTGAAAGTTGCTATTGCGAGCTCTTGGTCTCATAGAATATGAATCCTAGCCTTGCCGGGCCCAACGATGCTCTTGATATCGCTGGACATGGACAATCAAGGTCTGCTCCTATTGTTGTTACTCTAGGTTTTTTCACCATTACTCTTATCCTTTAAGTTTACAATTTATACAATGTGTAATGGTCCTTTAAATTATGTAATTACATCTTGTGATGAGATGGTGACTCTAAAGTTATGCCTTTATCCCTTGGACGAATATAGGCGTATAAGAGAGTGATCATATATTGAGGTTTAAATACTGGTATAATCACAGTACGTTGCACAAATAATTATTGTGCAAGTGAGGAGTTTTTCTTTTCGTTCCCAATTTTCATTGTGATATGCAGTTCAGACTCTCAGAATGCATATCAGCAGCTGTCAAGTTTTTCTTTCTGTTCCCAAATTTATTTGCATCGAATGCACATAAGTAATTGTAGTCGCATCAACGGAGAGCAACTATGTCAATAACAAACTGTGCCATCTTATCCACTATCTAATTTCTAACATCAACAACGATCAACTTTATTTCTAAGGTAGAGCAAAGCCATGAGCTATTGAGGACATCACCACAGGTCTGTGCGAATATGCATTGCTTTTGCTTAATTATAGATTGAATATTTTTATGCTCGGTTTCCATTTTAGCTTGCCCAACTCCAAATCTGTATAGATTGAATATTTGTATGCTCAGTTTCCATTTTGGCTTGCCAAACTCCAAATATGTGTCATGACTTATATTGTTTTTTGATCTCCATATACTGTCAGGTACTCCCAATATGTAAGGCTTGAAGCATGGTTCTTGCTACTGGAACGCTAAAGGTGGCTGATGGTTTGGGGGACTGCTACTTCCTAGCACCAAATGTGCTTAGTTTTAGTCAAATAATGTGTATATATAATCATTAAGAGATATGGTCAGGAACAAGAACATCATTGAAACTCTAATCAAGAACATTACATCAAAACCTATGATAAGGACTTAGGAGAAACTTTTACCCGTTGCAACGCACGGGCATATTTGCTAGTAAAACTTATTTGAAAAAGATCCAGATTTTTCGTGATGCTATAAATTTGTGTCATGCTAACTTTCTTAGGAAGAGCAACTCCAATAGACTTGCTAAAATTAGATGCTAAATTATGAGATTTAGCCATTATGTAAAATAGAAAGCTTATCTAAAATATAGAGTTTTACAACAGCCTAGCTAAATTGAAAAACCTGTATAGCAAACATACATCGCTAGGTAAATATGGCCAGCGAGAATGATGGGATAGCCAGTTGGGTAAAATAGAAAACGGTATACACAAGTTGTTGAAGTGATGTTTTGGAGCACAATAGTTATAAATAGCTTCACGAATACATTTAGCCAGTTTGTTGGAGTTGCTCTCAATATCGAGTTGCCATAGATAAGTTTTCTGCACAATGTAAATGAGTTGCTCTTGAAACTTATATTTCAACTAGCATTGTGCCCGTGCATTGCAACGGGAACAAAATATTGTTCTTAGCAGGGATACTTAATGTTTTTTTTGTGAAAGTGTAATGATCTCCAATATAAATGGTTGTCTCACTTGTAGAGTGTTAAAACCTAAGTAATATTCTAATCGAACATATGAAATTGAACAAGCTGCAATTGAACCCTTAACACCAAACAAAATATGAAACAAGGTATGTCCAGTTGTAGAGACTTGCTAATTCAGTTACAACCTTTTTCGCAAGTCAAAGACGTTCTCTCAAGCTTGCTTACGACCTTTATGGCAAGTCAAAGTAATATGACGACAATCGACAACTAATAGTGCAAATCTTTATGTCCGACCTGCTATTGGTCATGAAGTATGGAAGATTTCTAGGAAAAAAATGCATACAAAAACTCCATCAGTTAGCCAATCTTAAGATTTTTTTTTTTGCTACAGCTATAGTTACAATTAGCATGTATCTCTGAACCAATAAAAAATACACTTTATCTAAATTAGAATGCCAACCTTTTAGCGTCGCAAAATTCAACATAAAAATTGAGAATATCAATAGATTAACAAATGATGTTTAATCTTATATTAAACATGTACATGTTACTTGGAATTTTTTAAAAATAAACTTGAAAAGTTCTCAAAAGCATAATTGACAGTTTAAAGATAGTTTGTAGAATCAATTTCAAATAACATAGTTATTAATGGTTAACATGTCAATGCCAATATAATAAATGATATAACGTAGAAAATTGATTGAGTACCCATTGGGTTATCCTATATTATGTTTTTTAACACTAACATCAATAAAAGTCTAAGATTTATACAAAAGTATTAAATAGAAGACATTACCTTGATTACGGGGAAGGGATATACAAAGGGTTTTCCATAGCAATGGAATCTGGATGCAGAGTGTTGGCACGAAATTCTTTTCGTCTTTTGTAAGAGGCTCTCTTTGTGTCCTTTCGTTCAGTCGTTGCATTATACGATCTTTCACGTTCCTGCCTAGCTTTTTTCTTCTCGGGTGGCATATTTTTGTACCACTTTCGACTGTAAATGCATTTTTTTTCTCTGAGCATATATGCAATATCAGCTGGAGAGATTTGACCTAAGGCTTGAATGCAGACAATAAAACAATTTTTAATTAGTGGAATTTCATTATAGTATATGCACAAATTAATATTTATGTTGATCCCAATACTTATTTTAATTAGTTATATTCAAATTAAGAAAAAGCATAGTTAAATATATTTTTTTGAATGCATCAATTAAATGTTCTATAGTATACACCATATGTTTACTATAAACATGGAAACATTTAGAAGTCATAGTTGTTATCATATTTTATTGATGAGTTGCCACCTACATATTGTTTAAAACACATCAATGTATGTTACCCCTATCACACATGGTAAAAATAAAATAATATCTAGTAATTGGTTAAATAAGTTATTATTATTAACACCGTAACACGGTTAAATAAGTTACCAGGATTCTCATTTTCCAAGTTTCTTGATGGCTCACCACCTACAAAAAAAATGTTTCAAAACTGCATATGAATCGTGAAGAATATGTTATATGTATATATTATTGAGCAAAGTGTACGTAGTGCCACCATTGTTTGCATTGGTTTGGAGAGCATCGATTGCTACTTTTTTGTTTGGTACGACTCACAACGGTTTCTGTTTATTTCTTCTTTTTTATTAGAAGGCATTGATGCACGGCGAGCTCTATCCCTTTCATTTCTACGTACAGAAACTAATTGTGTTTTTACCCACTGCAAAAAAAAACTTTAAGATGAGAAACATAGTCATTGTTACATATATAACAATATTACTCAAAGTAGCATTACCTTTTTTATGCTGGTATAATTCACGGCGCTTTTTGTTTAGTTGGTTCCTTCTCTCTTCAGACATTGATGCAAATCTTGCTCTTTCTCTTTGCCTCTTGCGCTCCGGCCTTCAGGTCTTCATCTTTAGTTATGATGCATTTTGACCCTCCCTAAATATGATGCATTTTGACCTACTAAAAATAATAATTATAGATTGGTGTTGAATACAATAATGGTTATATTAAAACATACACAAATAAAGAAACACATATTTAGTTACCTTTATCGGCAACAGATGTAAGGACTCCAAATGTTGTGAGACATTCGTTACTTTTATTGGGATCCATTTCATTTACTTTGGAGATACAACTTCACAATAGGTGGCAGTTTGTTAGCATAAAAAAAATAAATGAACAAAAAAATGTTAGAACGTATGGATTAGATCCAAAGAAAATACTAATCAATTTACTGAACTTCTGTCATTTTGTTAATCTCTTTGAATCTCTAAATTAAACGCATGAGCATTTTCAAGTATGAGCAGGCAGGTGCGACAAGACATGAAAGGCAGGGAGTTTTGGGGTTCAGACTGCTTACCGGTGACTGTCAAGGAGGCAGAACTCGCGACGTAGGGAGATCTCATGGCTGTGGAGAGTCGTCGCCGTTCAGGTGTCCCGGAGGTCGACGAACGTCGCAGAACCGGGATGGTGCGCCGGGCTGCAGTGTTGCACAGGGCGTCGTCGCCGCGGATGGTTGGCGGCGTAGCGACGGGATGTCGGAGCGGTGTCCTCGCTTTTGCGTGGTGGTCAGGGCCGCGGAGGCCTGACTCGACGTCGTCGAACGAGGGATCAAGTCAATTGTCGTCGAACGAGGTTGCGCTGGATCGCCGGATCACGTCAGTTAGGTTGTGCTGGATCGCTGGATCACGTCAGGTTTCGTCGAACGAGGTTGCGCTGGATCACCGGATCACGTCAGTTGATGTGCATCGCATCGTCACCGGCCAATTCGCTCGTGATGATAGGGACGCGTGATTGCCGGTTTCCAATTGCACGTACGGCTTCACACACACGTTCGTAGTAGTGGTTTCCTTCTAAGCGACTGAATGCAGTAGCGTTTTTATCGGATCGGAGGAAACCAATTGTGCCGGGTCAACCGCATGCTCGGGCGTGCGAGGGAAATGCCGGGCAGAGCGAAGCGGAGCGAGGCCCGTCGTCCTCCGGATAGAGTCAGACTTCCGTATTTTTTAGTTGTGAAAAATGTTAAACAACAACGAAAATTTTTAATAATAGGTTTTTAAAACTGAAAGTTTAACGGCCACGTTTTTCTGAATAAGTTGAACAACGGAAAAACCTATATTTATAATAATCCTAAAAAATATTAAAAAGTGCAAGTTTGTTCACGTCTATTATTATTAACTAATACTCGTGTTAACGCTACAGTTTCATCTAGTGAAATGCTTTAAAAAACAATCAATTTATTTTTACATAGTTTAACTTTTACACAATAGTATTTGACGGCCTTGCCGAAGCGGTTGAGGTTCCGCACAGAGGACTGCACGGCCTCCACGCTCTGCCCAGTCTCATCGATGTCGTATGCGTGGAGTATGCCGTAGCTGGAGGCCGACTCGAACAACAGGTACATCGCAGGCTTCGTGGAGGATGCCGTGTTGGGCATAGTGGAGCAGCGCGCGATGCGCGACGCAGTAGTCGCTAAAAAACAACATCTACGTAGCTGAGAAATATAGGACTTAATTGTTTTTTACATATAAATAGGACTTAATTGTTAGTACAGTTTGCTAATTTCGATATGACGTGCCTTGCGTCTGCTTCTTTCGTTATCTGCTAATATTCATCATTTTTTATTAGTACAGTTTCTAGAAGAAATGCATTATAGTAATTTTTCTTGAATTTAATTGTAGAGGAAATTGGGAGTATATGAAACCGGAATAGAAGTCAAACCATGAATCTGACACAAAATCAAACCGTGAAGAAATGGTACTCATTTTAAAGCTTGATGGAATGTGGTAAAAAACGTGAAGAAATGTTACTCAATTTACCAAAAAAATGTATAAATATATATAACATGCATATATATACTACTATCAGTCCAGGCTGACCAGAGGGCAATGATTTTGTCATAGTGCAATGGTGTCAACACAAAAATATAGAAACCCGCTAATATAGAATAATACAGAAAACAAAGATCAATATAGAATAAAATTTTTATATCATGGACTCAGTATACACACCTTCTATCACCATTTTAGGACGTCTTGGTAAACTATATTCTTTGTGCTCTTCCCTGTAGGATTCAAGTCCTTTTTTGGCTTTGCCAAAATTCTTGTTGTTGATCTTGACACCCCCTTGATAAACTAACATAAAGTTGTAAACCCAGACTATTTCGGCTTTGTGTATTTTCTGTAGTTACGGTAAAAAGGCCACCATGGCTATCATCCTAATGTGAGGTTGGTTCGATATTATCATTGTCCAATCTAATTGGTGAGTTTTGGTTGATTTTAGAATGATAAATAGCTGCATTATTTTGGCACAATAGAGATTAAAATAAAGTGACTATTTGACATAAATTGAAATGAAGTTAAGTATATTCTATTTACCGTTGGCAACAGATAGTGTACTTCCTGTTGTGGTTGCGGTGCCAATGTCAGCATGGATATGATCCTCATCTGGTTGGTTGGATATTTTTCTTGTTCAATAAAATTGTAGAGTTTTGGTCCATTTCAGAATGATTAGTACCTGCATTGTTTTGTCAGTTCCACACACGTTGGTTTGACTATATAAAGAACCTGACTAAAAAAACAAAATATACCACGTCCAATTAAAGTAGAGGTAGCGCTAATGTTTTGGGATTCGACCGCCTTTCTTTCTCGGTACTGACGCGGGTAGTCAGGTTGTTTCCTCCTCATCTCCTCCCTTTGTTCGTCGGACATCTTAGCTCGACGAATCCATTTATATATATATATATATATAGATATATATATATATATAGAAAATGAATGATTAGGACACCCCAAAGTGCTATGTAGTAGAGATATACAATGTCAAATCATACCTTCGATATAGGTGATATCGCTTAGTGCGTTGTTTGTATTTTTTTGGTGTAGACATCGATATATATTGTATCAATGTTGCTTTTGGACAGGTGACCGTGGCCTCACGCTCTTGGCCCTCCGGCCACGGGGAAGCACCACCTACAGTCCTACACAAACGTCCACTGGCGAACTGTGGCCTAACGCGTCTCCAGCCACAGGTGCAGAATCCACGTACGCGGCGATACTGATCAGCCTAGATTTTGCTGACGATCATGATAAAAATAGCTAACCAAAGTTATGTTCAAAAGTTCACATATAATAACTTAAATTCAAAACTTGTGTAAATGAAAATATATATAGACACTGGTATAATCAAAATGGCTAACTAATCACTCTGCAGTGCACTCTGCAGTTTAGTGGCAAAGGCACTGACGATATATTGCATGACTGGTATGTACGTGCTATTTTATGGATTTTGAAATTAAATCTCTACTGTAATTTTGCAAGTATTGGACCCAAGTATATGTTCAATATACACAATTTTAGATTTGATATTGGCAAAATTTTAGAAAACAAACCAAACGCTAGTTTAGTTAGCAAAACATAGAATCAACAATCTTTTAGCAGTAGCCATGATCCGCAGCAGCATATAAAAGTTTTGCATTAAAGATACTCCTGGCGTATTGGAAATCGTCAATGCAACAGAAGGTTATACCTGCTCTGATCGGGGATTGGTGTAGGCCGTAGGAGCACTGGTCCGTGATTAAATAACAACAGATTAAATGGTGAAAGACATTGGCTGGGCGCTAGCAGAGATGAAAGGCATGCAAGGCGCTGGTACTGTGGACGACTGAATAATGGATCAACCAAATCGGTGTGCTTGTAAAAAAAAACAGATCAGTGTGTACGTAGGTGTAGGACCGTGTACTTGTTGGCGCTGGCAGTGCTTCCTTGATCTTTCTCCGCTGTTGGCAGGGTTGATCTGTGGGATCTTTCTCTAGTGAATGCTAGGCGGTGGCAGGGTGCAGGACCGGAAGAACTTCACACGGGGATCGGAGGATGGGGCAAGGTGCAGAATACCTGGAATGTTTGACGCCGGATCGGAGGATTGCGGAGGGCAGCGTGCCGTCGAGGGTCACGCGGGATCGGAGGATCACGGAGGGCGGCGTGCCGTCTAGGGTCACGCGGGATCGGAGGATCGCGGGGGCAGCCTGCCGTCGAGGGTTTCACGCGGGGTGAGGGCGCGGGGGTGTGAGCGCAGGTGAGAAGCCTTGGACAAACTTCGGTTGTGAGCCATTGGATCTGAATGAGATGTTTCGTGAGCCTTTGATTTTAATAGAGATAAATTCCTGTGTGCAATATCCTAAGTGCACAAAGATTAGATCCCTCAGCGGGGGACGTTTGTGTGGGTGGACCTAGTATAGATTTAAGATTTCAATTATAGTAGAGATTACAAATTTTGTAGAAGTTTCTATATTAATCATCACAAACAAGCTACAAAAATTAAAAAAAAATCCTAAAAAATACATATAGTTAGAAAAATCAAATAATCGATTGGATATATTCTATAATTATAGTAATAGCCACTGCACCTATTTTTTCTAAATGCTAACCATCTCAGTCATTATAAAAAAACATAAGTAACCACTACATTTGCATGTAAATTACCTATCTTTCTTCATTGTTAAATGTAACCTAAAATATAACCCCTTATATATATATATATATATCTAAATTATTAATCATGTCATTTTGATACATACTCTAAGTAACTCCAAAATTTGGATCAGATTATACACTTGTACAATATTTACTAAATTGGACAAATAACACCCTCATCTCACCACGACCACCAAACACCCCCTCAATCTTTTCACATTAGAAAAGACCTGTTTGGTGTATGGAACAGCTTGACTACCCTCCGCTATTTGTTGTGGTGCTGCCTAGTTAGAATGTTTGGCTTCAAAATAACTACGAGATGAGGTTTAGTTCCTTTTAGTCATAATTTGATGATTAGTTAGCTAAGATTGCCCTTTTAGTTTCATTTAGTCACAGTGTTTGGCTAAAAAATGACTAAATCAATCTACATTTAGATGATTAAACTTTAGAAGGTGAAAACCAAACAAGCCCTCATTGTATGTTTGATGTTTGGAAGCCTAATAAAGCCTGAATCACTTAGGCCAGTCTCAATAATGGAGCTTCATAGAAGGTTTCATGCACACTAAATATGGTGTCACGTCAGCAGATTTACACTTTTTTTAATAAAACGATGAGGAGAGAGAGGGGAAAGGTTTTATGGTAATGAAACTATACAACGTTGTTCCCAAAACGTTGGAAACCGTGTGAAATCCCCACTGAGAGCTTTTATAAGTTTCTTAGGATGCACGCAAAGTAAATGTATGGTGAAGATGAGAGAGAAAAAAAGAAAGAGACATTGCTAACCACATGAAACTATACATGTTAAATTTAATAAAACTAGAAAAATGAGAGATGAAACCCTCCATTGAAACAGGCCTTAGAAACTATACAGAACACGCACACATGAAACGGTATGGAGCAGTTGGTGTTTTCTTTGTTGGATCTCGAAGCGCCAGAAACTTGGTTTGGCACCAATACCGAGTTTTTTCACTGATGATGAGTATTGACAATTATGTTTTTTTTATTTATAATTCTGATAGAAGAGATCGATGTGATGGGCCAGGGCGCAAGCGCAGCGCAGGTCAGATTTGGGACAAGACAATTGACGAAAGCAAAATTGTACGCATACTATATTTCATGGCCACTAGATCACCTTTTCAGCAAAAAATTTTAGGTGTCCATTTAGAGCAAGTATTATAAAGAACCGTAAACAGACTAAATGGTAAGGTGGAGGAAAGAGAAGAGGAGAGAGAGGAGGAGTGAACTGTAAGCTTATAGCTAACCTGGACATAAGAACCAAAAAAATATGTAAGATTGACAAGTGTGTCATATGTCGACTGTAAAGATGCAAATATTATATGAGTGGGCTGAGACGTTGGATGTAAGCTAGATGTGACGTGGCAAGAAAAAACTAGGAGAGAGTAGTCACTAGCTACGAGCAAATAGTCTATCTATTTCACGTAGCCCAAGACTATGTGAGAGAAGCATGTGTGAGTCCAGTAGCATATATTATTCTCTTTTATTGTCTCTCACCTCCACATCAGCTGGCTATATAGCTAGTATTAGATATTACCATTGCGGACGCCCTAAGGATTCATACAGCCAAGAGTGGGCTGTATTATTAGCCTTGCTCCTTGTTGGCACAAGTTATGATTAACTTTTCTATACTTAAAATTGTGCCACCAACATCTAGATCAGGGATAAAGCAAACACATCATGAATAGAGTTTATCAAATAACTAGTTCCACATGTACATGAGTGTTTGAGTGCAGGGATGAAGAAATGAAGCAAGTGAGAGCCAATGGAACCCACATAGGGGGTCGACCGACCACCCTATGGGACCACCTGGCTCTCCCCCTCGGCCATGATCCAAGAGAGGCACTCTAGAGTGAAATCCATCCATTGGATCACTCTGTGCTTTCTCTCAACGGCTCACAAGCAAAGCACAAGGATCCATGGGCCCACACCAAGGAGATAAACGTGACAACCACCTCAGAACCAGCAAATAACCTCAATGACAGGTGGGACCAGCACCAGGGAGTAGGAGGTGGGCCAGTGACCCCCAGGGGGGTCGGCCGACCATCCAAAGGGCCCACCAGGCCTTCAAGCAGTCCCTGACCAGTGGGGCCACACCTTGGAGGGTAGAGGGGGGCCCACTGGCCATAGGGGGGGTCGGCCAACCACCCCCCTAGGTCGGTTGGCTCCTCCCAACCGCCATACTCTTTCCCCACGTATTGGATCACCATCATTCATTCAATGACGGTTGCAAAGGCGGTTTGATCCAATGGTGGAGGATGGGAGGCCCTGGATTGCTGACGTGGCGATGGAGTAACCCCTACTCCACTCCTCTACTGTAAATAGAGGGTCATACCCCCCTCTCTACACATGGTGAAGAAGGCTACAAGCTCCATTCCTTAGAATTGTTCTAGTAGTTAGTCTAGAGTGAGAGTTAGAGTTGAGTCGAGCTTGCTCGGGATTTCCGGAGTTGTCTTCTAGGAAGTTTGGTATAACTCTTGTATCTTTTCTTCTTTGTAAGACTTTATCTTTATCAATATATTATCCTTTCTCTTTACTTTACTTAGTATTTACTTTGAGCATTACTATACTAGATATAGTATTGTTATATGTTCTTGCTCTTTAATAGCCTTTACATTTATAGTCTGTGATCCTTGTGACATTTCCTGTATGTGATCATTGCCTGTCATAGGGTGCTTTGATTATTGATCGTAGTCAAAGTAATAAGTTATGTATAAGCGTGGTGCTTATATATTAGCTTATCCTTGATTACCGCTTATTGCGTAGATTGTTCGTGGATGCTAATAGAAGGTGACAACTCTATCTAGCCTTAGTATTTCACCACGCGTGTCAGATAAGTTATTAAAAGGTAGGGCTTCAAGACAACAGGAGGGCGCGGTCCGGTAGGAGTTTTGTCCTCCTACTGATCTATCCCCTCGCCTAGCATACTTGTATTGAGGAGGCAAACTATAGTGTTTAGTCTAGTTAATTAGCTAAGTATATTAAAGTAGAGTGAATTGCTTAGGAATCCCTTGTACTCTCTCGTTGTCCTCCCACCTAGCTAATCTGTCTAGTCCGTTCTAAGTATCATTTACCTAGGCTCTTTCCTTCATCAATCCCCTTCCTATCACATTTATCATTTACCCCCCTATACTAGTCGATACTAAGTTGAGGTACTCTCTAGGATCTCTCTTTAATTATCATTTCTAGCTCAGTTTTCCCTTGGGATAAAATAAATTACGATACCTTGGAATACTCCTAGGTGAAGTTCTACAGCGGTATAATCTGTGCGCTTGCGGATTTATCCAATAGTCATAAGAAATACCCATAAACATTTCTGGCGCTGTACCGGGGATAGGGATTTATCTCTATTTGTGGTGCGACGCTAAGAAGTGTCAACACTCTTATACACACCCATGTCCACATGCTCAGTGCCGGTCCTAGGATTTTGAGGGCCTTCTGGCAAAAAAATCTTAGACATAAAAACTTATGTATAGCAGCTTATTATAATTGAAAAATTAATCTTCTTCTTTTTAATTTTCTTTCGTAGCCTCTAATGTACTCCCTCCGTCCCAAAAAAGATGTCACTATAGGATGGGTGCAGGTCAAACTTTCTCAACTTTGACCAAGTTTATAGAAAATACGTGTAACAATTATATCTCTAAATAAATTTGTTAAAAAACTAGACTTAAAGATCTTTCCGATGATACTAATTACTTAACATAATTATTTATATATTTTAATATATAATTGTCGGTATTTTGAAAACGTTGACTTCTCAGGAAGCGAAAATGATATTTATTTAGGGACAGGTGGAGTATGTTTTTTAAATAACATTCTAAAATTTTAACACCTAAATTAGAAGAAAAATATGACTATATGAGTACAAATTACAATTACTAGAAATCTATAATGGTAAACAAATTATTAATTTGAATTAATTATTGAACAAGAAAAAAGCAAGCCTAAATGGCCCATTGTAGAATTTATACTACGTAGTTCACTGTTCACTTATCTAGTCCTGTCAAGTAGTCCTATTCTACAGCCGCACAGAATGCTAGGACCATAGGCGAGCAGCTCTGTCATCTTTGCTCTTCTCTAGCCAAAGATGTGCGGCAACCGGACTCGTCGCTGGGAAAAGAAAGAGGTTGACGATTTCTAGCCTCCAAAAATAACAACTATTTGATATCTATCGTGGGGGTTTTATACCTGGATTTAGGCCCCTACCTTACCTGAGCCCTCGGCCGTCACACACACCGCCACCCCCCTAGGGCCGACCACATGCTAGGTCTGCAGTTCGCCCCAAGCACATCTACAAAGTACAGCCGAAAGTTGCTGGACTCAAAGTTCCTCTCGGCGAGGGGGTAGTAACACATGCGGCGTGTAAGCGTGGAAGAGTTAGCAGGGGTGTTGGCTTATATATGCATGTCGCCCGCGGGCTGCGACGTGGGCATGGAAGCATGAGTGGGTGAGGGGAATGGCCCCTCATGTTCCTCCGTGAAGCAAACAAGTACTCCGTCGTATCGGATTTAGAAAATATTTTAATAAGAGTTAGGTCAAATATTAGAAATATAAATCATCAATAATTTTTAAATTATTGAGATTACAAATATGAAAATTATATGAATAAACCTATCTTGAAAAATACTTTCATAAAAATATACATATATCATTAATTAATCCATAAATATTTTTATAAAAATAAGAGGTCGAAGTTATGTTTGAGAGACCATGTCGCTGTCTTAAACGACTTCTAAATCCGATACGGATGGAGTACACGTCTATAGATTAGATTTCCACCGCCTCAAGTGTGTATCTACCTAGAACAATTATACCATGAAACTATAAACACACAAAACAGGTACAATAAAATTCATAGTGTTATTATTTGTATTTTTAATACATGTGTCATATGTTTCCAAGTTTACATAATTCTTTGTGTGCAAAAAATATTCCAGTGATAATCTTATGGAAGAGATACATATATTGATGACCACGGTAAGTGATTTATTAATTTGTACTCATATTATACTATTTGTGTTTGGATTTCTAATTAAAGACTAATGTAAAGGTACTCCCTCCATCATAGTTTATAAATCATTTCAACAATCTTAAAAACTCAAAGCATCTCAAGTCTAGCCAAACGTATATGATAATATAATCACATTTATGGTGCCAACTAAGTATCATTAGATTCTTCATCAATTATATTTTCATATTATACCTATGTGATGTCATAAATCTTTATAATTTTATCTATAATTTTAGTCAAATTTCAGATAATTTGACTCTCCAAAATTCTTGGAATAACTTATAATTCGGAGTGAAAAGATTATAAATTAAGATTGAAATAAGTGATCCAACAGGAATCGTGACCTATGTACTTTTGAAAGGAAAGAACAAAGGTGATTATCGAATCAGTAGAGATTAGATGATCAATTCAGTCAATTATGATATTAAACTGCGCCTCATGCTCAGGACTACACACAACACGCTCATGAGAAAATATAATGCTTCCTGAACCTCTACAATAGCGTTGAATCAATGCTAAGCAAACTAAACAGTATCGTCTTCACTGGCAGGACAAGAATAACCAAAATCTACGAAAAATAAAAAAATAAGCAACTGTGCTGTCCTTATATTGTAACAAACAAATAATCAATCTTCCTTTCTCTAATAATATTTCTTCCTTATCTAAATTAGTGAGACAATCTAGCCATTAAAGAGATAGCGCATTGAAACTAGCCAATAAAAGGTGCAAAACAATCGGCGTAAATAACAAGATAATCAACGATTGATCCGCCTTTCTTCTAATTTTTGTTATTAAATACTATATCAATCCACTTATTGCCAAATACGTAGATCATATATAGCAAAATAAGCTACATCTGAGAGCATTATGGGAACCTAAGCCGTCATCTAGCTCAACAAGACCATACTGAACGAAGCGGAACAGCATCTAACCAGGACAAAAACATAATAATGTTACAATCCCCTTAAGGGCACAATAAAGACATATCAATTAATTCCAAAGATGTAACGGCAATATGTCAAGGAGTTTAGGACAACAACTTAACTGTGACGACAAAAGCCATTGATGAAGCAAAAGTCCAAAAACAACAAGCCAAGCATCAATGGTATGCACTTCCAGATCAACCTCAAGAAGTTAATCACAAAGACTACATTTTAACATTTGAATGTACGCATCCCAATATCCAATACTCAATCATGTTATTAATTTTTAATTTTCAGGTGAACTAACCTTTTAACATTGACATTGTTATCCCCATTGTTCGGTTTCTAAAGAAGGACATCCAACACGCTCATATACTGCACAAAGTCATACCAGACAGAAAACAAAAGAAGGAAAAGAAAACACCCACACAAATCACAATAACTATGCTACTAGAACCTATCTCTGAGATGCTAATGCTAATTCTACGCACGTGTGTCATCGTTCTAATTTCAAACAAAAGTTAATTTATGAATTAATTTTTATTAGCTAACTATATATTAAACATGAATTTCTATTTCTTATGTATCTCAGAGTTAACCCATGTGGGAGCACGGTTTGATGGACTAGTAAGGTATTAACAAATGTTTATTAGTTATAAAATTCCAAAACTGAAAAGCAACATTGTTAGTCTAGGATAGTTAGAAGAAAATGGGTGCAAAATAGTTTTGGAGAATGGATATCTGTTAGTTCTTGATCAAGAAAGAAGTTATTAGTCAAGGCTCCACGCACTGGAAATCGTCTGTACACAATCAAACTTGGAACTGTACTGTACCACTTGTGTGCTTACTGACAAAACTGAATGATGAGGCTTGGAGGTGGCATGCCAGATATGGCCATCTGAATTTTAGAGCTCTTCAAGATCTCGGTAAGAAGCAGCTGGTGAAAGGTATTCCAGTTGTAGATAGAATTGAGCAAGTTTGTGATGGATGCACTCTGGAAAAACAACATCGCACCATTCCCAAAGGTGTCCTCTTACAGAGCAGGAAAGGGACTGAATCTATTTCATGCTGATCTGTGTGGTCAGATAAGACCACCTACTGTTGGAGGGAAGTCTTTCTTTTTGCTGGTTGTTGATGACTTCAGTAGATATATGTGGATTGATCTATTGAGATCGAAGGATGAAGCATTGACTTCTATCAAAAAGATCAAGCAAAGAGCTGAAGTTGATCAAGAAGGCAGACTGAAAGCACTAAGAACAGATCATGGTGGAGAGTTTAACTCATCGTCCTTTTCTGTGTTCTGCAATGAGTATGGCATAAAGCACTACACAACTACTCCCTACTCTCCCCAACAGGATGGGGTGGATGAGCGTTGAAACCAAACGGTGGTGGAGATGGCTAGGTGCATACTGAAGAGTAAAGGAGTGCCATCAAAGTACTGGGGAGAGGCAGTCACAATGGCAGTTTATCTGCTAAATAAATCTCCAACAAAGAGTATGCAAGATAAAACCCCATATGAAGCATGGCATTGCAAGAAACCTCATGCATTTGAGAATATTTGGTTGTCTAGCTCATGTAAAGAAAATTGGGCCTGGCGTTGGGAAGTTGTCAGACAGATCAAGTAAGATGGTTCTGTTGGGATATGAGGCAGGAACAAAGGGTATCAACTAGTAGATCCTATCACAGAGAAATTGCATATCAGTCGTGATGTGGTGTTTGAGGAAGAGGGGGCATGTAACTGGAACTCCAGTGACAGCAATCAATTAGCTGAAACTGCAACTGAGACATTTACAGTTGAGTATCAGGATACTGTAGCTGGTCCGACAATACATGAACCAGCTGATTCCGGCATAAATGGTGAAAGTCCAGTGGCTGGTACTGCTCCACTACAATCACCAGTCTCCTGCAGCATCTATGTCACCTCAAACCCAATCTCAGAGCACTGGATCAATATCAGTTGCAAATGGTAGTCCACAGTCTGAAAATTCCATAAATACAGGAGTATCTCTGAGGTACAGGTCACTAAATGATTTATTTGACTAAAGAGATACATGACTTTGAGTATAGTGAGATATGCTTACTTGCAACTGATGAACCAGTGAGTGTGGAGAGTGCTTTGTCTGAGCAATGTTGGAGAGAGGCCATGAATTCAGAACTTCAGGTCATCGAGAAAACAAGACCTGGATGTGGTCAGACTTGCCAAATAAACATAAGGCCATAGGCCTAAAATGGGTGTTTAAGGTGAAAAGAGATGCAACTGTAAATGTAGTGAAGCACAAAGCAAGACTTGTAGCAGAAAGAGGGGGTCGACTTTGATGAGGTGTTTGTACCATGTGGCCAGATTAGAAACAGTGAGAGCCTTGTTAGCCTTGGCAGCACATGGAAATTGGGAGGTACATCACATGGATGTAAAATCAGCTTTTTGAATGGGAATCTCCAGGAAGAGGTATATGTCACTCAGCCACCTGGATTCCAAAATTCAAAGAAGACAGGAAAGGTTTTGAGGTTAAAGAAGGCCATATATAGCTTAAATCAAGCTCCCAGAGCTTGGAATGCTAGACTGGATTCAGAGTTAGTCTCTTTGGGTTTTACCAAGTGCAAGGTGGAGCATGTTGTCTACCAAAAAGGAGTTGGTGAGTCTCTACTGGTGGTAGGAGTGTATGTGGATGACCTGATCATTTGTGGACCATGAGTGAATAAAATTAGAGAATTTAAACAGTAGATGATGCAGACATTGAACCTGAGTGACCTAGGATTGCTCAGCTATTATTTAGGCATGGAAATCATACAAGAAGAAAACACAATCACTATAAACCGTTGACCCAAATCGAGAAGAAAGCTGGAGATTCCCATTTTTGGAGTAATCTTATGGGTGTCAAGAATCAATTCCTTAGATTGGGTCGCTATAAATTAAATAGCGGTACCCAAATCAGTTTCTGGGAGGATATTTGGTTAGACAACCAAGCTTTTAAAAATCAATACCCAGATCTTTATAATATTGTACGTCTATTATTTTTGGTTTTTTTTAGATTTTTTCGGTCCAGTCTATGCCAAGTGTCAGACAACACTCGGCAAAAGAGTCTTTGCCGTGAACCACGTCGTCGTAGGCTCTTTGCCGAGTGTTGCACTCGGCAAAAGTATCGCCGAGTGCATTCCAACCTTTGTCGTGTGCACGGGGCACTCGGCAAAGAGCCCGCCTGCCGTAGTGTGAATGAAATTGGTGCTCGATAGCCACGATTTATTAAATTTTTTCATTTCATCATAAAAAGTCTATCATGGATGCGCTTTCCTATTTTGCATGAGCAGTTTGTGGTCAACTACTGAATGAACATTTATATCCATTTCTGTTGTGATCCCATATTATATATGGCTGTTCTTTTTTCCACATGAGGTTTGTTGATGCACGTGAGCAAGCCCATTCATTCGCTCGGTGTTTGATTGTTGCAATTTCAATTAGTTTTTATTGTTTTGCGTGTCTATAAAATTTTGGTGATATTTTTTCCTTTATCTATCAGACGTTGATTCTGTGTCAGGAGTATACGTGGAATGTGATAATTGAACAAAAAACTGATTGAGAAACAAAATCAACCGAAAGATGTGTAGTCACTCCCTTCTTCTATCCATACGTATCCTAAAATTAATCTTCAGACAAGCGGTCACAAAGAGAGCCGTATCATGTGCCTCCATTTATATAGAGATAAATATGTGTACGTGACAGTATGTTTATATTTTGGCGACAAAAAGTGACAGCCATTGTACTATTTCGACACTATAAGTTTTTTTGATAATTAGTGACGGAGGACAGAATCACAATTCAGAATTACACATGGCCTAGAACAGCAAATTTGAAATCTCCGCCAAGTGTGGTCACTTCAGCACTTTGTCACTTTGTCGACCTGGTTGAAACTAGCGCACAAGACAATTTGATGAAGTCTCCATGACAAGAAATCTCAGGTGGCGATGGAGTCTTGCACTAGTCTTTTTCTGCTTTTGTATATAAAGAGTGTCGTAACCAATTCTAAAACGTGCCGAATTTTGTTTCCTTGCGATGTTACTGCACTTTGTGTCTTCTATCTAGAGAAAAATGAAAGAGTTGACAGAACGATAAAATAAAAATAAAAAAAATCTATGTCCTGCCTTTCCGAAGGTAAACGACGGTCACGATTTCCTCCTCCGAATTTTGGTCTTTCTGTTTTTTTGCCTGTCTAGTAAAATAGGGAGGAGGTTGTGAGAGTTATCCTGCTCTTGATATGTGTGCCTCTGGTCTATAAAAATGGCACCAGTTTCCCAGCAAATGCATGCTACCGTTGTGTGCCTCTGGTCTATAAAAATGGCACCAGTTTCCGGCGTCACACTGCATTGGAAGGACAGCGAGCAAGATTCCATTTGCAGAAGGCAGGTCGAGGCGGAGGCGCAGAGGTGCGAGCCATGGAGATCGCCAAGGTTGACCTCCGCGGGGTGGTGCCAGGGGGCACTGGGTGGGAGGCCGCCCGCGCCGCGGTGACCGCGTCCATGGTGGCGCACGGCTGCGTCGTGGTCGCGCACGACGCGCTCGTCTCAGACCTCCGGCGGTCGGTCTTCTCCCGTGCCCTGCCGGAGCTGTTCGCGCTCCCTCTCGATGTCAAGCAGCGGACGGTGTTAGACTCAGACTCAGACAACGGTAGGTACAGAGGCTACATCGGCCAGGTCCCCGGCCTGGCCTATGAGAGCCTTTTCGTCGCGGAGCCCACCGACACCACCAGTGTCCGCGGCTTCGCCGAGATCATCTGGCCGGAGGGGAACCCGGAGTTCTGGTGAGACATCGTCCCTGACCATCTTTCTAACTAATTATCTGTCGCTGCCATCATTAATTTTGATGTGCCATCCATTGCTCTAACCGATCGACCGACGATGCTGTTCGCCCGCGGCCACACGCAGTGAGACGATCGTGCCGTTCGCCAAGAACATGATGATGCTGGAGGAGATGGTGGAGACGCTGGTCCTAGAGGGCCTCGGCGCCCGGCGGGAGAGCATCGGTGCACATTTGGCTTGCTCAAGCACGCCATCCGGCTGTCCCACTACGGCTTGCCACCGGACACGGAGAGCAGCATGTCCCTGCCGGCGCACTGCGACAGCATCATGGTGACCGCGATCGTGCAGGACGAGGTGGAAGGCCTCGAGGTTCACGCCGGGGACGGAAGCTGGGTCGCCGTCCCTGCCGATACCGGCACCTTTACCGTCGTCGCGAGCAGTTAACGGTACGAGTACGATCCATTGCTCATGCCGTTCCTCTCGCTGATGATCAGTCATCGTCGTTCCTCTGTCGCGATTGATTCTCAATTGCTCATGCCGTTGCGTGCTGCGTGCAGGTTGTGACAAACGGGCGCGTGCCGGCGTGCCTCCACCGCGTGAGGACACCGAGCAACCGCGAGCGGTTCTCGGTACTGTTCGCCCGCCTGCAGAAGGACGGCGTCGCGGTGCGCGCGCTGGAGGACCTCGTCGACGCGGAGCACCCACTGGTGTACAGCCCGCTGCGCCACGAGGAGTATTCCATGTGGCATTACTCGGAGGAAGGGCGCAAATGCAGCGATCCGCTCAAGGTCTACTATGGACTCGAGAAGACCGTCGGAGCCATGGCGTGATGATCTTTCTCAATTCCTGTCACAGCTACCTCAAATGCCCATCCGACTTCAACTTTATTTACCAATATAATAAGTTGCCATGGATTGTTATCTTTATCACGATTCGATTATTGGGTGCCTGGAACGTACTTTATTACCTTGTAATAAAAAAAACTAGTATCATGTCCTTCCGTTGTTACGGAACAATAAATATTCTTTTATTAAAATACATAGGTCATATAATAATATAAAATTAAGCACAGATATTATAATAACATTTAATTAAAAAGCAAAATTTCTAAAATTAACGGTCACAGTGTAGCACATTGTCAACTGGAATGTACATACTAATAACTAACGCGCATGGTTCATTCTCAGACTTATCGACACTCGTAGTCATGTAGGAGTAGTCCTTATAGTTCTCCTATGTATGAACGTACATTGTATTGTTACCTGTGATGTTCAGAACATCAATATTACAAATTGAATGTATACATAGTTAAAACAAAGAAGACAATTCCTGTGACAAACCTAAATGCCACACCTTCTTAACAACATCACAAGGGTATCGACACAACAAACACCAGCAGTCAAGTAGTCCTTGTAGTTCTATGTTGAAAGCACCCTACATATAAGTTATTTATTAATTTTTAAAGCTAAAGTATGTTGACTATCTTATGGAGTTAGTACTATTGACTATCCTGTATATTACCTCTTTTATGAAGTTAGTACTATTCAGAAATTAAGAATCTCGAAATGATTTTTTTTTTATTTACCTAGAATGCAAAATTAGCTAGGACTGTAAGAGGTGAAGGAACAGGTTGAGAGCAACACTAATCAATTAACTGTATTGAACATTCATAATAGAAAAAAAGGTGATGAAAAAAGAAAAGTGTAACATTCAGAATAGAAAAAAGGTAAATGGATTTCTTTAGATCCGAGCTATTGCAATGAATCAAATATCAGTTGACCAATAACGAGATTACCTGAATTTCTGCAACCTGACAACATAAATTGAACAGGACACAAACAAGAGCACGAGCTATGCCTATGATGTGCAGTTCTGTGCTTTTCGTGTTTGTGTAAGCCAAATCATTGTATATTGATCAGTTGACCATCCGAAGGTACCTGCAGCAAATCTCTGCTCTTCTGAACCTTGCAATCTTTATTGATGTGCTATTTACCTGAAATTTGGAGATACCCAGACATGTAATGAGTAACCAGTCAAAACGATTCTTAATATAAAAATCAACTTTCAAACCAATCCCTACAATTGCGGGACCATGAATAATAATAGACAGGAGTGAAAACAATATATTTCCTGCTGTTTGCATTCATATTAGTGTAGACAATAGACAGGACTGTGTGATAATTTGTAAACTGGTGAAAATACATTGGTTAAAATACAATTTGGTGAACCGTGAGCAGTAGGTGTTCAGATGTGACTGTGCAAATGTTGTCAATAAAATCATTTCCAGCTTCATCCATGTGCTGGACTAAGAGGTGATCATTCCCGTGGCAACTCTACAAAACAACCGTGCAACTCTACAAATACTGTCAAACTATATTTGCAGCTTCATTCCATTGCAATATCTGATCTGCCAAACTAACTTGAGGACTGCTCCTGTCAAGTGTCAACTATGCTAAAGCTATACATCTTATGTGAGAACACTACTCTTCTCCCTCCCCCTCACTCACCCAGCAAAAATTTATGAACAACAAAAATGGAAGCAGAGTTTGCTTCGTATGGGACCTAGGAGCACACTATCAACCCTAAATCCTGATGCGACTCATAAGAGGACTTAAATCACAGATTTAGCAGAAAACAAAGGGAGGAAGATAGAGGGGTGTCAGAGTCATTCACATGATTTCTAACTCATGTATTGTTACTGTCACAAGGATACATCATAGTCATAGTATAGTAGTAGGACAGTAACAGATGATGGGAATAGAATCACGATCAAAGAGGGCAGATTTAGAATAATACAAAAAATATTAAACACATGGATAAACAGATCTGGCAGTATCCTCCACAAAGGGCATAAACTAATTTGATAGAAATTTAAAGAGAATTTGACTGTATATATGGGACTAAACTGAAATAGCATGATTGAACTCCTAGCTTTGTTTTTAGCAACATAGATCAGTCCATGGTAGAATACATGATGTGTAAGGTAGATCCCAACATTTGGGATGATGTACTATGTTTTTTGTCTAAAGTTTACATCTGGTATGTATAAACGCATATTCCCAACAATAAAAGGCATGCATTCTGAATAAAAGGCATTCAGTTTGCAATTGGGAATAGAATCATGTATTCTGAATAAAATCCTAAGATCCTAGGATAATACCTCCGTAACCACACATCAAGGGGGCACTATCCCTTGATGTTTGCCTAAAATCCTAGCTGTGAGGAGGATGTATTTTTTCGCGAACATGCATGTACAATGGCACATAATTCAAAGAGGAAGTGAGGAGGATGTAGTAAATTATGAGACACTCAATATGGTAAGAATGAGGTAGCTAGTCAATTTCTAATATTACAAGTGGCAAAAAAAACTTTATTTGAGAAAACGTCAAGGCACTTCAGTTTACTTTCATTTCTGCCTACATTAGACGTCTTCCAAAGAAAATAACACCGGTTAAAAGAATGAAATTGCAACAACTGTGCAAGTGCGTCATCATCTTTGCTGCAACTGCACTATGAAGTAACACCGGCGAAAAGGATGAAATGACAACAATTGTGTATGGAGGAATAGATCATTTAATTTCTTTTCTGAAATATCAACATGTCTGTTTCTGAATTTATGCTTAAACAAGCGTTTAAACAAGACACGTGTCATAACCTTAAATTATTGAGATGACCATGCAGAACAGCAAGAATCTGTGATACTAAACACCTTGTTATTATTTTGAGTTTCTACTGTCATCAAGGAAACAGACATCGATTCCTCAAGATGAAAAAATGCATAGCCAAAACCTTATCTATTGAAATCGTTTGATAGTTGCCAAACATCAAAGCATTCCATGTATAAACAAGAGTGCTCAGAATAACTACTGCGCATGTACCATCTAGCAAACCAAGTATTCAAGAGGAGTCACAGGAAGGTGTTTTTTGGTTGAACAAAATGAAAGCGATATCAACCTGCAAGAATCGAAGGACAAGACGTCTAGGACCCTTGCCCTGCTTCCCGTGCAGCTGCACCAGTGGCAGAGCCTTCACAATGACGACCTTCCGGTACCAATCCTCTTGCTGCTGCTCCACCATGCTCCTATCCTGGACGAACAGGACACTGATCAGCCAAAAATACTTAAGGAATTAAGTGTTCTATTATTATAAAAAATCATATCAATAATTTCACATGCACATAAAACAGGAGTGCATAAGTAGTTATATGCTAGCATCATCTGATCAGTTATGTTCAAGCAAATGCAATCCTGAACCTATGAACTTGAACCTGCACATTGCTCAGGACTCTTTACTATAATTAAAATTACTCATAGATCTAAAACTCTGAACACGTAACCTGAATCTGAACTATCTCCCTATTTTTGTGATTTGGGGTCATGGTTTCCATCATTATTTTTCCCCAAGCAAATGAGAAATCCAAAAGAAGGTAAAATGTAATCGATCACAAAAATTACAGTGGAGCAATGCTATCTATCAATCACAAAAATTGTAATAGAGCAATGTGATGTATCCCAAAAGTTTGAGGAGAGAAATCTGGATTTCATGGGCACCTGTGTGGTGATTGTTGGGCACAGTTGACAATACTGATGGCCGCTAGTTGCCGTCAGGAGGAGGAGATCGTGAGAGGGATTGTTGTTTCCATCTCAACTACGCTAGAGAATTACGGGGAAAGGGGGTACGGATCGCAGTCCAACGAGTGAGGGGAATGATTGTGTCGTGAGAGAATCTATCGGGTGTCTGATTATTATAGTCCACTCGCCACAATGCCTGCGCTTCGCTGCGGGTGATCTTCTTGATAGATCGGACCATGTATATATGTTACTCGAAAGTGTCTCAAGGGAAGCTATAACTAATTGGTTTTTTCTACTACCATGTTGTATAGTATAAGATCAATGGGCCATGTATACGTGTTACTCAAAAGTATCTCAACAGAAATTATAGCTAATTGTTTTTTCTACTACCATATTATGGAATATGACCTTCTTGGTATATATATCAAATCTTATGGAACATATGTATGTTACTAAAAATTATCTCAATAGAAGCTAATATGTATTTTTCAGCATGGTGTTATGTAAAGGGCGATAGATTTTGGCATCCATTACACAATAGATATTCTAGGTAACCAAATAAAATCTATGGCATATTGATGTAGAGAAATGGAATATCGGTGTAGAGAAATGTTTGCTCAAGTGGAATTCAAACAACCAACATCACTAAACTCAAAGAACAACACCATGTGAGATTACATTATAGGTAGAAATAACAAACACTACAATAATGATTGGTTTTTGATGGAACCATATCTCCATTTAGATCATGGAAAGAGGGAACATGCCATCTCCTAATGGTTCCTAGGTCGGTGGGAGAATCTCTTCTCCATCGACTGACCCTGTCTCAAAAATTCCATGGGAGGCCTCGGTCGGTGGACGAGCGGGAGGCGTGTCCACAATCCTCCCTTGGATTTCTTCCATGGTTGCAACTGGGGTTCCATCTAGTATCAGACGACATTCTCTCCCTTCTAGGACGAGGGTCCTTTTCTTTGCCCTAGTGACAAGGTAGAAAATCTTCTATTGTTGAGTGTGGCGGTCTTGGGTGTGTTTGAAGGTTTCAACTGTTGTAGCCTCATGGCTCTCCGCTCTAGCTACATGCGCCTTAGACTCTACAAGCTGCACTTGCATGATTCTTATTTGTTGCCCAACTTCCTAAACCCTGTGAATGCACTTCTTTGTATGGGCGTCCTACCTATCATATTGCTTATCTAGGGAAAACAGGTAGGTAGACATGAACACTATAGTTGGGTCACTTTCACGTAATTCAGAGCCTTGGAGGGTCCTCATTCGGGCTACCTACATAGGATTGTCTCTTGTTAGAGGGGGGAAGAATATCATGGGTGTACGACATATTGGCCTCTCATAAATCTGGCATAGGTACCTCAAAGCTTTGCGAGTGACAGACTGGTTAGTGTCCTCGAACTGAAACCCTATACTAGAAACCACCCACAGGCCTATGTTGGGGAAATCTTTACTTGCTCCAACATAGATGACGACCTCGCACCTCTCTATGCCATACTCCTCATATTCTCTACCTACATACTCTGGATGAACCAAAAGACCTAGCCTGGACATGGTGGCATATAGGAGCTTGGGAAAACCATCTTTATTCAAGCAGTAGCCAGTGGTCCACTCTTCATCTACCATCTGCAAGGAAAAGGAGGGTAAGTAAATTTTGTAATATATAGGACAGGATAATATTTTAGAAGGATGATCATGGTTTTCTCACCTTGCTATATGGACACCGGCGAAGAGAAAGGTTGCAGTAGCGATTGGATTCATGTAGGAGAGTAGAGAAATGGGCAGAGAGGGATGATACTCAATGGGAAGGGAGTTGAGCTAGGATGTGTTACCCTTTGAGATATGGAAGACCTATGATGTGCCAAATTTTATAGCTAGCAGGATGGAGTTGTATCCAGCAGCGCAGAAATTGCATTCAATGCAACAACTTGCCGATAACCAGAAGCGCTCTGAGCCAATCTATTAGCCTCCTAATTCTGATCTCTAGGGATATTTTGATAACAACAAAGGAAAAAGAATCAAGCAATTCATGGCAATCTTCATAATACCTTCTCAGTATGTCATCTTTGCACTCATATAAGCCGAGCAATTGATTGACTATTAACCGGGAATCACCAAAAACTTCAATAGCCTCGGCTTTTACCTCATGCAAAAGTTGAAGTCCTTTGAGAATAGCTTCATACTCAACCTGATAATTAGTGGATGTTGACTCAATTGGAAAAGCATACTCAAAGCTTGCCCCCGAGGCTGTTGACGCTAAGAATGACATACTTTTACATATCCAAAATACCATCAACAGCCTCGGTTTCAAGGGTAGAATAACACTTCATGAACATATTTATCACTAATAAGTTCCACATGTACTTGGATAGCCTTTGTTTTTAGGGAATGATATTTCAGGACAATCAGGGGTGCTGGAAGCTCCTTTTGCATATCTCCTGATGTGTGATTTGAGCTAAACTCAAGAACCCCTGTACCATGAGACTCCTGACATGTCCAGGAGCTCCCACGAGAAAGCCTGGCTCCAAAGGAGCCAAATCATGATTGGCCAATCATGGTTTGGACCCTTCTGGCCAGCCAAGCCAGCACGATCCATGACAAAGCTATTCCAGCCCTTGGATGCAGCCTGTGCTTTCATTCAACGCTCCAGATCAAGTGCACAAGGGTCCATGGGCCCACATCAAGAGAACCAGCATGACAAACACCTCAAATGGATCATCCAAGACTCCATGACAAGTGGGACGACATTCTAGAAGGCAGTGGTGGGGCCAAGACCCCTAGGGGGGTCGGCCGATACCCCAAAGGGGGCTACCACCCCCCCACTAGGTCCCTGACCAGTGGGGACAACTTCTAGAAGCCCTGGGCAGGGCCCACCTACTATAGAGGGGTCGACCGATACCACCTAGGCCCCCTAAGGCTCCTAGGGACTTCCCCACGCATTTAACACATGTTGAAGATCAAGACCCTCTATTCCAAGTCGGTTTAGAGGTGATGGATCCAAGGGCTCAAGATTGAAGCCTCCCGGATCGATGACGTGGCGGTGGAGTAGCCCCTACTCCACCTCCCACTATAAATAGAGGCTCACACCCCCCTCTTTACACATGGTGGACAAGCCTACAAGCTCAAACACTTAGAATTATCTTAGTAGTTAGTCTAGAGTGGGAGTTAGAGTAGAGTTGAGCTGTGCTCGGGATTTCCGGAGTCGTCTCTTGAGAGTCTCGTATATCTCTTGTATCTTTCCTTTCCTGTAAGACTTTACCTTATTTAATATATTACTTTTCCTCTACTTTACTTAGTATTTACTTTGAGCATTACTATACTTGTTATAGTATTGTTGTGTGCTTTTGCTTATTACTAGCCTTTACATTAATAGTTTGTGATCCTTGTGGCCTTTCCCGTATGCGATCATTGCCTGTCATAGGGTGCCTTGGTTGTAGATCACGATTCAAGTAGTAAGTTGTGTGTAAGCGTGGTTGAAAGCCCAAGTTTGGTTTTGGATAATTGATGAAACCTATGGACTAACCCTATTGCTAAGTGAATGATCAAGATAGGGTGATCCAAGTTGATAGATGGAGCAATATGCATGATCATGGTGACTGATGGATCAAGTGATCCATGGACTATGAAAAGAAGAAAGAGAAAAACAAAAATGGGCTCAAGGCAAAGGTATATTATAGGGTCATTTTTGGTTTAGTGATCAAGACACTATAGAGAGTGTGATCACCTTTAGGATAGATAGTCGTACTATCAAGAAGGGAAAACTCGTGTTGATTGCGGTTATCATGTGCCACTAGGTCATTTGCATTGCATATCTAAAATGAACCTAAGTGACACTAAAATGTGAAATAAATCCAAGAAAATATAATGTGAAGGCTAACATGTAAGCACAAGGACTAGATCATAACATGTTGGCATATGGAAGCTTGGAGAAGAAGAGGCATCTCGGTTTGGCACTCAACAGGGCTCCGGACACAAGTCCGGACACAGAGCAAGGTGTTGTCCGGACCATTGGAACAACATCCGGAAGCCAACCCTAGGGCTTGGGCTTGGCGAACAAGAGATCCGGACGCAGATGTCAGTCCGGACGCTGACTCTGGACAACCATCTGGAGCCTCGGAGCTCTCTGTTCCTCTCTGTGACTTGATCCGGACGCAGGACTCTGGACTACCGTCCGGAGCTTGGGTGCTCTCTGGACTCACTCTGTGTAGGGTCCGGACGCAGGAGGCATTAGTCTGGACTCGCACTGTTGCGAGCGTCCAGAGGCGATGTGGCAGCAGCAGAACAAGGCGGGAACGAGCAGATTCAAATGACAGAGGGTCCGGACACATACGTGATGGTCTGGACCCCCTCTCTGTGTGCGACCGGAGTCACACAGAAAGGCAGAATGAAGGGGCTAAATGGCTAGTTCTTTGGTGAAGGCTATATATGTGTTTTGGCCGGCTCCTAGGGACCTCTCTTGCACCTCCTATTCATTTGACATTCTTGTGCTTGCTTGAGAAGGCCCCCAACTCATCTTTCTTTGCTTTGCTTGCTAATTCATGAGAGTTTGAGTGAACCAAGTGCTTGATCATTGCATTGCATCTTAGTGGCACTTGGTCATCATCATCACTGCGGGATTTCTTGTTATTCTTGGTGTTTGCCAACACCTAGACGGCTTGGCGATTGTGGAGAAGCTTCAGCACGTGTTGGTGATTGTTCGTGGCCGGCTTCAGTGATTGTGAGAGGGCTTGTACCCACCTCGGTGGAGCGCCAAAGGGTAACTCTATTGGATTGCTCGTGTCATTAAGTTATTCTCATTTGGGTGGATTCTTGTGGCGTCCGAGTAGTGGGCTAGGCTTGTGATTGCCTATTAGCCACGGAATCACCACTTGAGTAGTCGATACAACGAGGACTAGCTTGGTGGTAACTAAGTAAACCTCGGGAGAAAAATCATTGTGTCATCTTGTCTCCCGACACTCTTTGGTACTCTTGTGAATTGTTCTTCATATTGACATCCTTACATCACAAGGCATTGGTGTAACAATCACCTCTATCCTTTGCATTTACTTTCTTCTTTATCTTATCTAGTTAGCGTGCTAGTTAGTTCTTGTGTTAGTTGTTCTTGCTAGCTTGAGCTAAGTGCCTTAGGTTCTTGCTATTGTTTGTTAGGCACTTAGTTAACTAGAATTGCTTGGATAGGTGGCTTTGCATCCCTAGTAGAGCTAGAGCAATAAGCTTCGCTTAAGTGTTATTCTAACCTTTGCTCTAGTGATTTGTAGATTTTTTATTATGCTATTCACCCCCCCTCTAGCCATCTAGGACCTTTCAAGTGGTATCAAAGCCGTGGTCACCGCTATTATCAAGGCTTTACAACCTTCGGTGTTAGTGATGACTCAAATATCATTCAACCATGTGGGAAGCAAACCACCAATGTTTGATGGCACTTCCTTTAATTATTTGAAGAGGAAAATGAAGATGCATCTAGGCTCTATACATGATAAGGTGTGGAGTGTGACCGAACATGACTTTGCCATTCTTGATGAAGCCGCTCCCACACCTAGAGAGCAAGAGAACCGACAATGCAACACCATGGCTCTCAATGTGATCTAAAATGGCATTGATTCCAAGGTGTTTGAGCAAATCAAAGATCTTGAGAAGGCAAGTGAAGTGTGGAAGAGACTTGAAGATGCATATGAGGGCACAACCAAAGTGAAGATCTCAAAGTTGTACATGCTCAAGGACAAGCTATCTCACTTCAAGATGAAGGAAGATGAATCAATCCCGGAGATGTTTCATAGGCTCCAAGTGATCATCAATGATCTCAAGGGATTGGGTGAGAAGGTCAAGGATGAAGACTTCTCAAACCGCTTTCTTGGTTGTTTGCCCAAGAAATACAAAACCTTGAGGCAAATAATTAGGAGAGATGGTTTGACCGAGATCACTCCCAATGAAGTTCTTGGTGAGATCATGACCAAAGAGCAATACAATGAAGAAAGTGATGAAGAAGAGGTCAAGGAAGAAGAGAAGAAAAAGAAGATCTTAGCATTCAAGGCATCATCATCCAAGAGCAAGGGCAAAGCAAAGAAGCAAGAATCAAGTGATGATGAAGATGCTAGTGACCTTGATGATGAGATGATTGCCCTCTTTGTGCGCAAGTTTGGAAAGTTCATGAAGAAGAAGGGCTATGGTGCTAGTAATAGAAGAGATAACTTCAAGAGGAAATAATATGAGAAGAGATGCTACAAGTGCAAGAGCACCGGTCACATGATTGCGGATTGTCCCAATCATAATGATGATGATGAAAATAAGAAGAGCAAGCATGATAAGAAGGAGAAGAATCTATCATTCACCAAGAAGAAGAAGTGTGAATCTTATATGGTGACTTGGGATAGTAGTGATTCTTCCAATAATGACTCTAGTGATGATAAGAGGAAGAAGTCCAAGAAGAAGGCATTGGCTAGTATTGCTATCAACAACAAGCCATCCATCTTTGACACTCCATCATGCTTCATGGCTAAGCCAACTAAGGTACAATCTTATGATGATAGTGATAGTGATGATGATAGTAGTGATGATGAGTAGGAGTACTCCAAGGAGGAACTTGTAGATATGATGAAGCAAACTTATGCTTGCTTTGAGACAAAGAGGAAGGAGTGCAAAGAATTAAACAAGAAGCTTAAGGCTCTTGAAGAATCCTTTGATGAGCTAAATGTCTCTCATGAGAGGCTAATGGAAGCCCATGAGAAGCTTGAGAGGACTCACTAAAAGCTTGAAAAGGCTCACTCCTCCCTCCTTGAGCAAAGTTGATATTCTAGATGAATCATTTTTCACTCCTATCATTGTTGCACCAACCAACACTAGCACTTCCACTTGCACATCTACTAGTGATAGATCAAAGGATTGCTACACTAGTGATTGAAAATGAAAAATTGAAAAATGATGTTAATGAACTCACTCATGCTTTGGGTAAGGCATATGGTGGAGATGCCCGCTTGGTAAAGTGATTGGGTAGCTAAAGATTCTCCCTTTGCAAAGAGGGATTGGGCTATACCCCCAAGAAGGGCAAGTCGGCCTTTGTGACTCCTAAGCCTAGCTTTGTGAGGAGCAATGGTCGGTTTTGCAACAAATGCAAGCAAGTGGGGCATGTTGACCAATATTGCAAACTTAAAATGAGCCAAACCAAGTTTGTAAAGCCACCTCTATGCATTTTGATTCATTTTATATGCTTACCAAAGGAAGAGATGGTGTAATGGCTAAGTATGTTGGCACATCCATTGTTGGCCCAAATAAGAAGGCTATTTGGGTGCCAAAATCCTTGGTCACTAACTTTGGAGGACCCAAACAAGTGTGGGTACCTAAGAAGAACTAATTTGTTTTGTAGGTCAATTACAAAGCCGGAGGAAGGCATTGGGTGCTTGATAGTGGTGCACTCAACACATGACCGGGGATTCTAGAATGTTCAAATCAATCAACTCCAACACCAATGATGGCATTGATAGTATTACATTTGGTGATAATGGCAAGGGCAAGGTCAAGGGTCTTGGAAAGATTGCTATATCTAATGATTTGAGCATATCAAATGTTTTGCTAGTGGAGAGCTTGAACTTCAATTTGCTATCTGTGGCTCAATTGTGTGATCTTGGATTCAAATGCATATTTGGAGTAGATGATGTTGAGATCATTAGTGTAGATGATTCAAACTTGATCTTCAAGGGCTTTAGATATGAGAACCTCTACCTAGTTGACTTCAATGCTAGTGAGTCACAATTGTCAACTTGCTTGCTCACTAAATCAAGTATGGGTTGGTTATGGCATAGAAGGCTTGGTCATGTTGGAATGAAGCAATTGAATAGATTGATTAAGCATGACTTAGTAAGAGGCTTGAAAGATGTTGTGTTTGAGAAGGACAAATTTTGTAGCTCTTGTCAAGCCAGCAAACAAGTTGGTAACACCCATCCCAAGAAGAGTATGATGAGCACTAGTAGAACATTTGAGTTGTTGCATATGGATCTATTTGGACCAACAACATACATTAGTATTGGAGGCAACAAATATAGATTTGTGATAGTAGATGATCTTACAAGATACACATGGGTATTCTTTCTCAATGACAAGAGTGATACATTTGCCACATTCAAATCTTTTGTCAAGAGATGTCACAATGAGTTTGAGATCACCATCAAGAAAGTGAGAAGTGACAATGGAAGTGAATTCAAGAATACAAGAGTTGAAGAGCTATGTGATGAGCTTGGAATCAAGCATCAACTTTCAGCCAAGTATACTCCACAATCAAATGGCCTTGTTGAGAGGAAGAATAGAACATTGATTGACATGGCAAGGTCTATGCTTAGTGAGTACAATGTGAGTCAATCCTTTTGGGCCGAAGCTATCAACACCGCTTGCTACTCTAGCAACCGGTTGTATTGTCACCCATTGATGGAGAAGACACCATATGAGCTATTGAATGGAGGAAAGCCAAATATTGCATACTTTAGAGTGTTTGTTTGCAAATGCTATATCTTGAAGAAAGGCACAAGATTTGGGAAGTTTGACAAGAAATGTGATGAAGGGTTCTTACTTGGTTACTCAACCACAAGCAAAGCCTATAGAGTGTGGAATTCGGCTAGTGGTATACATGAGGAGGTTCATGATGTTGAATTTGATGAAATAAATAGCTCACAAGTTGAAAATGAGAATCTAGAAGATGTGAGTGGACCTCAATTGGCTAATGCTATGAAGAATATGGATATTGGTGACATTAGGCCAAGACAAGTGATTGACATTGAACATGATAAAGATCAAGTGCTCAACTCACCTCATGTGCAACCTAGTAGTTCTCAAGTGCAAGATCAACAAGTTGCTAGTTCATCTCAACCTAGCTCAAGCAATCAAGTTTCTATCCTCCAACCGACCAACATTGCAAGAGATCACCCCATTGATCAAATAGTTGGTGATATTACAAGTGGTGTTCAAACAAGATCAAGATTGGCATCCTTTTGTGAACACTATTCCTTTGTGTCAACAAGTTGCTAGTTCATCTCAACCTAGCTCAAGCAATCAAGTTCCTATCCTCCAACCGACCAACATTGCAAGAGATCACCCTATTGATCAAATAGTTGGTGATATTACAAGTGGTGTTCAAACAAGATCAAGATTGACATCCTTTTGTGAACACTATTCCTTTGTGTCATCCATAGAGCCAACCAAGATTGAAGAGGCCTTACAAGATGTTGATTGGGTCAATGCAATGCATGAAGAGCTCAACAACTTCACAAGAAATCAAGTTTGGAAGCTAGTTGAAAGACCCAAGAATTACAATGTGATTGGCACAAGATGGGTATTTAGAAACAAGAAAGATCAAGATGGTATAGTCGTGAGAAACAAAGCAAGATTGGTAGCTCAAGGTTACACTCAAGTTGAAGGTCTTGACTTTGGAGAAACCTATGCACCGGCTGTAAGATTAGAGGCAATAAGAATCCTATTGGCCTATGCATGTGCACACAACATCAAGCTATACCAAATGGATGTGAAGAGTGTTTTCTTGAATGGATATATCAATGAGCTAGTATATGTTGAGCAACCTCCCAGTTTTGAAGATGACAAGAAGCCCAACCATGTGTACAAGCTAAGAAAGGCTTTGTATGGCTTCAAGCAAGCACCTAGAGCATGGTATGAAAGATTGAGGGATTTCCTTCTATCAAAAGGGTTCATCATGGGGAAGTTTGATACTACTCTCTTTACCAAGAAGCTTGACAAGGATCTATTTGTGCTCCAAATCTATGTGCATGATATCATATTCGGTTAAACCAATCAAGAATTTTGTGAAGAATTTGGCAATATAATGGCAAAAGAGTTTAAAATGTCAATGATTGATGAACTTAGCTACTTCCTTATCTTCAAATCAAACAATTGAAGAATGACACCTCTATGAGTCAAGGAAAGTACATCAAGGATATGATGAAGAAGTTTGGCTTAGAAGATTCTAAAGGCATTAGCACTCCTATGGGCACTAATGGACACTTGGATAGTGATTCTAGTGGCAATATGGTGGATCAAAAGTTATATTGGTCTATGATTGGATGCCTACTCTATGTGACCGCTTCAAGGCCGGATGTCATGTTTAGTGTATGCATGTGTACAAGATTCCAAGCCTCTTCAAGAGAAAGTCATTTGAAGGCTACAAAAAGAATATTGAGGTACTTGAAGCATACACAAGATGTTGGATTATGGTATCCCAAGGGGTCTAACTTTGAATTAGTTGGATATTCAGACTCCGACTATGCGGGATGCAAGATTGATAGAAAGAGCACATCGGGCACATGTCAATTGCTAGGCATGTCACTTATATCTTGGTCATCAAAGAAGCAAAATAGTGTTGCACTCTCTACCGCCGAAGCTGAATACATAAGTGCAGGTAGTTGTTGCGCTCAATTGCTTTGGATGAAAGCAACTTTGGATGACTTTGGGATCAAATTCAAGCAAGTGCCATTGCTATGTGACAATGAAAGTGCGGTGAAGCTCACCAACAATCCAGTTCAACATTCAAGAACCAAGCACATTGATGTGAGGCACCACTTCATAAGGGATCATCAACAAAAGGGTGATATCACAATTACAAGTGTTGGCACCGATGATCAACTTGCCGATATATTCACCAAGCCACTTGATGAGAAAAGATTTTGCAAGCTAAGGAATGAATTGAACATTCTTGATTATTCAAACATGTGTTGATGCACCCCCATATATATGACATGCCTCTCCTTCAAGCAAATCAAGGTACAAGTTGGTTGACATGTCATTCATCCTTATTAGGACTTGTTAGTACATCTAGACATCAACTCATTAGGCTCATTCATGAAAATCAAATGATTTTGATGCTTATATGGTACCACTATTGCTTCTATGTTTGATATGATCTAGTGGTAGCATATGACATATTTGTAGGCTTGCAATCCTAGTGCTTGATCTAGACTATGACCTTCAATTGGTTAACTCAACATGGGCAAGATAACCATTCTAGGATGTGTGAAGAAGCTTGTTCATGGTTTAAACTGAGTTAACTATGTTGAATAAGTAATCTAGATTGAGCCACACCTAAACTTCTCTCCAATAATCAACTCTTTGAGCACATCTTTTATGATAATAGATGACAAATGGGGGAGAAGTAAGACACAAAGAAAATATTTTGAAAATTTTGAAAAATGAAAGCACACAAGTAGGGGGAGGAAGCCTATGAATAAAGTTGTTGCATATCTTTGTGCATTCATAAGTGCTTGCTTGTGTGGTGAATGCTAGAAACTTGAATGTCTTGATACTTGAAGTACTAGCATGCTTAGCTCTTAGCCTAACTCTTCTTGTGAGCCTAAGCTTTCCAAGTGGTATTTCAAGTTTGCTCTCAAATAGTTTTCAAGTGGTTTATAGGCATTCATGGTGCTAAGGATGGTTTCACATTGCACTCCGATTGGTATCACGCTTCAAAGGTCCATCCCTTATACCTTAGCATCATTTGGTAGCATTCACTCTCCCACAATTCCTATTCATGCATATGTGATCAAAATGAACCAAACTCATATATCACATATGTAGGGGGAGCTAATACTACCAAAGTTGAAAATTTCATCATATATATTCCTTTGTGAAAGATTGTCATCAATTACCAAAAAGGGGAGATTGAAAGCCCAAGTTTGGTTTTGGATAATTGATGAAACCTATGGAATAACCCTATTGCTAAGTGAATGATCAAGATAGGGTGATCCAAGTTGATAGATGGAGCAATATGCATGATCATGGTGATTGTTGGATCAAGTGCTCCATGGACTATGAAAAGAAGAAAGAGAAAAACAAAAATGGGCTCAAGGCAAAGGTATATCATAGGGCAATTTTTGGTTTAGTGATCAAGACACTATAGAGAGTGTGATCACCTTTAGGATAGATAGCCGTACTATCAAGAAGGGAAAACTCGTGTTGATTGCGGTTATCATGTGCCACTAGGTCATTTGCATTGCATATCTAAAATGAACCTAAGTGACACTAAAATATGAAATAAATCCAAGAAAATATAATGTGAAGGCTAACATGTGAGCACAAGGACTAGATCATAACATGTTGGCATATGGAAGCTTGGAGAAGAAGAGGCAGCTCGGTTTGGCACTCAACAGGGCTCCGGACGTAGGTCTGGACACAGAGCAAGGTGTTGTCCGGACCATTGGAACAGCATCCGAAAGCCAACCCTAGGGCTCGGGCTCGGCGAACAGGAGATCCGGATGCAGATGTCAGTCCAGACGCTGACTCCGGACAACCGTCCGGAGCCTCGGAGCTCTTTGTTCCTCTCTGTGACTTGATCCGGACGCTAAGTGTTGTCCACACGCAGGACTTCGGACTACCGTCCGGAGCTTGGGTGCTCTCTAGACTCGCTCTGTGTAGGGTCCGGACGCAGGCGACATTAGTCTGGACTCGCACTGTTGCGAGCGCCCGGAGGCGACGTGGCAGCAGCAAAACAAGGCGGGAACGAGCAGATTCAAATGACAGAGGGTCCGGATGCATGCACGATGGTCCGGACCCCCTCTTTGTGTGCGTCCGGAGTCACGCAGAAAGGCAGGATGAAGGGGCTAAACGGCTAGTTCTTTGGTGAAGGCTATATATGTGTTTTGGCCGGCTCCTAGGGACCTCTCTTGCACCTCCCATTCATTTGACATTCTTGTGCTTGCTTGAGAAGGCCCCCAACTCATCTCTCTTTGCTTTGCTTGCTAATTCATGAGAGTTTGAGTGAACCAAGTGCTTGATCATTGCATTGCATCTTAGTGGCACTTGGTCATCATCATCGCCGCGGGATTTCTTGTTATTCCTGGTGTTTGCCAACACCTAGACGACTTGGCGATTGTGGAGAAGCTTCGGCACGTGTTGGTGATTGTTCGTGGCCGGCTTCATTGATTATGAGAGGGCTTGTACCCACCTCGGCGGACCGCCAAAGGGTAACTCTAGTGGATTGCTCGTGTCATTAAGTTACTCTCATTTGGGTGGATTCTTGTGGCGTCCGAGTAGTGGGCTAGGCTTGTGATTGCCTATTAGCCACCGAATCACCACTTGAGTAGTCGACACAATGGGGACTAGCTTGGTGGCAACTAAGTGAACCTCGGGAGAAAAATCATTGCAAACTTCTCCTTCAAGATGTATGCCTTGGCCCCCTTCATGGATTGAGTCCCTTCATATGACTCTTCTAGCTTCTTCCATGCATCATGAGCTCTCTCAATGTTCTTGATTTGTTCAAACACTTCCCTTGAGATTGCTTTATGGATGGCACTCAATACAATATCATTGTTTTGGAGCTTCTCCTCCTCGGCTGCGGTGGGTGCCTCCTCATTGGCTACCTCAAACTTCTTGTCGACCACCAACCATATCTTCCGGTTGATTGATTTGATATGGGTGGTCATCAATGCCTTCCAATAGCTATAATTGGTGCCATCAAACTTGTATGGCCTCTTGGTGTTGTTGATTTGAGCCATTTTAACACCGTGGGATGTTAAGCCTTGTAAGAACGGTGTACCAGCTCCGATACCACTTGAAAGGTCTAGATATGGCTAGAGGGGGGTGAATAGCCTATTAAAAATTTCTACAACAACACTTAGGCAAACTTGTTAGAATAACACACGGCGTAAGCAAGTTTGCACTAGCTCTAAGGGTAGGCAAGCCACCTACCAATTTTAGTCACTAGCAAGATAACCTATGTCACACACAAGAGCTAGAGAACTAGAGCTACAAAACTAAGCTACACAAGCCAAGCTAGAAACTCTACTTCACAAGAATGTAAGAAAGTAATGCACAAGCTAGAGATGAGAGGGTTATACCGCCGTGAAGAGAATACCAATCAAACAATAGATAGCCAAAGAGAATCCTCGGTAAAGAGACAATGAGACACAATATTTTTTTACCGAGGTTCACTTGTTTGCCAACAAGCTAGTCCTCGTTGTAGCGATTCACCTACTTGGAGGTTCACGCGCTAATTGGCATCACACACCAAACCCGTCACCGGGTGCTGCAAAACCAACACAAGATAGGGATCCACAAGCTACGAGCAATCCACTAGAGATACCTTTTGCGAACTCCCGCGGAGAAGGTTCAAGAACCCCTCACAATCCACCGATCGGAGCCGGAGACAAACACCTTCCTCCGCTCAACGATCCTCGTCGCTCCAAGCCGTCTAGGAGGTGGCAACCTCCAAGAATAACAAGAGCTTCCGTGAAGACGATGATCACCAAGTGCCACTAGTATGCAATCAATCAAGCAATGCACTTGGTTCACTCAATCTCTCATGAATATGTCAATTATGTCAAGAGGATGAGTGGGTGGAGCAATCTCAAGCAAGCACAAGTGTGTGAGTGAATTAGGAATGCAAGAGAATATCCCAAGGGCCGGCCATACCACCTTATATAGCCCTCACACACAAGCTAGCCGTTTTGCCCCTATTTTCCACTTCCTGTGCCACCTCCAGACGCACTTTACACAGGGGGTCCGGACCATCAGCTGCGTCCGGACCCTTCATAAACCAAGCGCCAACTGCTCTGCTTGAGCCTCCGGACGCGCGCGAAGCGCCGTCCGGACCATGCCGTATGTGTCCGGTCACCTGCCTGTTTAAACTCGCCGTTTCCCGCGCGCACTGCTGCTCGCCACGTGGCTCCGGACGCGCCTGTTCACTGGGTCCGGATCCACTGTTCATCGGGTCCGAAAATATTTTCCCGAGCACCCGAGAACACCCGAGAGCTCCCTCAGCTCCTCTTCTCCTCCGGACGCATGTCCGGACCTCCTATCCGGACGAATGCCGACGTCCGGATCACCTCCTCCAGAGACAACAGAGAGCAACAGGCCTCCAGACGCACGTTCGGATCCTAGTGTCCAGACTGCACACAGCACTGCCCAGCTAGGGTATGCCTCCGGACCCATCGCCGATGGTTTGGACTTGACCAAACCCTAGCGTCCGGACCTCTGTCCGGAGCTCTTCCAGCTGCCCAAACACTTCTCCAACTTTTCCCAAGCTTCCAAGAGCCAACACTAAGTGATCTCAACACTTGTGCACATGTGTTAGCTTTTAGATTACAATTATCTTGGAATTAGTTGGTTGTTTCACTAGTTCAATTGATTTTATATGCAATGCAATGAAACTAGTGGCACATGATAACCGTAATCAAACACGAGAGCTCCCTCCTTGATAGTACGGCTATCTATCCTAAATGTGATCAGACCCTCTATGGTGTCTTGATCACCAAACCGAAAATGGATTCCTATTTTCACCTTTGCCTTCACACCATTTTTCTTTTCCATTTCCTCCACCATGCTAGAGCCTTTGCAATCACCACCTTGATCCATTAGCTCCATCACATGGTATGTACCAACCTATCTCATGATTCATACTTAGAGATCAAGGTTAGTACTTAGGTAGGTTTCATCAATTACTCAAAACCAAACACATGGGGCTCTCACCGCCCTAACCCCTAGGGCGCCTACCCTATGCCAGTAGCCAATCAGGCTCAACCTCGCAGATTGTGCTCCACCGCCTTTGAGGATCAATCTAAACCCTTTGCCTAAGGTCGGTTTGATCTGATGGCCGACGTTCATTTGAGGAGGCTATATAAGCAAGGCCCCTGACCCCCTGAGGGTACACCCCATTATCATAATTCATAGAGAGAGCAAAAGCTAGGGTTTGGAGATGAGAGGGGTCCCTCCAATGGATATCCTCTCTTCTCTAAACAAGAATAGATCTAGATAGTAGAGAGATGGAGAGCGAGGGAAGATTAGAGGAGATGTTGGCCTGTCGGTGCCTCCTCCGGTTGTACTTCAACATGATCAAGCTCTAATCAAGCTTGCTCCTGAGATCACTCTGGTAATCTACTTCTTATTTCATTGAGCAATTACTATTATGGTTTGCAACTCTTCCGGGTACTTTAATCTATAGGACCCTATAGGTTAGAGGAGTAGTATAGGTGTAAGCGTGGTGCTTAGATCTAGATTACTTGTGAATGTCTCCTAACATTCCGGACCCGTGGTAGTAGTGCGGAAAGTGACAGTTCCGCCGTTACCTTTGTATTCCACATCCCATTTGTAGGACTCGCAGGACTGGCATACCTATGGTTAAGCATCCTCTGTGGTGATGCTTTTCACGTGGTACGTCCCCAGATATAGATATATCTCCTTGAGATTAGAAGTAGAGAAACCCTAGTTATCCTCTCTATTCTCCTATTATCGCCCCTACACTAGATTATTCTCCCTTACCTTTAACCTTGTTTTCACCTTATCTTGTTCTTACCATATACTTTATTTTCACCCACTTATCTTTTCTGGTTAAGTTAGAGCATAGTTGATCCTCCCATTTCCCTGTGGATTCGATATTTAAAACCCATCCCGGGTGAAAGCTACAACGGTATCCGTGTGCTTGCGGATTTATCTGTGTGCGTCTAAAATACCCAACAAGTTTTCTAGCATCGTTGTCGGGGAAATGATTGCTGAGTTAACTACGAACTAGCTTAATCATTTATTCTCTAAAATAAACATATATATATATATATCTTTATCTTTCCTTTTCTTTATCCTTTTCCTCTATCCTTTACTTTTATTCTTGACCTCATCCCTGCTATTCTTTCTTCTTACCTATTTCTTGATCTCTTGTCTATCATGTAGGATAACATTCCTATCTATCAATATGGTAGACCCACGGGCACATACCTCAAACCACCAAAATCTTCAAAGCCTATCATGACATCTAGTTTTGAGATAAGCCCAAAATACATAGAATTTCTTCAAAAACAACCTTTCTCGGGAGGAGATGAGGAAAACCCATACACACACCTAAAAGAGTTTGGACGAGTCTGTGACCTCCTTCGCATAGAAGGCATGTCCGATGAGACCATTCAATGGAAGCTCTTTCCTTACTCTTTAACGGGAAGAGCTAAACATTGGTACAAGATCAACATAGGAAGTGTTCAAGGAGATTGGAAGGTGCTATCCAATAATTTCCTTAGAAAATATTTTCCAATCACCAAAGAGGTTGATCTTCGGAATGAGATTCTTACTTTTAGACAACTAGAAAAAGAATCTCTTGATGAATCATGGGATCGCTTTATTAACCTTACTCTCACTGTCCCAAATCTTCGTATTATAGAACCTATTCTTCTGCAACACTTTTTTATGGGCCTTAGTAGGGATGATAAGGAATCCCTTAATATAGCCTCTGGAGGATCTTTCCTTCGCCTGTCTGCTAGTAAAGCAAGGAATTTGATTGATATAATGAGTGGAAACACTCCTTGCCCTAGAATTTGATTGATATAATGAGTGGAAAGAAAAGGAATCAGTTCCTAGACAAGAAGAAGAGGTTTCGATAGCCAAATCACAACCATTCCAATCCTAAGATTTAGCTATCGATCCTAAACCATCAATACCCCAAAATTCTCCAAGGGAAGAAGAAATTCCAACCTTGGATCTTTCAGATGTTGATAGTTTAGACTTCTGGTTTCATAAGAGACCTTCAAGCGGAGATAATTCAAATTCTTGCAAGAAGGGTTCTCTTAAAGAGTGTCCTGGTTCCTACTACGAAGAAGTCAAGGATGGCATGTCAAGTGATGCCATAGAAGGAGAGCTAAGCCATATAGAAAATTCTATCTTCTTCCTTGCTATGTCCACAAATCATGAACCCATCTCTAAACCCATCCTTAACCTCGTAGATTCCTCCTATCCCCTTCCTTCCCAGTCTCATGATGATCCTAGAAATTCACCAAGACAACCAGAGCATAGGAGTCATGAAGACCACGAGGATGACCAAGAGATGCTACGACAATGGTTGGAATGTGTAGAATGGATAGACAAGGAAGAAGCCTTAATGGATTCCAACTTTGGCTCAATTTCAAATGGTGAGCCTTTAACTCCCTTTGAACATGGGATTCATCCATCTATGAAAGAGAACCTAGATGAGACCAATCTAGGTGAAATTTTGAACATTCAGATTGGAGACGGAGATGACATCAATGAGCATGGGATCTATCTCATAACCACTTCATTAACTCCATGCTCATATAAAACATCTCCCCAATCAGTTGGTCTCTACAATCTCACCACATTCGAGATCTCCAACCCCCTCTTCCTTTCTATTTATAAAAACTTTAAAAGGGCGGTTGTCGATGCATATGTCTATAATAAATATTGCAGATCTCATTGAGTTGATCTTGATATAAGTAAACATAGGTTAGTATTGGAGGGGAAACCACTTCACCAACATAATAGTAATTTGATGGTTTCCCAAGGACAAGTTTAGCATCCTAAAATAAGCACTTACCAGATCATAACATGAGTTTCCACTCGTTTGCAATAATGCCTTGTGTAATGAGCATAGAAATATAATTGTAAAAATATTCCTTCAGGTATTTTTGTCACTAACCTTTTTAGGATTGGAGCAAAAAGATCGAAGGGAAAACAAGCACAAGGTATGCCCAACCAATCATCATGCAACATTGAATTAAATTCATCCAAACTTGAATTTTTGCAAAATTCAAGCTTGGGGAGTAACTTACATAAAAATATCCTTTGTCATATTGCTATCTTGGTTGTCCCTACCTTTTAAAGACATGCTCAATTTGTTAACCACTAATCATTCTCTCCATATGAGTAGATCTCTATAATGCCTTCATGCTACCTTTGTCTATCCTAGTAAGTGTTAGTTTGGAAGTACTGCACATACTTCTATTGGCTTTTAAATTAAGCGTGGTGCTTAGGTTAAATAGCCTTCCTTAATTTGATTAGACATGGAGTCTAGTTTGGTTATTGAACTAAAAACTGCTTGTATAGACATTGGCATATTTTGTCAGACTAACCCCTGTAGGAAAAACTTTGAATATCAAAATGGGAAGTCCTAAGATAAACTCACACTGGAGATAAAGAGAGAGACACATGAAGTTTAACAACATGCACAAGGAAGACATAGCTCATTCATCATAGAGGGATGATTCATGGAACAAGAAGAAGAGTGCCACAACAAGATATAATCAAAAGCATTCACTCGATGGAAGAGGATTGGGCAAAATTCCACCAAGCCCCCTTAAGACAAAGAACATCATGGGAATTCAAGACAGTGAAGGAGTGCAACAAGGAGACAAAAGTACATGAACAAGATGCACAACCACTAAGAAAGGAAAGCTTCCATAAGGTGATATTGTACCATCACTCCTCAATAATTAAAGTAACATCTCAAGGTAAGTGACTATCACTTTTATAAGCTTCTCCTTGATTCCAGCATGCACATAAATTAAGAGACAAACATGTATGAGTTACAACTCTAATTAATCCAACCTAATTAATTCAACATGTCTACTCCTTTAATCTTTGTTCCTAGTACAACCTTCTGGATCTCACTGTCTTAACCATATGAGCTAAAATGTGGCACATCCAATCTTTAGAAGATGATAGTAATAAAGAAAGATATATACACAGATAGACTATCCTTCCATAGGTTGAACAATCTAATCTAACAAATGTTTTTAAATGCTATACCCATGCTCATCTTCTACTTTTATCACCCATCAACTTTATCTTGCTCACTATGCTTAAGGTTAGAGAAGAATGAATAGACTTTTGGTTTTGTTGGTGTTTTCCACCAACAGGGCCCATGCACTTGATCTCTGCCTTGTCTCTATGAGCAGAACACATTTTGAGCAACATGGAGGAGTTTTCCAACTCCCAAATTCAACCAAGTGAAGGACCTGGATCTATGAGAACATACACATTGAGCAAGATGTTGCCAGCTTCCATACTTAACGCTTCACTTTGAACTGCTGAGCAAACGGAGAACATGGGTGACACCGTATCAAGACGTGCAGTTATCAAGGTCTCCACCTGAAATCAAATAATGCACCTAAAGAATGAACAGGTGAGAAGTCTTGTTCAGAGGACTCAAAACACTGAACCTTCACCGGGAGGTAAAATCGGTAGTTATCTATATTTATCTTTTCTACATTAGTTTTCCTTTTTCCATCATCTGCATAATCATTTTCCCTTGTCATATTTACTTTTCTGCATTAGCATTGCAAATATTTGTTTGTTGCATGGCATCATAAAATCTAAAGCCCCATGTGAGTAGACTTGTGGCTTAAAACCCATAGGTATATTCATTGTGGTGGCATAAAAAATTAAATAAATATGTTTTCATCTTATAATAAAAATATAAAAATAGTAAGTGTATGATCCTGCTAAATAAATGAAATTCATTAGATGAAGCTCGATAGATCAAAGCTAGAGATTTATGGCTAACACTTAATCAGTTCCACAAGCTTTGTTGTCTATTTGAGCTCTACAGAATTCAAGGATCAAAGGAGGCTAGCAGACAGAGGTCACCCTACCAGCTGTCAGAGTGTTGTCTCAACAGTCACTCCGACGAATACACCTCTGCTACCTACCAGCCACATCAAAAGAAATTACGTCAAAATCTAGCTTGGGGGAGAGCACCCCCATTTATCTAGGTAAGTATCTTTATCCTCTCATGTTCGCTTTTATTAGTTGCATAAATTAATTCAAAAAAATGTGAGCACATGAAGGTTCACACTTAAATATTTATGAATTATAAAAGTTACAGTTTAGATATTTTTATATTTATGGATTTATCATTGTCTACTTTATCCTTAAGATAGTTTTCTATCTAGTAATAATAATAGGTGTGTTTAGAAGCTACTAATAATAAAAAGAACTCTGGAGATAACTCTATGGAAATGATGAATAGTTGCTTTGTCGTAATTCCTTTCAAGTACCTAGTTTTCAACCTTGAATTCTTCCGAGTTTTAGATATAACTATTTTTACATAAGATTTGCTCTGAACCTAAAACTTGTGGGTTACAAATGCTTGAGCTAACTCTAGGTAGTTGATAGGTATGATATGAGAAAGTTGAGCTACTATTTATCTTGTTCCTAGCAATACTAGAGTTCTAGAGAATTTATCTTTTGAAAATTGAAAATATTACATGATGAGTTTCTGTATGACGAGAGCTTGAATTCCTACCACAACCATATATACATGTCTGGTAGATTAGGAAAACATTCACTATCATATTTACTACTTGTATTTGCATTGAGTTTTGTCAAGCTTTGTTGACCCTTAGAGACTTGTCATGCTTTTTAAAATCAAGATCACATACACTCCACTCATATATGCTACTTCTATCCTGGAAGTACGCATCCACATATATGCCATTTAGATCCACCAGAAAAAAATGCTCTACTCCTACCTTGGGAGTAAGCAACCAAAAATATCCTATGTTCTCCACCTATCCATATATTCCATTGCCCCAGTTATAACTGCTCAAAAAATCCTTGTTATCATCTCTCAAAAGCTTTATTATAGAAAGAGGCTTGGGGTTGTGAAAAAAATATAATAATAATAAAAAATATATATAGAATAAAGAGAGTAAAACATGGACAAGTGTCCTATCAAAACAATGGGTACTTAGCTGCCCGCCTCTCTAAAAATAACCAATCCCAAGTTCTCTCAAAAAAATTTCAAGTTCCAAAAAGAGAGATGTATATATATATATATATATATATATATATATATATATATATATATATATATATATTCAAGGAGCAGAGTAGAATCAGGTTTCCACCATACACCCTCATATATCCACCATACACCATTATATATCCACCACATATCCACCCTCATACATCCACCATATATCCCATACACATGCACATCTTGATTTGATTGTATGCCTTGTTTCTCTGGATCCATTGTTTGACTTTACAATATATGCTTTGCAAGTATGTATGTGTTTTTTCTCCTACCTATGAACCCCATATATTGCCAATTAGTTATAGGGTGAGAGAGAAAAGGCATAACACCATTATTGCCTTGGCAAGGATCCACAAATACCACATATAGAGAGACTTGAGAGGGTCATACAAAAGAGACTTTGAGTTTTATTTTGAAAACTTTACAAAACTCCAGGATGAAGGTAAAGTGAAGAGCTTGAGACATAGTGCTTGGCTTGATCATTCTACTTTTCAATTGCTCAAGACCCAAGTGATGGCTATAAGCCCCATGGTTAAAGGTAATATGGGTAAGTTTGAAAGTCAGAATAGTTTACTCTAATCCAGAGGAGAATTCTTGTTTGAACGCATGTGTACCTTTAAGGTGTGAAAGCATTGTAGCAACTCCTGATCCATCATTGAGTTAATCTTTGCTCAGGGATGAGCAAAAGGTAAGCTTGGGGGAGTTGTTGATGGTCCTTAAGTACCAATTTTAACTGTCAACTAAACATGAAAAAGGATCCATATGCAATTCACATCTAGATGCAGGGGGGTTTACTAATGAAATTCCACAAGTTTTAGTGGATGTCTATTTCTGCAGGGGGTTATTAGGAAATACCAAGGAAAGGCCCACATGTCATGTTTACATAGAGATAATTATCAACCGCACAATTTTCTATACTCTAGAAGGTACCAGAAGACACGAGAACGAACGGGAGGCAAAACGGGCCCAGAGTCAGGGCGCCCGCCCTATGCTAGCAGCCAATCAGGCTCAACCTCGCGGATCATGCTTCACCGCCTTTGAGGATCAATCTAAACCCTTCGCCTAAGGTCGGTTTGATCCGACGGCCGACGTTCATTTGAGGAGGCTATATAAGCAAGGCCCCTGACCCCCTGAGGGTACACCCCATTATCATAATTCATAGAGAGAGCAAAAGCTAGGGATGGAGATGAGAGGTGTCCCTCCAATGGATATCCTCTCTTCTCTAAACTAGAATAGATCTAGATAGTAGAGAGATGGAGAGCGAGGGAAGATTAGAGGAGATGCCGGCCTATCGGTGCCTCCTCCGGTTGTACTTCGACATGATAAAGCTCTAATCAAGCTTTCTCCTGAGATCACTCTGGTAATATACTTCTTATTTCATTGAGCAATTACTATTATGGTTTGCAACTCTTCCGAGTACTTTAATCTATAGGACCCTATAGGTTAGAGGAGTAGTATAGGTGAAAGTGTGGTGCTTAGATCTAGATTACTTGTGAATGTCTCCTAACATTCCGGACCCGTGGTAGTAGCGCGGAAAGTGACAGTTCTGTCATTACCTTTGTATTCCACATCCCGTTTGTAGGACTCGCAGGACTGGCATACCTATGGTTAAGCATCCTCTGTGGTGTTTCTTTTCACGTGGTATGTCCCCAGATATAGATATATCTCCTTGAGATCAGAAGTAGAGAAACCCTAGTTATCCTCTCTATTCTCCTATTATCGCCCCTACACTAGATTATTCTCCCTTACTTTTAACCTTGTTTTCACCTTATCTTGTTCTTACCATATACTTTATTTTCACCCACTTATCTTTTCTGGTTAAGTTAGAGCGTAGTTGATCCTCCCGTTTCCCTGTGGATTCGATATTTAAAACCCGTCCCGGGTGAAAGCTACAACGGTATCCGTGCACTTGTGGATTTATTTGTGTGCGTCTAAAATACCCAACACCTTCCACAACGCCTTCTGTGACCTTGGATCGGGTATCAACATCATGTCCAATGTAACTTATGATAATCTGTTAGGGGGACCCTTGTTCCCTACATGTGTTTGTTTGCATATGGCGGATCAAAAAATGCGGTTTCCCGAAGGACTTGCTAGGGACATCTTGGTGAACATCCAAGATGAATACATCCCTACCGACTTTATCATCCTAGACATGGGAGCCAAAGTGGATGTTCCCATCATCTTGGGAAGGTTGTTCCTCAACACCACCAATGCGGTCATCTACGTGGGATTGGGCCAGATCCATTTCCAATTCCCAAGTCATAAGGTAAAATGTGCTTTCAATGGTTATAAAATTAACAGACAGGTTAAGGCACATCAACCAAAAAGAAGAGTTCAAGCTCCATGCCAAAAGAAGAAATACTTAGAGGCCAAGATCAATGAACTCAAGAAGGATGAACCCACCAATTCAAGGCAGGTTTGGAAAGCAAAGGAGGTGCACACCCCTCGGTCTCCTTCTCCGGAGCCATCAAGTGCACCCGAAGAATGAACACGAAGGAGGAGTCCTGCTCCAAGGACTTAAAATCAAGGAGCCCTCGCCGAAAGGTAAATCGGTAGTTATCTTTTATTTCCTTTACATTTAATTCATTTCTTTAATTTTTATCATGCTTAAAACTTAGAAAAATAAAGTTTAGACTTAATAAAATCTTGAGATTAGTTTAGCACTAAAAGCTGACCATGGTTAGGTCCTAAGGGGGGTCAGTCGACACCCCTAGGCACCCTAACCCTGTTTTCCTTAATGGGGGACATGAGGTGACCTTAATGGAAGAAAAAGAAAAAGAAAAGGAGGCCTAGGGGGTCGGCCGACACCCCTAGGGACCCTTTGGTCACATCTCTTTCACCCCCCATCTTCTTTTGTCTAAGAATCTCATGATTTGAGTAGTGTGAATTTCAAAATTCAGAATTTGCTTTAGGAGACATCTCTTTAGCTTTGTCATGCTTTAAAAAGAAAACATATCAATCATCTTTTGACTAAGGCATGACACACCTTTGTCTCCCACTACTCTTTGTTCAAAGTGGGGAATCATGAACCTTTAGCTCAGCTTTTTATCACATCAAATGGCATGATTTACCTTTCACCAAGTACTAGGGAAAGTTGTGAGTGGAGTTTCCACTTTGGAGCCACCATAAGGGGGTCGACCGACACCCTTGTGTCACCTCAACTTCACCTTTACTTTGTTGAAAGCATTTCACAAGGTTTCATGCTCATGGCACCCAAGGAGGGGCACATGGGGGGTCGGCCGATACCCCTATGGAGCCTCTTGGCTGCCATCTTCTCCCCTATAAAAGGCCATTCAAGGAGAGCTCAAAACCACACACTCCAACCATAATTCATTTTGAGCATAAACCACTTCTTTCTTGCTCTTGCCTTGCCTTCTCTCCATCTCTCTCAAGAGAAGTTCTTAGCTCCGCAAGAAGTAGTGCTACTCTCTCTCTCTCAAGTCCACAAAAACCCAAAAATATCTTGTCTTCATCAAGCTTCTCTCTTAGCTCAAGTCTCTTCCCGCAAGGCGAACTAGGAAACTAACGCTAATGTTAATCGTTGTCCTAGTCTTGTTCTTGTGTCTCTCTTCCTTTCTAGAAAATGAAGAACCCCTTGAAATCCACATTCAAGAAGGTGAAACAAGCTCTAGGTGGGAGTCCATCTCGACGCTCCCACCAATCCGATGACACTTCCCAAGAAAGGAGAAGGGGTGGTTTTGCTCGATACACTTGGGAGAACATCCCAAGCGAAGGACAACCTCATGAGGAGGAAGAAACAACGACGGAGGTACCTCATCTTGGTGCACTCATGGTGCCTCCGATAAGATCGTACGATCAACAAAGTGGTCTCTGGTTTAACCAACCAGAGTACCAGAAGTACCTCTCTCTTCGGAAACGCTCCTTCGAGCATACTAGGATTGTGGATCCAACTCTCCTCGCCAACGCTGATATGGATGTTGAATTTAATACTATCTTCTCTACCATTGGTTGGTCTAGTTTTTGGCAAGTAGATGATGAACTTGGAATTAAATTGCTTACCATAGAGTTCTTAAGCTCTCTACAAGACAATTTTCTGCATACCTGACAGCATAACCGTCGCAAAACATACTTCAATTTTTTTTAGTTCAGCAGCAGCAAAGATTGAATAGATGATTTAGGTTGACCATAGTTAAATTAATTTTCAACCTGCCTGAGGTTACATGGAAGTTAGACAAAAAAAAATCGGTTTCATGCATCCGTGGTACAGTACATTCAAATATGGAAGAAGCCTTACAGCAAATTTTCTCTGCCTTCAAAAATCTCCCCTTTTGCCACCACCGTGTGCTGCAGACATACAAAGACGAAGTTCACTGTCTATCAGAATTTTTAGTTTGAATTCTTTCTTTGCTCCCTTTCCTTCTTTATTTGGTTCTTTTAGTTTGGATTAACAGGTTATATCCGTTGATAGTCGTATTCAACAGCTCATATTATAGAGCATTTTCCCATCCCACACAATCCTGAACCACTATGTTATTAGCTGAGAGCCTACAATTGAAGGGTTTGATATCTTCAGCTCATGATAGTCGGACTCGAACGAAAAGAGTAATCTAGATTGTAAACAACATTATTGAACAATAAAGACACCAAGCACGCACTGTATTTAACCAAATTTTTGTTGAAAAATAATTAGCTATGTCTATTTAACCTACTTATGGTGGCACTCTTGCCTTTGTTCACACCTAAATTACTTTGCTTTGGCGACTGCAGCTGCACTGTTAACCCATATGCATGGTTTATAGAAATACTACAAAATTGAATTGCAAACAGTTGCATTTTATGAGAGGAGCTAGCCTCATTGCAGGTGGCAAAGTAGTTATTTGAAATCTTGGATTATAGTTCTAGCACTACCCAAATCTTGAGGGAAGCAAAGTAGTTTTTCTTCTTAAGCTTCAGCTTAAACAACTTAACCTTTAATGTAAGGTGTGCAAATGACATTACAGAGATCCATTGATTCTTTTATATCCATGTGCTCTGTTAGCTTGGTGAGTTGCAGCCTTCAAAACTCATGCACATTTTGTAGGTGTATGATGAATTGAGACACTGCTGAGGTGTGTCGCTGCAGGGAAGGTATAAAATTCAAAAGGATGGCAAGAAAACTTTTAAGAAATGCATCTGGCTGGCAAAGCGCATAATCATTCATGAGCGGCCTCTCGGATCATGAGCCAAATACTAACAACAGCCGCATGAATCAGACCAACTTACCAACAGCTGCACAGTAGCACCAATTGTACCATACAGGCTACCTGCACATGCTCCATGCATGTAGTGTATACCTATGCATCCTCGTCGATTCTTTGCCAACCTGAACAATGTGTAATATAAATATATACAGCCTGCATACTTATCTATATACCTTCTTAGCCACCGCATTTTCCTCATATTTATAGCTTTATACTCCCTCCGTCCCTAAATAGATGTCATTTTCGCTTTTCGAAAAGTCAATGTTTTCAAAATACCGGAAATTATATATTAAAATATATAAATAATTATGCTAAGTAATTAGTATCATCGGAAAGATCTTTAAGTCTAGTTTTTAACAAATTTATTTAGAGATATAAATGTTACACGTATTTTCTACAAACTTAATCAAAGTTAAGAATGTTTAACTGACACGTATTTTATAACGACCTTATTTTTAGGATGGAGGGAGTATGTATGAGTGCACACGCATGTGACGGCATGCGCCTTGTACTGTAACATTAGATCTTGCCAGAAGATTCATCTTTCGGGGAACCACGGCCTCCCTGATTGACTGCTACAACACAGGTTGCACCCCCCATTTTCATGAACCGAACATGTATTGCCCCCACAAACATCTAACATCCTCTAGCAGACCTGATGATACTATGATTTATAAACAAGTTCCTCTAGCAGACCTCCTACATCAGTACGTGTAGTCCTACCTGTACGGACCTAGAAGTACTACCTGCTCTCGCCACATATGTTTAGTTACCAGTCATATGTAATAGATACATCATCTACCTCTAAGTATGTATCCTTCGATATATCCTTATCATGTACATCAACAGTGTATTCTACTTGTATATCCTACCTATGCAAACATAAATATGCTCACTTGCCCTCGCGCCCTCGCGCGCGAGGGCGCGCGGTTTCCACTAGTGTGGGGTTTAATTAGGAACCAGTCGGGTGCTGCGGCTAGTGCGCTAATCCGCCGAGCGAGCCACAGCTCTGGTGCCGGGGGATTTAAATTTTTGCCATCCTTCTGGTTGGCACTCCTTCAGATATCAGCTTTAGAATGACAATTAAACATTTGCCACATGAACAGTGTCCGGTGCTTGATTTTTACCACTTTTGATGACGTGGCACACCAAATCACCCTTCCAGTGTGGAGAAGGCATGGGAAAAGACTACCTTGCTCCTCTCTCCACCCCCTCTCTGTCAGCGGTCCCCACCTGCCTCTCTCTCTTACCCACCGACAGGTGGACCCCACTTGTTGGGTTCATCCCCAAGACCCCAAGCTTTGGCCAGCCCCTTCTCTCCCTTTCTTCCATCCATGGCCGACGGAAGGGGTGGGCAGGGAGCAACCGATGAGATCAACACAATAGTATATAGTATTAGCGCATCACCAAGAAACAAAAATACATTGGCCCGATCAGTAGTACCAAACATATTTTACACAGGCTCCATTCCGTGGATCTCTTTCACCTCTCCGTTCACCCTGTAAAAACTAGCAGGGCACTAGCAGATGGTAGTCACAACAGTCCTACAGTAGTCTAGTATTGTCCATGGATTGGTGGCTTGGCTTCCATCCAAGGTGTGCACTGCACATCAGGAGCTAGTGGTCGTTGACTTGCCTGAAGCGGACGCGGCGGAGCTTGCGGGTGCTGTCGCCGAACTCGCGGATGGTGATGGACACGGACATGCCGGGATCGTCTTGCTCCACCCACTCCGTGGCCTCTAGATGGCTCGCGTTGCTCTCGTCCAGGGACGACGTGGTAGCACGCGATGGGTCCAGGTGCGGAGCAACCGGCGCCGGCGCGGAGTTGAGAAGGTTGAAGTGTTCGCAAAAAAAAAAAAAGAGAAGGTTGAAGTGGTGCGCCCACACATGGTCCGATGGGTCCGGCACGGGAGTGGATGACGGGTTGCACGCGGCTCGGGCCGTGGAAGCCGCCGTCGTCTCTTCCATGGCCCTGCACGAAGTAGCGCGGACGATCGGCTGCTCCCTGCCCACAGCTGCTGTCGGCCATGGATGGAAGAAAGGAAGAGAAGGGGATGGCCAAAGGTTGGGATGAACCCGACAAATGGGGTCCACCTGTCGGTGGGTGAGAGAGAGAGAGGCGGGTGGGGACCCAGAGAGGGGAGGAGACAGGGGCAAGACGGTCTTTTCCCATGCCTTCTCCACACTGGAAGAGTGACTTGGCGTGCCACGTCATCAAAAGTGGTAAAAATGAAGCATTCACGTGGCAAATGTTTAATTGTCATTCTAAAGCCGGTATCTGAAGGAGTGCCAACTAGAAGATGACCAAAATTTAAATTCCCCGTATCTAGGACATGTTCACTGAGACTCACGGGTCAAGCAAACTAGCAGGTTCAGGCCGGGCCCATAGATCGGCCACATGACTCTGGACATGCTGGAGGAGGTGAACAAAGGTCCATGCCCAGGCACATGAGTACATGACTATGTGGTTGAAGACATGCTTGAAGAATTGAACAAAGATCCACGGTTGGGCACATGACTCTTGTTGTGGTGGCCATGGTGGTCTAGGAGCTCTGAGGTAGATTGTCATGGTGGTCAGAGAGCTTGGAGGCGGCGTGCTCAATTCGGCTGACAACATATGGTCAAAGAGATAAAAGTGGCAGCTGGTGTAGGCCTAGCTCATTGGAGGATATGCAACTCTCTATTTATTTGAGGAGATGGGCTCGTGGGGACGCAGGGACGCACCGGCCGCGCTCCGGGTGCACAACAGGTCGCGTAGACGCGTAGAAAAGTTTGCAAAAAAAAAAAAAAAAAAAAAAAAAAAAAAAAAAAAAGACCCCCCAAGATAAACCTCAACGATGAGCTAGCAGCGGCTGCTGCTCCGTCTGTCATGTTGGTCAGTAATCAGCAAACCTCCTCACAAGTAACCATGTACGAGACTGATACGCACAAAAAGGAAGTAAAATATCATAATGACATCCTGTTGGAATTGCCTCAGTTAATCGACTCTTTAAGTTGTTTAACTGTCATATTTCTACTACATATACAAGCAGCGCCTTTGTCCTTTTGTTTCTAAATACTGCAACTGAAGTTACCATATCATGAACCTACACAGGGGTAAAGCTCTACAAATCAAACTCTATAAGCTTGCACCCACATTTAATTATCTTACATTTGCCTACGAGTCACAAACCGCAAGTGTCAATAAATCAAGACACCCGGAGCTTACCTCCTCTCTCCTCCCTCCCTCCCTCTAAACACAGATATCACTCACATCAATCAACCTACAGTAGTATATCAGTATTGGTCTGCATCAATGGAGTGTGCCATCTTCTTGGTCATTGGCTGCTGTGTGGCCATTTGCTTCGCACTTTGCAGGAGCAGGTGAATTGGGCGATCTCACACCATTCGCCATTATTGGGGGCTGCTTATCTTCCTCGGTCACACTTGCTCTCTGTGCTTTCAGATCTGCAACCTTCTCGGAGGTCTTGTCCGAGTCTGGCTTATTGACAACAGGTTGTTCCTCTAACAGTTCTAAGCGCCTGAGAGACGGTACATAACCATCACAATACCTGCGCCACATATCCCTGTATGCAGCTTCCAGGCCACGGGTGAATTTCTCTCCATCACAGACGGGCGACTTCATCATTAGCTCCCGGAGGCTCATTCTCAGTTCTTGCAAGGCATTCACATCTGTTGCCAAACCCAACGCTAAGCTGACATACTCATCTTCAGTTTTGGCAACCAGGCTCCCCAACCCTACAACAGAGGAGGGAAGACAAAAGATAACACATAGACAATAGTTCCATTTGGATAATAAATACCATGTAGCAGTGGAAGGAAAATGGCCTCGTTTGATAGTTAGAAGATTTATTAACTATTAGTAGCTTAGTAAACATTATCTTGTTCATATAATACGTGCTAAGTATAACAAAAATGAAAGCAGGCCGTGGAAAAGTGAACCTTTGATAGAAGCTCTACACATAGGTGAAAATGTAGCAACTTACCAACTTTGCTGAGCAGGCTAACACCAACATTATGAGCATGGACAGCACCAGCCATTGTAACACATGGAACACCCATGTATAAAGATTCACATGTAGTCGTAGTACCAGCATACGGAAATGTATCCAGGCTGCAAAAACAAAGAAAACCATTCAGATGCTGTTTCATGTGACACCAAAAATGCCGTTCAAACTACCATGAACTGAGACTACAACCAATGAAAGTATGCCACAACTGGTCACCTGATGTCCATCAAGGAATACGCCTGCATGTGATCATGATTCAGATGGATGAGTGGCAACAGATCAACCCGTAATGACTCCAAACCTAACTCCTCTAGCGTGGACAAAAATTTCTGTCTTATATTCTCACAGCAGAATGGTTTGCACTTAACCACAAGCCTGGAGTTAGGGACTGCACATAATATTTTGGCCCAAACTTGCAATACTTTCGGTGTAATCTGTAAAGAAAATAAATTAATTGAGTGATTCAGCAGAAAAGCAAATATTTCAATTGTTAATTGTCACCTTTGCTAGATTGTTAAAGCTCCCAAAAGTGATGAAACCATTTGAAATTGCTGGTGTTGGACAAATGGGCCCAGCTTCCGGGGAAGGAGTATAACAAAGAAAGCTTTCAGGAAGGCGCACCAACTCTTCAACATGCCTGCAGAGAATTCCTGCCATCAGCTTCTACATGTCTGAGGATAGAACACTACATGCTGGAATAACTGTAACTGCAAGATGAGCGTGTCTTACTTTTGTTTTGTAATAGGTGGATCAGCCAATGAGTCTGAGATTCGGTAGTCAATTGTTGGCAAACCTGTTGTATTGGGGTAGCCAATCCATGTAACCTGTAAGGGCATACAATTCCAGGTTAAAACAAAGCCTGCTCATCAGATAAAAAATGAATATTGCTCCTGTGAGAACATTTCTGAAAATAACAGAGGAAACAGATATGCAACATGGAGCGCCGAACTACCTGAATAGGAGCAGGTCGGCATGCCATTGTTCCTAATTTATTATTTGCTGTGTGACCAGTTAGTTCCACAAGTATGTCCACTTTATCCTCCCTTACCAAGCTAGCAACCCTCTTTTCATCAATACCATATATATCTCTCCACAATCCACCCTTTTTCAACACCTTATCCTTGAATCTAAGTGTCTTGGCATCTGCCTAAATAATCATCAATTGAAGAAAATGTGAGTGAAAAATGATTAAACAAAACAGAGGAAAAGTGTCATGAAAAATGACAAAGGAAACCATGAAGTTTGCATGCTCAAAAAAAGGACAAAGGTCACTAAATATATCTTATGTTTTGATTTTTTTTTTAAAGGATCATTTCTACACTTCAACATAAATTTTGGTTCCTAATAAAGAAAGCAACCTAATAAATTGATGGCTTAAAATGTGTACAATCCAGACAATCAGGTAAGATGAAAAGGAACAGTTTTATATACCTTTACAACACCAGAGTAGACAACCATTTTGCAATTTGTGTAGTCATGGTGTGTAAGGGGAGCTTCAATGAAGTAGGACACAGAATGAGTAAAGTAATCAGGAGACAAATAACCGATGATCAATGGGCGATCAGCAATTTTTGAGTTATCCCAACTTGTATATTGTGGATACAATTTCATAAATCGTTTTCCCCACTCCCTGTGAAACAAATAAAAGACAGTGAATAATCCTGCTGATATTTAACTCGTGGAAACAAAGGCAATGCTAAACATGTCAAGCCTACAAAATGACCTGTGAGCTTCATAAAGCTTGTCATCTGAGCCCTCGTCAATATAGTTCATTGCAAGCAAACGGTTCTGTAAAATGAATTAGTGTGCAACTTTGTCACATAAAGAGACAAATGTAAGCGATATGGTCAGCCATTGAAAAAATATGAACCCAGGTTTTACAAAAGTTATAGAAAAGTAACAAGACAGATACTTCCAACCAAAAGCAAAGTTTAAGTAATGAAATTCATTCCAGAATGATAAAGATGTGATAATATAATTATTCAGATGTGCCACATCTACCCATGGCTGTTTACCAAACTGGCAAAGCTTATTCAAGAATTATTAGTGATTTTCTGATATAATTAAATCTTTAATTACAACATAAAGCAGCCCAAATATATATATATATATATATATATATATATATATATATATATATATATAATAGCATACTTGAGGAGTACCTGGCCGGCATTTCGTGAATCAGGATCAATATGAAGGCATCTCTCGTAAGCATGAATTGCTAAATCAATACTACCAGCGTCTCTGTAAAGAACACCTAGGATGACAAAAAATATGATGAAAGACATTTAATAACTCTGATAAAATAATTTTAAGTTGTCTTGCAATTTGAAGTTGAAAAACAAATACAATATTGCTACAAAAGGTAAGCAGCAAGGCATATGATTTGACATGCCCACATTATAGCAGAAAACTATTTATCAAACATACCATTTTAAGCATTTGCACATCATTATTGGTTATTCATTACCTAGATTATTATATGCTTCAGCATATGCGGGATTTGCATGTATGGCCTTCTCAATCATACTTGCAGCAGAATCCATCTTACCCTATATAAATATATGCATATTTGAGCAGGCTAAAAGAGCAAAGTAACCAGAAAACAAAAGAGGAGTTGTGCAAGGGAGATCTGATAAGAGGAACAGACCTGAACAGTATAGACAACTCCAAGGTTATTTAGTGACTGAGCGAAAAGTGGCTTAATTGATAGTGCCATCTGAAAACATTAAAAAAAACAAATTAATATTTTCCCACAAAAAACCTGAATGCAAGAGCAAAATTAGTTTCACTTACTTGATAACATTCAACAGCTTTGTCAAGGTTATCTCTATCCTTGTATATTACTCCTAAATTGTTGCACGCTTCTGCACAGCGAGGATTGAAGTGCAGAGCAAGCTCATAAAAGACAACTGCCTTCACATGATTCAGAAAAATGCAATCTTCAGCTTAACGTGAACCTTGATGTTAGAACAGAATTAACGAGATTAGCATATAACTAACCATCTCAAAATTCAACATTTCACCATATGCAACGCCAAGATTATACATGGCGTCAGCATAGTGCCAATTATAGAACAGAGCTTTCTTGTAATATGCCACACCTTGATTGATGTCACCTTCAATTTTTACCTGTGGATTCCCAATGTTTTAAATAGTAAGTGGAAACAAAAGAGATGTGTGAATACTCAATCACTAACAAATGCTCATCCTCATACATAGGAACTTCAAAACTAAAATAACTGAAATATGTGCTGCATAGGTGATGTTTACATTAAGGGTGATCAGACTGTTTCTATGTTCTCAAATTTAACATGCTGAAATTAAATATGAATGGATAACCAGTTATTAATAGTTATGTTTGCTTCAATAAGGGCAAGAGATAAGAACAGAAAGACTTTTGCTTTACAGAATGCTTTAGTGAAGTTACAGTTCAATCCTATCTGGTATGATCAGTACGAACTTGTGAATTGCACAAAAACAAAGAAAAGAAAATGGTGGCAACCACTAGGATGAACACAGTACACACCAAAAAATAAATATTCTGATCTAGTTGAAATAGCAAGGGAAAAGTTTGCACCTTCGTTCCCAAGTCAGTTAGTGCTATTGCCATATTATTCTTAGCAATTTCAAAGTTGGGGGAAATAGTCAAGCACCTGTATTACAGTAAGATCATGTCAGGAGCATTTCAAGTCCTCAACATGTTACTGTTGTATATTACGCAGAAAACTAGAGTACTTGATGTGATACAAAAAAAAAAGATACCTCTCGTAGCAGGCAATTGCTGCTTCTAGTTCTCCCCGATTCTTATAGATAACTCCCATGTTGCAATAGGCCTCGGCATACAATGGTCTCTCCAGTGCAGCTTTCTCATAACAACTAAGAGCCATTTCAAATTGCATCATCTCTGAGTAAACAACTCCAAGGTTGTAATAAGCCGGCTGCGTGAATTGGATTAAGGCATAACAATAATATAGAGTTGTCCATAGAAAGATAATATTAGCAAGACAGACACAAGATGCTGTGATGATGGTACCGCATAGTGGTTGTCTACTTCCAGAGCTTCACAATATTTTTGAATTCCCTCCTCTGTATTACCCGCAAGCTTCAAGCTAGTTCCAAGATCAGTCAACACAATAGCAAGAAATTCCAAAGCTGGTTTGTAGGAAGGATCTGCCGTCCGAGCTTTTTGATATGCCTGTCCCAGTTTTTATAATTTTCAATGAAACATTTAGGAAGCTAATACATGAAACTAACAGAAACTGTAAGAGCAGCACATTGATTTTTTTTTTTTTTTTGCAATATGCTAATGTTAATTCATTTAACTAGGCAACATGCTAATGTTAATTCATTTAATTAGGCAGACATGGAAGAAAGGGACGGAGTTACAGTACAAACAAGATAATGGCACTAAAATTAGAGGACTGTAGTGTAGTACAAGTCTAAAACTGACATATTTGTCTTTAAAATCACATAAACTACATATAATGTTCCGTCAGGTCTAGCATTCAAAGCAATAACATATTGCAAACAAGGCTTATATTTTCTGTCACATGTTGCAATTCAAAAGATCAGTAATACAACAGATAGAATAGGAAATGCACATAATGCTTCCTGCAAATACCTCTGCTGCTTCAACCAAGTGACCCTCATCTTTGTAAATCATCCCACAATGTGTAAGAGCACACGCATTTCCAGGCTCGATTTTGACAACTTCTGTAAAGCACTCGATGGCCTGTCTTGGTAGGTTCTGCGCCTGGAGGCAAATCCCTTTCCCGATAAGGGCCTCCACATTGGTGCTCTCCTTCTCAAGAACAATGTCGTACAAGTTGATCGCATCAGTGAACTTATTGCGCGACCGGAGGATGTTTGCATACCGCAATGCCTCTTTGCCTTCCAACTGCTGCTTCGTTGGAGACACGCCCCCATTCAGGTTAGGGGCAATGCCGTTACTCTCCTTCCCTGGGACAGAATCCATCCCTGGCTGCCCCATGAAAGAGAGCCGCCTTATTCTCCTTATTTTCTGTGAAGTTTTGCATTGGTCGATCAGTTCTTATGCTTGCCAAGAAATCAAACAGGAAGTCACTAGCTAGAAGGGAAAAAAGAATAAATTTGGAGCAGGGCCCCCAAAAGTTCTGGAAACCAAACTGCACCAGAAGCCTTATTGTGTGAAGCAATGTCGTTCTTGCGCGCCCAAGACGAAGAAGAATCAACCCAGCTGAAGTGTGGAGGAATGGATTGGATTCAGTGGCGGAGCTAGGATCTAAAAGTTGGGTATTCCCACTTCCACTAAGAATTTTTTTTTGTATCCATAGATTTAAAAAATAGTGCAGAATAGTACATTATCGATAATTAAAGGCACAACAATAGTCAAATAACAAATTGTTTAGCTAATCAGCTATAAAATATGCATGAAACAAACTAATAATTAATAGAGAGAACTGATTTGTTCTTCATTTTGCAAATCAATGGACAATACTATTACTACAAAATAAAAAAAAACTACAATCAGTAAACTCCAAAGCAATAGACATTTAGACAATAGCACTGCAATCAGTCAGTCATGCAATCAGTAAACTCCAAAGTCCAAACCAATTGCAATTTGCAACCAAAATAAAAGAACTGTAGTCTGTAGAGTGGAGGAATGAGGATGGAAACCTCGATCTAGGCTCCTGCTGGCTGCTGCTCGAAGCGCTTGGTCCCCGGCCGCCCGCCAGCCGCACTGCTGCCGCCGAGGCGCTGTCGCGCTGCCACGCTGACCCGCCGACTGCCCGCCGTGCCCTGTGCCCACCCCCCACCGGCCCGCCCTGCTCCGCAGCTCGCAGCTCGCTGCGGCGCTGCCGCGCAGGCTGGCTATGGGCCGGCTGACTGCCGCCGGCCCTGTGCTCGCCGCGCCGCCGCCGCCGAGAAGCGAGAAGACCGACAGGGAGAGGGCGAGAGCTGAGAGGCCGAGTCGAGAGGGTGCGTGTGCCGTGTGCATCGGCGGCTGTGTGTGAAGCCGCAAGGGGCAAGGAGGAGGGGGCGTCCGGATGAGGCCGAATTGGATCGATGGGCCTAGTGGGCCGGTCTGGAGCGGTGGAGAATTCAGACTCAAAAGGCTAGTTTTTTTCTATTTTAGGCTGAAATACGTGAAAATGTTGCAGATTATAGCATAGCATTATTACATTTCTAAAGAGAAGATGGTAAAAACGCGGCCTCGCCCTGGCCACGTCGTTCCCCTCGTTCCGGCCGTCCGATCGCACCCGTGGACGGCTAGGATCACCCCTGCGCCGCCGACCCTTTTGCATAAAAGTCCTCCAGTTTAGTTCAAATCAACCCGCGGTACAACCAGGGGCTTCATGAACAGTAAAGACGTTCGGGTTTTTTTCGTCTAGGGCCCTGTATTATGCAAATGATTCGGGCGAATAAGAGGAAATTCTGATTTCATACCTTTTTTATGGTTACCCGTCCGCCTGCCACTTTTGCAGAAAACACCTCCGCCCTCAGCCTGCCTTAAGCGCCTCACCCGGGTCGCGCACAACCCACACCCTAGCTCTCTCTCTCGTGCATCCACAGCAGCCTCTCCTCCCTCTCCCTCCTCTCTCGGCGGCGGCTAGGGGCGTGCGTGTCTGAGCGAGGGCGCTGCAGCCCACCGGCGAGGGAGGCCCCCAGCGTAGCCCCTCGCGATGGCGCATAGGGAGCGCCCCCTCCGGCGTTGCGGCGTGGCGTGGCGCACAGCCGACCGGCAAGGGAGGCCCCTGGCGCGGGAGGAGCGTCCCTCCCCCTCCCCGGCGCAGCCCCTCGCGGTGGCGCATAGGGAGCGCCCCCTCTGGCGTTGCAGCGCGATGCCCTAGGGGCACGTGCGCCGGCTCGACGGCACGACAGTGTGGCCTCTCTTCCGTGCTCCTCCTCTCCTTAACTAACTGGTGTCGGGGTCGAGCGTCGGTCTGTGCTTGTCGTTGTTCTTTGCTGGGTCGATCTGGGGCCTCCAAAACTGGATCCAAGTCCGGATCCATTTGTTCCCCCATTGGATCTGTCCTGGTGGCGTCCTCTCGCATTGTCCATCGTCGAGGGATGCAAGTTGGGGACGTCTTGCGGCATCGCGGCTCCTCGCCTTGCCACGCACAACTGTATGCCATGTCCTCCCCTCTCCCACATTTTCCTTCTCTCTGTTTGTGCGTGCTGCAATGGAGACTTGCAATAGAGACTGTATGCCATGTCCTCTCCTCTCTTTGCAATGGTTGTGTGTTGCCCGTTGAATAGCATGGGCGTAGTGCGGCAACAACTCGAGGCTGCCGCATGGTCAGCTAGTCTTGAGCTGTTGTTGCCCGCCGTTTACTCAAGCGCAGAGCAATGCAACCATGCCATGTATAGACCTTGCTGCCTAGAAAGGTATGTGCGATCTAGCACGGGAAGATATGAATGCTAACTTTTTGAGCAGTGTAATAGTTTTTTTTGCAGTAAGCCAATCTTGGTTAAATCATATTCAAGAGTAAATATTTATTTGTCAACTGCATATGACGTGTTTGATAGAATGTCCGCAACATCACGACAGGTGAGGATGCTACACAATTTTGTCTTCCCGTTCTGCTCTGACTGGCCCCTTGGAATATAGATACACTATACATCCAAGAGAAAATACATATAGTTTCTTCAGAATAATTCTTAGAATCATCATCTTGATTTACCTATATATTAATTATTTAATTTAGTGGATCCTTTTCTAGCATGTCGCTGCATGATCTTTGTTTAGCTGACGGATGCAGTTCCATCTTTGTAGCATCATCGGTCCTCTATTTTAACACATCCACAAATGCTATGATGATTGTATCGATTGTATCCATTTACATGCGCATTTGATGTTTTTTTTCATGTGTTCTTATGATCAGTGTATTATAAAAAATGTTATATTTTTAAAAGAGTGTGCTAAAATATTATTGATTGTATGAATCATGGGCTATTTTTCCTAGCTCCTGCACTATGGTTCAGTGACCCTTAGCTTTATTGAAAAGGTGCTTTGTGAGGGCCTGCTGAACTTCTCTATTTATATTTAGCCTTAGTAAATATAGAAAAAAAAATGATTACATTAGTTTTTCTTCAATTAAGTTTCAGCCTACAAATTTCATAGTTGTCGAACTGGGTGGGTATAACAAAGTACAATTTTCACATCCAGTTTTAGGTTATGAAACTGCTCATCTGCGATTGTGGCTTTCAGAGCTTTATGTTTCAGAAAACTAATGTTCTCGCACTGCCATGTAATATCTGTTCCTTGCTACGTTTTGGTCTAAGAGGATCTTGGTCACACTCCTGCTACCGCTCTCTTGTTTGTACATGTGCGGATCATGTGCGGAACTGATATCCATGATTGTACAATGACTAATTGTTTCATTCTGCATATTATTTACTGAGGTTTTGGGGTTGTGGATGATGAACCTTTTTAGAATGAGACAATGGGATTGTGCAATGATGATTAGTTCTTTCATTTAGTCTTCCATGATTCTTGCTATTTGCATTGGTTTTGTGTTGACAATATCATTACATCTTACAAATTTGCCTTTTCATGTGTTGTTTTGTTTCCGTTAGTCTCCCTTTTTTGGGCGTTTTTTATTGAGCACAAGTCCATTGTCAGTGATATTTTTGCTTTTCATAATTTGTTGGTTGTTCTATTACTGACCATACCCCATTGCCAATGATCTTTTCGTTCCTATCTCTCTCTCTCTCTACACTTTCTTGCAATATACTGACGCAACACCATGTTGCCCTTCCACCTAGTTCTATGGGGGGAAATAAGCTATATTGTCCATGTTGGTCAGTACAAAGGTTAGCATATATTATGCCTTTTCTACCATATCTTCCTTTATTTTTGCTTAAATTTGGTTGATCCATTTTGTGCAAAAGAATTAAATTTCAAGAGCTATTAGGCACCAGTAGTCGCTCTTTCTATAAGTTTACCTAGCATTTTAGTGCCATCCTATGAATATGCTCCACAAATTGATTTACTTTTTATTTTTGTAAAGCTTTGTTTGCCAACTCTATAAAAGATATAGCTCATAAGTGTGAGTTTATACCTCCTGGAGTCTAGAGGCTAGATCTGCAGATTCAAGTTAGCTGCTGGCTCTCTATGGCTGCCTAATGCTTTTCCTCCACGGCCGTGTTGCGAGCCTATTTGAATTACATCCTCTGTATATAATCCTTCAGTTGTTCCTCTGATCCTTTTTTTTTGCTTTCTATACATCAGGTTTCTAGCTCAAAGCTAACAGTTCCTGAATTACAGAGCATTTGAAATGCTATCAGAGAGTAATGCTCTGAAAAGGCAGAGCACCTGCCAAATATGCTTAAAAAATGTTCTGAACCGTAGATAGTTGGATAAATATGCTCAATTTATATTTTGTTTAATTCATGCTAGCTGTAGAGGAGCACCTGCCAGTTATGCTAGATGTAGAGTCCATTTCATCATGCATTTGTTGACTGTATCTGCTCCATCTTGTTCTACTGCTGCTTCAACATACAAAATATTAATGTTGTCTCTAGGCAGCATGTTCTTAATTAGTCATTAGTTTTGCACGAAATGACTGAAATTGGGCATTTTTTTGTGCAGGTTAAATTGTATGCTTAGCGACCAACAAAATAAATGAGGCTAGGGGCATCAATGATTCAAGGTATAGCCGTTTCTGTTTATTATTCATGCCAATAATATTTCACATTTTACATATCAAATTGTGTTTTACTTTCCTAAGGTAAGATAGAAAAGGTCTTATCATTTGATGTTTTTTTCTCCTTAAGATATAGGATCACTTGGTTAATATGGATTCCTTGTCGAGGATGTATTTATTCAGCACATATTCATATTGTGGGTGCCTGCAATGAGTGCCTCTGCTTCATCTTTCTATAGATATATCCTCTATCTTTTGTTTTTCCTTATGTGTTTAGAGCGTCGTAGTCTTGTTTGCCTAATCCATCTACTTTTGTGGGTTGATTTCTTCGTTAATATAGATTTTGATATTTTCTGGGCCTCCTTGGACTATAAACTGTCGCTCTCCCTTACACCCCCACCCCCTCTTGGATTTTCTAGGCGAAGCTAAAGTAGATAATTTTGAGAAGCTATTTATAGCTATTAAACTGAAAATATAAAGTTACACACAAGGATGACCTGGTGTTGGTTTATATATGTCATAGTACGTTATTATAATATTTCCATTACATGGTTTGGTCTACTCTAAATCAGTTTGCCTTTTATTAGATAGTTTAGCCATTGTCTTAGATATATAGATTTGTTTGTATTCGAGGTGGCACCATATTAAAATCTTGTTTTTGAGGACCTTGTTTGTTATGATTTATTGGGCTATTTAGAACAGCAGCAGAATATAGGAGATTTGACTATTAAGGTCTTGTTTTTTTAGCAAAGCCTGATTTTGAGCAGATCCTGTCATCACTAGGGGCATGATAAAAAAGAAACATTTAAGTTAGTTGATCAGGGATAAGCATGGTCAAGAAGAAACATTTAAGGTCCCTTAAGATTCAATAAGAATGGTTAGTTGTCTAACATAAGCATGGTCCTTTCTACTATGTGCAAAACAGTGGAAAGAAGCTAAAACTTTAGTTCTATGTTCTTTGCTTACTTTCTCAGTCATGAACTACTTTATTACAGGGAGTACCATGTTTATGATGCAACCTGATTGCTTTAGCTATGTTTTTGTAGTGGGCCATCAAGCATTTAGTCTCTTGAGGTTACCATGAGACACCTCGAGTTGGTCAGTGCCTCACTTTGGTTCAGGGGCGGATCCAGGATTTTGGGTCACTGATGTCAACATAAACTTACCAACTAACGAGAACTACTGACAATAAATGGTGTAGATAAATGAGTTCAAATAACAGAGTCTGGAATTGTTGCTAGAATCCTATACATAATAACAAATTTTTACCTCTTAAAGAAGCTTTTTCCGATTGTGATTTTCCATCTTTTGAAAGCGATCAATTATAACATTGTCTGGGATTGTCGCTAGAAACTCCGGCTCAACAAAGGAATTGTTGCAATCATTCATAGACAAATGGAAAAGCAAGATGCTTCTTTGTATCCACCATCAAAAATCGATCCATCAAAATCTTGCTTCCTCTACCTTGCTATTTGTATAATCAATTAATGGTTGAATTAAATTACCAATCAATAAACTAAAAAAACACAAATGGATAGAGAGTCATACAGACAGGCCTGCATACAGGGAGTCGATCAGTTAAACCCTTACGTGACGGACGGACAGAGTGATGCAGGATTGCGTGTTGAGCGATGGGCGACGGCAGATGGGGATGACTGATGCCGCTGCCTACTGCCGTCCGCTCTGGAAGACTGGAACGAGATGACGTCGCTTGTGGCTTGCCCTCTCCGATCTCCGTCTCGGCGTCTCGTTTGTGTCGTTTCGGCTTCGCTACAGAGTTTCGTGGAGAAAGAAGAGGAGGCCAAGAGACTTCACTCGATGTGGGCTGAGGTCTGAGGGGACTGATGTCATTGGTGATTTTGGGCTGCTGTCATTGTATCCAATACAGAGAAGCATACCTGGGCCGGGCCAAATGCCACTGCTGTCACCTGACAGCAGTGCTACTATAGTGGATCCGCCCCTGTGCACGCTGCCTGCGGCCAGCGCAAGCTGCAAGGCGGCAGAAGCAGCAGAGGAGCAGCAAGCCGCTAGCCACAAGCGACCGGGGGGGGGGGGGGGGGGGGGGGGGGGGGGGGGGGGCGGGGCGGGGCGGCTAGCCATAGCCGCCAGTGGCTCAGCGAGCGGCGGAGCGAATTTAGTTGGTCATGAATGTTGTGAATTTGGAATAGTGGGGGTAATACCTGCATTACACAACATTCATTTGCCTTCAGCTTTAGCAATCGGCACTCGAACAGGTTTAGTTTCGTCAAACAGCCATGCATTACAAAAGATCATCTAGTTCAAACAGCCATGCATTACTAAAGAGAACGATATTCTTACTGATGGTGCACTCTCATCTCGGTCATGCACTCTAGCGGAAAAAATTTCAAGATCAAGAAATTGAAAAGCTCATCAGGCGACCCTCTAAACCATGGAAGTGGGCATCAAATTAGCAAATGTACTCAATTCTCCGTTTCGAAGGTGATTTGTTTAAGATTCTAACCTGGATACTTGCAGCGAAGAAGTCAATGTATGCCAGGACAGCGTTGATCATGCCCGTCTACAAGCACTGGGTAGGCTGCCGCACTGGGTAACCTGGATATCTTCTCAAAAGCTTGCAGGCACTGCTTACACAACAGAATGGCCGGATAAAGCGCCTCATGGTAAATGTGATCGCACGATTAGGCCGCAAGAGCTTTTGGGTTATACCTGCTCAGCTACATCGAGGTACTCGATGGCTAGGAGCCGGGAGCAGAGCACGGGGAGGAGGCCATGGCAGACGACAACGTCCTCGGCGCGCGGCATGGCATCGCAGAGGTATGTGATGGCGCGCACGGACAACAGAATCACATCTGGGGTAGCCCCCGTGCCATCGCCGGCCCGCCGCACCAGTGCCTGCGCGGCTGCCTCCGTGGGGAAGTACCCATCGGCGTCCTCTGCGCAGAACGACAGCGCCTTGCAGAGCGCCGCCACCAGCGCGTCCTGCCTCGCGCCCTCGTCTGCCACCGCGTCCACCATCTGCTGGAACCTCCCGCCCCCGCTGCCGCGCGGCCTCGGGCTCCCGTCCCCATCCGACTCGCACGACGACCCCCCATCTCCATCCCCATCCCCATCCCCATCACCGTCATCCGCGGCGACATCGGCATCGCCGGGGTGGCCAGACGACGAGGTGTCTATATCCGAGCCGCCCTGCTCAGCCTGGCGCGCGCTGGCCGTAGGAGCAGCGGCCGCGGCCGCGACGGCGGAAGTCGAGGGTTTCGCCGTGCACAGGCGCTTATCGGCGAAGGGCTCGGGCTCGCTGCAGCCCTCGGGGTTGGAGTCGGGCCGCTTCCGGCAGCGATCCATCGGCGCGCTAATGCCGCGAGGGGCAGGGCGGATGGACGTGATTTGAATTTTGAATTCGTTCCATGATTATAGACGTATAGTTACGTACGGATGGACTTGTTTCCTATAATCACATTCTCTGATTAACCACGTGAGGGCGCGTGAGGGCAGTGGGAAGCCTGAGCGTGGGTGAGGAGGGTGGGAAACCTGGCTATGGGGTCAGGGGGTGAGATCCAGGTTTTTCACTCTTTTAGAAGTTTTCAATTATAGTATAGATATATTAGTATTTAGACCCTTTAAACACTACTTAAACGGTCTAAAAGATAAACAAAGAATGACTGATTATTTATCTATTAGCGTTAGCATAACGCTGGAACCTATAAGTTACTCATAGAATCCGACCCGGTGACCATTTATCCTGACTTCGCCCCTAGCCAAAATGTTAGGTATACAGGGAAATACCCTTAAATCCGCCCATGATTGGATTACTAGACACTTGGGCAAGCAGTACCACGCGACAGGCAAAGACTAAATGAACGAAGAACGAGGAAAAGAAAGAAAAAAAAATCGGTCTCGACTAAGAAAACACAATCTTTGAAGAAGGGAGTCCATTCAAGAAAGCTCGGGTTACTTACCAGGTCCCCAAAGTAGGAACCAAAAAAATCCCAACCGCACTACAGTAGACCCAGAACAGAGCAGCGCCCTGTCTACGGCCCGGAACTGCCACGCATCCGCGGCAAAAGGCGGCGCCAGCGCGGTGCTCGGCTGCGCCTGGCAGGGAGGCGAGACAAGCCTGGGCTCTCAGAGCCGCCCCGAGCGCGCAGACCGGGGACCTATAGACCGCGCTTCGCTGCCCTCTCGCGCCGCTAGCATCGAGGGGAGCGGTGATCGCCGTCGCGACGAGGATTTCAGCGGCGGCGGCGAGGGTTTCGGGAGTGGAGGGAGGTGGGGGAGCAGGGGCGAGGAGGAGGGGGCGGTGGTAGCGTAGTACAGTACTGGTGATTTTTTTGTGTTTAGCCCCCTCCCTTTTCCAGGAAATTAACGGTGCTTTGCCTTTACGCTTTGGCTCGTGCGCTCGCTTTGATTGATTTGGGGGCCTTTTTGTACTGCCCCCATCCGCTGCGCTGGGACTGTCTGCTGCGACTGCATCCTGCGTCGTGCAGCTTTCTTTTTCCGGCCATCTTTTCACTGCCACCCCTTCAATTTTGGGGTTATTTTCTTCTATTGACAAATGTAGACGGTAATTGAGAGAATTTTATACCACTGCCAAGAATTTTTCTTCTCTTTTCTTTTCTTTACGATAGATCCAGGGATACGTTTTCTCTGTATATATTATTATCATATACTCCCTCGGTCCCGTCCTAGAAAGAATGACGTTCTCGCTTCTCGGAAAATATCTTTAATTAATTATATGTTAAAAAATATTAATATCTATAACATATAATTAGTATCAATGAAAAGATTTTTAAATCTAGTTTTTTAATAAATTTATTTTGAGATCCAAATGTTGCATCAACAAATCGAATTAAACTTGTGACACGAACATACAAAACGTCATTCTTTCTGAGACAAAGGAAGTATACAGTTAAAGAATATGAATAAGATAAAAAAAAGAGAAATTGTAGCCTAACTGAAACAATTTAGTCGAGTAGTTAAAAGTTGCTTTGAATTGAGAGAGTGTGTTCAATAAAGATGTCATTTATTGTTAGCATGTTTTTATGGGAGTTTATTGTTAACATGCTACACTAAAATTTTTGTTTGCTTACTACAACTATTGTTATCTTTGTTCGTCACGATGACACATCCTACCCACTTTCCTCTGTCAAACATAGTTTGATACCACATTGAATTCGTTGAAGTGTCACGTGTCTGTTACTCTTATAACTCGCCATTTATAGTTGTTTTGCTATCTTTTTTTGTCGTTGCATCCATATAACCACTTTACTTTTTTTCGAAAGGAAAACACATCTCACTCTACTTCACATGTTCATTGTATAATAAGGATTTTCCTATGTTCAAAATAATACAAGAGATCATTGCACCATGGAAAAAACTGTTTGAGTTAATCCAAGAGATCATTGCACAAGGAAATCCTCCAACTATCAAGTTAATCCAAAATATATTGCATGTGTCACTAGGAAAAGGGCTGCCAAGTTGAAGCAATTTGGTTAGCTAGTCAAACATCACTCTGAATCAGGGGATTGCATCACTAGAGACAAAATATAGTCATTTGTTGTTAGCATCTTATACTAAACATTGTTTGCTTACTTCAACTATTGTTGCCTTCTTCGTTTGTCACGTCGATACATCCAACCGACTCTACTTAGTTCGATACTGCTTTGAATTCGCTAGTGTCATTGGAGTTGCAATATAACATAGTCGTTGTTGTTGCAACCCGACATCTATAATTGCTTTGCTACCTTTTTCATCATCGCATACACACACGAGTTTTTGTCAGAAGGAAAACTCGTGTGCACTCTACTTAACATGGTCATTGTATAATGACTTTTCATATTGTTAAATGAGGAAAATTTGATACGAGTTGTTCCAAAAGATCATTACACGAAAAAAATCTCTCCAACTCTCAAGTCATTCCTTAATAGATTGCATGTGTCACTATATTAGTGCAATCACTCTCTCATGATCCATGTGGCTTTGAAAGTTTGGAAACATCAGGGTAGTTGTGTTTTAATGGCATGAACCCAAATATCAAATTGATGGCGCAAATAATTAATCTGATTCAAGTTCTCGACTAGACATGGATGCTTGCATTTCCCCGAATTTATTCTAAGATTTTAACGGCTCTATGGTTTCAGTGGTATGCGACATGCCTTTCGACAACGAGGTGTCTGTGGTGACTTCGTGAATTTCGAGATCTCAGCTCAATCCTTCAGAGGTGATCATTAGGATAGGATTTGTGGATGAATGTTCATAGAGGCGAGTGTGTGTGCATGTCATGTGCATGTTGTGGGCATCAACACTATTACTGTGTAATTCTAAAAAATGAAAATAGCATATCTACAATGTGCTATTGTTGTAAAAGGTTCCCATGAGCTATTGACCAAGCTAGGGGTTAGGGTTGTCAATAGTTCACTGTTGTTCTAGGGGCGTGTTTGGGGCCATGGTGCGGTGGTCGTGTGGTGCAGTATTGTGATTGTGGCCTTTATCCAACAACATAGGTGTTGTGATCGTGGCCTTTATCCTGCAACATAGAAAACGTGAATACTAGTTGAATCTTTAATCTCATTGTTCTTGTGTCTTATGCGGTGAGAAGAATAATTGATACGGGGATCCATTTGATAGGATTTGTTCAATTCTCACCGTGGGAAGGCCACTAATAGTAGGAAACAAACACACCTAGGTTTGGTACATGATTTTTTTATAATAAAATTTCAGTACTTGATTATTTTTTTGTTAATACAAATGTCAAGAATTCTATTATGTGTTTGAGAAAAACATTATTGCAGCGACTTCTGCGTTCTAATGAATCAAAGAAGTTGTTACCCAATGCTTTGCATTACCATTGCATAATTCGCATTGGCCTTCATGACTGGCAAAGCTCCATAGCCTTTTGGGCCAATTTTGCCCTTGTTGGGTCAAATACGGTATGCAAAGGGCCCCAAATTCGTCCTTATCGGGTGAAAGCGTCTACCTAATCTCTACTCTAGAAAAAATGGCATAGCACCGTAGAATATTCTCTAAAAAAATTCCCGACTAATGTTCCGCACATGCAAACATCACATCAACACAGAACTGCATTCAGACTTGCTCATCAGACAAGCTGAGAGCATAAGAGCGGAAGAGCAGTTTAAAGTCTAAAGTTTAAACATAAGTTTATACTCGAGGCATCAAAGTTCAAGGATGATACACTTCAACACATATTTCCACAAAAGCCAGAAACACAAAGAATTCAAGACAACATACCATTGATCCATCAAACAAAAAACTATTTGAAGCCCGATAGCTTATAATAGGAAAACCATAGTACCCAACTAATACTCAAAAATCTCTGAAATGTTTCAGACACATGAGATACTCATCACAGGTAACATAACATTAGCAGACTCTAGACAAAGATGACAACTCTTCTAAAGATGACGAGCTCCTCCTACAGAGGGGGGGGACACACAGGCTCTTCTTCCCCATCCTTAGGTATTGGTTGCCCTGGTGTAGATCTCCTGGCTTGAGTGGACAGAGACCATCCTGATGAGGCCGCGCGCCATCAGGTCCTTGATGGCCCTACGAGCAAGGGAGCCATTTATCTGCAAGTCAATGGGGGCAACATTGAGTTATGTCGTGTACGTGAAGATATTACAAAACAATGGCATTTGATGGTATAGATAGATTGTGGTTCGCTACAAACTCCAGAGAAAGACATGCTAAATGATAGGAGCACACCAAAATATGTATGCCTGATGGGTATTAAACAAAATAGTTTGATGTTACAAGGACACATAAGGATTTCACGTATTTCAAGATAAAGATCTTTAAAACAGCAACTGTCAATTCAAATTACAAATCCAAAATGAATGGCCTAGTGTCTAGCATACATACTACAAAGAGTACATGTGCATAAATTAACTGGCGACCAAAGACAGCAATAAAACAGTGACCAACAAAAGGCAGCAATAAAACAGTGGCTTGCACAAAATGCATTGTAACTCATCTAGTAGTTGCAATTCGCCTCTAAATGGACCACTGAATAAGCAGAAATCGCCACAATACCAAAACGAGATGGACAACAAAAGCAGTCTAACAAATTGACAAATTCATGAAGCACCTGTCATCTAAGTACTATTTGCTCATGCTTTGGCAATCAAGTATAGCACTAAACATATACTAGTTAAAAAAAGCACACGAGTGATGGCTGATATTGTTAACTCTGTGACCAGTTTACAATTTAATCTTAATTGGCAGCAAATAAACCATTGGTGCCCTGAAACTAATCATTCCAGAACTAATCGAACATGTAGTTCACCAAATATGATGGCATTTTAGATAATCTACACTCATAGCTATTTAATTTAGTCACAGGTGCGGCAATGCACAGGGTCTCGACACAAGCAACACAGATCTGGAACGAGTTATTACCCTTAGATGCTCGGAGAGGACGGAAGGGGTGATCTGCTTGTACTTGGGCACCTCAGAGATCAGCTTGTCATAGGTAGCCTAGTCGAATAGCACCGCGTTGTTCACCTTCTCCTTTTGCTTTCTCTTGCTCCACTTCTGCAAAACCAAACATGAACAACCGTGAGAACCCGAAAAACCATGCTTCCACTAAATCACCAAATCGAAGAGATGGGCGATTCGGAGAGAAAGAGTCACCTTCTTCTTCTGCTTGGCACCGCCAGACTTGGCCGGCTTCGACGATGGCGGTGAGGCCTTGTCCTTCTTCAGGGCCTGCAAGGAGATATACGAGGAGGTTAGCGCGACGTCAAGCAGTTGCGTCCAATGGGAGGTGGGGGAGCGAGTGAGAGCACCATCTCGGCTAGGGCGGTGACATGGCGACAGCAGCGCGAGGGAAGGAAGCTAAGGCCCTGTTTGGATCAAAGGAAAACTGAAGGAATTTTAAAGGAATCTATTCCTGTGTAGTATTTTCAAATGTTGTTGTTTGGATTGGAGGATTGACGATTTCCTTTCCTAAGGAATGGTGGCCTTTGGTGTACAAAACGCAGGAAAGAAACCATGAGATCTGAGCTAAAGGAAAAATTCCGATGGTTTACTTAGTGCGTTGAATAATAGGCCAACAAGCTAGTCGATGCCTGCCAAGGTTACTGCTTTGGGAAGAGTCATGTCCATGCAAGGATATGTTAATTTAGACATTTAATGAGCCGTTAAAAAGTGCCATGAGACTATTGATTTAGTTTGAGTGCAATGATTAGTGCTAATCTAGTTACTTAGTGGTTTTATCTTTGTCTTACCATCTTATTTCTGTATTTTTATTCCTGCGTTCCAAACAAGCCTAAGTTTTCCATTCCTCTGTTTTCAAATCCTATAGTTTTTCACTTTTCACTCTATTCGATTCCTACAGTTTTCTCCATTCCTCTGTTTTTTATTCCTGCGTTCCAAACAGGCCCTAAGGGGACAAGTCTACGGTGCCGGCACTATCTAGGGTTTTGAGGACTGAGATGGGACGGTTTTATATAGTGAGCCTAGTGCAGGTTCGACTGTCTGATCCGCGTCGAAGGAGAAAAAATTGACCCACTACGGCCTCATTGTTTTCCTGAAAGAGCCCACGGAACGACCCAACAGAGGACCCCATAATTAATGGAAGTACAAAACCCTCTTCAAATAGAAACAAAATCGCCTTTAAGACCATTTCAAAACAATGATAATGAAATAGTTTGAATGGTTTTGGGAGTTCAAGAGTTAAAATTCTTGGTTTATACTTTAGTGATGAAAAACAAATTATGACAATATAGAAGGGAATTAAATATGTTTTCCATGTATTTTTGGTCCAGACTTACTGATAATCGAGCCATGAATCTATCCCTCCATCCTAGACCATTGGATCAATTAATCAATCTGCCAAGGGTGAGGAATTTTAGGCTGATCATGCCCAAGCCGCTACTTCTTTCTAGGTTTGTTAGTGGATCGAGAACAAACCAAAATTAGGGAACTAGTAGAGATTCTCTAATAGCAAATATTGTAAGGACCTACTAAGCCTAGAGGGGGGGTGAATAGGCCTGTTCAAAAATCAACTGCAAAACTTATCAGATCACAGGCCCGATAGTGCCGCTCTAGAGCCCGACACTGCTGGTCTGCCCAGCACTGCTGCTCTGGAGGGCGCAGCAGTGTTGGCTAGTCAAACAGAAGTATATGTAATTTAAAATCTGAGAAGCAAAAGGAAATTCTACTTGAATAAAAACCTTCCTAGGAGTGTTAGGAACCTGCAGCACCACTTGGACTTGGTAGGAACACTCACACCGAGTAGATCGGGACCAAACCCTAGAAACCAACTTGAGAGGAATATATATCAAAGTAAATGCAGAAAGCACAAGTTGACACAAATATTTATCCCATGGTTCTGCTCGCCACTAAGGCTTGCCTAAGTCCACGTTGTTGAGGTTTGCCACAAAGGCTTGGAGCTTTGCAACTCCACCTCGATATCAAGTCAATAGAGCTAACTCTTGAGATGAGGGGTAATCTTACTAGCTCAATGGTGGTGTTACAAACCTCCCAGAGCTGCCACAAGATTGGCAAGCTTCACGGGCGACGCGCTAGCCAGCTAGGAGCAAGCTCCAAGAGTAACAAACTCAAACTGTCGGCCACCACGCAAACCAAGTGCTTGAGGAAGTAGTAGATCCAGAGGAGAAGCTTCCGCTGAAGCTTGGAGGCTCAATCTCTAAAAGATTCAAGTGGAAATCATGTGGAGAGGATTGGGGAGCTCCAAGGGAGAGAGAGGAGCTAGGGAGAGCTTCTCTTTCTAGTCTGGTCGAGTGAGTGAGTGGAATGCCAGAAGTGACCATTGGGAGGTGAGAGGGGATAAGGTTATACCCCTCTCTGCCAACCAGCATAACTCAAGTCGTGGCAGTGCCGCCCTGGGGCGCGGCACTACCGGGCCGTGACACTGCCGCCCGTGGGCGTGGCATCGCCGGCCAGACTGAAACAGCAGAGGTAAACGATCTTTGTTGCTAGCTGTTTAGTCAAGTTATATGTGGAGGTGTATGATAGATAGAAATAGCACTTGGTTCACTTGTTGGCATACGTGTTAAATCACTCTTAATAGTACGACATAACCTAACTCAAATTCAAAGTATAAATGAAATAAAGTCCTTTGAGCTTGTTGCCATACACTTTTGTAATTGGAGAGGTGTTGACGGTCGTTAGCGTCAACTTTTAATACAATTATAAACATGATAAATGGATCGATCGTATATAAATATAGAAGTATAGGGCTTTATCTAACAATTTCCACGATTTTTGGTATTCTATTATTTTCCAGGGACTATTCTAGAAAAGAGTAATAAAGGGAATCAAATCAGAATAAATATTGAAGAAAATCCCGCGGAGATATAGTTTCCATCGGACTCAGGAAGGACAGAGAAGACACCGGAGCAAAGCGGGGCCTGAGACCCTTACATGTGGGGCTAGCCGGCATGGGGTGGGGCCAGGCAGCACCCCCCTGTTGGAACCTTCTCCCCCCTTCTAGAAGCTTCCTCCACTGCCTTTGAGGAGTCATCTCGGCCCTACGTTAAGTCAGCTTAATCCAACGGCCGTCGTTCATCCCACCGGGCTATAAATAGAGGCATGTACCCCCTGGAGCCAAGCCAGATCAGAAGCTCAAGAGCATGAAGCCATAATTCCTATCTAGTAGATCTAGGCCAGCAATCAAGAGAGACTAGTTCTATGTAGATCTAGCTCTATTTAGAGATTAGAGATATAGAGTTGGAGAGTGTAGTTTTGGAGGAGTTTCGGCCTATCGGTGCTTCTTCATCGCTGTATTCTTTGGGATCAGATTCCTCTCGCCTAGGATCTGTATTATGAGATACCATGGTATTCGACTTCTGGTTCAAGTAAGCAATTATCCTTATTGTTCTTTATGTAGGCAACTCTTCTTGAGTGCTTTGATCTTGATCATTACTTGATTGAAGTAGTAATTCGTAGTGTAGGTGTGGTGCCTAGGCTAGGGTTTACTTGTGAATGTGCCCTGATTTTTTGGACAATGGTAGCTCGCATAGGTGACTCTTATAGCTACGTTGATTCCTCTATAGTCTGTTTCCCGTAATAGGTTTGGTAGGCATATAGGTGCTTGGTAGGAGAGAACTCTGTTTTCTGCTCATATTTAAGTTATCGCCCTTAAAGATCATAAAACATAAAGCTGACCTAGTGACTAGAACTAGAAAGTCCTTGGTTCTTTCTCCTCTTATCAATAGTTGTCCATACTTGGTTGTGAAACGGGTTAAGTTTATAGACTTAGTCTTCCTCATACACCGTTCCTTTGGGTTCGATATTTAAAACTGGGTTATCTCGGTGAAGTTCTACAATCGGTGTTTATTTGTGCGCTTGCGGATAATTAATTTACTCATGTGCTCTAAGAAATACCAACAAGCATTTCTAGCGCCGTTGTCGGGGAACGGTTGTTTCTTATTTGAGATTTACTTTAAGTTTAGCTTAATCTTGTATTATACTTTTATCTTTCTTTTTAATTTTATGTCTCATTAGTTCTTTGACATTTCATCTATCATTATTTATTTCCGCCTAGTCATACATAAAATATAATATTTCATAAGTACATTAAAATATTCCTAGCTCTATAATTAGGGATGACAACCTAGTTCCATGCTTAGGAGTATAAGGTAAAAGATAAGTGGCTAGTTGCTAAAGGCAAGTTAATTACATACCCGTTGATGCTTCTTAACGTCATTACCAAAACTAGAATAATTTCTATTTCTGATCACGGCGCCACAAAGGGTTAACCACCTCTCATGCCACTTAAGCGAAGTTGTCATCCCCAGCATGGCAGAGAGATGCGGTATTGAAATATGCAATTGCTCTAAGTGAATATGAATAGAAATGTGTTTCTGCAAGCGTATAGATAATACCGAAGTAGCATTTTAACTAGGAGTATTCCAGGTATCGTTATTTATATTTTTACCACTAGGAAGGGATACTAAGGAATAAATGAGGAATGTGTATTAATGATCAATGAGTATCACTGCATGTGTAATGAAGAGTTTTCATCTATCTCACTCAGTACAAGATAAGTGTCACATAAGATATAGATAATGAATGAATAGTGACAAAAGATAAATACTGATCAACATAAATATAGCCACATAAGATAATGATAAGCACCTCAACAGATATTCTAGCAAGTCATTAGCATGGAATTAGGATGAACTACAAAGATATTTCCTAAGTCATTCTTAACTATACAGTCTAGTAACTATGATTAGTGTAATTACACTTGGCAATCATGGTGAGAAAAGAGATATTCATGTATATTGGGTATTACTAAGGAAGTGAAGAACATAGCAATCATTTCCCCGTAATAGAACTGCTCTGCATGCCCTACAAACAGGAGGAGGACTACAAAGGACTCAACAGGACTGTCACTCCCGCAAACTACCTCACGATCCGGAATGTAGGGTACAATCGCAGATAAATACGGTCTAGGCACCACGCCTACACAATATCTATCATTTACCCATAGTACTGGTGGATAAACGCTATACGATCCTAAACATGCATATCATTCAGATCTAACTATGTCAAGTATATAATCATAATAAACTAAGAACAATATAACTAAGAACATAAACGAATAGAGTAAAGTCATAGAAAATATAATGAAGTAGAGCAAAGTCATATTCATAATATTGAAGAACAAATGTAGAACAATGAAGAACTAGATAGAGAATTACCAATAATCCTCCTGACAGATCCGGAAACCAATCGAAGATTGACTCCTTCTAGTTCTAATCCTATATAGCTATGCTAAACTAGAGATCTAGTTGATGTGGTGGCTCTAGGGCTTGATCAGGGGCTTCTCCTCTTGGGATGAATGATGAATAATGAATTAGGTCAGAGAGGCTCTCTCCTCAGGGTCAGGGAGCCTTCCTTATATAGCCTCCTCAAATGAATGTCGGCCGTTGGATCAAACCGACCTTGATGGAGGGCTTAGATGCTACCTCAATGGCGATGGAGAGGTGGTCCCATAGGGCAGAGCCTATTGGGCTCAACCCTAGGGCGGCCGCCACAAGGGGTAGGGCGGGCGCCCTGCCCCTGGGCCCGCTCAACATCTCGCTTCTTCCCGCGCCTTCTTGACCCTTCTAGATTATTATTTTTCGTTCGAATGATAATTATCTCTATGTAAACATGACATGTGGGCCTTTCCTCCATATTTCCTGACATCCCCCTGCAGAAACAGACATTCACCAAAACTCATGGAATTCTATTAGTTTAAACCTTATTTCTAGTTGTTGGTTTTATTTATGTCCTTATCCTTGTTTAGTTGACGGTTAATTTTGGTATTTAAGGACCGTCAACAACTCCCCAAGCTTACCTTTTGCTCGTCCCTGAGCAAAGATAGACTCAGTGATGGATCAGGAGTTGCTGCAATGCTTTCACGCCTTACAGGTACACATGCTTTCAAATAAGATCTCATCTCTGGATTAGATCAACTATTAAGTTAAAAAACTTACTCATTTTATCTTTCACCATGGGGCTTGTAACCGTCACCTTTGTCTTGGGTAGTTGAAAGACAGAATGGTCTAATCAAGCACAATATACCTACTCTTTGATCAACTATAGCTCAGGAGTTTTTAGAGATTTTCAAAATAAAACTTAAAGATTCCTTGTATGACTCTCTCAGTCGCTCCTTTGTGGTATTTCTGGATCCTTACCAAGGCATTGATGGTGTATGCCTTTCTCTCAAATATGTGGTATTTATGGTATGAGGCATTGTGGTATTGCCCTCTCTCTCTCACCCTACTTCTAATAGGCTAATATCTGGAGCTCATAGGTGGGAGATATCATATACATACTTACAAGACATATGTTGTATAGTCAAACCGCGGATCCAAAGGAACAGGTCAATAAGTCAAATCAAGATGTGCATGTGTGGCGAATGAATGATGTGTGATGATGGTAATGGTGGTGAATGATGATGATAGTGGCAGTGGTGAAAGTCTAATTCTACTTATGCTCCCTTCTCTGATAGATATACCTTTCTTGTATTTGAAACCTTTTTGGAAGGAATAAGATGCTCGATATAATACTTTTTTTTGAAGTGGGTATCTTGTACCCCTAATTCTACTGTCGAACACTTGTCCATTTTTACCTCTCTTCTCACTTTTTATTTTTCCGAGGTTGGCGGGCACTTGCCCATTTTTATTTCCTCGTATCTCTCTTTTTTTTTCTCTTTTTTTTTCTCTTTTTTTAGAGAGCACTCATCCTTGTAGAGCAATAAAGCGAACATAACCTGGAGCATTTATTTCACAGGGATAAAACAGGAATAGGAGAATATTTATGTGTTTCTATTCTCTCCCGGATTAGGAGTAGAATGTTTTTGGTGGGTGGATCTGGAGATGGGAATGAGTGGATATATGTGGATGCGTACTTCTGGGATAGAAGCAGCTTATGTGGATGGAGGGTATATGGATGCATACTTCCAGGATAGAAGTAGCGTATGTGGGTGTAGTGTAATTGAATGTGTACTTCTGAGGTAGAAGCAGCATGTATGGATGTGTGTGAATCTTGATTCAAACCGCATGACTAGTTCCCGAGGGTCGCACAACTTGACCACACTCAATGCTCATAAGCAGTATGTAAAAATGTGTGATTTCCTAATCTAATAAGCATGTATATATGGCTGTGGTAGGAATTTAAACTCTTGTTATATAGGAACTCATCATGTAGCCTTTTTAAAGTTTTCAAAAGATAAAATTCTCCAGAATTCTAGTATCTCTAGGAGCAGATAAATAACAACTCAAACCTTCCCATATCATATCCGTCAATGACTTAGACTTAGATCAGGTACTTCCTCCCACAAGTTTTAGGTTCAGAGCAAATTTCAAACCATAACAATTATGCCTAAACTTGAGAGAGAGATCAAATTTTAAAACTAGGTACTTAAAAGGTATTACGACAGAGCAACTATTGATCATCTCCATATTAAGAGTTTATCATTGGGATTCATTTTAGCATAGCTATTTTATTTTATTTTCTCCTATTATTTATTAGCAAACTTGTAAACTAAGCAAAGACATATATATAAGCGGGAAAATATTTATTGGGTTTTCTATGATTATGCATCTTTTTGTTTTTTAATAGAGTATAAAGACCGATAGGTAGAAATACTTAGCTGAGTATGGGGTCGCTCTTTCCCAAGCTGGATTTTGACGTAATTTCTTCTGATGTAGTTGGCACGTGGGGGTGCTCTCCCCCAAGCTTGATTTTGACATAATTTCTTCTGGTGTAGCTGACAGGTAGCAGAGGTGTTTGGATGTCCTCTGGTTGTTGTTCTTCTTTGATCCTTGAATTCTGTGAAAGCTCAAATAGATAACAAAACTTGTGGAACTGATTAAGTGTTAGTCACAAATCTCTAGCCTGAATTATGTTGAGCTTCCTCTAATGGATGTTATTATTTAGCAGGATCATAAACTTACTATTTTTATATTTTATATTTTATAAAACAAAAACATATTTATTTTTAGGCCACCACAGCGAGTATACTCATGGGTTTTATGCCACGAGTGTATTCACATGGGGCTTAATAGTTTTAAAATATTTTTATTTTCTTTCTAAGATGGTATAACACGATTAACTAAATTGAAGAAGTAAATAATTAAGGGAAAAGATAACTACCAAGTGTTACCTCTTGGCATGGTGTTCGGTGGTTTAAGTCCTCCGAACAGGACTCCATACGTCCTTAGTTGTCCTGGGGCTCGTTGGACGGTGTAGCTGGTGCCTCCGGTTGCGCTTCTTCTTCTGGTATGATTTCTTTTTCTCTCCACACTCGTGTTGGTGTGGTAGCCTTCCTAGGACAAACTCTTGTTTTTGGATATTCATTACAATTGAAAGGACATACCTCTCCTTCTTCTTCGGGGTATCTTTCTTCATATCTTGAAACTTCTCCTTTATAGCTTGCTCATCCGTCCTTGGTGTTCTGCCTCTTCTGGTTGCGGTAGCGACGTCTTCTCCTCGTTCTATTTTGCTTAGATTCTTCAACAATGTAGTTAGCATTAAAGTAATGACGTACCCTTTTAGAGGGAAAGTGTAGATGCGCTTCTCTTGTCCCGATGTAGATGATGGCTTTGGTGGTGCTTAGGAATAGCCTTCCGAGGATGATAGGTGGATCATAATCATCGTATCCCATATCAACGACTAGGAAGTCAATAGGGATGAAGTGGTCATCAATCTGGATGGGGACATCTTTGGCTATGCCCTCGACGACGCGACATGTCTGATCTGCCATCTGGAGTTGGGTGTATATTGGGTGTAAAGGCATTGTACCATACAAAAACTCATAGGTCAACTTGGCCATAATGTTGACACCCGATCCGGTGTCGCAGATTGCCTTCTGGAAGGAGCATCTATTGATTGAACATTCAATGGTTGGGACACCTAGGTCGTCCTTCTTGATCAAATGAGGGGATCTGATTTGGTGATCTTGATTATTGTCGAGTGCCGTGACCATCCTTGCTGGTTCTGTCCGTACTTGCCTCTTGTTCTTGTTCTTCTTCTGCTTGTTCCTTCTGTTGGTCCTCTTCATTGGTTCATCTTGAGGTTGTTCGGGAGCTTGTATGGTTTTGTTCTTGAAGGTAAATGTCTCCTTCTTCCCTTTGATGAAGAAACTGATCTTGGCAGTGCTAGCATAGATGACAGCTCCGGCAGTGTTCAAGAGTGGCCTCCCAAGGATGATGGGTGACTTCTCATCAACACCGGTCTCTATTACCATGAAGTCTGCTGGGATGTACGAGGTACCAATCCGGACACGAATATCTTTTAATATTCCTCTCGGGTAGCATAGTGTCCGATCTGCATGCTGCAAACACAGGGTTGTATCTGATAAAAGATAATTGAAGAATTTCTCATAGATTACCCTGGGCATGACATTGACGTTTGCGCCGAAGTCGCAAAGTACTTCAGGGAATTCTATGACGCCAATGGAGATTGGGATGACTGGTCGTCCTAGATGGCATAGAGTCGCCACACCACCCTTTGGTGGGCTTGTTCCAATAAGCACCTGCATCAAATATGTCTACAAGGTTTGCAGATTCTAGTCCTTCCGGTTGTGATGGAATACCGGGGTTAGTGGTAGGAACAACAACAACTATCTGGGTTAGCTAAGATTCAATCATTTTATTAAAGCTAATTTGATTCTTAATGACAACAGAAAAATTATCCATTCTATTATTTATGTTTTCTAATATTTTATTATTGAAGGCTATTTTCTTAGACATGTTATCCATTAATTTTCCTTGGTTATCTACTAACTCTCTCAAAGGTGGAAAACTAGGATTATTATAAGAATTATTACCTTGAAATTACCTGAGTAGTTACCTGAGTAGTTAGGTCTTTGTGGTTGTTGGTTCCAACCTTGATTTTGCTGAGGACGGTTGTAGTAGTAGTTGTTGATGTAATTCACATCCTCTTGCAATTCTGGACAATGATTGCCTGAGTGTCCAGTGTCTCCACACTCCTCACAGGTCATGTGAGAGTCGTAGATGTTCATGACTTCTTTCTTTTCTCCAGCTCTCTCATCGAGCCTCTTCATGAGCAGGTCTAGCTTTGCTGACAACATGTCTACCTCTTTGAGCTGGTGCATACCTCCACTCTTCTTGCGTGTTTGAGTTCTTTCCTCACTCCAACCTTGGTTAGATGCCATCTTCTCCACAAGAGTTGTGGCTTGTGGTATTGTAAGTGACAGGAATGCTCGTCCGGCAGCAGCATCCATGGTTTCACGTGTGCTGTTGCTGAGCCCATGATAGAACGTCTGCATAAGTAACCAATTCTCCATTCCATGGTGGGGACATTTTAGGATGTAATCTTGGAAGCGCTCCCATGCTTCTGGAATGGACTCGTCATGTTGTTGCTGAAAACTTGAAATCTTCTCACGGAGAGCATTGGTCTTCCCCATGGGAAAGAACTTTGCTAGGAAGTTGGTGGAACATAGTGCCCACGTGGTATTCTTCTCCTTGGTTGCATAGAACCACTGCTTCGCTCTTCCCAAGAGTGAGAATGGGAAAAGGCGAAGTAGTATGACGTCTCTGGGGATGTCCTTGATGGTGAATGTGCTGCAAATCTCCAGGAAGTGTTAGAGATGAGCACTAGCATCTTCATGTGCCTTCCCACAGAACTGGTTTGCTTGCACCATGTTGATGAGCGCAGGCTTGAGCTCAAATGACCGATCAATATCCACAGCAGGTCCAGTACGGATGTTGTCCGTGGTGGGAGCTGAGAACTCGCGGATTGACTTGTTTGCCATGGCTTCAAATTCTGGTGTCAAGTCTCGAGCGATGTTTTGGTGATCCCCTCGGTTTGACGAAGCTTCAAGCTGAAATGTTGTTGATGATGATGCTGTTACTTTCTTGAGCTAGGCTTTTGTCCTTTTGATTAATGCTTCTGGATTTTCAACAAAATTGTCTGGAAGATCAAACCTATTCATACATTACCCTGCATAAAGATGGTAGGAAAAATAGACAAAGATCAAGGGTAAGGTTGTACGAGTAGAGAATTGATGTTTTCTCGATCCATTAGTGATGCAAGTGATAACTCATTTATTCCTTTTAATAGCTAATCAACCTTCCCCGGCAACGGCGCCAAAAATGCTTGTTGATGCTTCTTAACATTATTACCAAAAGTAGAATAATTTCTATTTCTGATAACGGCGCCACAAAGGGTTAACCACCTCTCATGCCACTTAAGCCAAGTTGTCATCCCTAGCATGGCAGAGAGATGCGGTATTGAAATATGCAATTGCTCTAAGTGAATATGAATATAAATGTGTTTCTGCAAGCGCATAGATAATACCGAAGTAGCATTTTAACCAGGAGTATTCAGGTATCGTTATTTATATTTTTATCACTGGAAAGGGATACTAAGGAATAAATGAGGAATGAGTATTAATGATCAATGAGTATCACTGCATGTGTAATGGAGAGTTTTTATCTATCTCACTCAGTACAAGATAAGTGTCACATAAGATATAGATAATGAATGAATAGTGACAAAAGATAAATACTGATCAGCATAAATGTAGCCACATAAGATAATGATAAGCACCTCAACAGATATTCTAGCAAGTCATTAGCATGGAATTAGGATGAACTACAAAAATATTTCTTAAGTCATTCTTAACTATACAGTCTAGTATACTATGATTAGTGCAATTACACTTGGCAATCATGGCGAGAAAAGAGATATTCATATATAGTGGGTATTACTTAGGAAGTGAAGAACATAGCAATCATTTCCCCGTAATAGAACTGCTCTGCGTGCCCTACAAACGGGAGGAGGACTACAAAGGACTCAACAGGACTGTCACTCCCGCGAACTACCTCACGATCCGGAATGAAGGGTACAATCGCAGATAAATACGGTCTAGGCACCACGCCTACACAATATCTATCATTTACCCATAGTATTGGTGGATAAACGCTATACGATCCTAAACATGCATATCATTCAGATCTAACTATGCCAAGTATATAATCATAATAAACTAATAACAATATAACTAAGAACAATATAACTAAGAACATAAACGAATAGAGTAAAGTCATAGACAATATAATGAAGTAGAGCAAAGTCATATTCATAATATTGAAGAACAAATGTAGAACAATGAAGAATTAGATAGAGAATTACCAATAATCCTCCTGACAGATCCGGAAACCAATCGAAGATTGACTCCTTCTAGTTCTAATCCTATATAGCTATGCTAAACTAGAGATCTAGTTGATGTGGTGGCTCTAGGGCTTGATCAGGGGCTTCTCCTCTTGGGATGGATGATGAATAATGAATTAGGTCAGAGAGGCTCTCTCCTCAGGGTCAGGGGACCTTCCTTATATAGCCTCTTTAAATGAACATCGACCATTGGATCAAACCGACCTTGATGGAGGGCTTAGATGCAACCTCAATGGCGGTGGAGAGGTGGTCCCACAGGGCAAAGCCTGTTGGGCTCAACCCTAGGGCAGGCGCCCTTCCCCTGGGCCCGCTCGGCCTCTCGCTTCTTCCCGCGCCTTCTTGACCCTTCTAGATTATTCTTTTTTGTTCGAATGATAATTATCTCTATGTAAACATGACATGTGGGCCTTTCCTCCATATTTCTTGATATCCCCCTGCAGAAACAGACATTCACCAAAACTCATGGAATTCTATTAGTTTAAACCTTATTTCTAGTTGTTGGTTTCATTTAGATCCTTATCCTTGTTTAGTTGACGGTTAATTTTGGTACTTAAGGACCGTCAACAATACCATGCACTTTTGGCACCATTGCTAAGAACTATGTTCTTGATGATGTCGTTAAAAAATGTCAACAAGCATTTTTGGCGCCATTGCCGGGGAAGGTATTGAAACTTAGGAAGTATTGATAACCATATCCAAATGAATAAAGATCGATTAACCGATCAACCTCTTACTCAAATAGGTTTACCCTTGTTTCTATCTATTTGTATATGTTATGCAGGGTAAATGAATGCGCGGTTTTTCTCTTCCAGAGAATTTCACTTCAAATCCAGAGAAACTCCTTCGAAGAAAGCCAAAGTTTGCACAAGTGAGGGATACTAGCAATTCATAATCAGAAACACCCTCAGCTGAAGCTCATTCTTCGAGAGAGGAAGCTCAAGCCTTGGAAGAAGAACCAGAATACAATTTAGCAATTGCTTTTGAAGCTATGGCCGAGAAGACACTGCGTGAGTTCTCTGCCCCAACTACTGCCAACATCTATACTGGACCTCCAGTGAATGTTGGAGATAATGGATTTGAGCTCAAGCCTGCTCTCATCACCATGGTTCAAGTAAATCAATTATATGGAAAGGCTCATGAAGATACAAGTGCGCACTTACAACACTTTCTCGAGATCTGCAACACCTTCACGATAAAAGGAGTATCGAAGATGCTACTCTACTCCGTCTTTTCCCATTTTCACTTTTGGGGAAAGCAAAAGAGTGGTTCTACATGAACAAAGATATCAACACTACATGGGACAAGTGTACCACTACTTTCCTGGCCAAGTTCTTTTCTACAGGCAAGACCAATGCTCTATGTGGGAAAATTTCAAGCTTTCAACAACAACATGATGAATCGTTCGCCAAAGCATGGGAACATTTTCAAGATTACATTGCGAGCTGTCCTCATCATGGAATGGAGGATTGGCTACTGTTACAGACTTTCTATCACAGACTAGTCACTAGTTCCCATGAATCTATGGATGCCGCAGCTGGAGGAGCTTTCCTGTCACTTAAGCTCTTTGATGAAACATCACTGTGTGAGAAGATGACCTCTAATCAGAGCTGGAACGAAGAACGTAATCAACCTCGGAAGAGAGGAGGAGGCATACATCAAACTCAAGGAAGCTGACATGGTCACCGCCAAGTTAGACCTTATAATGAAGAAGCTTGAAAGCCAAGACATCGAGAAGAGAGATGTCATGCATATCAATGACTCTCGCATGACTTGTGAAGAGTGTGGAGATATAGGTCATTCAGGAAACAATTGTCCTGAATTGCAAGAGGATGTGAACTTCATCAATAACAATAACAACTATCGTCCTCAGCAAGGCCAAGGTTGGAATCAACCAAACCAAGGATGGAATCAGCAACCACGACAAGATAATTACCAAGGTAACAACAACTACAACTTTCCACCTTTAAGAGAATTAGTTGCTAATCAGTCCAAACTACTTGAACAAATGTCTAAAAAGGTACCAACCAATGATAAAGCACTAGAAAATATAAATACTAGGATGGATACCTTTGCTTCTGCTATCAAAAATCAAAATAACTTCAATAAGATGTTAGAAATACAATTAGCTCAGCTGGCAGCTGTTGTTCCCCCAATGAAGGAAGATAAGATTCCGAGCCAACTAGAAGATTTAGACACTGCAAATCTCGTCAACATTTTCAATCCAGCCAACTACTACACTCAGCCCGCTGATGTGAAGTAGATTGAATATTCACTTCCCGAGAAGAAAGGTGACCCAGGGAGACCTGTCATTCCTATCTCCATAGGATGTCACACCTTCCCAGAATCTATCTACGATTTCGGCGCAAGTGTCAACATTATGCCTAAGGTAATTTATGAAAAAAATTTGGGAGGTCCCCTGTTGTACACAAACATGCGTTTACAGCTTGCAGATCAGTCTATATGTTACCCCAAGGGAGTTATAGAAGAAGCCGTCATTAGAGTGGGACAATCATATGTTCCTATTGACTTTGTGGTCATGGAGACAGAAGGAGATGAAAAAAGCATCATATTGGGTTGACCATTCTTATGCACAACTAAAGCCATCATCTATGTGGAGCATGCCAAGATTGTCTTTTCCATAAAAGACAAGAAAGAGAAGTTCTCATTCAAGAACCGCATGCTCCACACTCCTGCACTTCCACGAAGGAAATATGAACAAGATCAACCAGCAGTACCCAAGAAGAAGAAGAATAGAAGAAAGAAGAACAAATAGAGCTAGATCTCAGAAGGAGCAGTCCAGATGATCAACCCAGTTAACACGGAGCACGATCACTTGCTTGCCTCACCATACGTAGTCAAGAAGGAAGACCCAGGAGTACCAACCATTGAATACACAATCATGAAGACAGTCTTCCCTTCGACCTTGTGCGACACAAGATCAGGATTCAACATAATGTCAAAGGTAACTTATAATCATTTATTTAAAGGTATACCTTTGTACCCAACCTACATGTAGTTGTAGATGGCGGACTTGACATACAGATTCTCCGAGGGCATAGCAAAGAATATATCGATAAAGATTCAAGATTCACATATTCCTGTAGATTTTGTAGTACTTGACATGCAGGATGAAGAAGACATGACTCTTATCCGGAAATCACAACCATCCATCCAAAGACAGTTCAAGGTCGGTTGGATCCAAGGGTAGAGGATTGAAGCTCCCTGGATCGCTGACGTGGCGATGGAGTAGCCCCTACTCCACCTCCCACTATAAATAGAGGCTCATACCCCCCTCTCTACACATGGTGAAGAAGCCTACAAGTTCTATTCCTTAGATTGTTCTAGTAGTTAGTCTAGAGTGGGAGTTAGAGTTGAGTCGAGCTGTGCTTGGGATTTCTAGAGTCGTCTTCTGGGAAGTCTGGTATAGCTCTTGTATCTTTCCTTCTTTGTAAGACTTTATCTTATTGAATATATTACTTTTCTCTCTACTTTACTTAGTATTTACTTCGAGCATTACTATAGTTGTTATAGTCTTGTTATATCATATAGCTCTTTAATATCCTTTACATTAATAGTCTGTGATCCTTGTGGCCTTTCCCGTATGCGATCATTGCCTGTCATAGGGTGCTTTGATTATAGATCGTAGTCAAAGTAATAAGTTGAGTGTAAGCGTGGTGCTTATACATCACCTTATCCTTGGTTACCGCTTGTTGCACGGATTGTTTGTGGTAGCTAGCAAGAGAGTGACAGCCTTGTCTAGTCTTTGTATTCCACCACGTGTTCTTAGACAAGTTCTTAAAAGGTAAGGCCCCCGTAAGAAGAGGGCGCGGTCCGGTAGGATTTTTGTTCTCCTACTGATCTATCCCCTCGCCTAGCATACTTGTATTGAGGAGGCAAACTATAGTGTTTAGACTAGTTAATTGGCTAAGTATATTGAAGTAGAGTGAATTACACATGAGTCCCTTTACTCTCTCGTTGTCCTCCCACCTAGTTATTCTATCTAGTCCGTTCTAAGTATCATTTACCTTGACTTATTCATTCATCAACCCTTCCTATCACATATATCGTTTACCCCCCTATACTAGTTGGTACTAAGTTGAGGTGCTCTCTAGGATCTCTCTCTAATTATCATTTCTAGCTTAGCTTTCCCTTGGGAAAATATAAATTACGATACCTTGGAATACTCCTAGGTGAAGTGCTACAACGGTATAATCTGTGCGCTTGCGGATTTATCCAATAGTCATAAGAAATACCAACAATCTGAAAGCTTCCTCCACCACCTTTGAGGAGTTATCTGAGCTCTATGTGAAGTTGGTTTGATCCAACGACTATCGTACATCCCACTGGACTATAAGTAGGAGTGCATACCCCCCTAGAGGCATCCTAGATCATTCAGTTATTTGGAGATTCATTCAGTTTAAGTCATAGGAGATCTAGTCATCCAGAGCCATAAACCCTAGTTCATCTAGAGCACTTTCTAGTTCATAGCATAGCTGTTAGTATTTCTTATGACTATTGGATAAATCCGCAAGCGCACAGATTATACCATTGTAGCACTTCACCTAGGAGTATTCCAAGGTATCATAATTTATATTTTCCCAAGGGAAAGCTGAGCTAGAAATGATAATTAGAAAGAGATCCTAGAGAGCACCTCAGCTTAGTACCAACTAGTATAGGAGGGTCAACGATAAATGTGATAGGAAGGGTTGATGAATGAACAAGCCAAGGTAAATGATAGCTTAGGATAACTAGTAAGTATAGCTAGGTGGGGGTACAACGAGAGAGATAGGGACTCCTGTGTAATTCACTTCTACTTTAGTGTACTTAGCCAATTAATTAGTCTAAACACAATAGTATGCCTTCTCAATACAAGTATGCTAGGCGAGAGGATAGATCAGTAGGAGGGCAAAACTCCTACCAGACTGTGCTCTCTTTTTATGGGGGCCTTACCTTTTAAGAACTTGCCTAAGAACACATGGTGGAATACAAAGACTAGACAAGGCTGTCACTCTCTTGCTAGCTACCACAAACAATCCGTGCAGCAAGCGGTAACCAAGGGTAAGATGATGTATAAGCACCACGCTTACACACAACTTACTACTTTAATTATGATCTATAACCAAAGCACCCTATGACAGGCAATGATCGCATACGGGAAAGGCCACAAGGATTATAGACTATTCATGTAAAAGCTTAGTAATAAGCAAAAGCACACAACAATACTATAACTAGTATAGTAATGCTCAAAGTAAATACTAAGTAAAGTAGGGGAAAAGTAATGTATTGAATAAAGTAAAGTCTTACAAAGAAGGAAAGATACAAGAGCTATACCAGACTTCCCAGAAGACGACTCCGAAAATCCCGAGCACAGCTCGACTCAAATCTAACTCCCACACTAAACTAACTACTAAGAGAATTCTAAGTGATTGATCTTGTAGGCTTGTCCACCATGAGTGAAGAGGGGGGGGGGAGTGAGCCTCTATTTATAGTGGGAGGTGGAGTAGGGGCTACTCCATCGCCACGTCATCGATCCAGGAGGCTTCAACTCTCCACCCTTGGAACCACCACCTCTAAACCGCCTTAGGATGGATGGTCTTGATCTTCAACATGTGTTTAGTGTGTGGGGAGGTCACCAGACGCAGCACCGACCTAGGGGGGTATCGGTCGACCCCCCTATGGCAGGTGGGCCTTGCCCCCGAGCTTGTAGAACATGCCCCACTGGTCAGGGACCAAGTGGGGGGTGGCCACCGTAGGGTATCGGCCGACCCCCTCCTGGGTCTCTAGCCCACCTCGGTCTTCCAGAAGGTGTCCCCACATGTCATATGGGTTGGTTGGTTCTTCTGAGTTGTTTGTCACATTGATCTCCTTGATGTGGGCCCATGGATCCATGTGAGTTGCATTTGAGCCATTGGGAGGAAACACAAGTTGATCCAAGGGCTGAGGATCACTTGGGAGTGCTTCTCCTGGATCATGTCCAGTGTGAGGGGCCTGGTGGGCCCAGTGGTGGATCGGCCGACCCACTATGTGGATCCCACTGGCCCTCCTTGCTCCATTTCTTCTAATTCTGCATCAAATACTTTATGGACATGTGGAACTTGTTATTTTATAAAATATGCTTGTCCATTCTTGATCCTGAGATTGTTGACACTATTTTGGATATATAAAAGTGTGTCATTCTTGGTGTCAACAATAGCCTAGTTAGATTTAAGAGTAGTGGAAATCAAGATTCGATCTTGGACTCCCGACGTTGTCAAGAGATTGGAGTCTGGTACAGTTCTTATTCTCTTATTCTCTTTTAGTATTTATCTGCAGTTGTATGATATTTATAGGCAACATTATTCTTCATTAATATGTTTTCTTGTTTAGTTTGTTCATTGTCTACGTTAATATATCTAGTATAGTTAGTTTATTTAATGCACATGTTCGTATAGCGCTCGTTTATTTGATTATATGGCGAGTGGTAGGCAGTATGTAGGCGTGTCGCTTAGATACATTGCTTATCTGTGGATACCCCCAGCTATGTCGGGCCATGGGGTAGATCATAAACGTGATGGGTCCATTGAGTCCTTTGTAGGCCTCCCTCGTGAAGTGGTTTGGTAGGGAGGAATTGTAAGGTTGAGGATATCTTGTTATATCTGAGGTTTCTGAACTCAACTCATCCTGTTCATGACCCCATTGTGTTTGGGAATATGGGTAGTATACTTAACAATGATTACTAGATGTACTTGCACTAACTAGCATAGCTTTGACGGTAGCTAGAATACTTAGAATGTTATTTCTTTATTAATTGTATTAGACGACGCTTGTGTAGTGACTAGAATGCTCTATAAATTTTATCCTTATTATTATTATGATGATGAATGATCAATTTACCCTATATCATATATATTTACCATGTGACTTACCCCTATTTAAGAGTAGAGATCATTGATGGTTAAATCACTTCATTCATTTCATATGTTTGTTATCAATACTATAGATTATCAGTTTTGCTAGACCTTCCCAGTGGTAGAATATAAATGACAACCTGGTAATACTCTAGGTAAAATGCTATAATGATATATTTAATCTGTCCGCTTGTAGAATCATTAGTTCTTTGACATTTCATCTATCATTATTTATTTCTGCCTAGTCATACATAAAATATAATATTTCATAAGTACCATAAAATATTCCTAGCTCTATAATTAGGGATGACAACCTAGTTCCATGCTTAGGAGTATAAGGTAAAATATAAGTGGCTAGTTGCTAAAGGCAAGTTAATTACATACCAATGCATTTTTGGCACCATTGCTAAGAACTATGTTCTTGGTGACGTCGTTAAGAAATGTCAACAGTGCTTAGTTAAAATCAAAGGTATTTGGATATTAGTTTTAAAGGCTTTTAAATTAAGCGTGGTGCTTAGGTTAAAATGCCTTCCTAGATCAAATTAGACGTGGTGTCTAGGTTGATTTTTGAACTGATAGTATGTTGTAGTAGATATTGGATATTTTGTTGGACTAACCCCTGCAGGAAAACTTTCAAATCAAATTGGGAAAGTCTAGAGATGAACTCATACAGAGATGAAGAGAGAGACATGAACTTCAACAGCTTTCACAAAGAAGACGCAGCTAATTCATCATGCTAGATGAATTCCATAGAGCTATGAGAACCATCAAATCACTCAGTCCATGGAAGAGGGTAAATAAAACTTCAAGACAAGATCAACAAAAGTATCAAGATTACAGGAACAAAGGAGACAAAAGCAGAACGAGTCGATCAAGGGAAGCTTCCATGAGGTGTTACAGCGCCATCATTCTTCAAAATTAATGGTAAGTAATCATCATTCTAAAAGCATTCCTTTGATTCTGGTATTTACATTAGTAAAGATCTAAACATGTTTGAGTTACAACTTTATTTGATCCAACCTCATTAACTCAACATGTTAGTTCTTTAAAGCTTGTTCCGAGTACTACATTCTTGTTCTCACAAATTTAACCATATGGGCTGAAATGTTGCACATCCAACCTTGGAAGAAGATAATCTCAATCATGTAAAAATTCATATATTATTCATAGATAATCCTTCCATGTTCTAAAGCAACCTGGTTTGCTAAGTGTTATTGAAGTGCTACATTGAACTTATCTTTTGATCCTATCACCCATGTTATGGTTAAACAAAATACTTAATTTTTCTCAATATGTTTAGGCTAAAGAAAAATAAACTTTTGGTTTTATTGGTGTTTTTCCACCAGCAGGACCCATGCACTTGATCTCTGCCTTGTTTATATGAGTAGGACACTTCTTCACGATGACATCAAGAGCATGGGTGGATGACACCCTACCAATAAAGATAGGACATTCAAACCTATCATCACAATCTCCATTGGAGCTTACACTCTTGAAGAAGTTGTCTGTGACCTTTGAGCAAGTGTCAACATCATGCCAAGCTTGCAGATCAGACACTATGCTGCCCCAAGGAATTCCTTAATATATCAGCATACGAGTTGGACACTCGTTTGTACGGTAAACCTTGTGATTGAAGAAACAGACGAAGATGAGAGACCACTCATTATCTTGGGACGCCTATTCCAACTAATGCCATCATAGCGCCAAGATCTGTTTCACAATAAAGGATGAGAAGGAGAGGTTCACTTTCATGAAGTATACACTCAAGGCTCTTACTCGTCCTAAGAGGATGTACATCTATGAGGATACAATTGTTGCTACAAGAAAGAACAATCTCAACAATAGAAGGAGGAAGAGTAAAGCTCAACAACCAAGATAAGACCTAGATGATCAACACTATTGATTCAGGGTATGGCCAACTCTTTCTATCACCATACCTCGCTAAGCTGGAGATCTAGGAGTACCTACCATTAATCACAAGATCAAGGAAAGTACATCCCATAAGATATTCTGCAATATTGGATCAAGCGGCAACATAATGTCTAAGGTATCCTATCAACATTTATATGGTAGTAGACCACTATACCAAACATATGTACAACTTTAGCTAGCGGATCAATCATTTTGATTTTTGGAGGGAATAACAAAAGGCATCATGATTAGAGATCACCATATTCCTGCTAACTTCATGGTTCTATATATGGAAGGTAAAGATGAGTCCACCTCACTCAAGGAAGACCTTTCCTCAACACCACTAGCGCAATCATCTACATGAAATCAAGAGAGGACCACTTCCAATTTCCTGAAGAGAAGACATATTGCTACTTCAATAGCCACACCACTTATGAGAAGACAATAAGCATCGCTCTCAATGCCAAATGAAACAAGCCACCAAGGATGGATGGACTGAATATCCAAGAGAAAGTCAAGATATAAAGACCAATCCAATAATCAAGATAAAATATCTCCTGAGGAAGAAAGTTGCACCACCAATAAAGGATGCATCACTTGCTACAGAGAGAAAAGAATAAGCAGAACCTCAAAACAGTGAATCATAGGAAGTGAACCTTAGAGTAGGAAAGGGTGGAAGAAGAAAGAGACTTTATCAAGACATCAACACAAGGTGAGCTGTCGCACCCGGTTTTAAGGACAAAACCAGATATATACCATATGTGAGCCTAGGAAGTCAATTCTCACATATAGCCACAGAAGAAGGTAATATCAAAAGACAATACTTGAATACATAACATATAAGGTCAAAGAAATAACCTTAAAGAGCAAACAATGGAAAGACACTCTGATCTTCAGGTGAAGATTCCACTCCATAGGGATCAACTGACTAGTTGATCACAAGCCTAACTGCTCGAGACCCTTGCAATCTGGTACACATCCAATATTTTTATCCAATTATTAAAAAGTAAAGCAAGCGTAAGTACTTTCGTACTCAACAAATATACATGGAGTTCATGAGGCTCAAAAAGATATGGCACTGGTTTAACTGCATAAGCTTTTATATGATCTCAATTTTAGCATGAGGATAGAATCAATAATATCAATAGCCCCAAAACCATATGATCAAGTGAACAAGATATAATGCTTATATGAACAAGTAATAATAATCAATAACAAATAACAAATGATGAGCTATGACATAAGGACATCACACAGTAAGGAGCCCAAGCCACTCTTGACCATGAGCACGACTATTATAATAGTTTTACACTCTATAGAGGTCGTACATCTTTACCCACAAGTCATGATTCCCATATGCCATCACCTCTACCAAGGAAGTGGGGCAGGGTACACTACGAGACCGTTCATAGGTTTCACTGGTAGGTAACAACCCGCTACAAGTTTCCTTAATGGTTAGTGATACCCCTCTCACGAGGGCACTAAGGTGAGCCCTTCTTGCGCCCTTTCAGGTAAGTTGCCACAAACTAGTAGATGTCTAATACTGACTCAAGCCAGAGCCATATAGCTTGTGGTTGCACTGTGTTAGCTTCCTCGAGCTGGTCGAGGGAGTCCTCTCGGGCTACTGTGTTAGCTTGCTCGCTGTAGGCTTTCAGTCGAGGGGACCCATACTCGAGGTCAGTGGGGAGGACGGCCTCGGACCCATAGACCAAGAAGAACGGAGAGAACCCCGTGGCTCGACTTGGTGTCGTTCGGAGATTCCATAGCACAGCGGGCAGCTCGTCGACCCATCTCCTGCCATGTCTGTTCAGCCGATCAAAGATCCTTGGCTTGAGGCCCTGCAAAAACATACCATTGGCATGCTCGACCTGACCGTTAGTTCGAGGGTGGGCGACTGCGGACCAATTCACCCTGATGTGGTGATGGTCAGCGAGGTCCAGGAACTTTTGGCCGGTGAATTGCGTGCCGTTGTCGGTGATGATGACGTTGGGGACCCCAAAGCGGTGGATGATGTCGGTGAAGAATAGCACGGCTTGTCGAGACTGGATGTTGGCGATGGGTCAAGCCTCGATCCACTTCGAGAACTTGTCGATAGCCACGAGGAGGTGGGTGTGGCCACCCTTGGTTCTTTTCAGAGGGCCGACCATGTTGAGCCCCCAAACTGCGAACGGCCAGGCTATGGGTATCATCTGAAGAGCTTGGGCGGGTAGGTGGGTCTGCCTGGCGTAGAGTTGGCATCCCTTGCAAGATCGAACGAGTTTGGTGGCGTCGGTGACGGCCGTCGGCCAGTAGAAACCTTGTCTAAAGGCACTTCCTACCAGCGTTCTCGACGCCGCGTGGTGGCCACAAGCCCCCGAGTGTAGATCCTTCAGCAATGCCCTCCCTTTCTCGAGGGTGAGGCAGCGTTGAAGTACACCCGACGGGCTACGTCGATATACTCGCGGTCGTCCCCGTATAAGACGTAGGTTTTGGCACGACGGGCTTCACGGCGGGCCTCCGTGCGGTCCTCTGGGAGTTCGCCCCGTGTTAGGTACTCGAGATAGGGTGCGCGCCAATCCGTCGGAAGGGTTGGCGCTGCGGCAGTCCCGTCGATCTCCATGATCTCTTCCCTGCTCGAGGGGGGATCGGCCGAGGGGGGTCGATCGACCCCTTGCTCGAGGGCGGGAGCCCCCGAGTCCAAGTCGACAGACGGTTTGTGAAGATCCCTCGAGAAGATGTCGGGAGGGACCGTACCTCGAGTAGACGCGATTTTGGCCAGCTCGTCGGCAGCTTCGTTGTACCGACTGGCTACGTGGTTGAGTTCGAGGCCGTAGAATTTGTCCTCGAGTTTTCGAACCTCCTTGCAGTAGGCTTCCATCTTGGGGTCGTGGCAGCTCGAATCTTTCATTACTTGGTCGATCACCAACTGTGAGTCCCCCCGCACGTCGAGGCGTCGAACTCCGAGCTCGATGGCGATGCGCAGGCCGCTGACGAGGGCCTCGTACTCGGCGACATTGTTGGAGGGGGGGAAGTGGAGCCGGATGACGTAGCGCATGTGAACCCCTGAAGGTGATATGAACAGCAATCTAGCGTCTGCTCCCGTCTTCATCAACGATCCGTCGAAGTACATGGTTCCGAGCTCGTTCTGAACCTGCGCTGGGGGTAGTTGGGTGTCGGTCCATTCTGCAACGAAATCTGCCAGTACCTGAGACTTGATGGCCTTCCGAGGGGCGTAGGAGAGTCTCCCCCATGAGCTCGGCCGACCACTTGGCGATCCTTCCAGACGCCTCCCGGTTCTGGATTATCTCTCCGAGGGAGAAAGATGAGACCACAGTGACCGAGTGGCCCAGGAAATAGTGCTGGAGCTTCCGCCAAGTGAGGATGATCGCGTACAACAGCTTCTGGATGTGGGGGTACCTCGTCTTGGTCTCGGAAAGCACCTCGCTCACGAAGTAGACAGGCCTCTGAACCGGCAGGGCGTGTCCTTCCTCCTCCCTCTCGACTACTACGACCGCGCTGACTACCTGGGTAGTTGCTGCAACGTAGAGCAAGAGGGGCTCGGCCGGACTCGGGGGTACCAAGACAGGGGGCGAGGTGAGCAAGGCCTTGAGCTTCGAGAGTGATTCCTCGGCTTCAGCGGTCCACGCGAAGTGTTTCGTCTTCTTCAGGAGGCAGTAAAGGGGTAGGGCCTTCCCTCCGAGCCTCGAGATGAACCGGGTGAGGGCGGCGAGGCACCCCGTGACCCTTTGCACGCTCTTGAGGTCGTTTATCGGGCCCATCCTCGTGATTGCGGTCACCTTCTCGGGATTGGCCTCTATCCCGCGTTGGGAAACTATGTACCCCAAGAGCATGCCTCGAGGGACCCCGAAGACACACTTCTCAGGGTTTAGTTTTATGCGATTCGCCCGGAGGCACCCAAACGCGATCTCGAGGTCTTCGACCAGGTTTCCGACTGTCTTGGACTTGACCACGATGTCATCGACGTAGGCCTCGACGGTCGGCCCTATGTGTTTCCCGAAGACGTGGAGCATGCATCGTTGGTAGGTGGCCCCGGCGTTTCGCAAACCGAAGGGCATGGTGAGGTAGCAAAACATGCCGAAGGGAGTGATGAAGGAAGTCGCGAGCTGATCGGACTCCTTCATCTTTATTTGGTGGTAGCCGGAGTATGCATCAAGGAAGCAGAGGGTTTCGTATCCCGCAGTGGAATCTACTATTTGATCGATACGTGGCAACGGAAAAGGAACCTTGGGACATGCTTTATTTAAACTAGTGTAGTCTACACACATCCTATCCTTCCCATTCTTTTTCTTGACAAGTACGAGATTTGCTAACCACTCGGGATGATGTACCTCCTTGATGAATCCGGCCTTCAAAAGCTTATCGACCTCCTCCTCGATGATCCTGCGCTTCTCCTCGTCGAAGCGGCGCAGGCGTTGCTTCACCGGTTTGGACCCGGCTCGGATGTCCAAGGAGTGCTCGGCGACCTCCCTCGGAATGCCCGGCATATCCGAGGGACTCCATGCAAACACGTCGGCATTCGCACGGAGAAAGTCGACGAGCACTGCTTCCTATTTGGGTTCGAGGGTGGCGCTGATCGTCAGCACCTTCCCATCCGCGAGGCCGGGGTCGAGAGGGACGGTCTTGGTGTCCTCCGCCGGCTCGAAGTTGCCAGCGTGTCGCTTGGGGTCGAGGATCTCTCCGGACAAGTCGTCGAGGGCCGCGAGGATGGCCAAATCCTCGATAGCTTCGGCTTTTTCCATGCACTCGACACCGCAGTCGTATGCGTGCTCGTAGGAGGTGTCGACGGTGATGACCCCCGAGGGCCCCGGCATCTTGAGCTTGAGGTAGGTATAGTTCGGGACTGCCATGAACTTGGCGTACCCCGGTCGACCGATGATGGCGTGGTTGGTGCCTCTGAACGCAACCACCTCGAAGGTCAGCTCTTCCTTTCGGAAGCTCGAGGGGATGCCCAAGCAAACGGGTAGCTTGATGCGGCCAATCGGGAGTGCCTTCTTCCCCGGGACAATCCCGTGGAACCCCCCCCCCCCCCCCCGCGCTGGGCAGGAGCATGGTCCTCGGGATTCCCAGGAGGTCAAGGGTCTCGGCGTAGATGATGTTGAGGCTGCTCCCCCCATCCATGAGTACCTTTGTGAGGCGGGTGTTGAGGATGATCGGATCGACGACGAGCGGGTAGACCCCTGCGTTAGGGATGTGCTTGGGGTGGTCGTCCTGGTCGAAGGTGATTGGTGTGTGTGACCAGTCGAGGTACCGAGGAGACTGGGCTCGAAACGGAGAAAACCTCTCGACGCTCCCTCTTGCGCTGGCGCGTGGTGAGTCGAGTCGAGGGTCCCCCGTAAATCATGTAGCAGTCGTGGATTTCGGGGAAGCCTCCTTTTTTGGCATCGCCCTTGACGTGGACGTCACAGGGCGGGTCTTCTTTACCGTCGTCTCTCCTGAAGCCAGGAGGAATGAAGGGCTTTCGAAGCATGCGACAGTCCTCGAGACGGTGGTTGGCCGGCCCCATATGATAGGGACAAGGCTCCTTCAGCATCTTATCGAAGACGCCCCCGTCGGGAGGGGGCCCTCGAGGCTTCTTCTTGTCTGTCGCAGCGACAAGGTCGTCGGGCTCGTCGTCGGGCTCGACGTTGCGTCGGCCTGGTTGGTTCTTCTTCTTCTTCTTCTTCCTGTCGCCGTTGCCGTTGTTGTTCCTTCTGGGCCCATTGTTCTTCTTGGGCTCGTTGTCCGAGCCCCCGGGCTCATCCGCCTTGTCTTTCCCCTTCTCTGGAGGTATCTGGAAGAACGCGCCAACAGCCTCTTCGCCAGCTGCGTAGTTGGCGATGATGTCCATGAGCTCGTTGGCGGTCTTGGGGGTGTTTCGCCCCAGCTCCCGCACCAACTCCTTGCAGGTCGTTCCGGCGATGAACGCCGTAATGACCTCGTGGTCGGAGATGTGGGTTAGTGCGGTACGCTGCCTCGAGAATCGGCGGGTGAAGGCGCGGAGGGTCTCCCCTGGCTTCTGCTTGCAACTGCGGAGGTCCCAGGGGTTGCCCGGCCGCTCATAGGTGCCTTTGAAGTTGTCCTCGAAGATCCTGACCAGGTCGGGCCAGTCTTGGATCAAGTCCGGGGGCAGCTCCTCAAGCCATCTGCGAGCGGTGTCAGAGAGGAACAGTGGGAGTTGCCGAATGATGACGTGATCATTGTCGGCTCCTCCCAGCTGACATGTCAGTCTGAAGTCGGCAAGCCAGAGCTCTAGCTTGGTTTCGCCGTTATACTTGACCAGGCTGGTGGGTGGACGGAAACGGACGGGCAGGGGCTCCGCCGGATGGTTCTGCCGAAGACTCGGGGCCCAGGTGGCTCCGGAGACCGACATCGGTCTTCGTCGTTGTCGTAGCGCCCACCTCGGTGAGCGTTGTAGCCTCGAGCCTCGGCGTCGCCGTACCGGCGTCGATTGTTCACCCGAGGAGGTCGATCATCGACGAGGCGTTCCCGAACTGGTCGTCGGTCGACTTGGCCCTGGGGCGCTTTGTCCTGGTGGACGGATACTTCTCGATTTTGTCGAGGGGGCACTTCTTGTCGCTCGGAGGCAGCCCCTCGACGCCTCGAGGCCGAGCTCTCCGCCTGCTGCACGGCCGCAGTTTGGAGAAGCCCATGGATTTCGTCCCTGATGCGCCGCGCTTGGAGTGTCGATGGTGCCGGCATGTCGTGGAGCAGCATTGCGGCCGCTACGACATTCTGGCTGCCGCGGTTGAAGACTCAGGGCTCGTTTGCCCCCTCCTCGACGATTTGCCGGTGGACTTCCCAGGCCCGCTCCCGAGCTCCTCCACCCTGCGGGCGCCCTCGATCTCGCTCGAGGGCGTGCTCGAGTTACTGAAGTCGCAGGCGCTCCTCCTCGAGCTTGCTGAGAAGCTCTCGGACTTGCGTGATCTGGACGTCTGGGGGTGGATCGGCTCTGTCAGGACTCGGGGGGTTGGCATCTCGTGCTGGGGTAACGTTGCCCCCTCCTCCTTCCGTGGTCGCGGTGTCATCGACGTCGTCCTGTGGGTCGGCTTGCTCGTCGAGGTGGAAGCAATCCCGTGTGGGGTCGTAACCCTCATCGGGAGAGTTCGAGTCGGGGTCGGTGTGATAGAAGTGGAGAAAGGACCCCCTGCGCTCCTCCGCCAGGCGCCGCCGTAACGTGCCCCATGTCCGGGGTAGTCTTGGCTCGCCCGGTGAAGAGGTGACGACGGGGTTGTTCGCCGCACGTGACGGAGTCCCTGGAAACCCGCTACGTGTCTGTATCTGCAATCCCGCGAGGGCAGAACAGAGCCCTGCGCTGTTGTGGAGCCCGTACGGGAACGGGTCACACGGTGGTGGCGGGGTCGAGTGTGTCGGAGAGGCCGCGGGGACTCCCGGGGACGACGATATGGCGGAGCCAAAGTCCCGCTCAGAGGGCGCCCGCCCTCGGCCCACAAGCGTGGGTCAAACAGGCCCCTGCGGGGAGGGGCTGTGTCACCAGCTGGGGCCGGGGAAACGGCGTCCGGCATCTCGGAATCCGCACGGTGACGAACGCGTCGGAGTCGCTCGCGCCTCCTCCTGATCGCAGGCCAGAGGCGTAAGCGGAGGGACCGTCGCCTGATCCTTGCTGGCCCCGGCGTACTGGAGCTGCTGCTGTCCAGGCCACGAGCGAAGGGAAAAACTATGAAGTGACCCTGGCCCGTGGATACGAACCCTAGACTACCGAACCAGACGACGGTGCTGAATGGAAATGGTGGGACGGTGGAATCCATCTGAGAGAGTAGTTCGGAGTTGATCGACACGCAATTCCCCCTACCTGGCGCGCCAACTGTCGGTGTTATGACCCGGGGGTCAAGACCACGAACTAGTAAATTTGTATATCGCGTGCTCCCTCTTTCAGATGTGATGCAAGATGGACACAGGGTTTATCCTAGTTCGGGCAAAGAAGGCCCTACGTCCAGCGGAGGAGGATGACTTGTATTATCTCGCACCCAAACGTGCTCGTACAGGGGGGTACAAGCTGAATTACACGGGTTTGCTCAGAGTGAGCTGCGGCCTAAGGCTAGCGAGGCTGCCCTAGGAGGTGGGTTGGCTGCTCGAGGGGTCGATCGAGCAGCGGTGTGTGTAGTATGAGCGTCAGAGCTGATGTCTGTGTGTGGAGTCTCAAAAAGGTCCAGAGAGATCCCAGATCAGAGAGAGATCAGATCCCTTTCTTCTACCTCGGCGTCCCCTTTTATAGACCAAGGGGAGGTCCGAGGGTACAGGATCCTAATTGTCGTAGTATGGGCAGCGTGTCCGTGGCACAGTGTTGGCGGAGGGACGTCGCACACTGTGCTGGTATGACCTTCCCGTCCTTTTGGTGCTCCGGGCCGTGGTGGTAGTGGAAGTCGTCGCAGCATGTCGCGGCACAGCTTCCGCAGACGGTTGCGAATCCCACAGTTGAAGCGAGACGGGGCGGATGGGACAGGCCCCATACTGAAGTTGTTGGAGGGAGGGATCGAGCCCCTCGGTCGAGGGGGGGGGTCGAGTCCTGCGTGGTTCTGCTGTATCCCTGAAGTCGTCGTCGAGGGCTGCACTGTTCACTTTCCGAGGGGTGCTGCTGGAGTCCGTACTCGCGTCGTGGTGACAGTAGTCGCACAGTTGACAGGAATCAGGGATATGACGAAGAGTTGTTGGATTTGACTGCGGACACGGGCGCCCATGGCGTTAGGCGGATTTACTTTAATCCATGCCGGGAGCAGTTGGGTTGATCGAGCCTCCCGTCCGGGGGTCGTTCGTTCGACCCCTGGTCCGTCGCTCGCCGTGGAGGTAGGGTCGGAGCAGAGGCGGAGTCAGAGGGATCGAAGTAGAGGCCGAGAGGTCGTTCGTTCAACCCCTCGTCCGTCACCTGGTGTCGAGGTAGGATCTGGGGGGTCGTTCGTTCGACCCCTCGTCTGTCACCCGGTGTCGAGGTGGAGGTCGGGGGGTCGTTCGTTCGACCCTCGGTCCGTCATTTGATGTCGAGGTGGAGGCCGAGGGGTCGTTCGTTCGGCCCCTCGTCCGTCTCTTTCCATCGAGGTGGGCCGGCCCGCGACTTGTTGCCATAGCCGGTGCAGGGGGCCTTCACGTGATGGGTCTTTCCTTACTGACTTGAGCAGTGGGCTGGTCCCTGTCTTAAAAATGGTTGCTATGTTTAGTGTTAATTTATCGAAGGGTTTAGGGTACCCCTTACCTTCGTACCAGACACAAATTAAAAAGAGTACACTGGTATGCCTGATTAGTGAGAAATTTGGTAAGCAAGATTGTGCAGAAACAGTACCTTCTCTCTGAATGGTCGCGGGAAGTAGCTGCTATCGAAGGCTGCTTACAAGAGGAACGCATTGCATCTGCACACCAAAAGGAAGAAACGGGAAAAATAGTAAACAACAAAGATGAACATATTAACAGTGGTGTGGGAAAGATAGATGATTTTAAAGATTGAAAAATCCTGTGAGCTTTAAGAAAAAGATGGAAACTGTTAATTGACAAAAGGGCAAGCCGAAGTGCAATGAAAAGAAAATCAGTAATTTAGGATACCAAAAAGTAATATACAAAGTTCAACAAGGCGCTAGGCGGTTTCTAGGCGGTGACCCACCGCCTAGAGCCTAAGCGAGCCTAGGCGTTTCAAGGCGTTTTTCTAGGCATTTTGAAATATACGTATATACACATATTACCTCAATGTATATACACATATTACTAAAAAAAAGAATACAGATCTAGAGTTGGATAGAAAGGCCCATCAAAAGCAGCCTAGCCCATAAAAAATAGCCCACCTTAAAGTCCTAGGCGGCGTTTGGTTCCTTGCACGCGGCCAGACCAGGCTCGGCGCATGCATCTGGCGAGTGATTGGTTGGCTGCAGCACCGCTAGCTAGGCTCAGCGTCTGCAACTGCTCGGTGTTTGGTTGCTTGCATCTCCGTCCAACTTGTGTCTTCCCGTGCAGAAATCGGCGCTCAGCCTGGCTCCCGGGAAACGAAACTAAATCTCATTTTGCCGGAGCATGGCTCACTCACTGCTGGCCCGTGAGAGCCTGTCTGCTGAGAGCTGAGCCAGCTGGTACCAGAAGGGAACCAAACGCGCCCCTAGCTTCTCCATCCGTTCTCTACCCTCCGCCTAGAAGCACTCATCGGCTCTCTGGTCCCAGCCGCAAGCCGCCGCCCGCCCCTCCCCGGACGCACCTGCCACCATCCACCGCTGCCCGCCTCCTTCCAGCTGCGCCTGCTACTCCGCCATCACCCGCCTCCCCCGTCGGCACCCAATGTCCCTGCCTCCGCCGCCGCCGTCGGCCCTCTCTGCTCCGCCTCGTCCCTCGGTCGCCGGAACTGCATGTGGGGACACCGCCACACCGGAGCACCGTCGAGGGTCTCCTACACCCCCAAGGCATTGCGGTACCCTTCCACCTCACCCACCGACGCCACCGACAAGCTGGCGCCGCTTATGGGTCCGCCTACCCCCTAGGCCAAGCAGGATCCCCTCGCCTAGCACGTAGCCGCGCGTAGGCGTCCGCCTAGTTTAATTATGTCTCCATGCATAAGATCATGTGAATATATTTTATATATAAAAAGAGTCATAAACGAAATTAGGTATTTAGGTAAGCTGTAAAAAACGTATCTAATTTTGTCTATTCATCTAGAAAATACTAACTCTATATTGCAACTAATTAACATTATAATACAATCATTCCCCTTTGCACCTGTATTTCCTAGATCCGAAGCATAGGAGTGTAACCTCTCGTCTTGTCGCAAAGGGATCTCATACCTAAATAGTAAATAATCACATAAAAATCGTCCTAGAGATAAAAGGCCAATACAAATAAACGTAATGACCGCTATCAAATACAAGTCTCTTTGGATTGTCAGGCATCTTATCAACTAACTCCATCCGAAATCTAAAAACATTGTGTAAAAGACTATTTAACGTACAACATTTGAATGATCAACGGTTTCAATTTGTGAATTCAATGCATGCAACTGGCTAATTGTGAAAAAAAAGAGTATTCTATTAAAATATGAATAAAATAAGATAGCTAAAAGAGGAAGGGGGTGTGAACCAAAACCTTTTAGTTGATGATCCAGACCCTTTTGCAGTATGAATATCGTCCGGTGGCAATGACTGACGATCTGCATTTGCACAATAAATAGAAATCCTTTGCTAAATTATAACTACACCATAATTAATAGAATAAGTGTATGGTATATCAAATTAAAAATGCAGTGATAAGATATATCAGTGCATATAGTTATAAGGAACAAATTACATAAGTGCGAAATCATTTAATAAATTAAAAAGGGATTACAAGCATGTGTGTACATAATTCTTATCAAAACTATAATATATAAAAAGAAAAGAAAACGAAATCGTAATAGATGAATCGAATTTTAAGCACAGAAACAGTACCCCTGGCAACCAATTGGGACCGACGAGTGGGGTTGAAGCTTGAATAGCGGGGAACGACGGCGACGCAGGTTGAGTGGGAACAACGGCGATGGCGACGAGGACCAGCACAGACAGACTAGATTAGAAGAAAAGAAAAAATGGAATAAATCTAAATAGAAAAAATAATCTTTAATCTTTATGCGCACAATCAGTGCCAAAATCATGGAACCTAATATTAAAACCGATTTAATTGAAAAACTAGCTATAAAAGGTGATGCTCAAAGGGATTAAGATGGATATTGGTGGATTCCATCCGAGTGGACAAGCTTCAGAAATTGGGACCGTTCTGGCAGCGTGCTAGGGGCGAGAGGGTCGGGCGAGGAAAGGTCAGGTCAGAAGTGCCGAATGAAGCAAGCTCATCGTCGGTGGCCACAGTCACCTGAGCCTTCTCGACCTCGGCCTGTGGCAGCGGCGAACTGACGGGTGAGGGGCAAGACGACGATGCCGCTGGGCTCGCGAGGTGACAAGGCCAAGTGTGGGCGGCAGCCACGGGCCCGAGTGCGGCGAGGTCGCCGGTGCCGAACCAGGGAGCAGGGGCGGTGGTGAGCTGAGGATGTGCGCCGGCGAGCTGAGGATGTGGGCGGCGACGATTTCGGCTGGAGCGGCGATCCGGGCTCCTGCGACGGGAGCGGAGAAAATAAACCGGCGTCTCCCGGTCTCCCCACGATCTATTCATGAATATTGAAAACGCAAAAAAAAACAAATAGAATAAAAAGTAGGTTTTTTTTTAGGTTGGTCGTGGGCTGGGGAGGAAAAGCTAACAGACCGGGCGGGTTTGGCTCTGGTAGCGCGCCGGATGCCCTCTATTCTAAATTGTAAGTCATTTTAAAAATTTTGGAGAGTCAAAGTTTCTTAAGTTTAACCAAATTTATATAACAATATAATAATATTTATGATGTCAAATAAGTATCATTAGATTCATTATCAATTATATTTTCATAGTATATCTATTTGATGTTATAAATTTTTATAGTTTTGTCTATAATTTTTGGTCAAACTTGAGATGCTTTGACTCTCTAAGATTCTTGGAATGACTTACAATTTAGGATGGAGGGAGTATTATTCAGTACCCTATATATATAGGGCGAGGCTAAAATGCAAAGCAAATGCACAGACCCGCCTCCGCCGTCCAGACCCCCGCGCTCGCCCCGCGTCCTGCTCTCGCATGTAGAGAATCTTTTTTTATTTGAATCGAAAAAATACAATATCTCCTAAACCGTAGCTCCTATTTCAGATCTGTTTACACCAGGTTATTGGAAAAAAAATGCTTAACAAAACGAGATCCAACAAGAATATATTTAATGAACTTTTTTTTAAGTATGCAATTGCAATTTCAATGTACTATGAGTTGTCATCATGATTACGACACAATTGCAACTTGACGGAAGTAGTTGCAACAGAATCTGATCCGGTGCAACTGGACCTGATGTAGTTGCAACCTGACGTAATACAATTACAACTAGAGTCGAGCCAGTTGCAACTGGGCAACAGTTACAAAACTGACACGATCCAACTACAACTAGAGTCGGCTCGGTTGCAACTAGGCAATAACCAATTGCAATCTGACGCGATCCAATTACAACTAGAGTCAGACCAGTTGTAACTAGGCAAGAAACAGTTGTAACCTGACGCGATCCAATTACAATTAGAGTTGGGCCAGTTACAACTCGACAAAAAACCAATTGCAACTAGGCAAGAAACTAGTTGTAATAATCAGGGTGGGTGCATTCTCAATAGAAAATGCACCCAAGTGTATAATAGATATACAGAAAGTATATATAATCTACACAATAATCAAGCAAGTATCAAGACTACATTGATGTTTAGTTGGTGCCTTAGTTGTGGAAGTTGTTTTCTTCTCTTTTCTGTACATTGCTGCTCTTTTCTGTACTGTCCAGAGGTCCATATTTCTGTCTCAAACTCCATTTATTTGTCGCATTGCTGCTGGATAGTGTAGAAAAGACATGTCCGCCACTTAAACATGCTAAACTGCAAGCCTAGTAGCCAAATTACAAGCCCAGTAGCCTACATGTCCGCCTAGTTAAACAGGAAAAAAAAAACAGAGCAACCAAACTAGTTGCCCCGGTCCTAGTCGGATGATTAGTCATCTACTAATCGGATGACCAGCTTTCTGGTTGAACTAATCAAGTCGGTCCTCCTAATCGAACACCCGGAACCGATTAAAATGACTAATTGTGATTAATCGGACAACTTGTCTTTGACTATTTAGATTTGGATTATGATCTCTATACATCTTATTGATGTACTTTATTTGGATTAGAATAGGATTTTTAATAATACTTGTGCTCAATCTCTATATATAAAAATAGGAGAGTTGTAGTAGGCAAATGAATAAAGATATATACATTTATGAAATTAGTTAGAAAGGTCATACCCAAAAAAAAAGAGTAATTTTGTCTTATTATTAAGGTATATATATATAGAAATTCCTTTTTACTCCTGCTTGTATTTACTCCCGCACGTTAGTGTGGCACGTCCCGATAATCCCCCGCACAGATGACGTCGTTACACCCGCCAGGTTTCTTATTCACGGGTTAAAAGAACGGATCCGCTAATCCAACTATATATAAATAACTCTAATCCGTTAATCATCTCTATCCTCCCCATCTGCATCGTAGGTGGAGGCGGCGGTGGCGACAACCTCCACCTCGGCCCCTCTCATCAGCGCACCACATACAGCTCCGTCCAGTGGATCCCACCCGGTTGCAGCAGCATCGAGCCCTCCCTACTCCAATGAGTGCTGGCGACGGCCCCTCCCGCACCATCGGCGGCGGCGTCCACTACCATCTCCAACAACATCTGTAACACTCCAAAATTTGCATTGTTTTGAATAACATGAAATTGATTTAATTATGCTTCTCTTGCTATGCATTTAATATAATTAAATTAAATATATATATGATTTTGGTGAATTAAAAATTATCATGTAGTAACATGATTGAGAATTCATGCTGTAGTATATTTTTTTTCTATGTGAGTGGTTTTCAAAAAGTACCCAAAGTTGATTTGAAAACGAATTTAAAAATTGTTTAGAAAATTCATTTCTGAAAATGCAAAAGTTTTCTTCTCCTCTCTCCCCCGTTTTCCCCTTTCTAGCCCGGTTGGCCCACTTCTTGGCCCAGCCAAAGCTGGCCTCCTTTCCCGCAGGCCTTGTTCCCCTCTCCTCTTTTTCCCTCTTGGGCCGGTTCGGCCAGGGCCCAGTTCGAAACACCCCACTGCCTTTCCCTCTTCCTCCTTTGGGCCACCGCACCCCTTTCTTCTCTGCTTGGCCCACTCGGCTGCAAGCAGCAGCTCGGCCCAGTGCTGCCCCGGTGGGGAATTCCCTTTCCCTTTTCCTCTTGGACGCCGACTAGAGGACCCCGCGCGTCAGTCCCTCCTCCTCCCTTTCCTCGCGCTGCCTCCGAACAGAGCTCGAACTCTGTTCTGAATCCATCTCCCCTTCGATTTCGCGGGATTTGTTACCCAACCGCGTGAGTTTAGTTTTCTATAGAGCGTCGCACATCTTTTCGTCCGCGCTTCCCATCTAATCGCACCTGCCGCCTCGCAACAGAACTCCGCAGCGCCGTTCGCGAATTCCAGGAGCCGCCACCACCATTGGAGCCTTGTCGAGCTTCCTCGTCATCCACTCGTGCATCACCACCTTCGTGGCAAGGTTGGGACCCCATGCACCTTCTCCTTTGCTCGGTTTCGCATCAGGTGGTTCACACCGCCTTGTCGTCGCGTGCAGGGCAGACGCCGCCGCCCTTGCTTGTTGCCAGCCTCCATCGTCCGTCCTCGACCACCGCGACGCACCCAGGTGAGCTTGCACTGTTTCCCTCTTCCTCCCGGTGCAGTCCGTTCATCAAATTGTGGCCTGTAGGCCTGTACCTACTCACGCCGGTGAGCTCTCGTCGGAGTTCATGGTGAACCACCGTGCCAGCCTCTAACTCCGGTCGGCCACCCTCTGTTCCCTTCCCCCTTCTAATCTCATCCGTCGATTTTCGATCGGATGAATCTCAGTCACCGGTACCCTTTCGGCCGACCGCTTTGCTAAAGAGACCCTGGAAAGATTGGAGTCCCAACCCGCCGTCCTATGGCGCCTTCAAGATTTACGTTTTCGACTCTGGAAAGCGTACTGTCGTTCGGGATTTGTTTTTATTCGAAAAAATGAAAATTTCTATTTACAGAATTGTCATTCGATTTCAAAACTCCATAACTCTCTCATTTTAAATCCGTTTTGACCCGTTCAAGTTGCGTTAGATTCGTAGAAAATTTATCTACATGTTAGTATTACTGTTAGTCAGTTTTGAAAATTTATAAATTCGTGATTAGATTTAATTTAATATCTTTCTATAGGAAGACTTGTTTAAATCATAACTTTGTCGTTTTAGCTCCGTTTTTCGTGCACGAAACGTTGTTGTGATCATAGCGATATGTAGATTGGTTTTATAAACTTTTCATCTTGTTTTCTTACTGTTGGTGTATTGTTCTAATTATAACTTTGTTTGCTTCGTGTATGGTTGCCCGTTGATTGAATGGTGTTGATTGTTAATCGGTATAGACGTTGAGCAACCGGTTGAAGAACCAGAACTTTTCTTTGATCAAGAACAGCAGGACCAGTAGGACTACTTCGAAGAAGGCAAGTATAACATGGGATTATTCTTGTTGTCCTATTCATGAATAAAATATAATTCATATGCATGATTCCTTGTTTACCATAGTTTGATCCTAGAGATTGATATCCTGAATACCTTGTCACCTATGATTTGATCACCACATATGATTAGTATTGCCAGTGCTCAAATCGGATGTATATGATCTTAATGTGTTAATGACTATATGCAATAATGATAAAACTTGCTTTTTAGCAACATTGGATTATAGGAGCTTATCTGTCGGCAAAATCTGGGATATACAGTACAACCACGAGGACTATATGGCTCTGGCTTTAGCTCAGTATGGGGACCTTTTCTAGCTCGTTCAGTGGTTACCTTTATGGCGCGAAAGGGGCGTGGCGAGACGGGTATATTGTGGTTCCTAATCTATGGGCATAGCCGCGAAGGAGTGTGACCGTAGACAGGTTGGCTCTACATCCTCCTGTCATGAACCTTGAGACCCTAACTTGTTAGACGAACCCTTGAAAGGTTTCATAGTGTACCCTGCCCACTCACCTTGGCAGTGTTTTGGGAGTAATTAACCCGGGCATATGGGCAACACGACTCGTGGGTAAAGTTGTACACCTCTGATCAGAGTTAAAAACTATCATGATAGCCGTGCTCACGGACACGAGCGGCTCGGAAAACTCACAGAATTATTGAGTTCTTATTTCTATATTGTCTATGCAAGTTGTTATTCATTTATTGTATCATTGTCATTTACTTTATGATCATGGATATTTGAGCTTATACAATTATCTTGGCAATTGTTGATGTTTAATATGAATTTGATCTAATTAAAATGATTACCGCTATGAACCATGCATATCCTTTTGAGCTTCATAAAGTCCGTGTTATATTTGTTGAGTACATATGTGCTCACCCTTGCATTCAAACACCATAGAGGAAGATTGGATTGATGATTACCGCAATGAGTATTAGTCTTGGAGTCAACCAGTCAATCAGTCCCTTTTGGAGTTTCCGCAGAAGTCGTCGTCTTAGTTATACTTTATTTGTTTAAGACTCTGTATTGAATATTCATTCGCTATGTAATAAGCTTTGTGATGATACTTTTATAATTTGTCAACTCATGTGTGCGACTATTTCTGGAGTGCACATAAGCCTTTTATGCACTTGTTTTTGTTCTTAAAAACGAGTGTGGCAGCATCGATAGCAGCGGCAGTGCAATCCTAGTATAGTAGATCGAAACCCATGTCCTCATTCCCAACATGATCAATTTGTTTAATACTCTAATCTTATTCTCCTCGTAGGATGCAGATTGAGAGACATCATCTTCGTAATTTTTCAATCCTGCTTTATCAAATTCTCTGCTCAAGAGATGGCGTTCCTCACATCGATCGATCCGCGCATCTGGAAGATGGATTCAGCATTCTGGATGCTGTGATGTATGATTTCGATCGGACACAGAGGGTCCATGGAGGTAGGTGAAGATCTTGGTGGCTGTGGCGTTGTCACCTTCAGTGTGCAGATGGGTGGCCTGCTGGCCTTCTTGGTCACGGCTGCCTAGCCTTCTTAGTCACGGCTCTCTCCAGCGGACATGGATGGGGCGGTGGTGGTATTGATTTCAGAGGCAAAACAAAGTTGTTAATCTAATGATACTTTCTTGTCGATCTAGAACTTGTAGGAACTAGGCAACAAATCATTTTGGTTTTCCGACGGATCCCATCTAGTTTTTAGTTTGATGCATGACCACGATCTATTGAAGTATCAATCTAGCTAGTCTTTTCGTTTTTTTAGAAAAGTAGATATTTGGGACCGGAAAGGTTGAGTCCTTAATTATATTGACATGTTCTCTACCAACATATATGTATTCATACCTTGTATAAACATGTATATATTCATACTAACATGTATGGTTTCATACTCATTATAAATTTGTATGTACTCATACTCTCATGATGTACGTATGTGCACATACTCCTTTGGGAGGTATACATATATTCTGATTTAATGTGTATGTACACTGATACTCGTGTCACAAAGTATGTCCACATATGAGAAAACTATTCCTTCCATCCCTAAATAAGTGTCGTTTGTGCTTTCCGAGAAACATCTTTGACTAATTATATATTAAAAAATATAAACAATTATGATATATAATTAGTATCATTAGAAACATCTTTAAATATAATTTTTAATAAATTTATTTAGAGATACAAATGTTACACCTATTTTGTATAAATCGAATCAAACTTGTGGCACGGACACCAATGAAGACAGTTATTTAGGAATAGAGAGAAAAATTAATATTATTCGATTTCATTTAACATGTATATGCATACTGATCATGTTGCTAAATATATGCATGTACTCGTACGCCCAAGACAATATAATATGTATGTCTGCATAATCCTCTTATCCATGGCATGTAGATATACTCTCACACAACAAGTATGCACACATACTCTCACAATTTTTGCACCAGTATCACATTGACATAATTTTGTCAAGAAAAGTATACCCTACATACTCCCTCCGTCCTAAAAAAAGAGTCGTTCTCGCTTCCCAAAAAGTCAACAAATTTTAACTTTGACCAACTATATTTAACAAAATATTAATATTTATGGTATGTAATTAGTATCATTAGATAGATATTTGAATATACTTTAACAATAAACTTATTTAGAGATATAAATGTTGCACATATTTTCTACAAACCTAGTCAAAGTTAAGAAAGTTTGACCCGTACGCTTCCCATAGCGACTCTTTTTCTGGGACGGAGGGAGTATATTTTATTCTAAAAAATAGTATGAACACATTCTCTCTGTTTTGTATACGTGCATGTATGCACACATAGTATTTTTGTACTCTTTTATGAAATAGTAGCAAGTATTGTACATACCAGCTTCTTCAAAGTATATATACCAGCTTCTTCATATATAATGTATATGCAAACGTATATCATCTTATCAAAACAGCATGTATTTGTCAAAATATTAAATAATATGTATAGCGAAAAGTATATACATATACACTCAAGTGTGAATGCATACATCCTTCTAAAAACTAGTGTGTACACATACCTCTGGTTGTTATATCACGTTAAGCTAATTAACTGGCTAACAAACCGAGATTCAAGCCGAAGAAATAGCATGTATATATACAACATTTAAAAGTAGAAGGGTTTCTTAATTGCTTATTGGGTTGCTGGTTGTGCCGCATGCAAATCCGATAAGGCTCATCTCCCGGCCGCACACCCGACGTCTCCGTTAGGAACGTTCCGAGCCCCGCCCCTGCTGTGCGTGGCTTCTAGGCAGGAGTAGATACTCGTGCGTGTAGGAAAAATGCACCCTATATATATATATATATATATATATATATATATATAATTAAATATATAGGTATAGAAAAAGTGGGATGCATGTCCTGCTCCAAGGTAAACGACGAGCACGATTTGCTCGTTCGAATATAAAAAAGAGACGCCAGCTAGAGGCGTCAGATGATGAAAAAAAAAAGATGATGAACTAGCCGCACCTACTCTGCACTACACCTCACGCGAAGCACAGAAGATTCCATTAGCAGAAACCAGATCGACTAGAGGCGGGATCCGGCAGAGCGGCAGAGGTGCGAGCCATGGAGATAGCCAAGGTTGACCTCCGCGGGGTGGTGCCCGGGGGCGCTGGGTGGGAGGCCGCTCGCGCCGCGGTGACCGCGTCCATGGTGGCCCACGGCTGCGTCGTGGTCGCGCACGACGCGCCCGGTGCGAACCTGCTGCAGGCTCTGTTCTCCCGTGCCATCCCGAAGCTCGGACGGTATCGGACAAGGGGGAGTTCAGAGGCTACATCCCTCGACGCCCCGGCATGCCCTGGTGGGAGAGCCTCCGCATCGGGGAGCCCACCGACGCCGCCAGCGTCCGCGGCTTCGCCGAGATCCTCTGGCCGGAGGGGAGCCAGGAGTTATGGTGAGACATCGTCCCTGACCATCTATCTTTAATTTGGATGTTCCCTCGATTGCTCCGACGATGGTGTTCACATGCGGCCACACGCAGTGAGACGATCGTGCCCTTCGCCAAGAACATGATGATGCTGGAGGAGATGGTGGAGACGCTGCTCCTAGAGGGTCTCGGCGCCCGGCGGGAGAGCATCGGCGCACACTATGGCCTGCTTGGCCACGGCATCCGGCTGTCGCACTACGACGTGCCGCCGGACACGGAGAGCAGCGTGTCCATGGGAGCGCACTGCGACGACAGCATGGTGACCGCAGTCGTGCAGCACGAGGTGGAAGGCCTCGAGGTGCACGTCGGGAACGGGCGCTGGGTCGCCATCCCTGCCGAAACCGGCACCTTCACCTTCGTCGCCGGCGAGCAGTTAACGTTACGAGTACGATCCATTCACATCCTCTTCCTGATGATCAGTCATTGTCGTTCCTCTAGCGCGATTTATTCTCAATTGCTCACGCCGTTGCGTGCAGGTCGTGACAAACGGGGCGCGTGCCAGCGTGCTTCCACCGCGTGAGGACACCGAGCAACCGCGAGCGGTTCTCGGTGCTGTTCGGCCGCCGGCAGAAGGACGGCATCGCGGTGCGCGCGCTGGAGGAACTTGTCGACGCGGAGCACCCGCTGGTGTACAACCCGCTGCGCCACGAGGAGTACTCCAAGCGGCGTTACTCGGAGGAAGGAGGGCTCAAACTCACCGATCCGCTCAAGGTGTACTGTGGAGTGGAGAAGGTCGTCGGAGCCATGGCGTGATGATCGTGTTCAATTACTATCACAGCTACCTCAAATGTCCATCCGACCTCACCTTTATTTACCAATATAATAAGTTGCCATGGATCGTTATCTTTATCACTATTCGATTATCGGGTGCCTGGAACTTTATTACCTTATAATAAAAAAAAAACCAGTGTCTTGGGTTGTGTTGTTACGGGACAATAATTTTTTTATTAGAATACATAGGTCACACAATAATATAAAAATATTATAATATCAAACACTGATATTACAATAACATTTAATTAAAAAATAAATTTCAGAAATTAACAGTCACAGTATAATACATTATCAACTGGACTGTACATATTAATAACTAATACCCGTTGTTTATTCTCAGACTTAACAAACACGTACCGGTAGTTGAATAGTCCTTATAGTTCTCCTATGTACGACCGTATGTTGTATTGTTACCTGTGATGTTCAGAAAATCAATATTACAAGATGATTGTACATAGTTAAAACAAAGAGGACAATTCCTGTGACTAACCTAAATGCCGCACCTTCTTAACATCACAAGGGTATCGACACAGCAAACACCAACAGTCAAGTAGTCCTTGTAGTTCTCCTATGTTGAAAGCACCTTACGTATAAGTTGTTTATTAATTTTTAAAGCTAAAGTATGTTGACTATCTTATGGAGTTAGTACTATTGACTATCCTGCATATTTCCTCTTTTATGGAGTTAGTACTATTCTTATGCAGATTTTTTTGATTAAAATTCAGAAACTAAGAATCTCAATAGAAATGATTTTTTTTATTTACCTAGCATGCAAAATTAGCTAGGACTGTAAGAGGTGAAGGAACAGGTTGAGAGTGACACTAATCAATTAACTGTGTAGAACATTCATAATAGGGAAAAAAAAGGTGATGCAAAAAAGTGTAATATTCAGATTAGAACAAAAGGTAAATGAATTTCTTTAGATCGGAGCTATTGCAATGAATCAAACATCAATTGACCAATAATGAAATTACCTGAGTTTCTGTAACCTGACTCAGCATAAATTGAACAGGAAACAAACAAGAGCACGAGCTATGCCTATGCTGTGCAGTTCTGTGCTTTTCGTGTTTGTGTAAGCCAAATCATGGTATATTGATCAGTTGACCATCCGAAGGTACCTGTAGCAAAACTCTGCTCTTCTGAACCTTGCAATCTTTATTGATGTGCTATTTACCTGAAATTTGGAGATACCCAGACTTGTAATTATTAACCAGTCAAAATGATTCTGAATATGAAAATCAACTTTCAAACCAATCCCGATTACAATTGACAGACCATGAACAATAGACAGGAGTGAAAACAATACATTTCCTGCTGCTTGCATTCATATTAGTGTGGACAATAGACAACTGTCAAAACAATATATTTCCTGCTGCCTGCATTCATATTAGTGTGGACAATAGACAGGACTGTGATAATTTGTAAGCTGGTGAAAGTATATTGGTTAAGTAAGTATTACAATTTGTCAAACCATGAGCAGTAGGTGTTCAGATGTGACTATGCAAATATTGTCAATAAAATCATTTCCAGCTTCATCCATGTGCTGGACAAAGAGGTGATCATTCCCGTTGCAACTCTACAAAACAACTGTGCAACTCTACAAATACTGTCAAACTATATTTCCAGCTTCATTCCCATTGCAATACCTCATCTGCCAAACTAACTTGAGGACTGCTACTGTCAAGTGTCAACTATGCTAAAGCTGTGCGTCTTATTTGAGAACTCTACTCTTCTCCCTCCTCCGTCTTATTTGAGAACTCTACTCTTCTCCCTCCTCCTCACTCACCCAGCAAAAATTTATGAACAACAAAAATGGAAGCAGAGTTTGCTTCGTATGGGACCTTGGAGCACACTATCAACCCTAAATCCTGATGCGACTCATAAGAGGACTTAAATCAGATTCAGTAGAAAACAAAGGAAGGAAGATGGAGGGGTGTCAGAGTCATTCACATGATTTCTAATTCATGTATTGTTACTATCAAAGGACACATCATAGTCATAGTAGTAGTAGTACTGTAGTAGGTGTAGGAGTAGGACAGTAACAGATGATGGGAATAGAATCATGATCAAAGAGGGCAGATTTAGAATAATACAAAAAATATTAAACACATGGATAAACAGATCTGGCAGTAGCCTCCACAAAGGGCATAAACTAATTTGATATCAATTTAAAGAGAATCTGAGTGTATATATGGGACTAAATTGAAATAGCACTAGCACTGAACTCCTAGCTTTGTTTTTAGCAACATAGATCAGTCCATGGTAGAACACATGATGTGTAAGGTAGATCCCAACATTTGGGATGATGTCCTATGTTTTTTGTCTGAAGTTTACATCTGGTAGGTATAAACGCATATTCCCAGGCATGCATTCTGAATAAAAGGCATTCAGTTTGTAACTGGGAATAGAATCATGTATTCTGAATAAAATCCTAAAATCCTAGGATAATACCTCAGTAGCCACACATCGAGGGGGTACTATCCCTTGATGTTTGCCTAAAATACTAGCTGTGAGGAGAATGTATTTTTTTCGCGAGCATGTACTATAGCACGTAATTCATTAAGATGAAGTGAGGACAATGTATTAAATTATGAAGCACTCAATATGGTAAGAATGAGGTAGCTAGTCAATTTCTAATATTACAAGTGGCAAAGGAAAAAACTTTATTTGAGAAAACATCAAGGCATTTCAGTTTACTTTAATTTTTGCCTACATTAGATATCTTCCAAAGAAAATAACATCCGCGAAAAGAATGAAATTGCAACAACTGTGCAAGTGTGTCATCATCTTTGCCACAACTGCACTATGAAGTAACACCGGCGTAAAGGATGAAATCACAACAATTGTGTATGGAGGAATAGATCATTTAATTTCTTTTTCGAAATATCAGCATGTCTGTTTCTGAATTTATGCTTAAACATCAAGCGTTTAAACAAGACACGTATCATAACCTTATATTATTGAGATGGCCATGTAGAACAGCAAGAACATGACATACTCAACAGTCAACACCTTGTTATTATTTTGAGTTTCTATTGTCATCAAGGAAACAGACATCGATTCCTCAAGATGAAGAAATGCATAGCTAAAACCTTATCTACTGAAACCTTTTGATAGTTTCCAAACATCAAAGCATTCCACGTACAAACAAGAGTGCTCAAAATAACTACTGGGCATCTACCATCTAGCAAACTAAGTATTCAAGAGGAGTCATAGGAAGGTGTTTTTTGGTTGAACAAAATGAAAGCGATATCAACCTGCAAGAATCGAAGGACAAGATGTCTAGGACCCTTGCCCTACCTCCCGTGCAGCTGCTCCAGTGGCAGAGCCTTCACAATGACGACCTTCCGGTATCAATCCTCTTGCTGCTGTCCACCATGCTCCTATCCTGGACGAACAGGTCACTGATCAGCCAAAAATACTTAAGGAATTAAGTGTTCTATTATTATAAAAAATCGTATCAATAATCTCACATGCACATAAAACAGGAGTGCATAAGTAATTATATGCTAGCATCATATGATCAGTTATGTTCAGACAAATGCAATCCTGAACCTATGAACTTGAACCTGCACATTGCTCAGGACTCTTTACTATGATCAAAATTGCTCATAGATCTGAAACTATGAACACAACCTGAATCTGAACTATCTCCCTATTTTTGTGATTCGGAGTCATGGTTTCCAGCATTATTTTTGCCCAAGCAAAAGAGAAATCCAAAAGGAGGCACAATGCAATCGATCACAAAAATTGCAGTGGAGCAATGCTATCTATCAATCACAAAAATTGTAATAGAGCAATGCGATGTATCCCAAAAGTTTGAGGAGAGAAATCTGGATTTCATGGACACCTGTGTGGTGGTTGTTGCTCGCACCTGTTATGTCGTGCTGGAACTGGCACAGTTGACACTAGACAGTACTGATGGCCGCTAGCTGCCGTCAGGCTGATCGATGGATCGAGATTGAGGAGCACGGTGCCGAGCGAGTACGGGATAAAACCGGTCACGTCGGGCCGGATCAAACACGGTATCGATGGGTGCTTGCTGCCGTTGGGTCGGTGGCTCGCGAGAAGGCGGCGTCGCGAGGAGGAGGCAATGTCGCTGAGGCGGAGGAGATCGTGAGAGGGATTGTTGTTTCCAACTCAACCGCGCTAGAGAATTGTGATGAAAGGGGGTACGGATCGCAGTCCAACGAGTGAGGGGATGGAGTGTGTCGTGAGAGAATCTATCGGGTGTCTCATTGTTATATAAACCATTGAAGCTATGATGATCCGTGACAGGCTTCACTTTTGTTAAATTAACTTGGCATCCGTAAATTTTTTCAAAACATGAAAAAACATCCTTTTATATAGTATCTTAACTTATCAAAAATAGAAATTTAACAAATCTTTCCTACCGACGCATATATATGCGCACGCGTATACGACTTTACATCTATCGGAAGATTGAAGGGGAAGAATCATCTAGTAACATAAACTCTTTATTATGTTTACTTTTAAAAAATGTCATTTAAAATTTTTTACAGATCTAGACTTATTTGATTTATGAGAAGTTCAGGGTTCTCAATGCAAAACCGTTATTTTTATATTTTTATTTATCTACAAAATTTCTAGCTTTTTTTTTTCTAGCCCATTCAATTTAATCCCAACTATCGGCCGACTCCTCTCAGCCCAAAAATCAATCTGTCCGAGGGGCGGCCGCCGGCGCTCACAAGCTATGGAGACTTTAAGTCCGTATGGAAATAAATTGGCCCAACAGTCGAATAAAATAAAATGAGAGTTGGATACCGACACGGGGAGCAAGAAATTTCCCCGTTTAGTTTAGTCGGACAAGGAAAAAATAAATCGGCTAAATAGCAAGATGAAATAAAAAAGAGAGCTCTAAATCGAGTACAAGAACGTGGGGGGCTGGTGATGTGGTCCAGCCTGTGGCCGCATGCCACATGGGGGCAGTGGGGTTGGGTGGCTAGAGAGTGGGGGCGTGCATCAGCAAAACGCGCACGCGGATCGGGATAGTAGAGACTAGAGAGGCCACAACGGCAGCAAAGCCAGCATAGGAACAAATACAAAAACTGGTGTGGGCAACAGACAGCAGGAGAAGGCATGCGTGGTTTTTTCTTTTTCTTTTGTTAACCTAAATTTTGAGAATATTTTAAACTAAGTTCCTTTTATTTTTTGCAACATACCCTTAAGTAAGTTTTTATGCACTATTTGAATGAATTTCTTAGATTTATTTTCATTTTCTATGTTTTTCCATCATCATTTAATGATCTATTGATCTATGATTAATTATGTTTTTCGTTGCAACGCACGGGCATGTTTTGCTAGTATACATTTAAATGGCTAAAAATTTGGAGTAATTCATAGAAAAATCGTAAAATAACAAATGAAAACTTTTTGGAATCCTTAGAGTAGATGTATAGAGTGGAATAATAATAATATGGTAGTTTTTAATAGAATGATTTTACTGATGTATTTATCTATGATATTTAAGAATAAACTTATGGGCTTTTTTAAATTTGCCAAGTCTGTTGGGGATATTACCTCGGCATATCCTCAGGGACCTTATGGGCCTGCCGACCAGAAGACGGCCCAGCCCGCGAGGCCTTGCGGCACGCGACCAGCCCGCCGTGCTCGCCAAGGACTCTGAAGAAGTCTTGCTCGTCAAGGAAGATCCTAATAGATAGACTCGGATCCCTTTCCATAGGGAACCGATCGTAATCTGTTATGATATGAGAATTGTAACCCTGCTCCCCGGCTATATAAGGCGAGCAGGGACCCCCCCTCCAAAAAATCTCTCACAACCTCTCTCAGATCATCTACGGATCTTGTAACCAAAACACAGAACGTAGAGTATTACGGCGATTTGCCGGCTCGAACCTGTATAAATCACCGTGTCTACGCTCCCTGTGTTACGCTTGATTGCCGTCGCCACACCTCCGCCTACAATCTACTACCGTAGGGTACCCCCTAGGTAGACTGCGACGCACATTTCGTCGACAGTTGGCGCGCCAGGTAGGGTGTGTGTGCATCGACTCCATGGCTCGTCAAGCGGTTACCTTCCCCGGATCCATGGTCATCCCCGCAGGCGGCGCCACCCTCCAAATTGGATCTATGATCTGGACCATCCATGGCACCGTTTCCGTCTCCGAAACGTCGGAACTAGCGCAACTTCTCGCGCCGAACTCTCCTTCAATTGAAGACCCGACCACCAAGACGGCTCGAGGCACCCCCGATCGTACTACTCACGACGACTGTGCGAGTGTTGTCGACCAGGTTGACGAAGACCTCGCCGAATGCATCGGCCTCATCAGCGCCGCTCGCCGCCGACTTCGTTCGCGCGCATCAGTCGCACGAAGGATCAACTCCGAAGCACCACTACACCACCCGATGCCCGACCTCGTCAGCCACGGCACTGGGCGAAAGCGCCGGCGCGGTAACGGGCACAAAGAGGTTCTCGACAGCCCCTGCCCTCTTCACGGACGGGGAAAACACACTATGCGGGAGTGCCTTGCCCTCAAGGAGGCCTTCCAGAGCAAGGCGGACCCAAAGCGACCAGACATCGACCCAGCAAAGGGAGACCTTACAGAAACTCCGACTGCCGGCTTCATGAAGGCCGCGCGCATCTTCCCTATATTCGGTGGGCACCCAGGTAGTAACGGTAAGCGCCACCGATCTTTTTATAACTGCAACAACGTTCGTGTCCCTTCTCTAGATTGGACAAAGCAACGAATCGACTTCTCGAGGGACGACCACCAGATACGTCATGACTATCCTGGTCGCTTCCCCCTGGTCGTTAGCGCGGCTATCTCAACCGGTTTCTTCAAGAAGATACTTGTCGACAGAGGCAGTTCCTTCAACGTCATATTTACGAGCACGCTCCAGTGGTTTGAGTACTGAGAAAGCAGTCTCCGACCCGTGAATTTCTCCCTCCACGACATCATCCCTGGCGAAAGATCGACACCGTCCAGACAAATCACTCTCCCGGTGCGATTTGAGTCCGACCGATTAACCCGCGAGGAGCCTATTGACTTCGTGGTCGCCAACATTGATACTCCATATGACGCCATCCTTGGACGGCCTGCACTCTCAAGGCTCATGGCAATACCGCACTATACGTACTTAGTGCTCAAAATGCCGACACCGCGAGGCGTCATCAGCATCCACTCCGATCTACAAATTGCCTACGAGTGTGAACAAGAGACGATCGACGATGCGACCAGTCGTGAACGCCTACACGGCACCCAGATCTGCCTGTCCGATGCGGCCAGGCCATATGCAGGGGACTTTGATATCCCAGAACCTCCAACTACACGTGTCTTGAAGAAGTCCAGGGAAACAAAGACTGTGGCCCTAGTCGACGATGACCCCGAGAAGACCGCTATGATCGGCGCCGGCCTTGACCCTGAACAAGAAAGAGCGCTCGTCAGCTTCCCGCGGCGCAACATCAACATCTTCGCCTGGAAACCGGCTGATATGCCAGGCGTCCCCCGGGACCGCACCGAGCACTCGTTGAACGTGGTCGAGGGAGCCAAACCGACCCGCCAAAAGCTTAGAAGGTTTGCACCGGATCGCAAGGAGGCCATCAAAGCTGAAATAACACGGCTCCTAGCCGCGGGGTTTATTAAAGAAGTAAATCATCCAGATGGGCTTGCCAATCCCGTGCTTGTAAGAAAAAAGAATAATGAATGGAGAATGTGTGTTGATTATACGAGTCTCAACAAGCATTGCCCTCCCAACCCTTTCCCTCTCCCACGAATTGACGAAGTCGTTGACTCTACTATGGGATGCGAACTCCTCTCCTTCCTCGACTGTTACTCCGGTTACCACCAAATAGCCTTGAAGGTCGAAGATCAGATTAAGACATCGTTCATAACGCCTTTCGGTGCCTACTGTTACACGACAATGTCCTTTGGGCTAAAAAACGCAGGGGCCACGTACCAACGTGCTATACAAGAATGCTTGAAAAAGCTAATTCCAGGAAAAGTCAAGACCTACGTAGACGATGTAGTCATAAAAATACACTCCGCAGAAACACTGATCGCCGACATAGAGGCAACCTTCGAGGCCCTCAACGAGTTCAGGTGGAAGTTAAACCCGAAGAAATGCATCTTCAGAGCATCATCAGGGAACCTGCTTGGCAACATTGTCAGCCAGTCCGACATTCGAGCCAACCCAGAAAAAACCACCGCAGTTCTTCAAATGAAGCCTCCGTCTAACGCCAAGGACGTGCAGAAACTTGTCGGGTGCATGGCTGCCCTCAACCGCTTCATCTCCCGCTTGGGAGAAAAGGGACTTCCATTCTTTGGACTCTTAAAGGGCGGACAAAAGTTCGAATGGAACAACGAGGCAAATCGCGCGTTCACCGATCTCAAATGGTACCTCACCGAGCCGCCCGTCCTCGTTGCGCCGAAAAAAGACAAGACAATGTTGCTTTACATCGCCGCCACAAATCGAGTCGTCAGCACCGTCATGGTGGTCGAGCGCAATGAAAGCGGACGTGTATATCCGGTTCAACGGCCGTGTTATTTTGTAAGTGAAGTACTGAACGAGTCAAAAACGAGATATCCTCAGGTCCAGAAGCTGCTATACGCGGTCCTCATAACCGCGCGCAAGCTCCGACACTATTTCCAACGATTAACTACGGTGACAGTCATCACTGAATTTCCGTTGGCGACATCCTGCGCAACAAAGACGCTACTGGACTTATAATCAAATGAGCAATGGAACTGGGAACGTTCAACATAGCCTTCCAAGGGAGGCATACGATCAAGTCACAAGCACTCGCTGATTTTATCGCCGAATGGACCGACATACAGGTCCCCGTAAGTACCGACGTCCCGGAGCACTGGACCTTGTTCTTTGATGGCTCACTATCCATCCATGGGGCAGAATCCGGACTCCTGTTCATATCACCATCTGGTGATAAGCTACGATACATCCTCCGACTACTGTTCCCAGCCTCTAACAATGCCGCCGAATACGAAGCAGCCCTTCACGGACTCAGAATCGCAAGCAAACTCAGCATAAAGCGCATCATCATCAACGACGACTCGGACCTAGTAATCAATCAACTAAATAAGGAATGGAAGTTCTCCAATGAGAAGATGGATGCATACTGCGCCGCAATTCGGAAATTAGAAGGCAAGTTCTTCAGAATTGAATATCACCATGTCCCGCGAGATCGAAACCAGGCAGCGGATGAAATGTCCAAGTTAGGATCATCATGATCCCCCATCCCGGCGGGAGTTTTCATCCAAGACCTACATGAGCCGTCAATCGCCGATGAACGTGCAGCCTCACCCGACGACATATCACCACCACAGGCTAACATGCTTACCGTCGCAAGCACTAGCCAGCCATCCGACTGGCGAGATGACTTTGTCCAGTACCTCTCCAACAACGTAGTGCCATCAGATGAGACAGAAGCAGAACGATTAACTCGCCGAGCTCATAACTATGTCCTGGTGGATGGCACGTTGATGAGGAAGAACTCCAGGATGGAAGCACTACAAAAATGCGTCTCCAAGGAAGAAGGCGCGGCGATCCTGCAAGACATTCACGCCGGCACCTGCGGGAATCATGCCGCCGCCAAAACATTGGTACGAAAAGCTTTCCGAGCAGGTTTCTATTGGCCGACGGCGGTCGCCGACGCAGAGCAAATGGTGCGAACCTATAAGGGGTGCCAATTCTTCGCCAAACAAACACACCTCCCTGTTCAGGAACTACAAATAATACCAACTTCTTGGCCCTTCGCTTGTTGGGGTCTAGATATGCTCTGTCCCTTTCTACCAGCACCGGCAAACTTCAAACTGGATCTACGTGGTCGTCGACAAATTCTCCAAGTGGATCGAAGTCAAACCAATCACCAAGGCCTCGGCCGCAAGCGCAGTAACATTCATCGACAAAATCATACACCGATTTGGCGTCCCAAATTCAATCATCACCGACCTGGGGTCAAATTTCACCAGAACCCTCTTCTAGGATTTCTGCGAAGACCACAAAATACTGGTCAAGTACGCCTCCGTCGCCCACCCAAGAGCAAACGGTCAGGCTGAATGCGCCAACGGAATGATACTAGATGCACTCAAGAAAAGGCTATACCAGGAAGAAGAGAAGAATGCAGGACACTGGTTGCACGAGCTACCTGCAGTGCTTTGGGGACTGCGTACACAGCCCAGTCGTAACACCGACGTCTCCCCATACTTCATGGTGTTCGGCTCCGAAGCTGCAATGCCAACTGAGGCCGCCTTTGGCTCTCCACGGGTGGAAAACTACGACGAAGGAACATCCGACCAGGCTCGGATTGATGACATCGACCGTCTAGAAGAACAGAGGCTAACTTCGTGCATACGCACGACCAAGTACCTAGAAGGCGTTCGACGATATTACAACCGCAATGTCAATAACAGATCATTCACCATTGGAGACCTTGTACTCAAGAGGAAGCTCAAGACCGAAGGCATGCACAAACTTTCTTCACATTGGGAAGGGCCCTATATTGTCAAATAAATAACCCGACCAGGGTCTTACCGGCTTGCCGACCAGGAAGACATCGACATACCTAACTCATGGAGCATAGAACACCTCAGGCGTTTCTACGCTTGAGATATTTGTATAATTTCTCCTATCCATATCAATAAAGTTCGACGTTTCGCCCATATACCTTCTCCTTTTTTGGCCATCTGCATAGCGACCACAGAGCCCGACGACTTCTACAAAAATGCCTACGGCGTTTGATGACTTCTGCAAAACGCATACGACATTCGACGACCTCTCCAAAACACTCCCACAGTGTTCAACGACCTCTCCAAACGCATCACGGCGTTCTCCAAACAGCCTGGCCATAACCAGAAAGCTCCCGAAGGTGGTCTGTCAATGAGTCATAGCGAATAGAAGTAGCTACCCTAATCGTTACGACCACGTTGACAGACCTCCCAAGTGATACTTCCCCAACAACTAGGCAATATCATTTGGGTCGGGAGCCCTGAGGTTATGCGCCCAGAATCTGTACACGACCACGGAACGGTCGACGACTCTACAAGCAGCATGACTTTGCGCCCAGCATCTGCAGGAAACGGTCTCCACAGGCCCTGGTCACGCCACGATTGAGCCTCTCGGAAAAGGGACATGCCTCTGGTATCATCCAAAGTGTGCATGAGCTGTTCGCCCTCTGCACCGCGGATTGCCAGCTGCGTACCCCCTTGGGAGTCCTTATGCATCCTACGCGTGCAGTGGCGCTAGCCCTACGATCTGGACCATTTGAGACCCAAGGCCGAACGATTCATCGCTACGGCTCACGACTCAGTAGGCACGAAAGGACATACAAGTGAAATAAAAGCTCACCGCCCGGATAAATACAGCTTTGATACATTTCACTTACACGTCCGTCCCAACCCTGTATTACATACAGCAACAGCTACCCCCGTAGCAAAGAACTCCATATCACGAAGCATATCGTTAGCTACTGCGTCGGCTTCTTCCTCCAAACGACTAATATCTGATTCCGAAGTACCCGCCGCATAACCACTCTGCAACCTTTGAAGAACAACTCGCGGGTAATGCGACTGCAGCATTGACAACCCGTGAGAGAGCGTCTCCTGCGCCGCCAGTGTCACAAACGACTTGAAACGTCCACAGAATCCTCGCACCCTCGACAAAAAATCGGCAATAACCTCGTCCGATGCAGGAACCGAAACAAAGGTAACATTGTCCACACAGGCCATCACCGGTCCGATCTCTTTAGCCAGACTCCAAAATCTACGATGCCCGGCAATAATTTCGTCCACCAGTTCTGCAAAACACCAAAGGGTATAAGCGCAAAAGCAACAACTACGGAAACTCCATAGGTTACCAGAAGCCAACCTTTCTTCGTCTGTGAAAGCTGATCGCGCAGATTCAAGTTGTCACACTCCTTCTCCACTAGAGACTTCTCCAACTCACGCGTCCGCGCTTGAGACTCCCGCAAAGATTTCTCCAAAACCGCGATACGGAGCTTGCGCTCCCGACCAGTTTTCAGCAATACCTATAAAGCAAGGATAAGCATCCGGCCAGTTAACAACAAGAAGAAGCCGGCGACTCACCTCCACACCACTCAAGATGCCCCGACCAGAATCAGAGCCTTCATCGTCGACAACACCCTCACGCGAGGAGGGCACCTCCACAAAATTATCTTCAATGACGATAGAACCTCGCCTCCTCCTCTTTGAGCGATAGGTAAACGCCAGTGGCACGTCATCATCATTAAATCCCGCGGCAAAACCAGAAGTAACCTTAGGACCTCCCGAAGAAGCAAGACCACCATCAAGTTCCGGGGGATCCGCAACCCAGGGCTCTGACCTCAAAGGCTCCGGATCGGCAACAGCCGTCCCTACCCGAGGTAGTCCTTCGCCGACCAGATCCTCATCATCAACATCTTCAGAGCGACCAGATTCACTAGGTTCACCAATATCAACACCCGCTAGGGCGCACAAAACTCGGGCAACACACCAGGGGTCGGCAAGAGGGCAAAATAGTGAGCACGGTTTTCACCATGAACCTGCATAACCAAGGCACATAAATACATCGCCAGCTATAACGACACAACGTAAAAAAGGGGGGTGATCAAAACCTGAGGAGGAGGACGACGAAGACAAAAAGCCTCTCTCGAACGCGGTGGCGGCAAACGCTTTGATAGGTCAAAGATATAGTTCAGACGCTTCTCAGCAATAGCATTCTCAATGTTCTCCCGGCGCCTCGGGTACTATCACCCTTGCCATCATATTCAAAAGCCGGATGATCCCTATCTTTGCATGGCTGACATCGCCTGGCGATGAAACTACAAGCTACCACCACCCCATCAAGAGTGCGGCGGTCGAGAAGCTCCAGAAGTAACTTCACAGTAACCAAGTTAGCCTCGGATGGCAGTTCCGACCAGGTCTCCGAAACCGTGGGCACCAGCGAGGGATCACACGGCGCGAAGGGCTCCTCTTGATGAACATAAAACCACCTTGACTTGTGTCCCGCAAATTTGGAATGCAGCGGCATTGAGATGTATTCCCTAGCCATACCATCTCTCAGTTGAAGGTACACTGAAATGATAACACCAAGCGACTTGCTCCCGTTCGTCTTCAATCGAAAGAAGTATCGGAACAAATCAAAGTGGGGATAGATCCCAATAAACGCCTCACACATATGAATGAATGTCGCAATATGCATAATCGAGTTGGGATTTAAATTGCAGAGTGAAATATCATAATATCGCAAAAGGCCGCGAAGGAAGGGGTGAACCGGCACACTGAAACCACAACGGAAGAAAGGCTCGAACACTACAAGCTCACCGATGTCCGGCGTTGGGTACGACTCACCGAGCGCCGACCGCCAACCACCGACCTCCTTATCTAGGAGAAGACCGCCGAAAACAAGAGTATTAATGTCATCCTCCTTCAAGGTACTCTGAGTCCAATGCTCCGCCCAGGGAGGCACCACCAAATCCTCAACCCTAGCATTTGGGGGCGCCGACGCAGAAGCTTCCCTGACCGCCGCTGACGACCTCCTATTCGCACTTTTCCTCGGCGTCATCTCCGGCGAATAAGAGCGGTTAGGGACCATGACGGAGAGTGAATAAGAAAAGCGACGGAAGAAATGCTGAGGAAATCGTGGCGGAAGACGAAGAATTTTATATTGCAACACTAATGGAGAACGCCGTCGCCGCTACTCTCCTTTTGTACCCCGAGCTCGACGCTTCGACTTCAAGGGTTTTTGGGGAACTGCAATAGTCAAAATAAGGAACTGCCACATCCACTTTCTGCGCCATAGCTTGGGCCGCTGACCGCTCCGTTGTTTCGGCCCATTTACTTCCTTTTTCTCCTTCCATTTCTACTTAGGGCCGTTTGGTTCCCTTGAATTGAATCGGTTTCTATGAATCAGATTCTAAGAATTGATTTGTCCAGAATTGAATCATGAGGAAACTGATTCATTTCCATTATTCTTGTTTGGATGCAAACATAATTAAATTCCTGGAATTAAAATCAAAATGTTGTTTGGCTAATGTGGATCAGGAATTGAACTCAGTTAGTACAGTTGGGTACATCCTTTGCCGCTCACTCTCTCTTCCTCTTTTTTTTTCCTCGGACGCTCACTCCTCTCCTCCTCTACGCTGACTCTCTCTCCTCTCTCTCATGCTCACTCTCCTCACGCTCGCTCTCTCACGTCCACTCCACTTTCTGTCACTTCTCTCCTCTCTCACGGTCACTACTCTCTCCACATTCTCTCTTCTCTCTCCTCTCGCTCTCTCTCTTCTCTCACACGCTCTCCTCTCATGCTCACTCTCTCTCTCTTCTCTCCTCTCACATCTCTCTCCTCTCATGCTCATTCTTTCTTCCCTCTCTCTTGTTAGCATTACAGATATGGAATACTCCATGCTCCATTTAATACCGAGCTTTATGGAGCAAAAATACAACTCTGTTTTGGTATATATCAAAAACAGAACAATCAGCAAGATCTAAAGACCATATCAGACTGCATCTAAAGCCTTCAACCTCCTATAGTGCTGCAAGTACTTCAGATGAACAAGGAAGCTTTGGTGCATCATCCTTGAGCACTGCAGTAAACATATCCAGACCATGAGTTCAATACTACTATGATAATACAAAACATATATTTGGATCAGCAAAAAAGTATTTCTTGACGATTTTCATCAGGTTTGGAAGTTACTGGTTAAGCTAGTTAGTTACCACCAGTATCTTACAACACAAGAACTGTCTAAGCTTTAGTATTGCTCTATGCTTGTAAGTGACATGGTGATCTCAAACATTCTTTAGTCACGAGCCAACCAAAGCAATAAATTACTAATTCGGTTCTAATAAGTTGCTAGAAATGCAAGACCTTTGAAGCTCCTCTACTAGTTACTAAAGAATTTTGGACAACATTAAAAGACGCTTGCACTTACTGGGGAAAGAATTATAATGGTAGAAGTCTGTAGTTGTCCATACATATCAATTCAGTTTTATGAAATTGCCCAAAGCTTCAGACTTCGATCCAGAAACCAGCAGCTAACAATCTAAATACTACTTCAATTCAGTGGTACTAGACCTGTACTCACTTCCAGCCAGTGAATAACCTGATTGCTCCTACTACTGTTACTACTAGTAATTAAGATATGGAAATCAAACTGACACCAGCAACAGACGAACACACGCTTTATCCTATCATTTGGATTATTAACTTGGAGTACCATTTGCTTAAGCAGAAAGACGGGAGGAGGACGAGTCATACCTGAATTGACATGGTGATGAAGCCTTAGCTCAGGCGTGGTCCAGGACTTCAGGTTCGGTAGCAGTTCAAGTATAGTGAATACAACAACACTGTGGAAAGAGTATAAAATTTAAATATTCAAGTATACTAGAGTAAAGTGTCTTGAACCAATAACGCAACATAAAGACCTGGTTGTTCCTTGAAAAAAACTATACATAGCAAAACTTATTTGTTGAACAAGACATCTAAAGACTAGCACTAGCTGACTGCAGCAGCTTGGACAGGCCATGGAAAACTGGTTATTAACATACAAGACATTAAAAGACTAGAACTAGCTGACTATATTTTTGGGGAGATAACTCAAGATATTAGCTATTAAAATCTACCTCAATACCATAAAATACGTTCTACCATACAGCTCAGAGTTCTATCCACATGGAGCTAGTTCTCAGCTGTTTATTTGGCACGCAGTAACCATTTGACCTTTTCATCTATTAACTCATTCCAGCAGATGGCACAGTCAGGCATAACAATTTTCCATAGATCACCGAAAGTCGGAGCAGATTACCTCTTCTACTGTATACAGGAAACAAAATCTTGTGCACAATAGTAGCTGGGACTCGGTGTCAACAAAATTCCTGCCTTTACAATAGAACAAGGAAACAACATAATCAGCACAGTGCACCTTAGAAATCCTAGATCTATAGTACACCTTAGAAATCCTAGCTTATATCATGTCATCCAAATGATGAAGTCCAAGGACACGCTGCCAGTGGTGGAGCCTCCTTTGCTTTAGTCATATCTAGATCTAGCAGAGAGAGGGGGGAGGATGACGAGTCATACCTAGGTCGACATGGCGTGGTCGAGGTTAGTTGCCACGAGCGAATGAATGCTGATAGCGAGCACAAGTCGAGGACGGCGGCGAGGGCACGTGGGTAGGTTGATGCCGACGCACAGGCAGGTCGATGGCGACTGCGTGGGAAACCTTTCGTATCTGCACAGGTGAAGGTCTGCGGCGACGGCGGAGAAGCTCCTCCATGGCGGCGGGATGGAGTCGGGAGGGAAGCTCCACCATGGTGGCGGCGGAGAAGCTCCGCCTTGGAGGCGGGATGGAGTCGGGAGGGAGGCGTCGAGATGGAGTCGGGGAGGGGAAGGAAGGGGATGGGAGTGTGATTCTGAGGGATTCCGGTGGTTACGGTTCAAAATGGGAGCAGGCCACCATTTCACATATCAGAAACGGGCCGAAATGTACAATTCAGTTCCAAGGGCAGCCAAATAGGCCACATTCTAGAAATCGATTCAATTCAGGCTAATTCAGGGGAACCAAACAGGCCCTTATAGTTAATTACATGATTTACGGCTGATAATTTTTTCTTTGCAATATCACTAACGCTACAGTCCCGGGGACTGGACGAATAGACTTGTTACTCTTATGCAGCAACATCAGACGACTACAGCAGTCTGACCGACAAGTTTCACAGAGTGGACGACACAAACAAGCTCGGGGACTCCGACGACAGTAACTACCACCCGAGCACTGATCGCATTCCCGACCAGGCTCGGGGCTTCGTCCAACTACGCACCGAGCAAGCCTCGGGGACTGTGGCTAAGGCGCCGAAGGACAACACCCGGGACTGACGCCCGGGGACTGCGAATGAAAAGCAAATGACTCCGATGCAAGAACCTCTTCAAGCTCCTTCCATTAGGCTCGGGGGCTACGAGTATTCGTAGTCGTTTCTTACTAAACTTATATTTCAGTTCTCTAATTTTCAATATATGATCCTGATACAAGAAACTCCCTGTTTCTTACATCAGGCTCGGGACTACGAGTACTTGCAGCCGTTTTTTACAAACTTATGCTTCAATCTTCATACCTTATGCACTATTTTATAAAGCATGGCACCACGTGCATACTTCACCTGCTACCATGCTCAGGGACTAAGTGGGTACACTTCACCTTGCAGTGAATGTACTAATTTTCTTTTCGGCAAAGCTCTGTTGTTTTCTGTGTTGTTTTTGCAGAGCCTAAGTGGGTACACTTCACCAGGGAAGGAATTTCCAAAATCGCCGTGTCTACTCTCTCTGTGTTACACTTGATCACCATCGCCACACCTCTGCCTACAATCTACTACCGTAGGGTACCCTGTAGGTAGACTGCGACGCACATTTCGTCGACAGTTGGTGCGTCAGGTAGGGGGTGTGTGCATCGACTTCATGGCTCGTCAAGCGGTCACCTTCCCGGATTCGATGGTCCTTCCAGTGCTTGGCACCGTGCTCCAGATCGGATCTGTATCTTGGACCGTCGGATCCACGCCACGCATGGCAAACGCGCCGCCATCTCCATCGTCTCACCGCGCCACCTCCACGTCGTTTCGCCCTGCCAAAGTACCACCCGCGTAAGGACATCAACATCGATGACCTGGTCGATGCCATCGATCGCAGCAACACCGGTATCATCGACTGCATCGACCTCGTCCAGGCGGCGCGACGCCGACCGCCCGGCCACCACGGTCGCCGACCGCGCCGTAACCGGGCCCCAGCAAAAGCGACGACCGCGACCAGGCCTCGCAGATATGGCGACTTGGCATCCCGGTCCATCCCCAATCAGATCCTTGCGGCACCCGTCGTGAACACCGTCATCATCTCCCCGATCTCCAGTGACTCCGACCAGGCAGTGTCCCTCGATGGCACAATCTTGTCAGGCTCAGTCGCCACCCACAAGGCCCGTGACACCTGATTCCCCCGCATCGACTGGCGATTGCCCAGAGTCCCCCCAGGCTTCGGGGGATGATTTTTCAAGTCTCCACCGATAGCGCCCCCGCGACAACGAGACGGAGGCCGATCGTATCGCAAGAGAACAGCGCAACACTGAGCGCACACAACGGCGCGAACGGGAGCGCATCGAGCAAGAGAAGCGAGACGAGGAGCGCCACGAATGTAAACGGCTTGCACGTGAGCAGCGCGAGCGGGACCAGAGAATGGAGGTCGCATGCCAGGACGCAATCTCCAACACGAGTTTGACCAGATAGGCAACGTTCTGGTATACCCAACACCAAGCGCCAACCTGGCCGCAACAACCTGCGAACTGTTCAAACTTCCACCCACGCCAGAGGTCGAGAAGATAGAAGCCCATCTCATGGCAGCAGTAGTCCAGGTAAATAAAGCAGCTCGTCTAACCAAATTTTCCGACCAGTCCCACAACAGAAACCACTCTAGAAGCCCTCCTCGGGAGCACAGACGAAGATCTCCGCCACGCGATGGCGACGCCCACGACAACCTTCGGCGCGAGCGAACACTAGAGCAGGCACGCCGAAGCCCTCCTCGGGAGTACAGACGAAGGTCCCCACCACGCGACGGCAACGCCCGCGACAACCTTCAGCACGAGCGAACACCGGATCCGGCGCGACGAACCCCTCAGAGGGAGTACCGACGCAGATCTCTGCAGTATGACGATAATCGGCGACGCGACCTGACGCCACCCACCTGTTGGGAACTTGCACCCTCTCTCCCCTCGCCTGCGTGCTATTCGGTGGCCCTAGAACTTCAGAGTAACGTCTGTGGACAAGTACGACGGTAAGGTAAACCCAGAGCAATGGGCGTCCACCTATGAGATCGCCGTATACGCTTCGGGAGGAAATCAAGACGTCATGGCCAACTACCTTCCGGTGATGTTGTCGACATCAACCAACAGTTGGCTCCAGAAGATCCCCGAAGGCACAATCGATAGTTGGGAACAACTCAAGGAAATCTTCATCAAGACGTACAAAGCCACGTGTGTCTAGCCGGGGACACGCTACGACTTGGAAAGCATCCGCTAGAGGAGTAACGAGAGTCTCCATGAGTACATCAGGCGCTTTTCCGATAAACGCTTAAGTATCACAGAGATCTCCGACCCGGAGGCCATCACCGTCTTCACCAACGGGCTGTGGGTCGACGAACTCAGAAACAAGTTGGCACGGAAGAACGTGACAACCATAGAGGAACTCATGACGATTGCAAATCCTTACGCAAACCAAGATGACGCGGCACGAAGCAGGGAGAACAGGCGACGCTACTCCCGCTCCCCGGAGCGCGAAAGGGACAGGGACCGCCGATCAGACTACCGTAACGATGGAAGGGCCAATGACTATCGAGACTACTGGTCGGGCAACTCTGAGCATTACTCGCAGAGTACGATCACTGGTGAGACAACCGCTACGTCACCAACACGAATGCCAGACCAAAGAAGAACTACGACGCCAGCTACGAGAAGATCCTCGACGGCCCCTGCCCCATACACAAGAACTCCAAGCATTCCATGCGTGACTGCGACCTTCTTGAATCAGTGGTAAAGGGAAGAAGCGACAAGAGAGCAAGAAAGGATGACCCTGACAAGGGAAGAGACCAAGAACCACCAACACTGGAGTTTCGCCCACCGTCAATGACCTACTCCATTTTCGGAGGAGTCGTGGTTGTTGAAGCAGAAAGGAGACACCGTCAGGTACGTAAGGATGTCTACTTGGTAGCAGCAATAGGTGAAGATTCGAACAACACCCGCCATTTAGACTGGTCAGAGCAACCCATCAGCTTCTCCAAGGAAGACGAGTGGACAGATTACAGATACCCTGGTCGTTTCCCACTCATCGTTGATCCAACCATCGCCACGTGTCGCTTCAGAAAGGTGCTGGTCGACGGTGGTAGTGCCCTCAACATTATATTTGCCGACGCCTTCCGTCAACTCGAATACTCCAAGAAGGACCTCATGCCCGCGAACTTCTCCTTCTGGGGCATCATCCCAAATAAGGCGTCAACACCAGTAGGCCGGATCACCCTCCCTGTACAGTTCGGTAATCAAGACCACTTCAGGGTGGAACACATCACCTTCATTGTCGTCGACTTCGAAACAGCCTACCACGCGATACTGGGCCGACTAGCACTCGCGAAGCTTATGGCGGTTCCGCACTACACCTACATGGTGCTCAAGATCCCAACGCAGCAAGGCATCCTCAGCCTCCGTACCAACCTCAAGATCACATATGAATGCGAACAGTAGACGATAAACGCCATCGAGAAACCCTGTCCCCCGGACACGTACAACTCCGAATACAGTGATAGCCCGGCCGCGAAAAAACAGAAGGAAGCAGAGCAGCCAGCGACCACTCCCAACCCCGCTAGCACACAAACATAGAGGCCGCCAGCTCCGAGTGACGCAAGAGGGTGTCCCAATATAAGCATAGTTCAATAAAGATTGTATTCTTTCTTCTCCAAGCAATGAATAAAGGTGCTTTATTTTTCTTGTCTCATCTAACCAAACCTGCTATATGAACAAAACGCTCTCAGCGTACGACGATTTCTGCAAAACGCTCACGACGTATCACAATCTTCGCAACACGCTCACGGCAGAGCGGCTGCTCCAAAAAACACCCATGCTGTATCACCATCATCATAAAAACATCAATAACGTTTGGCGATCACGACAGTGCGACTACTAACGATCGACGACCTCTCCAAAACACTCCCATAGTGTTCGACGACCTCGCCAAAACACACCAGGATGTTTCTCCAAACAGCCTGGCCATAACCAGAAAGCTCCTGAGCTGGTCTATCAACGAGTCATAGCGAATAGAAGTAGCTACCCTAATCGTTACGACAACGTTGACTAACCTCCCAAATGGTATTTCCCCAACAACCGGGCGGTATCACTTGGGTCGGGAGCCATGAGGCTATGCGCCCAGAATCTGTACACGACCACGGTACGGTCGACGACTCTACAAGCAGCATGACTTTTCGCCCAGCGTCTGCAGGAACGGTCTCCACAGGCCCTAGTCACGCCACGATCGAGCCTCTCGGAAAAAGGACCTGTCTCTGGTATCATCCAAAGCGTGCATGAGCTGTTCGCCCTCTGCGCCAAGGATTGCCAGTTGCGTACCTCCTTGGGAGTCCTTATGTATCCTACGCGTGAAGTGGCGCTAGCCCTACGACCTGGACCATTTGAGATCCAAGGCCGAACGATTCGTCGCTACGGCTCACGACTTAGCGGGCACGACAGGACATACAAGTGAAACAAAAGCTCACCGCCCCGGATATATTACAGCTTTGTAGTTTTCACTTATACGTCCAAATACTTGTATCCGAGATACAAATTATCGCTGTCCCGCAGCTAAATAGAACATAAAGATAAAGTTGAGACTACGAAGCAGAAGCGACCACACCTAAAAACAAGTCATACTGACGATTACAACCTCATCCTACTGATACGATAAGCGATTACTTCACTAATATTCCTAGTCCAGAGATCAAATTCATGCCGAAGCTGACATTGCAGGCTACAGTACGTAATGATCCCAGGCGTGTTGGTACCAAAATGACGGCACTCGTTCCAGATGCACAGATGAGGGCCGACCACGACGACCAGATTTGGCACATCCTCCGGGGCATAAATCCACAACTGCCGCCAGATCATGTGCATATCATCACGGGAACGCTCCCAAAGACGACGCAGGCTTCGATCACAAAACCGACCATATGGAAGGGCACCTCCACCGAGGCAACCAAGAATAGCAAGCGTCTCCGGATTCGCCGAATCAGCGTAGTACAACATCATAGCCGTAAAGTACATTGCAATGTCATCTCCAGCAGCCATCGCCCTACCAATAAGCTCCTGCCCAATAGGATCCTGCCCCCACAACATCAACCGCTCCAAACCACGGAAGAACAAGGCCTCCTGGTGGTCGACATCAAGAAAACACTGCACAAAGGCAGGCTCCAGGAAAGGGTATTAAGGCCGGCAAAAGTCCTGAAGACGCCGAAGAGACACAAGCCGAATCGTCGAAGCGTCGTCACAAAATCGGCAGAAGAGGCGGCAGATTGGGCGAATCCTCGCATACTCACGAACGTTGTCTCCGCCGTCGATCACATGAAGAAGAATCCAAAAGACCAAGTCCTCCGGCAATGCCAGCAGGGCGAAGAAACCAGCCGCAAGGCACGCACCGTCCCCCTCCATCTTTGTCGGCCAAACCCTAGCACCGACAGACTCTCCTACTTTTTGCCTAAACCTTGCTGGCAACACGCATGGAGATTACTAACAAGATGGACGGAAATCCTCTCGGATCACCAAGTATATATGGCACCGAATCGCCGGCTATTCGAATCATAATCGCTCTAAGTCAAAGAAACGCGACCCTTCCTGTTCCGTCAACCATCGGGATAGCCTTAAATACCAAGCGGTGCGGCGCTTCGACTTCAAGGGTTTTTGGGAAACCTGAAGAATCATGGCCCTAGTTGGTTTTGGTGATTAACGACAATTAGCGATTATTATGGCTAACATGTGTTTTGCAGAGGCTATGCGTAGCTTAGCCATAGTGATCAACACGAATGGGCATTAATGGTCATCACTTAGCCCTTAAGATGGATATCGTTTCGGATTTCAAAGAGACATGATGAAGATCCTAGAATGATAGGCTAAGTGCCATAAGGTGATGAAGGGCACTTAGAAATAGATAGGGCTTTTATTTGATCTTTGACCGTACTATTAAGAGGGGTTAAGACTAGTAGCTTGACTTAGGAAAGCTTCATGACTTAGGTGTGGTGCACACTTGACTTCCTTAGCTCTAAGTAAGCCTATGGTGACCGTAAGATAGCATAGAACAACTTCCATATTCATCGAAACGAAAAACGAAGTTGAGAGACCTGTTTTCTAGGCGACGGACGCTCCTGACGGAGGCGTCGGACGCTGGGTGGATGAGTCCACAGTGTCCGTCGGCCTTCCAGTGGCCATGTTTTCTGGCTAAGTTCTTCAGGGTCCGACGGACGCTATCCGTCGGTCAGGCGTCGGACGCTTGGAGAGCGTCCGTCGGCCTTCCAGTGAGGGTGTTTTTCAGCCCGAGCCAGAGTGTAGCGTCAGACGCTGGGATGAGCGTCCGTTGTCCCTATGACGGAGTGTCCGTCGCTGGGAAATCGTGTCAGAGATAGCCATTGGGCAGGGCGTCAGAGCGTCCGTCGCCTAGGCGTCAGAGCATCCGTCGCCTAGGCGTCGGAGCGTCCGTCGCCCAAACTTTGTGCAGAACTAGCCGTTGGGGCATGCGACGGAGCGTCCGTCGCCTAGTCGACGGAGCGTCCGTCGCCTAGTCGACGGAGCGTCCGTCGCCAACTTAAGTTGCCAGCCCGAGCTAGTTTTCTGAGGGGCTATTTATAGCTCCTCACACTTCTCTCCCACCTGGCCTTTGCTCATTTGAGTTGCTGAGTTTGTTGAGAAGGTTGGGAAGAGAGCAAGAGCCCTAGAGTGAGAGAGTGATTCGCGAATTCATCCATCCTCTCCTCTAGTTCATCCAAGAGTTCAAGTGTGCATCCTCTAGTTGTGAAGCTTGAGTGAGTCAAGCGAAGATCAAAGCTTGTTACTCTTGGTGATCGACATCACCTAGACGGTCCGGTGGTGCTTCGAGGAAGGTGATCGCCGGAGGATTGTCGGCGGCCCTTCTCCATCGACGTTGTGATCGGTTGTGGGCGATTCACCGAGCCGGAGTGGCGAAGAATCAGCTCGTAGAGAGCACTCATCCCTTGCGCGGGATTGAGGGGGAGCTATACCTTGCGAGGTGCTCCAACGAGGACTAGGGGGGAGTGTCGACTCCTCGATACCTTGACAAAACATCGCCATGTCAAGCATCTCTTTCCCTAGCTCTTTCTTACTGCATTACTTTCCGCACTTGTTTTTCAATTCATACTAGAATTGTGTAGGTAGTTTTTGCTTTCTATGGACTTACTACTGCTTTCTAGCTAGGACACACAAGCGGTAGGCACTAGGGGGTTAATCGGCTCTTTATAGGTTTAATTCTTGTTTAAAAATTAAAAAGAGCCCAATTCACCCCCCACTCTTGGGCATCTTGATCCTTTCAATTGGTATCAGAGCAAGGTTTTCTCTAAATTAGGCTTCACCGCCTAGAGCAAGATGTCCCATGGGGATGGACCACCTCCCATGTTCGATGGAGACGACTTTCCTTATTGGAAAGTCCGTATGGAGGCCTATCTAGAGGCCGTTGACGTGGGCGTGCTCAAAGCCGCCACAAAGGGAGGCACTCTCTTCGTGGAGGACCTTAACTTTGATAAGCACAATGCCAAGGCGAAGAACATTCTTTTTCATGGCATTTGCAAGGATGTCTTCAACCGAGTGTGTAATGCCAAAGACGCATTTGAGTTGTGGAGCACTATTTGTGCTCTTCACGAAGGCACAAAGAGTGAGCGTGAGGAACGCTATCACTTGGTCATGGCTAAGCTCAATTCTTTTTCCATGCATGGAAATAAAAATGCAAATGAAATGTACTCACATCTTAACATTATTGTAGAAGAATTAAATGGGCTCGGTCTCAACCAAATGGCACCGGCCGATGTGGTGTGCAAGATTCTTTGTGTCCTGTCCATTGAGAAGTATGGCCACATCGTCATGGTTCTTCACCAAGGGGACCTCTCCGCCGCTACACCAACACAAATCTTGGGCAAGATTAATGCCCATGAGATGTACATGAAGATTGGTGATGGTGGTTCTTCTTCCTCCTCCAAGAAGAAAGAAAAAGAGAAGGAGGAGAAGAAGGATTTGGTTCATCCTCTTCAGAGAAGTGCAAGATGCAATATGTGTATGAGAGTGCAAGTGATGAAGAGGATGATGAAGACCTCGCTCTCATGGTGAAGAAGACAACAAAGATGTTGAAGAAGCTAAACAAGAATGGAGTCAAGTTTGACTCAAAGAAGAAGAAATTCTTCACAAGCTCTTCAAGAAAGCCTCTTTCCAAGATGGATTGCTACAATTGTGGCAAACTTGGACACTTGGCTCATGCTTGCCCCGAAGAGAAGAAAGACAAGTACAAGAACAAGAAATTCAACAACAAGTTCAAGTACAACAAGGGCAACAAAGATGAGTCAAGTGATGAGGAGAAGAAGGATGACAAGCCATTCAAGAAGAAGAAGAACTTCAACTTCCACAGGAAGAAGAAGAATGGCAAAGCCTACATTGTTGGTGATTGGCTCACCGACATTGAAGACACAAGTGAAGATGAGAAGGTGGCCGCCTTGGTGATTGGGTCATCTACTCCACCGCCACCTCCTCCATCATCTCCGGGCTCGTCCTCTACACACCTATGCCTCATGGCTAAAGGTGACAAGAAGGTACAAAAAGAGGATAATGATGATGAGGCTAGCTCTAGTGATGATAGTGATGATGTGTTTGAGGCACCTTCCTATGATGAGCTAATTGTGATTTGTAACAAATACACTAAGCTCATTAGGAAGTATAAAGCTAAAAGTGAATCACTAGAGAAAGCCAACGATAACTTGCATGCCAAACTTGATGACTTGTCTAGTGCTAATGATGATTTGAAGCTTAAGAACAAATCTCTCTCATCTAGCACTAGGGAGCTCAAAACCTCACTCAAGCAAGCTAATGAGAAACATGATAAGCTTGAGAGGTCAACACAAGAGCTCCATACAAGATACAACTTGCTAAAAGATGACTACAACCAAGTTAGAAATGAACATGGCACACTTGTGATAGCTAATGAATTGCTTACAAATGATCTTGCTACACATGTTGCTATTAACCCGGTTGTTAAGTGTCATATAGCTACTTCTTGTGAGGACTTTCTTGATGAAGTTGCTAGTGAGCAAAATGCTAAGTGCAAGGGCAAGAAGGTAGTTGAGGCTGAAAAGTATGATGACTATGTGAAGATGAGGCAAGAGAACTCCAAGCTCAAGGAAGAGCTAATCAACCTCAAGGCAAACAAGTCATTCACCATCAAGTCGGCCAAGCAAGATGACAAAGATGCAATCACCTTGATCAACTCGCTCAAAGAAGAGAATGCTAAGCTCAAGGTTGAGAAGATCAAGCTTGCAAGTGGAATGGAGAAGTTCACCAAGGGCCACAACCTCCAAAGTGAGCTCTTGATGAACACTATCATGAAGACCGACAAGTCCGGCATTGGGTTCAAGGAGAACCAAATCATGAAGGCCAAGGTCAAGATAGAAGCTAAGAACTACTACAAGAACATGGCCATGAGGAACAATTATGACACACCTAAGCCCAAGCCCAAGAAGTGTTTTGGATGTGGTCAAGAGGGTCATTTTGAGTTCCAATGTAAGACTCCACCTCCCATGACCTTGCCAAAGCACGTCGGACGCTTGGAGAGCGTCCGTCGTGTCGGACAAAGGCGTCGGACGCTGGGTGGTTGAGTCCACAGTGTTCGTCGGCCTTCCAGTGGCCGTGTTTTCTGGCTAAGTTCTTCAGGGTCCGACGGACGCTATCCGTCGGTCAGGCGTCGGACGCTTGGAGAGCGTCCGTCGGCCTTCCAGTAAGAGTGTTTTCAGCCCGAACAAGAGTGTAGCGTCAGACGCTGGGATGAGCGTCCGTTGTCCCTATGACGGAGTGTCCGTCGCTAGGAAATCGTGTCAGAGATAGCCGTTGGACAGGGCGTCAGAGCGTCCGTCGCCTAGGCGTCGGAGTGTCCGTCGCCCAAACTTTGTGCAGAACTAGCCGTTGGGGCATGCGACGGAGCGTCCGTCGCCAACTTAAGTTGCCAGCCCGAGCTAGTTTTCTGAGGGGCTATTTATAGCTCCTCACACTTCTCTCCCACCTGACCTTTGCTCATTTGAGTTGCTGAGTTTGTTGAGAAGGTTGGGAAGAGAGCAAGAGCCCTAGAGTGAGAGAGTGATTCGCGAATTCATCCATCCTCTCCTCTAGTTCATCCAAGAGTTCAAGTGTGCATCCTCTAGTTGTGAAGCTTGAGTGAGTCAAGCGAAGATCGAAGCTTGTTACTCTTGGTGATCGACATCACCTAGACGGTCCGGTGGTGCTTCGAGGAAGGTAATCGCCGGAGGATTGCCGGCGGCCCTTCTCCATCAACGTTGTGATCGGTTGTGGACGATTCACCGAGCCGGAGTGGCGAAGAATCAGCCCGTAGAGAGCACTCATCCCTTGCGCGGGATTGAGGGGGAGCTATACCTTGCGAGGTGCTCCAATGAGGACTAGGGGGGAGTGTCGACTCCTCGATACCTCGGCAAAACATCGCCGTGTCAAGCATCTCTTTCCCTAGCTCTTTCTTACTGCATTACTTTCCGCACTTGTTTTTCAATTCATACTAGAATTATGTAGGTAGTTTTCGCTTTCTATTGACTTGCTACTGCTTTCTAGCTAAGACACACAAGCGGTAGGCACTAGGGGGTTAATCGGCTCTTTATAGGTTTAATTCTTGTTTATAAATTAAATAGAGCCCAATTCACCCCCCCCCTCTTGGGCATCTTGATCCTTTCAAAACCGCAATGATCAAAAATGGAACCGCCACGCCACCTGCCTGTTGCACACCAAAAACGGGCCGATAATCATGCATATAGAATACGACCCATTTACTTCCTCTTCCTTATACATTCACTTATAGTCAATTACATGATTTACGGCTGATAATTTTTTCTTTGCAATATCACCAACGCTATAGTCCCGGGGACTGGACGAACATACTTGTTACTCTTATGCAGCAACATCAGACGACTACAGCAGTCTGGCCGACAAGTTTCACAGAGTGGACGACACAAACAAGCTCGGGGATTCCGACGACAATAACTACCACCCGAGCACTGATCGCATTCCCGACTAGGCTCGGGGGCTTCGTCCAAACTACGCACCGAGCAAGGCTCGGGGACTGCGACTAAGGCGCCGAAGGACAACACCCGGGGACTGATGCCCGGGGACTGCGAATGAAAAGCAAATGACCCCGATGTAAGAACCTCTTCAAGCTCCTTCCATCAGGCTCGGGGACTACGGGTATTCACAGTCGTTTCTTACTAAACTTATATTTCAGTTCTCTAATTTTCAATATATGATCCTGATACAAGAAGCTCCCGGTTTCTTACATCAGGCTCGGGGACTACGGGTACTTGCAGTCGTTTTTTGCAAACTTATGCTTCAATCTTCATACCTTATGCACTATTTTATAAAGCATGTCACCACGTGCATACTTCACCTGCTACCATGCTCAGGGTCTAAGTGGGTACACTTCACCTTGCGGTGAATGTACTAATTTTGTTTTCGGCAAAGCTCTGCTGTTTTCTGTGTTGTTTTTGCAGAGCCTAAGTGGGTACACTTCACTAGGGAAGGACTTTCCAAAAGTTTTTTCTTCTTCAGCATGTCACATTCTTCAAACAAGCAGCCGCAGCATCCGGCAAGGTGACCAACTCGCGCATCAAGCTACAACGTTCTCGACCAGCCCGACCTAGTCGGGAGGCTTCTCCGAGCAGCACCTCGACCAGCCACCCTGGTCGGGACTCTACAACGACCACTCCGCATGATGGCGACCAGCTGAACACCCCCGAGGATGACACTGCGGGCTTGCCAGAAGAATGCTACGTGCTCGGGGACTTGTTGGGGATATTACCTCGACATATCCCCAGGGACCTTATGGGTCTGCCGACCAGAAGACGGCCCAGCGCGCGAGGCCTTGCGGCACGCGACCAGCCCGCCGTGCTCACCAAGGATTCCGAAGAAGTCTTTCTCTCCAAGGAAGATCCTAGTAGATAGACTCAGATCCCTTTCTATAGGGAACCGATCGTAATCTGTTAGGATATGGGAATTGTAACCCTGCTCCCCGGCTATATAAGGCGAGCAGGGACCCCCCCTCCAAAAAGCCTCTCACAACCTCTCTCAGATCATCTACGGATCTTGTAACCTAATACGCAAGATCAATCCAGCCACCAAAACACAGGACGTAGGGTATTACGACGATTTACCGGCCCGAACCTGTATAAATCGCCGTGTCTACGCTCCCTGTGTTACACTTGATCGTCGTCGCCACACCTCTGCCTACAATCTACTACCGTAGGGTACCCCCTAGGTAGACTGCGACGCACATTTTGTCAACAGTGACTAGCTCGCGCATCAAGCTACGACGTTCTCGACCAGCCCGACCTGGTCAAAAGGCTTCTCCGAGCAGCACCTCGACCAGCCACCCTGGTCGGGACTCTACGACGACCACTCCGCGTGATGGCGACCAGCTGAACACCTCCGAGGATGACGCTGCGGGCTCGCCAGAAGAATGCAACGTGCTCAGAGACTTGTTGGAGATATTACCTCGGCATATCCCCAGGGATCTTATGGGCCTGCTGACCAGAAGACGGCCCAGCCTGCGAGGCCTTGTGGCACGCGACCAGCCCACCGTGCTCGCCAAGGACTCCAAAGAAGTCTTGCTCGCCAAGGAAGATCCTAGTAGATAGATTCAGATCCCTTTCCATAGGGAACCGATCGTAATCTGTTAGGATATGGGAATTGTAACCCTGCTCCCCGGCTATATAAGGCTAGCAGGGACCCCCCTCCAAAAAACCTCTCACAACCTCTCTCAGATCATCTACGGATCTTGTAACCTAATACGCAAGATCAATCCAGCCACCAAAACACAGGACGTAGGGTATTACAGCGATTTGCCGGCCCGAACCTGTATAAATTGTCGTGTCTACGCTCTTTGTGTTACGCTTGATCGCCGTCGCCACACCTCCGCCTACAATCTACTACTGTAGGGTACCCCTAGGTAGACTATGACGCACATTTCGTCGACAAAGTTCAAAATAGCAAGCTCTTGGAGAGAGCCTCTTGTTTTACTTGGCATATTGTTTTAGGAGTTGACAAATCACATGATTTGCTAAGTAGAATTTGGCAAACTCCTGAAGATGTGGTATTAGGATGTTTATGATAGTTATAATTGCTTGTGTCCTAAAATATTAAATTTGTGTCTTTGTCTATGCATAAGAAGTACTCCCTTCGTCCTTAATTATAAATTATAAGACGTCTGACCACTCGTCTTATTTAAAAATTTATGTAAAATATCACTTCTTTCAGTGTGGTCTGCTTTATTCATAAAAATGTTTTAATACTGACTTAAATTTGACTATATTCACATAAATTTTTTTATAAGACAAGTTAAAAAACTCAAACGTCTTATAATTTAGGACGAAAAAAGTGATCATAAATTATGAATTGTTTTTGTGCCAACATATACTCCCTTAGTCCAAAAATCGGCATCATTTTAGAGTGGAGGAAGTCAAACTTTATAAATTTTAAATTAGTCAAATTATATGAATGTTTAGAGCATAAAACTTACAACAATAGATTTATGTTAAAAATATCTCTAAAATAATATTGATGTTTTAGTCTTCGACTTTATATTATAAGAGAAATTAATGGTCAAACTTTATAAAGTTTAATTTTTTTCTCTAGTCTAATATGATGTCGATTTTTTGACGGAGGGAGGGAGTATCATTTTATCATGTTCGTGATTTTCTCTAACACGTTTTTTTATTCTCGAATCCAAAAATTACAAATTATGTCTAAATAAATTACAATGAACTAAATTAACATGAATATATGTGATAACCTTATCCATATTTTGTGTTCAGACCACTAAAATCACTTTGCAGTTTACACACAGATGTCTCCTTTGTGATGTAAAGCTATCTTCCCATCCAACACATAGTTGGGTTCAACAAAGAGAAACATTTGTTGCAGCAGATTCTGATTTGGTCCAAGAATAGGAGAAACAAATATCAGTCTCTATCCAAAAGTAATTAATATTAGAAGAGGGCAGACGGCACCGCGCCACAACACATGGTCCTAGATTTAGCGGTGGAGCTTCGAGTGAAGAGTAGTGTAGTCCACTTTATCTTAGTAGTCTAGTGTAGTGTAGGAGTTAAAGTTGAGTAGTGAGCTCTGCTCGGGTCTCCGGAGTTGTCTTCTAGAGAGTCAAGTATAGGTATTGTACATTTCCCTTTTTAGTAAGACTTTACTTTATTTTATATATTACTTTTTCTCTACTTTACTTAGTGTTTACTTTATGCAATATTATACATGTTTATAGTATTGTTGTGGCTTATATTAGCATTTAGTTCTTATATTATAGATTGTCATCCTATAGACACTTGTATGCTAATATGTCATAGGGTACCCTAGTTGATCTATGCGTGCGCAATTAAAGTAGTAAGAGAAGGTGTAAGTCGTGGTGCTTATACATTATCTTGCCTTTGGTTATCACTTTTTGCACTGATATATAGTGGTGATAGTCTTGTCTAGTTTTTGTAGTCCCCCACATGTTACAGACAAGTTCTTAAAAGGTAATATCCCCATAACAAGGTAGCTTATTCGAGTAGGAGTTTCATTTAATATTGTCCTAGCTATCGTCTAGCATACATGTTCAAAGGTATCAATCTTTGTACTTCAATTGTGTGTTTAAGCTAAGTTCATAGAAGTAGAGTAAGAATTACACGAGTTCTTTAGTCTCTCGTTATCTCCCACCTAACCATACTTACTAGTTATCATTTGTTATCTATATTGGCTTGTTGCATCATCCATTCCTATCATATTTCGTTTAACCCCTTATACTAGCTAATACTAAGTTGTGGTATATACAAGGATCTTTTTTATATTCTCATTCCTAGCTACCACTTTCTCTTGGAATAAAATAAATAATGATACATTTGAATACTTCCGTGTGAAGTTCTACAACGGTGTATTATGTGCGCTTGTGAAATTATCTAATAGACATAATAAATATCAACAATCGTCCAATTAAGTTTCTCTTTAATAGTACGGTCATCTATCCTAAATCCGATCATGCATTCTATTGCGTCTTAATTGACAAACATAATGCCCTAGCATATACCTTTGCCTTGATCCCTTGCATTTTATTTTTCTCGTTTTTCTTTCCATGTTGAGCACTTGATCTCCACTTGTGACCATCACCATCGTCTTTATGGTTGCCATCCTTGCTCAGTCTTGGATGTGGACTAACTATTGGTGATCCTTAAGTCACACTTTATGCCGCTAAGATTTGTATAAAATTCATCCAAAGCAACACCAAACCTAGAAATAGGTCTTTGAACTAATGATTTCCATAGACTTTGGTGATTATGTATTTTGCAGAAACAAATATGGAAACATGCCAAAGTTGGGCCAAAAGAAGAGAAGAAACATCCATTCCTGATTTTGGCCCAAGCAAAGCTAGAAAGAGAGAAAAGCCCACCTACCTGAAGAACTTGGGCTCAAAACCCATGGGTATATGGCCCTGGTCCACTTAGAAATCGACCACACGAAGGTGATGCGGCCACCCCCTATGGCTACCATCTGAGCCCAACCTATGCGTGGTGGTTCATTCAATGCTTCTGAGGTCAGTTACAATGGGGGATGATTAAAATTTTTAATTAGTTTAGCACTTTTCTTATTCTACACAATTGCTAACTCTCGAACCTAACTTCAGGTCTGAAACTAGAAGTCCATCTCTTCGAGTAAAAAAAAGATCTCACTGCTACCGACTGGTCTGCTCGCTGCTTCCCTGGGTCACCACCCGCCTTGCCGGCGGCTGGCCTATGTTAGTGTGTCGCTACTCACCACCCTAAGGTCGCCGCCACCCTCATTGCACACATCTGCACATATTTCCTTCAGACGGCTTCAGCAGCAGCCAGCAGCCCACCCGCACTCCCACCCACCTACCCACGTACCACCCTCAAGTAGCCCCTATTTTTTACAATTTGGCCCTTTTTTGAACTATTTTCACGTTTGGACCTCTGGAGAAACTATTCTCGGTTTTGAACCCAGGGGGTCGGCGCCATGCCCCAAGGCGCCGAGGTAACACAGCTCGACGCCACAGGCCACGGCGCCGAGCTTCGCGACCGCTAGAATGAGCCGACCCTGCATGGCGCTGACGTGGCGGAGGGTCAACGCCGTGGATCAGGGCGCCGAGGTCGGCGCCACAGATCACGGCACCGAGCCAACGTCTTCACCAGCCCGCGCTGGTTCCCTCTGTCTCGCGCTCGATCACTCCGCCCAGTTGCCATTGTCTTTCCACCATCTGCCATCGACACCTCCATCACCATCTTCTCCGCCGTCACCTCCACGATGGCCCTCCACGGCAGAGCCCTCCCCGCCGTCACCTCCGCGGCGGCCCTCCCTGCCGTTCATCCCCTCCACGGCGGCCCTCCCCACTGTCCCTCCCTGCGCAGAGCCAAGACCCGCCCCAGCTGCGCATGGACACGGTGCGGCCACCCCGCGGGCCTCGGCCGTGCTGAGGGAAGCCGCGGCAGTGGCCAGCCCGCGGGCCTAGGCCAGACTGAGGGTCGCCGCAGCATTCCTCTCCGCCCTCCTCCTACTGGTCCGGAGCTCCGTTTGCTAGGTAAGTTTTTTCTTTTAAAGTTTAGTTAGTAAATTTAGTTAGCAATTGTAGTTAGTAAGTTTAGTTAGCAATTGTAGTTAGAAATTTTAGTTATAAACTTAGATGATAGATAGTTAGCTTATTAATTATTTAGTTTAGTAAATAGATAGATAGATAGTTAGTTTGCTAAATAGATAGATAGATAAATAGATGGATAGTTAGTTTATTGATAGTTTAGTTTACCCATAGTAATAACTTTCGTGTTGTGTATATCAACTAGATGGATAATCTAGTCACCCTGTATCATGGAGGAACTATGGAGGAAGATGGTTTTGGTAATATCAATTTTGTTGGAATGCAAAGGGTGCCTTTGATGTTCGATGAGCGGTCGTTGTTTTCGGAGTTGTTTGATAGGGCTCGTGATGAGCTTCAGTGCAATTCCATTCAAAATGTCATCTCAGTTGAGGGGGTAGCTCACTATGGTAAATCAGGCAAAAATTTTAGGCGGTTGGTCTCAATCTCATCCGGGGCTCAATGGGAGACATATGTCAAAACTGTGATGAAGAGTGAATTTCAATGTTTGGATTTGGTTGTGCGGAAGCTCTCCAAGGAGCCCACCCGTCTTGGCCATTCATCCCCTATTGGGTATTCATCTCCTCATGGCTTCTCACCTCCACAATACGATCCTTTACCATGTGACCCTCCGTTACCCAATCGAGAGGTGGATGTGGAAGATGTGGTTGTGGTGCCCGTTGCGCAATCCGCCCCAAATGAGGTTGGAATCTGCCCTAATGTTGGTGCAGCTAATGTTGCTACGGCCCCTCACGAGATCCCTTTGACCCAAAATCATCCAAGTAAGTGTTGTAGTAACACTTTACCTTTTCTTATCCACCCTTAATTATATTCTTTTGTTCCAATGATCGCAGCCTCATTTGTGGTTCTAATGTAGGAGACATTCTTGATAATGTTGGTTGTCCTCGTGTGCCTTCATCAGCCATCGTGGTGCATATAGGATTCGCATCTAATAGTGTTGATGTTCAGATTGATGATGGTGAGGAGCCTTATGGGATGGCAAGAGTTGTTCATTCTGATGATGAACATCCTGTGGCTGCATTGAGTGAAGAAGAGATTGAGCTCATGAGGCTTTGTTGTCCTGATATTGATCCACTAGTGCATGAATTTAGCGATCTCAGACACTCTCATGGTGCTTATGCAGGAGGAAGAGAAGAAGAGTTGGTAGAGTCCCCTGATGATGAGGAAATCATAGAAATTTTCAAGGGCATGATCTTAAAGGACTTGCCAACATTGAGAAGGTGGTTACAGGAGTATTCTGTGAAACGTAAAAGGCCGTTCAAGGTGCAGCATTCTTATGTGGAGCGCCGTTACATAGTGGTATGTTAGAAAAGTGATTGCAATTGGAGGGTCTGCGCGAGGAAACAGAAGGACACAATAAACTTCAAGATCACCAAAGTTGTAGGTCCACATACTTGTATGGAGGAAGATCTAACAGTGACCTCCACCCTTATTGCTAGAAAAATTTACACAACACTGAAGGCTCAGCCTAATTTGAGAGTGAAGGTGCTCATGGACCGAGCTAAGAAGATGTTTGCTTATAATGCGAGCTATGACAAAACATGGAGGGCAAAGCAATGTGCCTGGAAGATGATATATGGTGATTGGGAGGAGGGGTACGAGAAGCTGCCTGCATTGTTCAATGCAATCAAGGCAGCTAATCCTAGCATGCATTATGAGTACATCCCAAAACTAAATGAATGAAAGGACGACAGAGAGATATTCTTCTGTCCATTCTGGTGCTTTCCTCAGTGTGTCCAAGCCTTTAGGCATTGTCATCCTGTGTTCTCCATTTATGGTACTTTTCTTCTTGGCAAGTACATGGGCACAATGTTGATAGACATTGGTTGTGACATGGACAATGCATTGGTTCCATTGGCATTCGCTTTGGTAGAGAGGGAGAACAAAGACAGCTGGGGTTGGTTCTTGCGGCTTGTTCGGATACATGTTGTAGGCCCTGGGAGAGAGGTTGGTGTCATATCTGACAGACACCAGGGTATACTTAGTGTCGTACAGGAGCAGATTCCAGGGTATGCACCATTGCATCACCGTTGGTGCACTCGCCACCTTGAAGAGAATTTACTCCGGAAGGACAGTTCAAAGGATAACTTCTACCTGTTCGAGGATGTTTCTCACATGCTTGAGATCTGCTACTTCGAAGAGAAGTTGGAACAGCTAAAGACAACAACAAATGCAGAAGGTAGGTAGTGGCTACATGGTTTGATGAGGCAAAAAGATAAATGGACAAGGGCCTATGATGATGGTGGGTGGAGGTATGAATTTCAAACTAGCAACATGGCCAAGTCATTTAATAGTGTGCTTAAGGGTATATGGGCCATGCCTGTCAATGCCATTGTATCATTTACTTTCTATAGGTGTGTTGCATGGTTCAATGACCAGCATGCAGCAGCACTGGCACTACAGAGCAAGAATCAGACATGGGCACCTAAACCAAAACATCATCTTGGTAGGGTAAAGGAGAAGGCTAGAACACATGATGTTGAATGCTTTGACCATAGCACAAGAAAGTATGAGGTCTGAAAGCATCTAGGCCCCTAGTGTTTCGGTGATTAACGACAATGCAAGATTACTATGACCAACATGTGTTTTGCAGAAGCAATAAGAAAGTTAGGTCATGGTAATGGATGATGTATTGGGCTATCATGGTATTCATGCCCCTTAATGGAATCGTTTCGGTTTTCAAAGGATTGGCGACAAGGTTGAAGCTTAGACTAGGTCTAAGTGTCGTTTGAAGTTGAGAGACACTTAGAGTAGTTTAGCACCTTTATTTTTCCTTTGGTCGTACTATTAAGAGGGGGTACTATCTAGTAGCTTGACCTAGGAGAGGCTATGCGATTAGGTATGGTGCACACTTGTGAAAACTAGCACTAGGCAGCTTAGAAATAGTCTTTGGACCTAGTAGAGCAACTTCCATTTTGGAAGTGTGATGTTTCAGCTCAAGAAGGAGCTCCGGACGCTAGCTTTTTCCCTGGGTCCAGACCATTGGTTGTGCATTCGAACCCTAGGGTTTGCTCGGTTGTGTCAGTGCGTCCAGACGCTGTGAATAGTAAAGGGTCTGGACACGCCATAGCGTCCGGACCCTATGCAGAGAGCTCTAGAGAGCATAATTGGATCCGGACGTTGTTCGGAGTGTGGCGTCCGGACAGCTTGCTGCGTCCGGACCGCACATAGAGAGTTCCAGAGAGTAAAATCCAGTCCGGACACTGTCCGGAGTCACGCGTCCGGACTCTATTTAGCATCCAGACTATGTGCTTTTTCCTAATGAGTTCAGTGATCTGAGGGGGTCTGGACTCATGCGCGATGGTCCGGACCCCACCTTGCAGCAGCATCCGGAGTGATGCAGAAAGGCAGAATTTGTGCCCAATGGCTAGGGACTTGGTTGGGGGGTATTTATACTTCCTCATCAGCCCCTTGGCATTACTCTTGCCCATTTGGATAGTTGAACAAACCTTTGAGTGTGCAAGCAAGTGCAAGAGCCCTAGTGAGAGTGTGAATTGCAATTCCATGTGTTGATTCTCACTAGTTTCTTAGAGATAGCAAGTGTGCATCCATTCAATCACTAGACTAGCCTTGGTCAAGTGAGAGTTAGTGCTTGTTACTCTTGGTGATCGACATCACCTAGACGGCTTCACGGAGGTTCGCTTGGTGATCATCCGGTGGAGATCATTGTGGATGACCCAAGCTTTGTTGTGATCGGTTATGGGTGATTCACCGAGCCGGAGTGGCAAAGAATCGGCCCATAGAGAGCACTTAGTCCTTGCGCGTACTAAGGGGGAGCGATACCGTGCGCGGTGCTCCAACGATGACTAGGGGGAGTGTCGACTCCTCGATACCTTGGCAAAAAGTCGTCGTGTCAATTTCCTTACCCCTTCTCCTTACTTATTGCAATTACATTCAAGCATTACTTTCCGCATTACTTTCTTGTTGCTTGAGTAGAATTGCATAGGGATTTACCGCTTTATTTGCCATGTCTTGCTTGTGTAGCTAGGACACACTTGGGAAAGCACTAGGGGGTTCATTGGCTCTTGTTAGGTTTAATTCTTGCTTACAAATTTAAAAGAGCCCAATTCACCCCCTCCTCTTAGGCATCTTGATCCTTTCAATTGGTATCAGAGACTGGTTCTCTTGATTTAAGCTTAACCGCTTAGAGAAAGATGTCCCATGGGGATGGACCACCGCCCATCTTTGATGGAGATGACTTTCCTTATTGGAAAGTGCGTATGGAGGCTTATCTCGAAGCCTTAGATGTTGGTGTGCTCAAAGCCGCCACCGATGGGTTTCCTCAATTTGATGGAGAACCATTCGGTGACGAAGTCCATTATGAGAAGTGGAATGCCAAAGCCCAGAACACTCTCTTTAGGGGCATTGGCAAGGACATGTTCAACCGTGTGTGCACCTCAAAGAACGCTCACGAGTTGTGGAAGAACATTTGTGCTCTTCATGAGGGCACAAAGAGCGAGCGGGAAGAGCGATATCACTTAGTCATGAATAAGATGAATGCTTTAAATATGCTTGCTCATGAAAATGCAAATGAAATGTATTCACGCTTGAATGTTCTTGTTGAAGAATTGAATGCTCTTGGTCTAACTCAAATGGAGCCCGCCGATGTTGTGAGGAAGATTCTTTGTGTGCTTCCAATTAGCAAGTATGGCAACATTGTGACGGTGTTGCATCAAGGTGATCTTTCCAACTATACACCAACACAAGTCTTGGGAAAGATCAATGCTCATGAGATGTACATGCACATCCACAAAGAAGAAGAAGCCTCATCATCCACCAAGAAGAAAGACTTGGCACTCAAATATAGCCATGACATGGGCAAGTCAAAGGTGTTGTTTGATAGCTCAAGTGAAGAAGATGATGACACAAACATTGCTCTAATGGTGAAGAAGACCACCAAGATGCTAAAGAGGCTAAACAAGAGCGGTGTCAAGTTTGACTCAAGAAAGAATAAGTTCTTCACTAGTAATAAGAGGAAGCCATTGTCGGAGATGGATTGCTACAATTGTGGTGATGTTGGCCATCTAGCTCACCATTGTACCAAGCCCAAGAAGGAAAAGTACAAGAAGAAGTACAAGAATGGTAAAGACCAAAAAGATGAGTCAAGTGATGATGAGAAGAAGATTGAGAATCCACACAAGAAGAAAGATGGCTTCAAGAAGAAGAGGTTCCAACACCAAAAGAAGAAGGATGGCAAAGCATACATAGTTGGTGATTGGTTAACGGACATTGAAGACTCAAGTGATTCATCCGATGATGAAAGTGATGATGAGAGGGTGGCCGCTCTAGTCATTGGGACGTCATTGCCTCCTCCACCATCTTCATCTTCCACCACTACATCCTCTATACACCTATGCCTTATGGCCAAGGGTGACCGGAAGGTACAATCTAAAATAGATAAGAATGATGATAGTGATGATAGTGGTAGTGAAAGTGAAAATGAATACCAAGCTCCTTCTTATGATGAACTCATAAAATTGCTCACTAAGTATACTAAAATTGTTAAGAAGGAGCAAGCTCAAAATGAGAAGCTTGAAAAAGATAATGATGACTTGCTTGCTAAACTTGAAATAACATCAAATGCTAGTGATGAGCTAATAAGTAAAAACAAATTCTTATCCTCACATGCTAAGGAGCTCAAATCCTCTCTAAAAGAGCTAAAAGAGAAACATGATAAGCTAGAGAGGACATCACAAGAGCTTAGAGAAAGATGCAACAAGCTTAAGGAAGAGTACACCAAAGTAAAGATGAACTATGATACTCTCCTTATTGCAAATGAATGTCTTGATGATGATTCACATGTTGCTACTAACCCCATTGTCAAGATTGACATTGGCACATCTTGTGATGATTTGATTGTTGAGCCCATTGAGAAAGAGTCTAAGTGCAAAGGCAAGCAAGTGGTTGTGGCGGATCACTATGATGACTATATGAAGATCAAGAATGAGAATGAGAAGCTCAAGCAAGATCTTATCAAGCTCAAGTCAACCAAGTCAATAGTGATTGAGACACAAGATGAAGACTATGATGTGGCACTTGAAATTGATATGCTTAGAGAAGAGAACAAGAGGCTAAAGAATGAGAAGAATCATCTTTCCATTGGTATGGAGAAGTTCACTAAGGGACACAATCTTCAAAGTGAGCTCCTCATGAACACCATCATGAAGAATGACAAGACCGATATTGGTTACAAGTCCGCTCAAGTGAAGAAGGCCAAAGCCAAAGCTAAAGTTCAATATCAACAACAAGCCAAGTACTTCTATCAAGCAAAGCGAAAGCCGAAGATGAAGGCATGCTTTGAGTGTGGGAAGCAAGGACACTTTGCTCATGATTGTGTGACACTACCTCCACAACCCTTGCCCAAGCACACTAGGCCATTTGCATACAATGCTCACTATATCATCAATAAGGATGTCAAGGGGAGGCCACAAGTTGTGTTCTTAGGACCACCTAACAAGAATAGACCAAGGACACTTTGGGTTGCTAAGTCACTAGTAGAGAAAGCTATGGGCCCCCGTACTCAATGGGTGCCTAAACAACAAGCTTGATCTCTTATGTGTGTAGGTGAACTACAAGACCGGTGGAAGTCATTGGGTGATAGATAGTGGTTGCACTCAACATATGACCGGTGACTCTCGGATGTTCACCTCCTTGGAAGAAGATGTCAACAACCAAGACAAGATTACATTTGGGACAATTCTAAGGGAAAGGTCAAAGGACATGGAAAAGTGGCAATCTCAAATGATCATTCAATATCAAATGTCTTGCTAGTTGCATCATTGAGCTTCAACTTACTCTCGGTTGGTCAATTGTGTGATCTTGGCTTCCAATGCCTATTCACTCCAAATGAAGTTGTTGTGTCCAAGATTGATGATAGTCAAGTCATATTCAAAGGCTTCCGGCACAATAACCTCTATCTTGTGGATTTCTCAGCAAATGATGCCAACCTCCAAACATGCTTGTTCACTAAGTCATCTCTTGGTTGGTTGTGGCATAGAAGGCTAGCTCATGTTGGAATGTCTACACTCAAGAAGCTATTGAAAAGGATAAGCTTTGTAGTGCATGTCAAGCTGGCAAGCAAGTTGCCAACACTCACCCCCACAAAGCATTCATGTCAACATCAAGAGTTCTTGAGATACTACACATGGACTTATTTGGACCTACAACATATGCTAGTTTGGGTGGCAACCTCTTTTGTCTTGTGATTGTGGATGATTATTCAAGATACACATGGGTGTTCTTTCTTCATGACAAAGGGGAAGCTACAAGATCTTTCAAGAAGTTTTCCAAGAGAGCACAAAATGAGTTTGATGTAGAGATCAAGAAAATAAGAAGTGACAATGGCATCGAGTTTATCAACACAAGAATTGAAGAATATTGTGATGAAGTTGGGATCAAGAATGAAGTGTCTGCTACATATACACCACAACAAAATGGAGTGGTTGAGAGGAAGAACCGGACATTGATTACACTTGCAAGAACCATGCTAGATGAGTACAACACCCTGAAGAAGTTTTGGACTGAAGCTATCAACACCGCATGCTATGCTTCAAATAGATTGTTCATCCAAAGTTTCTTGAAGAAGACACCATATGAGTTGCTTATTGGAAAGAAGCCGGATGTATCATTCTTTAGGGTATTTGGTTGCAAGGTCTACATCTATAAGAAGCGTCAACATCTAGGGAAGTTTCAAAGAAGATGTGATATTGGCTTCCTAGTTGGTTATTCTATGAAATGCAAAGCATACCGTGTATTTAACCAAGCCACCGTCTTAGATGAAGAAACATATGACTTGGAATTTGATGAGACTAATGGCTCCCAAGGAGCAAATGAAAATTTTGATGATGTAGGTGATGAACCATTGAGGGAGGCTATTAAGAACATGCCTACCGGTGCAATCAACCCCAAAGAAGAAGATCAAGTGGTGGTTGAAGCTGAAGATAATGCAAATGCTCAACTTTCTACATCACAAGAGGCTGAAGATGATGATGACAAAGTGAGGGAAACAAATGAAGACACCTTCATCCCTCAAGCTCAAGTAGAGGCTCAAGATCAAGATGTTGATGCACCTAATCCTCCTCCTCAAGTGGTTGATAAAAGATCCACACTCATACTCCAATCACATCCACAAGAACTCATCATTGGAAGTCCTTCAAGGGGAGTAATGACTCAGTCCCAAAAGCTTGCTTCATTTATTGAACATCACTCTTTTGTGTCTTGTGTTGAGCCTACATGTGTAGAGGAAGCGCTTGAGAATCCAGATTTGGTGAATGCCATGCATGAAGAATTGAACAACTTCATCCAAAATCAAGTGTGGACTCTAGAAGAAAATCCACAAGGTGCAAGAGTGATAGGAACAAAGTGGGTGTTCCGCAACAAGCAAGATGATCAAGCAAGGCTAGTTACAAAGGGGTTCTCCCAAGTTGAAGGCTTGGATTTTGGGGAGACCTTTGCACCGGTTGCAAGACTTGAAGCCATCCGTATCCTCCTTTCATATGCATCACACCATGACATGAAACTATATCAAATGGATGTAAAAAGTGCATTCTTAAATGGCTTCATAAATGAACTAGTCTATGTCAACCAACCTCCCGGGTTTGAGGACCCTAGATATCCTAACCATGTTTATAGGTTGTCCAAGGAGCTATATGGGCTCAACCAAGCCCCTAGAGCTTAGTATGAGCGTCTTCGCGACTTCCTCTTCAAGAAGGGATTCACTATTGGGAAGGTTGATACAACACTATTCACCAAGAAGCAAGATGGAGATATCTTCATTTGTCAAGTGTATGTTGATGATATTATCTTTGGCTCGATGAATGAAGATCATTGCAAGGAGTTTGGTGACTTGATGTCAAAGGAATTTGAGATGTCCATGATTGGAGAGCTTACTTTCTTCCTCGGGTTTCAAGTGAAGCAATTGAGAGAAGGCACATTTATATCTCAAGAGAAGTATACCAATGATGTTCTAAAGAAGTTCAAAATGGAAGATTGTAAGCCAATCAAGACTCCAATCCTACAAATGGACACCTTGACCTTGATGAGGACGATAAACCTATTGATCAAACTCTCTACCATTCTATGATTGGTAGTTTGTTATATCTTACCGCATCTAGGCCCGACATCATATTTAGTGTATGCATGTGTGCTAGATTTCAAGCAAAACCTAAGGAATCACACCTAAGTGCCGTAAAAAGAATCCTTATATACATAAAGCACACCCCAAGCATTGGCCTTTGGTATCCCAAAGGAGCTACTTTTCAACTAGTAGGCTACTCCAATTCAGATTATGCCGGTTGCAAAGTTGATAGGAAGAGTACCTCCGGAGGTTGCCATTTGCTTGGAAGATCACTTGTATCATGGTCATCTAAGAAACAAAATAGTGTGGCTTTGTCTACCGCGGCAGCGGAATACATAGCCATCGGAGCTTGTTGTGCACAAATCCTATACATGAAACAAACTCTTCTAGACTATGGTGTTGAACTTAAAAGTGTACCACTTCTTTGTGATAATGAAAGTGCGGTAAAACTTGCAAACAATCCCATTCAACACTCACGCACTAAGCACATCGATATCCGCCATCACTTTCTAAGGGACCATGTTTCAAAGAAAGATATCTCACTAGCTAGTGTAAGAAGTGAGGATCAATTGGCGGATATCTTCACAAAACCTCTTGATGAAGCGACCTTTTGTAGGTTGAGAAGTGAACTCAATGTGCTTGATCTAAGTAACTTCACTAAAAGATGATCTTGTGTTGGTACCTTGCATTCATTGTAATATATGACATGTTTCAATTATGTATGTGCATATAAGCTTGTCTAACGCGGCTAAGATAACCGCCCCAAACCGTGTGAAGAAGCTTAATCGCGGTTCAAATTTGACAAGCAACAAGATTCAAATTCAAGTATTGCATTGCATATGCATGTTTGTTGCTTGATCGTTCTTTTTCGGTTAAGCTTGAGCGTCCTCTAAGTTCATCCATTTTAGGGGGAGCATTCCACGCTCAAGTTGTTACTATACCCCTACTAATGGCCTTACAGTGCTCATCGCCCTCTTTTATTGCCTATTTTCTTAAAAAGAGCTAAGCCTAAGGCTAACTATTTGAAAAAATCTTGAGGGTTTGAGTGATGGTTCTCACACTATGTCCAACAAGTGTTTATTCGAATCTCTTTTGAGTTGGAAATAGTATGGGAGAGAGAAAGGGAGAGATTGAAAAAAAATCAATGCATTTCAGGCTCCGGACTAGCCTCCGGACGCTACTTCGCTCCCTGTCTGGACATGATCTTGCGTCCGGACCCCCTCCTACTCTCTCTGTCTGCTCCGGACGCAAGGTCCGTACACGTGTTTTATGCAGTCCAGACCATTGTGCACATGTCCAGTCACCCCCCTGTACTATGCACCCTCCTTGCACAGTAGATCCAGACGCTACTGTGCCTCTTGTTCGGACCCAGTTTAGAGTCCGGATAAATAGAGTACAGAGAGTATGTTTGCCCGGACGCACCCTTCCTTGGTCCGGCTCCCTATGTTCGGACACTCTTCTGCGTCCGGAGTTCGTATTTTGTGCAGCTTACTCCGCGGTCCCACTCTCTTCTATCTTCTCCCTCCACTCGCATCCACTGTCACCCGCTCCCGTACGCCGCCGCCATAACCGCCATCCGTGCCGCCCGCTCCACTCCCCCACCGACGAACCTTGCCGCCGGCCCCTCCCAGCGGGCCCGCACGCCCCACCCTCGCTCGTCGCCTTCACCACGCCGTGCGCCACCCTGCTTGCCGTGCGCACTCCACCTGCCTTACTCGCTGTGCTTGTGCCCTGCTCGCGCGCCGCCACATCGGGCATGCTGTGCTCCCTTTCCTGCAGTTCTTCCACCAAGCAGTGCCCTAACCCCCCCCCCACCCAACTGCCACCACCAGATCGCCCCCCTAGGGTCTTTTCCTGGGAACCCTAACCCCAGCCCCCTGCCACCATCACCACAGAAACATCCCCCAACCCAAGGGTCTCCTCTGCCTACCCTCCCTAGGGTTTCTTCGTTGAGTCGTCATTCGCGCGTTTCAGCCGACATTCAATTCGTCTTCGTGATGTCCCTGTCCAAGCCCCACCTTGCATTGGATTCGCATTTCTTACCTCAGGTAGTCGACGCATTTCATTCTTACTTATCTACATTGCTTGATTCCATAGGCTTTTTGCACCCTAGACTATATACATTTGCTTATATATTCTCTCTTTTCTATATCTATTGGCAGTCGGGTTGGTGAGTTGCAGTGATAGAGAACTCAAAGCAAAGCCCGCGAGTATGGATTGAGGCAAAGCCTCATGAGTGTGTCAGTGGCATTGCGGGCCTCTTGCAGTGACAATGGTTTTCTTGTCAACGGCAGTGTTCAGTTGGTCAGTGGGGATTTCACATTTGATATTCAGTGGCAGTGGCATTTGGGCCTCTCATAGCGTGACAGTGGTAGTTGGCCCTCTATTCTTGATTTGCTAGTTGATTGATCGATATGGCTCGGGTGAAGAACGTCGGAGGTGGTCCCGGTGATGACGAGCCGCCTCGGCCTCGCCCTCCCACTGATAAGGGCAAGGCTAAGGCGAAGGAGAAGCCCCCCAGCAAGAAGCGGAAGCTTCTTGATAGAGACGCTCTGGCAGCGATCACAGCAGCTGAGGCAGCAGACAGAGCATAGAGTGGTGCTAGGCTTCGTATTGGCACCCGCACTCGCACTCGTACTCCCACTGCCAGAGCTCAACAGACTTAGTCCTCTCAGGCCGCTCAGACTTCAGAGGCACCATAGGCAGCAGATGCAGCAGAGGCTACAGAGACAGCTCAGTAGACTCCTCCACTCCGTCACTCTACCCGGACTCGGGTCGAGGTTGCTCCTCGCCCTGAGGGTCTTCGCCGTGGAGACAGAGTTTTGAGAGCAGTTCCACCACCACCGTCGCTTGCTGAGCCCCCAGTGATGCCCGAGCACCTCAACCTCAGCTTAGCCACTACACAGTAGATGTGCGAGCTATGGATGATCGAGCTTGAGGATTGGTGTCCAGTTCAGCAGCACCCGGATGCCTCTCCAGGTTGGTGGCACCCTCGCCACGAGGACTTCTACAACGCAGCTCAGACGATGAGGATACACCTGCAACCCCACCGTGTGTGCCCTCTCGAGCACATCTTGGCGACCAGTGGAGAGGTGTTTCGACCTCTACTCACGTACCTTCCCAGGCTGGCGGACCTCCTAGGCCGCTCAGGGAACTACGTTGAGCACTGGGTCAGGGAGTTCTACGCGTCCCTCTGGGTTGACCCTGACCACCAGTTTCTTCAGTACACCTTCAGAGGGGCGTGCTACTGGATGTACCTGTCAGCCCTCAAAGAGCGTCTCAACCTCACCCAGTACGACCTTAGACTTCACTAGCAGTGCTTCGGGGAGTGTGACCCTCCACGCAGAGCTATTGGAGGCACTACACCAGAGGTTGACCACGTCTCTCCCTGTTTCCGTCAGTGGTTCGGTCCTGGTGCCCGTCGGACTCCTGCCGAGTTGCTCTCTCACGTTCGTCTCCTTAATGACGTGTTGAGGCGCACTCTTCTACCACGCACCGGTTACCGTGACGCACTCATGAACCTCCAGCAGTACCTCCTGGCAGCGATAGTGAGGCAGACACCGTTTGATATCGCCGATTTCATAGTGTGTGAGATGGAGGACACTATTGCAGATGGGATTATATCTCGGAGGCAGTTACCCTACGGTCACTGGATCCGCAGTTTGTTGGTTCTCTCTCTTCGCTGTCACCCAGGGATCAGTTGAGAGCTAGCTAACTCACCCTTAGTCTTTCCTATCTACAAGATGAGTGCAGTGATTGATGGTTGTCGGGGCAGCAGAGTTCTCAGGACTATTCGTCGTGTTGTTCTGCCTAGAGAGATGGATGACATTGATGCCCAGGACAAGGCAATTCATGCAGTGGCACAGGCAGAGCTTGCCGACCTTGAGAGGCAGCCGGACTTGGATCAGGGCATTGAGCCGATCCCCTCTGACAGCGACGACGACGACTACCGTCCACCCCGTCCAGTAGCAGCTCACGACGCAGAGGCCGGACCTTCGAGTGCAGCTCCTCCACCAGCTCAATCTGACCCAGCTCTTCTTCGGATCCTGGACAGGCTAGAGGCATCTCAGGGTTCTATGGTCGCAATGATCACGCAGGTCCAGGCTCGACAGGACCAGTTCCAGCAGTAGCTCCTTGCTTCTTAGGCTCAGACTTTGCACTTTATGGGTCACATCCTTCAGCACACAGGAGCTCCTCCTCCTCCGTACCTTCAGAGGCCGCCGTAGTTTCAGCTTGGCCCACCGCCAAGTCCTCATTTTGGGCAGTTTGCGAGTTCGTCAGCTCAGCCTCAGTTTGGACAGTGCCTAGGGCTTTCACCTTAGCCACCTCCACTTGGCGTGCCCAACTATGTCCAGCACCCGGCACCCTCGTCTTTGTTCTACACCGCTCCAGTGGTCTCCACTGCTCAGTACACGTGTCGGACGGCTACACCTCCAGGACAGTCTCGACCGGTGACTCCCACTCCAGCTATACCGTCCTCTGGTGCACTTCAGAGTGTGAGTCCCTCAGCCCAGTTCCAGTCTCCAGTCAGACAGGTTACACAGTGGTTTGACTCAATGGGGCAGACGACATAGTTCACGCTGATCACCACGGGGTTTACCCCATACTCAGCGTCTGTTGAGCTTGGTGGTACAGCACGTGACCTCTCTGCTAGCTACAGTGCTCTCACCGGCCTTGCTAGTCCTACAGACTACCAGCCCTCTCCGCCGGAGCCCGCACCACAGATAGGTGGCACCTTTCCTTCCTTAGTGGCTTCGTCGGAGCTTGCACCTCAGGACCCGACTACTACAGTCACTCCTACTCCAGTGGTCCAGCCAGACGAGACTCCAGCGGCTAGTGAGCCCCAGGGACAGACTACCGAGCTTCCAGTGATACATCCGGCCTAGGTAGGGTTGGCCGAGGCTCGATAAATTGAGGTTTCCCGGACCCCAATAGTTCTTAGGCACACCCACTCGGAGAAAGGCCCAATCTCCCTAAAAGACTAGTCTGTTAGGGAAGGGTGTCTCTCCCTTTTAAGGTGGCTTCCTCCTCCCTAGCTAAGCAAGGTGGGATTATTCAGAGGCTCACACGTTCGCCGCCCGACTACAACTGGGCCACTTGGCCCATTATTTGTTGCGTCTTTGCCAACGGGTAATAATGGAGGATGTCCTCATCATCCAGTGCCAGCGATACCCCTTACAGTCCCTTCTACAAAGTCAGAGGTTGCTCCTTCAGTGCCAGTACCAGCTCCAGACTTGCCTAGTATAGAGGCACCATCACAGACTGAGTCAGTAGTACCGGAGACACAGATGTCAGATGCACTAGCAGAGTCAGTGGCCGCTGCTTTAGCTTCTACTTCTGCGGCTACTGCTCCTGAGATAGCTTCTACTCCAGCCGGTCAGAGTGGTGACGATGACTCGAGTCCTGACTTCGACTACTCGCAGTTTGACTTCCGTGCTCGTGACCCGGCTGCTCCTCCTGCACCTGACGCTTAGTTTTTGGTGCTTTGTCGCCAAAGGGGGAGAGAGAGAGTATGCTAGTAATAGGGGGAGTTGAGAGAGAGACTTGGTTCTTTTGATGTGTTATCTTTCTCGTACTCTTTTTTTTTGCTCGTACTCATGCATCATGTTTACCCTTTCTCATGCATTTGCTTTTGTGTGATGCTACTCTTGCTTGTGACATATGTGTTTCTCTCGTATATATGTTATGTCACATGCTTTTGCCCCTGATATGCTTCTACGCTTTACTTTGATATATATTTGTGTTGAGCATATCTCATGTACTCGTTCTTGATTCATATCCTTAGTACATGTTGTGGCTTGGTTTACTTAAGCAAGTATTCTTCTTTCATATTCACTAACCCATGTTTAGATAAGCCAAGTCACTTGAAAACCTAAAATAAAACTCTCTTATCATACTCTATGGCATATTGTCGTCAATCACCAAAAAGGGGGAGATTGAAAGCATCTAGGCCCCTAGTGTTTCGGTGAATAACGACAATGCAAGATTACTATGACTAACGTGTGTTTTGCATAGGCAATAAGAAAGTTAGGTTATGGTAATGGATGATTGATTGGGCTATCATGGTATTTGTGCCCCTTAATGGAATCATTTCGGTTTTCAAAGGATTGGTGACAAGGTTTAAGCTTAGACTGGGTGTAAGTGTCGTTTGGAGTTGAGAGACACTTAGAGTAGTTTAGCACCTTTATTTTTCCTTTGGCCATACTATTAAGGGGGTACTATCTAGTAGCTTGACCTAGGAGAGGCTATGTGATTAGGTATGGTGCACACTTGTGAAAACTAGCACTAGGCAGCTTAGAAATAGTCCTTGGACCTAGTAGAGCAACTTCCATTTTGGAAGTGTGATGTTTCAGCTCAAGAAGGAGCTCTGGACGCTAGCTTTTTCCCTAGGTCCAGACCATTGGTTGTGCGTCCGGACCCTAGGGTTTGCTCGGCTGTGTCAAGCGCGTCCGGACGCTGTGAATAGTGAAGGGTCCAGACACGCCATAGCGTTTGGACCCTATGCAGAGAGATCCAGAGAGCAGAATTGGATCTGGACGTTGTCCGGAGTGTGGCGTCCAGACCGCACACAGAGAGTTCCAGAGAGTAAAATCCAGTCCAGACGCTGTCCGGAGTCACGCGTCCGGACTCTGTTTAGCGTCTGGACTATGTGCTTTTTCCTGCTGAATTCAATGATCTAAGGGGTCCAGACTCATGCGCGATGGTCCGAACCCCACCTTGCAGCAGCGTCCGGAGTGACGCAGAAAGGCACAATTTGTGCCCAATGGCTAGGGACTTGGTTGGGGGGTATTTATACTTCCTCATCAGTCCCTTGGCATTACTCTTACCCATTTGGATAGCTGAACAAACCTTTGAGTGTGCAAGCAAGTGCAAGAGCCCTAGTGAGAGTGTGAATTGCAATTCCATGTGTTGATTCTCACTAGTTGCTTAGAGATAACAAGTGTGCATCCATTCAATCACTAGACTAGCCTTGGTCAAGTGAGAGTTAGTGCTTGTTACTCTTGGTAATCGACATCACCTAGACGTCTTTGCGGAGGTTCGCTTGGTGATCATCCGGTGGAGATCATTGTGGATGACCCAAGCTTCGTTGTGATCGGTTGTGGGCGATTCACCGAGCCGGAGTGGCGAAGAATCAGCCCGTAGAGAGCACTTAGTCCTTGCGCGGACTAAGGGGGAGCGATACCATGTGTGGTGCTCCAACGAAGACTAGGGGGGAGTGTCGACTCCTCGATACCTCAGCAAAAAGTCATCGTGTCAATTTCCTTGCCCCTTCTCCTTACTTATTGCAATTACATTCAAGCATTACTTTCTTGTTTCTTGAGTAGAATTGCATAGGGCTTTACCGCTTTCTTTACCATGTCTTGCTTGTGTAGCTAGGACACACTTGGGAAAGTACTAGGGGGTTAATTGGCTCTTGTTAGGTTTAATTCTTGCTTACAAATTTAAAAGAGCCCAATTCACCCCCCCCCCCCTCTTGGGCATCTTGATCCTTTCAAGGTCATAGAAAGGTGTTGGACAACCTCTGATGGTGAGGTTTGGCCTTCAAGGGCTTATATTGTGGTTCTTAGTAATTTCTCATGCATGTGTGGGAAACCCAGATAGTATCACTTTCCATGTTCTCATTATATTGCAGCAGCTCAACATCGCAACTATGCATATGAGAGTAGGATACCACGGGAGCTAAGTGTTGACAGCCTTGTACTTACTTGGTCTCCCCGTTTTGAGCCTTACCTAGAGGAGGAGCAGTGGCCAGCATACCATGGCCTGAGATATATTGTGGACCTAGGTGTTCGTTGGGACAAACATGGAACTAAGAAGAGGAAGAGGATGAGATACAAGATGGTCATTGATCAGGTTTCAGGAAGAACAAGGAAGGGTAGAGCAACACCCTTTCTTACTGACCCGAGAAAAACCAATGTAGAAAATGTGGCAGACTTGGGCACAATGCACGTACATGCACTTGGGCGCCTAGTCAGGTGACAATAGTTATAGATATCTGTTACACTATTATATTTATAAATGTTTACTCTATGTTTCGTTTCTACTATTTATGCATGTCATTTAATTTGTTATTGACAATTTCCTTTTCCTCCAACAGGATGGCGACTTTCGACCTCCTCGATCCGTACTACGAGGCAAAGCACCGAGGATGACTCACTTTCGAGGGGCAGTTAATGACTGCAAGTATATCTTATTTAAGCATATGAGCTAATTTCTGTGGTACTTACATTAAAACAATTGTAATGGTTGCAGGAACTACCCCCTCTTCGTCCTCGAACCCATGACAAGTTCCACGAGATGCGGTACGACGAAAGGTACACGCCTTTGCTAGAGAGGGCAGGGCTAGATGTCGTATCGTATCAGGTTCGTCGTGGGTTGCATGTCATCAACCCTGCGGCGATCACAGCTTTGGTCGATAGGTATACACATGTGCAATACAAATTCATTATTGCCCACTGTCTCTTTTAAATGTAACTAACATCACTACTTATGTCCTACCTTCTGTAGGTGGAGTCCGGAAACTCATAGTTTCCACCTACCTTGTGGAGAGGTGACTCTCACTCTTGAGGACACGCAGAAGTTGCTTGGTCTCTCCATTAGAGGTCGTCTTGTTATTGGCCACTGCGGGTCTGAAGGCTGGAGAGAGAGAGAGTGGAGGCCTTCCTTGGGGAACCACTACCTCCAGAGGCGACGCATACCCGCACCACATGGGTTTCCATTCCTTAGCTCATTAGTGCCTTTGTTGTGTGTCCGGTTGATGCAGATGATGCCACAGTTGGATACTACTGCAAAGCTTGGGTGTGGCACTTGTTTGGGTGTGTTCTCTTCCATGATGCGACAGGAGACACCATGTCATGGATGTACCTCCCTGTTGACACCAAAAGTGGCAAACGGGAAAAGACCGCAAGCGTACGGCTGTCAAGTGTAGCTTTCACTAGGAGTATTCCAGGCATCGTATTTTCCACAGGGAACGAGAAGTGAGTTAACTAGGATTATGGATATGTCCTATGATGAATCAAGGGAGACTATGATAACTGGGTTGAGAGGTTCAATATAGCAAGGATATCTAACAAGGTATAGCTAGTTATACTGGCTTTATCAGGCCTTCTCTTGCAGGAGGCGATGGGATAGATCAGTAAGAGGACAAAACTCTAACCGGACCGCGCCATCATGTTGTATTGAGACCCTACCTTTTAAGAACTTATCTTACACACGTGGTGGAATACGAGGACTAGATAGGGCTGTCACCACCTACTAGCTACCACAAACAATTTGTGCGATAAGCGGTTTACAAAGGCAAGATCTAGTCTAGACACCACGTCTACACTATTCTTACTACTATAACCTCACGTTAAGGCTAAAGCACTCTACTTAAAGTAAAGCGATGAACAAGCAAAAAAAGATGTATAACAGCTATGCCAGAAGTAGAGTATTAAATGCTATAAAGAACTTGGAATAATCACTTACAAGTGCTGAACTTACAAGAGAATCGCATCCGCTGAGGTACAACTCGGAGAAGACGCTAGACATGCCCGGCTCTCCTCCAGGCTCTCCTCACTTTCTTCCAACTAGCATAGCACTATAGCAGAGCTACGCTAAGCTAAGTAGTTTCTCCAATGAGGCATGAGTGAGAGTGAAGGCCTAGGGGGTATTTATAGCTAGAGGTGGAGTAAAGGCTACTCCGGTGCCACGTCAACAATCCGCGCCACCTCCATCAGCTACCGTAGGATCAAACCGTCATTGTAACCACCTTAGATCAACGGTAGGGATGCTTCTGATGCATGGAGGCATGCAGAGAGGCGGTGGGAGCCTCGGGGATGCTCAGGGGCACCTGTAGGAGGCGGTCGACCTCCCCTTGACAGGTGGGGCCTCCCCTTTCTTCTAGAAGCTGACCCACAGGTCAGGGGGCCTGTGGGTGGCCTCTGGGCCCATACCCCAGGTCGGCCGACCGTGAGTTGTGGCCTTTGGCCTCCATCTTTCGTGTGGAGCATGGCCCACATGTCATGGGCATCTTGGTAGAGTTCGGTATTTTCCTGAAATACTTGTGGGCCCATGGATCCTCGTTCTTTGATCTAGAACCGTTGAGAGGTAGCACAGAATGGATCCAAGGGTGGATCTTCACTCTAGAGGGTGTACTTGGATCTTGGACACATGGCAGGCCTTGGTGGCCCCATAGGGAGGTCGGCCGACCCCCTAAGTGGGCCCACAGGCTCCCAAGTGTCCCCATTTGTTGTTACCTGCACACAAATATTCAAGGGACATGTGGAACTAGTTATTTGATAAAATATGCTTATGATATGCTTGCCTTTCTTCTATTCGGAGGATGTTGACGGTATTTTGATGGTGACAACAAGGGTCATTCTTACCGTCAACACTCCCCTACTTGGGTAATTGGGATACCGCAGGCACGTACAGCGAGGGTTCTGGAGTATTGGCCTTCCTGTATCACAACCTTTGTGAGGCTTGTTAACGAGGAGCACAGAGCTCTTCCATAGGGGGTTGCGTGTACCTTCTTCAGCTTTGAATGTGGTCTCGTTTACCGGTTGGTCGGCCCACACTTCTTGCTCCTCGGCCTTGGTTCGATGTACACAACCCTCACCGTCGACCAACGTATGCACATCTTTACGACCAGGTGAAGGCCCCCTACTCGAGGACGAGACGTGCGTACATTCAGTACGCCAACGAGCTAGATAGACTTATGGCTTCGATGGTGAGTTCATTACATTTTGTTATTTCTTCATTCTTATAGCTTAGGATTGTTGCAACTTATGCCCTTCAATTCCTCTTTTCTAGGTAACTTGGGAGTCGTATAAGGAACTAAATATGGGGCAGTTTGGGTTGAGCAACATGTGTAGCGCGGACGAGGACCTCTACATGATGATATGCCCGCTCATATGCTTCTATGTTGTTGAATATCACCTTCCCCAGAGAGTGGCACGACAGTTTGGATTGGCTCAGGAGTGGCCGGTCCCGCCGTATTCAACTTCTGTGGAGCTGCACAAGTAAGTACCATTACATCAGAGTTGATTTAGTTTATCTACTTTACCACATAGATGATTTAGTTGATGTACTTCACTTAGTTGCCATAGTTGATTTAGTTGTTCTAGTTGACATAGTTGATCTAGTTTATCTAGTTGATTTAGTTGATTTAGTTGATCGAGTTGACATAGTTCATGTAGTTGATCTAGTTGATTTATTTGATTTATTGGATGTAGTTGACATAGTTCATGTACTTGACATATTTGATTTAGTTGATGTAGTTGATATAGTTGACATAGTGAATATACATGATACAGTACATCACAATGAATGAATGTTTCAGGATTGATCGTCAGAGATAGAAGAAGACGGTCAAGTTTGAGACGCTACACTGTCAGCACATAAAAGCTTGGGATCAGTTACCTGACAATTTGTCGCCACACAACGAACTTTCGTGCGTACATAACTTGGTACCGGACTGTCACATGAACAAAGTTGAAGACTCAATGGACACAGACGGACTACGCCGACATTGATTCTTCGGATGATGAAGACACGTCCTATGATCTTGCAGCAAGACAAGGGACGATTGTCGAGGCTGCACTTGTCTTGGACCGAGTGGTAAGTGATCTTTAACCCGTTTTGTAATTTCTTCAGGGCAATGCGTTGTCTATGACTACCATTATGACTACAATTTATCTCTTTTTGCAGGGCAACGCGCTAAAATAGTCTGTAGTGGAAATTGAACGGTTTCCAAGGATGGGCGTGGATGAGGTTACGCTCAACAACTTTCTTGGAGTAAATGTTCACCAACATAATGACTATCTTTTCGACAATATCTATATTACAATGCTTAATATGCTCATGTTGTTATGACAAAGGCTAGCACGTAGGTTGCGTCATGCTGCAGCTCGTTGTGGTTGTGGGACTATTGCGGTGATGGAGTTTGTAGCGAGCCCACAGAGAACACAGAGGGAGAGAAGTATAGGCCTCGGTACTTCTTCTCACGGAGGTATACTTTCATTACATGTGGTCTACTTAAGTGTCTTTCTTTCATACACACAATATGTACTTATATGCACATTTAATTGATACGTGATGTTGTAGATTACGGAGGACAGAGCTCCTCCCGTGGTACTGTGGACACTTTCCAAGGACACGAAGGCGAGGACGACGAGGACGATGGTGGATATGAGGAACTTGGACCGTCCGAGCTAGATGATGCTCATTTGACTCAGCCTACGCAGCCTCTAGGAACTAGAAGACGGCGTCTGTCAGTTCACTACACTCCAGGCACCGACGCCTTTGGTAAGGGTAAGGGTAAGTCTAGGAGGCAGTGACGATGAAGACTTGAGCTTGTGCTTCACTACTAGCATGTATGGACATCGGTTAGATTGCTTGTATGTACATTTGGACTATTTGGATTGTATGGAGATTATGGACTATTTCCCTTGTATGGACATTATGGACTATTTGGATTGTGTGGACATTATGGATTATTCGTATTGTGTGAAGATTGTGAACTATATGGTTGTCTTGTGGTATTTGGATGAATATATGTTGGATCATATTATGTTGTCTCTGTTTGTCAAAGTTGATGCTCCACATACAAGGGAAACTCTGGCGAATTTTTTCCGTGATTTATTCGTTACATTTCTATAGCTTCATAACTACCATAGCAATGTTAAAATGAAAATTATGAACAAAAGTAATGAAACAACAAGAAGGCCACAATTAACAACATAATTATAAAACAAGGTCATGACGACAAACTAAATAACATAGTTCATAACCTAAGTCCGTCTAAACTTAAAGTGCGGTACATGATAACACAACTAAAAGTTTAACACTACATGTCGTTATTCATGGATAAAACATAGAACTACTGAGTGCAACGAGGTCACTTTCCCTTCCTCATCGCATCGGGATTCTCCTCCATCGCTGCCTTCGCATGGCGGGCACGCTCAACCTTCTTCTCCCTCTCCTCCCTGTAGGCTGCAACTTTTCTCTCTTCCTCCTCTTTCTTGTGCTCCTTCTCAGTTGCCTCCTCTTTGAGGATCCTCTCATAGGCCACTCGACGCTCCGCGTCCCAAGCCTTCATACCTTGCAGAAGACAGTTGTCGGACTCTTTGATGTCAATGTCGATCCACTGCTCAAAGTCACAGAGAGGTGGAGGGGTTTGTAATACATGCAAACGTTAGGCACACAGAAGAAAACCATTATTTAATAACATATAAATTGATTACCATATAAGATCAGATTCTCACCATTAAGTTAGTACGACGCTGAGCAAGTGTATACTGAAAAGCATAATTTGAACACATCCAATATCTCTGTCTATAGGTTTATTCATCCTAAAAAATATGTACCTTGCAAAGATCACCGCAAAAGCACATTGGAACCGGAACACCACTATGCAGAGGCCTTGGATCGAATGCATTGCCGGTCAACGAGCCCTTTCTACAATTAAAAAAATTTCATTCTAGTTACCGAAAAATTTCATTCTAGTTACCTTGGTTTACTAGTTTTTCCACGCCTTGATATCCTATGGTTGAACAATACAAAAAAAATTAACAAATGTTCCAAACCCTAAGTCATAATGTATCTAGGGTTATGAAATACACCTAATATATACCGAATCGATGCGTAAAAAATGAGGACGAGAGGAAGGATACCTTGGTCTCGAAGATCAGTGGATTAAACCAAGGTTTCCAAGATTCAAAATGTCGATTCAAAGAGGTTAGATAGGTGGAGGAGAGGAAAAACTCGAGAGCGAGGAAGAACAAATGGACAATGCCTCGGATAGGAAGTTGGCTGCGTGGAATTTAAACAAAAGAGCTCGGCGCCGTGGAGCATGGCGCCGAGGTCGGCGCCGTGGAGCGTGGAGCCGAGCTCCATGATCTGTGGCGCCGAGGTGTCTGCCACGTCTGCGTCCGAGCTGGATCTGGTCGACCAGCTCGACGCCTAGGACACGACGTTGACATGTGTTACCTCAACGTCCTGCGGCATGGCGCCGACCCCCTGGGTCCAAAACCGAGAATAGTTTCTTCAGGAGTCCAACGTGAAAATAGTTCAAAAAAGAGCCAAATTATAAAAAAAAAATTAGGCAAGTAGCCGCCGGTGGCTTCTACATTCACATCACCAGCACCTTGTTGCCATCCTCACCACATGCACATTCCCTAGCACACAGAGAAACATATATAGCACATATCGCTGGCCGGTGTGAGGGGATTGACATGAGGAGAATCAAGTCGACACAAGATCTAGCCATGGCGTTTTGCCACAGCCATAGAAAAAGCACGGGCGGCCACAGTAGGTGATTCTTGGACTTTTTGGGTTGCGCTGACCCTAAATCCATCTGGAAATACTAATATACCATTCCAATTTAATCACAAGCTACGTACTAATTTTTTGTTCCAGTCCACATCTTAAGTTGCTCCGAAATAGTTCCTCATATTTTAAAACCACATCTAGCAAAACAAAGGGCCATCATTATATCTAAGCAATGTAAAAGTTCTCAATAAAAAAGGGAGTAATATTTATGTGTAATAAGTATCATCATATAAATAATGAAACATATTTTTCAGAATAAATCTATTTGAAGGTGCAAATGTCCATATCGTTTTCTACAAATCTAGATTTGACTTACTCCAGATCTAAGATGATATTCTTTTTGGAATAGACATAGTTTTACAATTTTCCAAGAGACACTAATGTACTTCAAATGAGTGTTGGTGAGATCAATTACATCTAAACTAAAAGTCAGAAGGTATGTGCCATATTGAGAGAAGGTTTATCGGTCCATAAATCAGATAGACCTTGTTATGGACTGATTTATGGAATATATATGGATTGTTGATACATCTTTGCTTGCCATGTGTCTCCTTATGAACTTTGTAATGATATCAGGAAAGTAAATGTAAAACATTATTGGGAAAATGAAGGACAACTTAATTTTCGAAGGTCGCTGCCAGATATTTTGAGGAAGCAAAGCAAGGGAATTTGGTCCAAAATTTGGTGGGTACCTTGAACTTACTTGATGAAGAAGATTATGTCTCATGGAGATAGATCAAATACAAATTTTGTCTAGTAAATCTGTTTATGATCATTTCACCAACTCTGATTCATGCAGGCCATTGATCATCACTGGAAAGCCAAGATTCCACATAGAATTAGGGTTTTTATGTGGTTGATAATGAACTCTGAGAAAAGATAATGTCAGAAGGAATTGACAGTGGGTCAACCTCCTGCAATTTGTTTAGCATAGATGAAAATTGGCCACCTTTTGTTTTTGAGTTCTATGTTAGAGTACTCTGGACTGTGGTATCAACTTTTTTGTATTTGGTACTGTTCGTGGGTCAAGCAATTTAACATAATCAACAGGTTCGAATAAATATACTACCAAGACATATTTTATGAAATAGTAAAGTGCATCAGTGGTCTCTAGACTTGTGATTTTGTATCATCCCAATTTTTAAACTTGTAAATATACCGTTTAAGTCCTCAAACTTTTATCTATGTCATCTCGATTCCTAAATTGTTCGGTTGTGTCACTTCAGTCCCTAAACATATAAATTGACCATTTAGATCCTTAAATTTGTTCAGTTATGTCATTCCAGTCAGTAAACTTGATTTTGAATCTCATCTAGGTCAAACAAGACGATTTAAAAACTTGATATCAAAAAAAACTCGTAACTTTTTCGTATGAACTCAAATAAAGATAAACTTTATATCAAAATTATAGCTCTCGACGCGATCTACATCTTTGTAGTTGAAAAGTTTTTAAATTAAAACTGTTTTAGGGTCCCAAAATATTGTTGATTAAAATTTAAAATTTAAAATTATTAAACAATCTTGATATATATGAAAGTTATAGTTCACATATGGATTATAACTTTGTAGTTGAAAATAATTTTATTTGAATTCGTTTATCGTCCTAAAGTTTAATTTGAAAAGTTTACCAATTTTGAAAAGTTTATAGATTTTGTAATCTTGTATTGAATATTTTAGCTCTTAAATGATTTCAAATGACTAATAATTTGTATTTGAGACTAGGTATGGCATGCGGTTTGGAGAAGAGACTCTAATAATTCATGTTTTTATTACGATGTTTTGTCAAGTCAACTTAGAACTTTAATATTTATTTGTGTCATTGTCAAGAATTATCGTGCTCTTGCATGGTTTATCACTGTTTAGGACTAAGATTGGTGTGAAATATGTGATTTAGCTTATGGTCTTTTTAATTGTGGTTATATTTATTATTGTCATGTGAAATAGGTCAAGTTATCTGGCTCTTTTCACGCGGTTTGACGTGTTTACTCTTTTTAGGATATCGTTCTCATCGATTTCGACCGTTACCGTTGTGTTTTTAGATCGACTATATTGTTTTCGAAATTACTGAAATACCGATGTCATATTCGTTTCCGATAATATCGTATCGATTTTGTTTTCAAGAAAACAAAAATAAAAGTGATTTACCCTTCTGTCGATCGGAAATTTCATCTCTAGTGACAAACTCAACTATAATAATGTGACATGGTGAGATGATGTGGGGTTTTTAACCAACCGTATAGCTTCATCCCGTAACAGCAACGTGCCCCGGTAGTGTGTGGGTTTTTTTAACGTGATATGACTTAACTTGATTGGTGATATTAGTTTTGTAACTTGGGTATTGGTGAAAATTGTAACATTGTTAGAGAAAGTTCTTCGCATCATTGTTGTATGGAAAGCTCAGTAGTAATATTAAATCAATCGATGATCTGAATTCTGAAATGTTCAGCATGGAAAGCAAGGTGCAGCATGAGAAGCGCGCCGCTCGAACGGAAAAGGAGAAATACAAGGGGGTGTTTAGTTACCTTCAAAATTCTAAAACTTTATAAAATTTTCTGTCAAATCGAATTTCTAGACTATGCATGTAAGTATTAAATATAAATAAAATATATAATTAATTGTACAGTTTATTCATAATTTTCGAGACGAATCTTTCGAACTTAGTTACTCAATGATTGGACAATAAAATACAAGTACAGTATTTGACATCCTAAAATTTTTGGATCCAAACAAGGCCAAAGTCGAACGCCCAAACACGTGACAGACATTCGGATAAATACAAAGTCCGTTGTTTGACATGGCTCCTCTTGTGAACTTCTCTCAGGGAGGTAGAGCTGTTTTTATAAGAAGTCATAATTTCGAAAGGCTCCTGCTTTTTAAAAAAAAACGGTTTCTACAAGAAAATATCTAGCAGGACTTCTCTTCTTAAAAAAATTGATAGGACTTCTTCGGAGAAGGTAGAGTGGTTAGAGTTGGAGCTAAGAAGTCCCGCCAAACAGGAAAAAAAACAGTGACAAACATATCTAGTGGGTGGCAGGATAAAACGTCACGTGCCCATACTTGTTTGACTTCTGATAACTAATAGAGCGAGCCTGATTGCAACATAAAACCAAAGCGGATTCAGCAAAGCTGCGGAAGTCCATCATGGAGATCCCCAAGATCGACCTCCGCGGGCTGGAGCCCGGGGAGCCGGGGTGGGAAGAAGCCCGGGCCGCGGTGACCGCGTCCATGGTGGCGCACGGCTGCGTCGTCGTAGCGCACCACGCGCTCAGCCCGGAGCTCCGGCGGGCTCTGTTCTGCCGCGCCATGCCGGAGGTCTTCGCGCTCCCGCTGGAGGCCAAGCAGCGGAACGACTCCCGCTGGGGGCCTTTCAAGGGCTACATCACGGGGGTCCCCGGCATGGCCATGGAGAGCATCCGCGTCGCGGATGCAGCCGACGCCGGCAGCGTCCGCGACCTGGCCAGCCTTCTCTGGCCGCAGCAGGGCAACCAGGAATTCTGGTAAACCACCAACGATTCCTGCCCATTCCATGCCATACCATCCATCTTGCAGCTTTCTCAAACGCATCTCGTTGTTTTGTTTATGCCATGGCAATTTCACATGCCCGCCCACCGTCCAGTGACACGATCGTCTCATTTGCCAAGAACCTGCTGAAGCTGGAGCGGATGGTGGAGAAGATGACGCTGGAGGGCCTCGGCGTCCGGGACGAGAAGAGCGTCGGCGACCACCTCGAGTCGCTCACCCACGGCGTGCGGCTGACGCGCTATGGCGCGCCTCTGGACAAGGAGACCGGCGTGTCCATGAAAGAGCACCGCGACGACACCATGGTCACGGGGATCGTGCAACACGAGGTGGAAGGCCTCGAGCTGCAGGCCAAGGACGGGGGCTGGACCGCCGTCCCTCCCGAGCCGGACACCGTCACCTTCGTTGCCGGCGAGCAGTTCAGGGTACGTACGGATCAATCAGCGCTTAATTATCTTCTCCGAGCTGTCACGATTTCCGGATTGACATGTCGCGCAGGTCGTCACGAATGGGCGGGTGCCGGCGTGCCTCCACCGCGTCAGGACGCCGAGCAGCCGCGACCGCTTCTCGGTGCTGCTCGGTTGCCGGTCCAGGGACAACGCCACGGTGCGCGCGATGGACGAGCTCGTCGTCGACGGTGACCAGCCCCTGAGGTACGAGCCCGTGAGGTACGAGGAGTACTCCAGCGCACTAACCGCTGATGGATTGGAGAAAGATGAACCGATCATGGAATGATATCTGGCTCTACTAGCCACAAACAAGGATTCCGTACTGCAGCTATGGAAGAATCCAACTTTCAATAGCCATCGAAATTGTCTGGTTGTTAAAATATAATAATAAAATGTAATGAATCATTGTAATACAGTATGTGCGAATAAGATTGGCATAAACTTCCATCACTCCAAACATAGCAGATAGGAAAGCAGCAACACAAACATGCCACCACAACGTTTACAATGCTGCAGCAGTGTTTGATTAGAATCATGGGACTCAATGTACAGGTATTACTACAATCATGAGACTCCCGGCAATGTTTTATTACAAGAATTAATCAACTAGCTATGGCGTAAATTAGAGTAAGATCGTAAGGGGCGACACAAAAACGTATAGATCATCATACTCTCGGAACAAAAAAAGTGGAGGTGGAGCCGCTTATCAGGAGGTTGGGATTTGCAGTGGAGATGTCAGCAAGAGCAATTTTCTTTGTGCTGAAAGCAGGAATTTCCAATTTGGAGGACTGTTGCAAAGTTTCACTTGAGGAAAGTGCAACCCAAGAACATGAAAACATAAGCCGTCAGCGAAGTAAGGAGCTCAAGGGACCATGTAGGCGGGATGATGAAAGCTGGGATCACTGGAGCAAGAAAAGAACCTAAGATCCAACCACCCACAAAGACTCCGAGCCTGGAAAAAATAAACAAGTTAAAACCTAGGGCATGACTTATAACAACCAAGATAGTATCCAGTGGGAATGCTCACTAACCCTGTGGTGGACGCCCTGACAAGATTCTTCATCTTCTCATTGAGGAAGTATATGCATGAGACAAGTGATAGTGCAAGCTGCAAAAGCAAACTGTCAATGACGTGCCTCCAAAATTTGTTACAGCTGGAAAAGATAAATGCAGTAAGCTTCATCTTATATATGATTCCAGTTTCATAATTCTAATTTTCTCAAACAAAAAGGGAGAAGATCTCCCGGCTACTGTGAATACCAGTGATTTTTGGACAGGCACTAGAGAAAGAGGTAGACAGTACAAAATCATAACCTTAATGACAATCGAACTTATGAGTCTATGACCTTACATAAATATACAGTTTTGGCCCTTCAGACGACATGTACGATGCAGGGAGAGCAACATCTTAAATTTAACAAATTTAGTACTTAAGACAGCGGTTGAGTAGCTATCCAAATGAATCCAAGCATACCTGAAAGGCAGGCCCAGTCTCAGCAGAAGTAGCAATGCTCCACCCAGCAAAGAACGCAAAAAAGACAAATCTCCTTGAAATGATCTCTAGTGATGGCACCTCAAAGTATCCAAGCAGTGCCTTAAGCCATGTTGGGGATTCTTCAACTTGCTTTTTTAGCTTGCTTTTCAGATTAATTTTGGATTTCTTACGGTGTGAGTAGCTATTCATTATTATCTTGTCATAAGCACCTTCAATGGCCTCTTCACTTTCTTCATATCCAGTGTATTGTTTTAGAAGAAAATTCCGTGCGCTCCGGACCTCTTCTTCAGATGCATCATGATCAACACCAAGAAGCTTGTAGGGATCCCATGATTGTTGTCTTGGAAATACTGGAGTGTGCTCTGCAGATGCAATAGATAGGTCAATTGCATTGCAGATACAGTAGCTGATGCTGGTATTAAAACAACCAACACCACAAAAGCACAAAACTGAAGACAGAGTCTTCCAGCTTAAAAAAAATAACTCAAATAACAACCATGGTGATGAAAAAACCTAAAGAAAATTAACTGATAGCCACAGAAGATTAGTATCAAGGGCATGCATTAAAGGTTCATTGATCACATGTCAGGCTAAGTTTTGCAAAATGCTAACTCAATATCTCCACTCAAGAGATATGGTAGACACGAAGCTTCAATTGCAAGATTCCCTTCACCAATCAAAGTGTAAGAACACCCAAACATAATTCAAAATGCTTGTTCCGAATTCTGACTAAGGGTGTGTTTGGTTCATGTCCAGAGCACGCCAGAACTCACTGCACCTACGATTAGCCTCTATTTGCTTCGCGATCTAACTTGCGGCAACCTGTGGCGTGCTGCATTCACAAAGACAGCCGTGTAGTGCTTTTTCTCTCCTTTTCTTGCCGAAAGTTTGGCACACTTTTTGTTTCCACACTTGTGGTGTGGCCAGTTCTGGTCAAGAACCAAATAGTCCCTAAGTGTATGAAACTTTTTTCAAGTTGCCATTTCTTTTCCAACTGGTTCAGCAATAGATAGAGGACGCTGAGCTGAAACATGATTGACTAACTCATCATTAACGCACTGTGGCCCTAGAAACAATTGCAGACCAAAAGAATGACAAAAAGAAATGAAAAATTATAGTTATTTCTGCAGAGCCTCAATAAACAAACACAGGTAAAACCCCAGTCTCACAATATGAAAGTAAATTTCATTATCTAAAAAAAAGTAAGTTTAATACAGGTAAAACCCCAGTCTCACAATATGAAAGTAAATTTCATTATTAAAAAAAGAGTAAGTTTTGTACCTAGATTTCATCTTCTTTGATCTTATCAGAACAATCCAGAGGGAAACAGTTCCTAACAGCCAGTAACCATTTCCCAGATTCACCAAAAAGAAAAAAAAAAACAGGGGGGGGGGGGGGGGGGGGGGGGGGGGGGGCAAGGGGGGGCTAAGTTAGGCAAACTGGCCATGGACACACATGGTTTATGGTTACCCGAGGAGGTAACATTTGTGAATGCCACAGGGCAAGTTGTGTCTCAACATTTCTCTTATCTCACAGAACGATACAGTTGACCAGAAGATAAGATGTTTGCAGACTTTGTGCAGGTTTTTAGTCAACGAAAGGAACATGCTCAATTGCTCACATTAATTGCCTTAGGAAAATCACTACCACTAAGCTTCTTAGGCTGAAAGAATCTTATTTGGTAACAAGCGGTTATACACAGATCAAAACCTTCTGCGTCAGTGTCTCCCTTTCCTTTAGGATCATGTTCAATTGTTAATTTATTCTGCACTAGATAAACTATATATGTGTAATGCCTCCCGAGTTTAATTTCCTAGATAAGCAAGGTAGCAGAATAACTGCAGCTAAGGCATTAACTGGATCTACGGTTTCGCCGTCCTTACCGCTGCCATAGCTGCCAATGCCAACGGAGAGGCTCCCGGAGCACCGGGGCCGTGTCAGTGGCGCGCCTCTTCTTCCCGCCAAAGCACCCTCCGCCCCAGCTCTGCAAAATTCACCAAAGCCACACGAACTAATCAGCACGTGAAGGCGGAAATTACCAACTGACTAGCTAACACGTAAAGAGGATGGAAACGCCAACAGGATGGAAATTAGCGAGCATACAGGTGGAGAAGGGGCCTTGGGGAGCGATGCAGCGGGCCGGCGGTGAAGGCTGCCCGGTTGAAGGCGGCGGCGGCGGCTTGCATCTCCGCCGCCTCGACGACGCGATGTAGCGGGATGGGGGTGGGGGTGGAGGGTTGGGTGCGATGGAGGAGGCGGAGGCGGAAGCAGAGGCGGGCGATGGCGGCGAGGAGAGGCGTGAGACGGAGTAGTTGGGGATCGGATAGGATGACGGAGAAAGGAGAAAGGTGGCCGGCGGCGTGGTTGGTGGGTCCGTGGGTGCGAGTCGTATTTTTAATGAACCGAATTAAGGCCCGGCCCACGAGAATGAGCACTGATTCGGCCCACTAATGTAGTCCTTAAATGGTCTACAAATTGAATAATTCGAACGTGTGCTAGCTATACATACCGCCAAAAACTTATAAAAACTTAAAAACTGAGAGACCATTAAAATAATTTATTATTTTTCTCTAAAAAGATTATACATGTGGAGAAACTAGGAATGTGCAACGAACACAACTTCAATGGATTTAACATCTCCTCATATAACCTTCACTGGCATGCTTAGAATAAGAAGCGAACACAAGGTGTCCTCTACCGACAATGACCCAATGGTGTCATGTCATTTAGGTGGTCAGCTTTTTTTTTAGAATGCATGAGGCAAAACAATCTTGTAGGGCCATTAAGGGGCTATTTAGATGCATCTCTATTAAAATTGCCTGAGTCTTTCACCATGTTACCTCAACTCATTTGGTTAGAACCTTGGCTATCTTATTCTCGTAGAAGTTGTGTACATTGGTTACTGGACGCCAAGTGTAGGAAATTAAGTGTATGGGTCTCCTCACGAAGTTGCTTGGCTATAATCACCACACAAAGTCCTCTTATTCATTCCTCTCCCCATTTTCTTCGTTTCACTCTCCCATAGGCCATACCACCTTTCCACCTCGTTTTCCTATTTCCTCTCTTCCACAGAGCACGCATCTTTTCCCTCCTCATTTTGATCTTCCATTTCTCCCACAAAATAACTTCTTTTCCCTCTTCATATTATCCTATACCTGGATTCTTCTTGGAGAGGGAGAAGCATCAATAGACTTCATGTAGATAAATTACGCTCTAGGGTGATCCACTAGGTGCAACAAAGATTTGGTGGGCTCCTCTTCTTTTCTTATTTGTTGACTTATAGATTTGTTGGGCTTAGATCCAATACAACCTGGATTTGTTGACTTCTATTTGGTTGGTACCTAGGCCATCCTTGTCTAGTAGGAATTGTCTATGTTGTTTGCTAGGAACCAAACTTAGGAAATCGAGTGTTTGTGACTCCTCAAAAGCATGTGCTATAATCACCATCTCCTCATTTTCCTCTTTCATCTCTCCCATAGGCACCACTTATTTCCCTTCTTCATATTCTCAAGTACATGCATTATTCTTGAAGAGGGGGGGGCAACGATAAACTTAATGAAGATGGAGGATGTTCTTGGGTAATCCTCTAGGTAGAGCAATGATCACGTGGTCTCTCTAGAGGTGACAATGGGTAGCTGAGTACTTGATAGGTTTTACTTGATAAACAAGCAAGATATGGACAACTTACATACCCACATTCATGTAATTGGGTAAAATGTTCTACCCATTAGGTAAGCGGGTGCAGGCGTATAGTATCTATACCCTCTAACCGTGGGTAATAAAAAATTAGACAACTAGACATCCTACTACTCAAGTGTTAAAATTTTATTATCTACATCTTGTTGATTTTTTATTTGTTTGTCATATGTTGATATGTTGTTGTCAACTACATGTGATGTACTAGTTTTTATCATTAGACACTTTTGTGCTTGACATGTATGATTACTTAATATATGAATTATTTCCTATGTGCTGAATCGGGTGTGCTTTTGGGTATAAATTACCTATTGTATTATATTACCTATGCGGGTGTGAGTATGGGTAAACTTTCCTACCAATGTGCAAATATATGTAGTTTGATGAGTAATTTTTTTTATGGCAGGTACAAGTATGGAATGGGAGTAGCCATTGCCATCACTACTCCTCTCGTGCTTCTTATTTTGTTTCTTCTTTGACTTTTAAATTTGTTAATCCTAATTATCTGGTAGGAGTTATCTATGCCAACTGCTCGGCTCCAAGTGTAGCAAATCAAACATTTGGGTCTCCCAAAAAGTTATGGGAAACCTATGGATACTTGCTACTCATATGAACATGGGTATGGAAATAAAAAATGTGCCTACGTATTGGCACATGGGTATGGGTTTTTAGCAGGTTAAAAAAATGGATATGGATATGAGTGGGTGATACCAATCTAAAAAATCTGATGGGTATGGATATGAGTGAGAAATACTAATCTAGTACAAACACATTGTCATCCCAATAAGTAGGGCAAACAAAATAGGAGAGTGGAGAATTTGAACATAAACTAGGGGCAACTTCATTTTTCACGGGAACCAAAAATTGACAATTAGACATATGAATTAGGCCAATGCCACAAAAAAATTTAATATCACCGGGGAGATTACTCCCCACCTGAATGTATATTGATATAGCCCCAAATCGGTTCATTTTATGTTTACAACGTTGAGGAGAAAAAACAACAACAGCAAGAGGAAAAAACAACAACAGCAAGATGCCCCAACACAAGGGCGAAGATAGTGGCAGAAACCACAAATATACTAGCAAAATGCAAAGATTGCCACAGTAAGGCACATAAGCTATCATCAAACAAGCAGTAGCTTGGCAAGGTTTTCACCCAAGCCTTGTGCCAATGATAACTGCAACATGACGGGGTGTCTTACTCCATTCTAAATTCTAATATGTTTTGGTTTTTTCTAGACACATTGTTTAATTTAACTTTTGTCTATATATAGTGTGTATCTAAGTATATAAGAGCTACCTATCTTGAAAAGCAAAAATATATTATAATATAGAACGGAGAAAGTAAATTATACGAATGGATCAGTCTTCAAAATTAGTTCCATAAAAAGAAGTAACCAAAACTATTATTTTACTGATGCCCAAATATTTAATTATGACCTGAACGGAGGGAGATCAAGTTACATATTGGGTGAATTCTATGAATTGCAATGGCAATGTGTTCCTTTGTTGAAGTTCGGTGAAGAGGCTCAGTTCAGGCGTCCACGTTCGAGAGCATGGCAGAAAAGGGTACCGATGACATCTTGTGACAAACGACTGAAGGAGCGCTTTGCTTACGTACTTGCTAATAATGATATTTCCTTGTGGGCCGGGGTTCTCTCTAAGCTCTGTGCAGATAAGCATTAGCCATTAGGTAAGCTAAGCAAAGCATGCAAGCATCCAAAAGAGCAGAATGAGTGGAGTGACGAGAGTAAAGTGCAGAGTGGTTGCCAGTTTGGAAGCTACCACGTACGTCATCTCCGAGAGACAGGTACAAAACATTGACTTAGCTTTTGGTCTCGGTTTCAGCCGTCTGCTAGAGTGGAGGGCACTACAATTTTTGGAACTCAAATGGATGCATGGCCTTCTATTTTTCGGACCGAATCTTAAGCTCGGAACTTCTAGGTGCGCTTAACGTTCTTTATTTTGTAATAAGTGTTGACTTATGCCTTTTCTCTGGAGACAGTGAGCTGAAGCCGGAACCGTCAGTTTATTATTAAAAAAAAATTCTGACAGACAGTTGGAAAACGATTGCTTTTCATTTCCCTTTCCTCAACGGTGAAGCTGAATCCGTGCCGTCCCGTACCCCTCAATCGCCAATTCACCATCATAGTATGCCATAGAGACGGATGGTCTCTAGGAAACCCTGCACTATCAAGATATTAAACTTCTCTTAGTGAGGTGGGTTTCTTTTAGTGTTTTGGTAGTTAAAATTTAGTACAAACTTTTCCTAATAAATGTCTCTTAGTGAAATTCTCATGTGTTATAACTAGTAAGTAGTGTTTTATTACTACTTGAAACACTAGGAGAACTCCACCATTTTGGTAGCGCTGACACAACCATGCATGTGGTCTAATGTCCATGTAACCAAGCTAACCCCGTACCACTTGTCACTTGATGTGATGTGAGGTCATTTTTAATAATGGAGTTTTATCCGATGTGACATTATATTTGTGAAGAGAGAAATGATAAATATTTTATAGGAGTAAGAGCAATTTTATGACTATAAAACTCTTCTACATTATTTTTAAAATATAATTTCTTTAAAAACTAGGACATAAAACTCACACTGAGGTTAGCCTCATGCGTTTAAAGATAGCCAGGTCATCTAGTGGCACCTCACGGATTTTAATTTTCTCCATTCTACATGATCACAAAGCTAGGTCACGTTCGTTTCTCTTGGAATCGTGTCCCGGAAAATTTCCCACCGGAACAACAGGCCAATTTCTATACAAGTTGAATAACAGGATCGAATCCTGGTCTCATTCCGGAACAACCGAATGAGCCCTAAGGCTACGTTTTGTTTGTCACGGAACGGTGACCAGGAACAATTCCAGACCGAATGCTAAGTTAATTTATATAAGCTTTGATGAGGTGGAATAATCTTGGACACAAACTATAGGCTAAACGGCCCTAATTAATGAACACGGGAGAGAACCAAATCCGCTATCTATGTTGAATAATATGGCAATTTCCAGATTAATACTAGAATATAAATTATGACAGATTGATTAACTAGAATAAGCATGTGTTGCATACTAACATGATTAAACCACATATTACATAGCATGTTTAAGTTAACTAGCATAGACATAGCTTGTCTACTAGATAGATTGGACACTATGAACGATAAGATTAGATCACGAGGTTTATACCTGCTAGTTGTAGGAGTAGTAGATTGCGGTGAAGATGACGAAGATACAGGTGTCGATGGAGCGACGTTCAGGTTGTTGAAGACGATGTCAATGTCGTCGATGTCGATCAGTGGCGGCGGAAGACTTCGGTTCAGCTGACGACGAATACGCCGGGACGTAGCGCCGCTTGACTTGGACGAAAGACGACTCGTCGTGAAGATTGAGAGAAGTCGCGCGAAGAGCGCTTCTCAAAAACCTTATTCGCCTTCTCCCACTACAGGATCACGAAGACGAGGGTTCTGGAGACTTGCTCGCCCGGTCGCCGGTGCACGCTGACGATCGAACTGGAGTAGCTACGGTGGCGCAACAGCGAGAACAGGTAGAAACTCTAGCTCTTAATTTTATGATCATATTGACGTGACCGATAGTCTGGTTATATAGTCCGGTCCAACCAATACCTCCACTTCCACAAGTAAGGTGGTACTAAATAGTTCCCACATCCCCTCTTGCTTTCATGAATGGGCCTTTGAGATTTATTAGGAATTTCTGAATTTATTATTGGGCCAAGCCCATATAAATTCCAACAATCCCCCACCAGATATCAAATACTCATTTAGAGATTTGGTTGTTCTCGCTCCTGTTTGATATACCAGTGTTTCGGTAGAGACTGTGAAGTTGAACTTCCGCCTAAAACCTCAAGTTCCACTCATCCACAACTTGAACAATGGACTACGTCTTGAATTGCAAGTTTTGTGTGAATGAGCTTTACCCAAAGTCAAACTAGCACCTGACCACCAATAGCCTTACTCCGTGGGTGGAGCATATACGTCTTACATCGTGGTCTCTTAATGAGTTTACTAGAGATTACCCAAGTCTTATAGACTGCGACGTTTTAACAGTCGAACTCATATAGGTATGTTCTTTCAAGAATGCTCTGTAGGACAACATCTTCGTTAATAAAAGTCAATAGAACATATTAAGACATTTAGCCAACCTACTATACAGTGCCTCATTGCTTTGAAAGTATTTGCATCTTCACTTAGAGAGGGTTTATAGTTATACTCTCCTCAGTTTATCAATAGTTTGTTCTTCCCAGATCCTTAGTCACGGGATCTCCGATCAAAAAGGTTGGGTTACTACTACTGCAAACTCACATGGGTCTCATACCCATCTCCCTCGATACAATTTCTATCCCATTTCGTGATAGCCCTTTAGTAAAGGGATCTGCTAGGTTTTTGTCGGTTTAGACATAAGCCACAGTTATTATTCCGGAATTTCTTAGCTTCCTGACAGACTTCAAACGTCTTTTAACGTGTCTTGTTGACTTCACATTATCCTTTGCACTATTCACTTTAGTGATCACTGTTTGATTATCACAATTCATAAGGATAGTTGGTATTGGTTTTTCAACCACTGGCAAGTCAGACAAGAGCTCACGCAGCCACTCTGCCTCTGCGGATGCTGTATCTAACGTAGTAAGTTCTGCTTCCATGGTCGACTTAGTAAAAATAGTCTGTTTACATGACCTCCATGACACTGCGCCACCTCCAAGAGTAAAAACATACCCACTAGTGGCATAGATTTGATCAATATCAGAAATCCAGTTCGCATCACTATATCCCTCTAGCACAGCTGGGTGCCCAGAATAGTGAATCCCAAAACTCATTGTACCTTTAAGATAGCGCAAGACCCTTTCAAGTGCATTTCAATGATTATCACCCGGGTTGGACATGTACCTACTCAATTTGCATACAGCAAAAGAGATATCTGGTCTGGTTGCGCTAGCTAGATACATGAGTGAACCGATAATTTGAGAATATCTCAACTGATCTCTAGCAATCTTTTTGTTCTTTCTTAGTGTCACACTAGAATCATAAGGTGTCGGAGAAGGCTTGCTATCCATAAAGCCAAATCAGCTTAAAAGCTTCTCAACATAGTGTGATTGCAACAAAGTAATCCCACTCTCTTTCTTAATCAGCTTGATGTTCAGAATTACATCAGCTTCTCCTAGATCTTTCATGTCAAAACTCTTTGACAGAAAAGACTTGACTTCATTTATGATATCAATATTTGTTCCAAAGATTAAAATATCATCAACATATAAGCATAGGATAACAGACTGCCCCCACCATGTTGATAGTACATACACCTATCAGCCTCATTAACAACAAAACCAACACTAGTTAAAGTAGTGTCAAACTTCTCATGCCATTGTTTAGGTGCTTGTTTCAAGCCATACAACAATTTCAATAACTTACACACCTTTTGCTCTTCACCTTTTACTACAAACCCATCAGGTTGATCCATATAAATCTCCTCATCCAACTCTCTATTAAGAAAAGTTGTCTTCACGTCCATTTGATAAACGAGAAGACCATATGAGGCAGCCAGGGAAAGTAGAACTTGAATAGTAGTCATTCTAGCAACAGGTGAATAAGTATCAAAGAAATCATCGCCTTCCTTCTAGGTATAACCCTTAGCCACAAGTCAAGCCTTGTACTTATCAATAGTACCATCAGGTCTAAACTTCTTCTTAAACACTCACTTACAACCAATGGGTTTATAACCAAATGACAGCTCAGATAACTCTCAAGTCCCATTAGAAAGAATTGAGTTCATCTCACTACGAACAGCTTCTTTCCAATCATCTGCATCTGATGATGCATATGCCTCTGTGATAGAGGTGGGAGTATCGTCCACAAGGTACACAATGAAATCATCACCAAAAGATTTTGCTATCCTTTCTCTCTTATTTCTCACAGGAACTTCATTGTCATCCTCCTCTAAGACTTCTTCAAGTGGTTGTTCAAAAGGCTCAATAGGATGCTCGGTAGATATAGTAAAATCAGGAGCTAATTCAGTAGAAAATTTAGCATTGCTATACATATCTTTTATAGGAAATATATTCTCAAAAAATATAGCATCACAAGATTCAAAAATTGTATCTACATGCATATCAGGAACTTCGAATTTTACTACTAAAAATCTATAAGCAATGCTATGATGAGCATATCCTAGAAAGACACAATCCACAGTCTTTGGCCCAAGCTTATGCTTCTTAGAAATTGGAACATTGACTTTCGCCAAACATCCCCACGTGCGCAAGTATGAAAGTGATGGTTTCCTATCAACCCAATTCTCATATGGAGTTGTTTCTTTATTTCTGTTTGGAATTCTATTCAGGACATGACTCGCAGTCAATAAATCTTCCTCTCACCATGCCTTAGATAGTCCAGCAGTGTCTAACATGGCGTTCACCAAGTCAGTTAACGTGCGGTTTTTCCTCTCGGCAATCCCGTTTGATTCGGGTGAATAGGGGGCTGTCCTCTCATGAATAATGTCATGTTCCACACAGAACTCATCAAATAATATAGAAAAATATTCACCACCACGATCAGATCTTAGATGTTTAATCTTTCTCTCTAACTGATTTTCAACTTCAGCCTTATAGATTTTAAAGTAGTCTAGCGTTTCATATTTAGTTTTTAGCAAGTAAACATAACAAAATCTAGTTTCATCATCAATTAAAGTCATGAAATATCTCTTTCCACCTTTTGTCAACACATCATTCATCTCGCAAAGATCAGAATGTATGAGTTCAAGAGGCGTCAAGTTTCTCTCCTCCGCTGCCTTGTGAGGCTTTCGAGGTTGCTTTGATTACACACAACTATGGCACTTAGAACCTTTGACAATAGTGAAATCTAGAATTAAACTCAAGCTAGATAAACGCGACATTAAGCCAAAATTCACATGACATAAACGAGAATGCCAAACACTTGAACTATCATTAATGGTGCCGCAAATATTATTAACTGACTTATTACTAAAATCTACCAAATATAAGTGGAACAAGCCTCCGCATTCATAGCATTTACCAATAAATTGTCCATGCTTGGACATAACTACTTTATTGGACTCTAATACTACCTTAAACCCATCTCTCAAAAGAAGGAATACGCTAACAAGGTTCTTGCGAATAGTAAGGACATGTTGCACGTTCTTCAATTGCACGATCTTCCCCGAAGTAAACTTCAGATCTACCGTGCCAACACCACGAACAGAAGCATGTGACCCATTCCCCATTAGGACGGAGGAACCTTGGAGCCCCTGGTAAGAAGAAAACAAAGAGATATCAGCACACACGTGAATATTAGCACCTATATCAATCCACCAACTTGGTGATTGAAAAACTAATAGTACAGTAGGGAAATTATCATATTCGTCATCAGTTTTGCTAGTAGTCACGAGATTGGCCTTCTTTTTCTCTTTTCGGTCCACTCGTTCCAGACAATCTTTAGCAAAATGACCAAGCTCTCCACAGGTGAAGCAAGGCATCTCATCTTTGTCTTTCTTCTTCTTCTTGAAGGGAGTAGTTAGTTTGCCATTGAAAGGCTTAAACTTTCCTTTGTTCTTACCATGGTTTCTCTGGATAAAGTGGGCACTAGCTCTATCCTCGTTCTCCTTCCCAGTGTTGTCTTTAGCCTGAGCCTTCTCTTCAACATCAAGAGATGCTATCAGGTTTTCAACTGATATTTTCTGTCTCTTGTGTTTAAGACTTGTGGCGAAGCTCCTCCATGAAGAAGGCAACTTTGCAATAATGCAACCAGCCACAAATTCATCGGGTAAAACACACTTAAGGAGCTCAAGTTCCTTTGCCATGCGCTGCACCTCATGAGCTTGCTCGACTATAGATTTATTTTCAACCATCTTATAGTCATGAAAGCTCTCCATGAGATATAGCTCTATTCCTGCATCCGAAGCTCCATAGGTAGAGTTCAGATAGTTCCACAGAGACTGTGCATCTTCATAGTGCATGAGCGCATCATAGACATGATCCGACACCACAATACGCACAACTTCCATAAAGATCTTATTAGCTTCCTGGTATTTTCTTTGATCTTTATCAGAGATATTACCCTCGGGCAAGCCATCTTTGACCCAGAAAACTTTCATGACAGTAAGCCAATCTGTGACCCTGACAGACCACCTCTTAAAGTTTGCACCAGTAAACTTTTCTGGCTTCAATGCGTCAACAAAACTAGCCATAGATAATTCTGGAAATCTACAATAAGGTTTTTGAATTGTTGAATAATATGGCAATTTCCAGATTAATGCATGAATATAAATCATGACAGATTGATTAACTAGAATAAGCATGTGTTGCATACTAATATGATTAAACCACATATCACATAGCATGTTCAAGTTAACTAGCATAGACATAGCTTGTCTACTAGATAGATTGGACAGTATGAACGATAAGATTAGATCACGAGGTTTATACCTGCTAGTTGTAGGAGTAGTAGATTGCGGTGAGGATGGCGAAGATGCAGGTGTCGATGGAGTGATGTTCAGGTTGTTGAAGACGATGTCGATGTCGTCGATGTCGATCAGTGGCGGCGGAAGACTTCGGTTTAGCTGACGACGAATACGCCGGGACATAGTGCTGCCTGACTTGGACGGAAGACGACCCGTCGTGAAGATTGGGAGCAGTCGCGCGAATAGCGCTTCCCAAAAACCTTATTCGTCTTCTCCCGCTGCAGGATCACAAAGACGAGGGTGAGCAGTCGCGCGAATAGCGCTTCCCAAAAACCTTATTCGTCTTCTCCCGCTGCAGGATCACAAAGACGAGGGTTCCGGAGACCTGCTCGTCCGGTCGCCGGTGCACGCTGACGATCGGACTGGAGTAGCTACGGTGGCGCAACAGCGAGAAGAGGTAGAAACTCTAGCTCTTAATTTTTATGATCATATTGGCGTGACCGATAGTCTGGTTATATAGTCCAGTCCAACCAATACCTCCACTTCCACAAGCAAGGTGGTACTAAATAGTTCCCACATCCCCTCTTGCTTTCATGAATGGGCCTTTGAGATTTATTAGGAATTTCTGAATTTGTTATTGGACCAAGCCCATATAAATTTCAACATCTACTCGTGTCAAGATAATATTATCTTCTAGTTTAATAAGGTCATTTACAATCTTTATTTATGACTAAGTCAATTTTTGAGCTACTGAATTTAGCCCAAAACAACCTCTTGACTGTTGCCGACCATGCATATCAGCAATTCAGCATATCCTGAGTTGGATGGTACGGCCGGTGTCATATATTTTGCTGCTAGTTAAGTCCTGTTTTGTGGAATAAAACTATTAGTTAATGAGAGTTCCATTTGTATTTAAACGCTGTTATATACAAGTGTTTGTTATGGTATGGCAACTTTTTCAAGAAGAGAGAGAAAGTGTCTAGGTACAATTACCAACTCTATATGATTTACAAAATTAAATGAAAATATATAAGAATAGATCTTTCATTTTATTTTACATGATATGGTAGTCTTAAAAACAACAAATAAAACTCTCCATTGAGAATGACCTATATGTTAAAACCATTTTTCCTTTCATGATTTAAGGTTACTAGCTAGTTACTACTCCCTCCATCCCAAATTATAAGACATTCCAACTTTCTTGAAGAGTCAAAATCATTTCAAGTTTGACCAAATTCATATAATAAATAATAATATCTATGATACCAAATAAGTATAATTAAAATCTTTATTAATTATATTTTTATAGTACATCATAAATCTTTGTAATTTTTTATATAACTTTGGTTAAATTTTAGATGTTTTGACTCTCTAAGAATATTGGAATGACTTATAATTTAGAATGGAGGAAGTACCAAACATGTAAATGCATTGTAATAAAATGTAGAGCTCAGAGATTTGTTCAACAACGGCTCTGAGGGATTTACCCAGTAAAGAAAGGATATTAAACGTTCTCCCCCTTGGCCTACTCACCCCCTAAACCCCCACGCTAGGGGGGAATACTCCGAGACTCTTCCCTCCCCAAGCGGAAAGGGTATCTGTCTTGGCTTAACCTTTGATATAGCCCACCTTTCTCCAATATACTTTCCTCCTGGGAGAAAAGTATATCTTACCCTATAGTATTATACCTAGCTTAGCTAAAGATTATGAGTAAGAATATCTATCTCATAGAGTCTCCCCCCCCCCCCACCTCGAGAGAAAGCTCTATCTCTCATAAAAAAAATATATTTCATTACTAGAAGTAAAAGAGAAGATATTAAACGTATTCTCTAGAACCGGATCCACCCCCTAACCCCCTGCCTAGGGGGAATACTAATCTTAGATAAGGTTCCCTCCCCGAGAGGAAACTTTATCTCAATTGAAAGACAAGACCCTATTTATAGCTCTCTCCTCTCCTAACCTATTTTGGATACACTTTGATTTTTTTTTACTACTTTCCAATAAGAATAGTATACTTATTTCAATATATAGAGGACATAACCTTTTGAATAATATCACAGCTAAGATGTTATACATCTTGGAATTAAAGTTTCCATCGTCGCTTGATGCATCTTTGAATCAGACTCCATACCGCGCTGGACACGTATTGTTGTAACTTGTGTGAACATGGGTTATAATTTCATGTTATATATGGGACATCAAAAGTGTGAGGACCTCGTGGGAAGTAAAAAAAGAAAGACAGACAAAATAATCAATGCTATCTTAATTTAATATTAGGTATATACTAGAATGATATCACATAACGGCTTGCATCAGTTCTAGTCAAAATTGTACAATGATCAATGGAAGGATAAAAAAAGGATAATAGAACATTATATTAAATCATAAGATGATGATGCAATATCAAAACAAATAGCATGATGTGAATGCCTTATATTTTGATAGATTGGAGATAGCAATGGCACATAGTGGTAGATAGTGTTTTGGATAGTTTTTCACTTAGTGGGTGATGATATAATGTACTCCCTCTGTCCCAAAATAATTGTTTCCTTCGCTTCCCGACAAATAACTTTGAATAATTTTATATAAAAATATTGATATTTATGATACATAAGTAATAACGTTAGATAGATCATTGAATCTATTTTCATAGTAAATTTATTTGGATATACAAATGTTGCACGTATTTCCTATAAATCTAGTTAAATTTATGACACAGAAACCAAAAACAATAGTTATTTTGGTACAGAGGGAATAGATGGTTTTAACAATTAGTGGTAGATAACATGGATATTGAAAATCAATAGAGCGTGATGTGACATTTAGTGATGATGTCAATAGCTCGCATATTGTGATTGAGAGCTTGGGGTCAAGTCACGTGGATAGCTTGCATGTTGAGATTGAAAACAAGTGTGTTTTCTTTCACAAGATATATAGATATAGGGCTTGTTTGCATAGTCCAAACTTTGAGCTCGATATAGAAATTAGAGTTCATAAGATAATCACATTTAGGAATTTTTAGTCAGTGTAGTAGAAAAATGCTCCTCTCATCATCACCTTCTGTCGATGAGTCTTTTCTAGAGTCGAGGCTTGTTTGGCAAGGCCTCCTCTGAAGGAGCCGAAGCACTCTAGGAGAAACTATTTTTTGGCTTCATCTGCTGATCTATAAATGGCTCCTACTCCCAAAGCATTTGGTATAGATCTTTTGGCTCCTCCACAAAAGTTGTTGCTGAATCTAGAATCATAGCTATGCCAAAGAGTCCCTTAAAAGTTTGACGGCTCCATCTATAGTTGTAGTCTTGTAGAGAAGTTAGAGCTAAAACCGTGCAAACAACCTTGTAAAATAGAGAACAAATAGTTACATAATTACCCAACCACATGTCTTCAATGTGCAACAGATCCTAATAGTTTAGGGAGCTAAAAACTTTTAGAGTGTAGTTATGCCAACTCTATTATCTTAAAGCTAGAACCGTCTTTCCTGTGTACAAAGCATAACACAATTTTATTTTTACATAGAAGAGTCATTGTTCCTAAAATATAATTAGACACAGTACAAGTCTTACAGTACCCAATGGCAGCAAAATGTGACTTCGGTTAGGTATAACTAGCAACAGGGGATTGTTTGCTTGGTGGCATAGGATTTTTACTTGGGCCAAGCAACAACGACCCTGTTTGGAATTCATTTCTCGCTCGTCTACCACAACAATCGAGTGAAACTCTGACAAAACGCCCCGCGGTCTCATTGGATTCTTCCGACCCCCACCCCATCCACCGAGAATGAACTGTGACCTTGATTTTTCGTAAGGCGGCTCGCACACCAAAGGTCGTGAAAGCATCTAGGCCCTAGAAGTTTTAGTGATTAACGGGGAATGCAAGAATATTATGACTAATGTGTGTTTTGCAGAGGTAAATTGAGTTAGGTCATAGTAATCGTGATTGATTGGACAACCATTGATTTTCATTCCCATTGGTGATTGTTATCGTTTTAGTTTTTAAAGGTTGGTGACAAGACTCAGAATGATCTAGGTCTAAGTGTCATTGGAGTTGAGAAACACTTAGAGTAGATTAGGAGCTTTGTTTTACATTTGACTGTGCTATTAAAGGGGGCTTGAATGGGTAGCTTGACTTAGGTGAGTCTAATATTTTAGGTGCAGTGCACACTTGTCAAACATAAGGTTGGACCTAAGATCAGTTGGAACAACTTCTATTTTCGATGAAATTTGATTTGAAGTTGTTTGGGGGTTACATGCACCAGACATTGGTGCACCTGGCACCGGACGCGTCCGGTTAGTGCAAGGTGACTAGAGTTAGCCACCGGGCGCACCCCCTGTGAGTCACCGGACGCGACGGTGAACTCACCTCACTCTTAGAACAACACCGGATGTGCCTGTGCATGGCGTCCAGTCGTTTCCAGTAAGAGTCCAGAGAGGTCAAAATGTGATTGTACGTGTCTAGTCACTACACAGAGAGATTCAAGAGAGGTTACGAAGTGACCAGACGTGTCCGGTCAGTATGCATCGGAGCGTCCGGTGCAAAGCGCTGACACAAAGAAACTATCCATTGGGCTAGCGATCAGACGCGTCCGGTCGTCACTTAAACAACAGAATTCAAATCCAACGGGTATGTTGGAGGTTGGGGGTATTTATACTCCTCCCATTGCTTCTCTGTATGAGTTTTGCTCATTTCATCAGCTGAGATACACTTGAAGAGTGTGTGAGAGAGCAAGGGCCCTAGTGAGGAATTGAGATTTGCTAATCTAGAGATTAGACACCTCATTAGTAACTAGAGAGTAGCAAGTGTGCATCCACTTATCTCAGTAGACATGTGTGAGTCAAGTGAGAGTTCTAGCTTGTTACTATTGTTGATCGACAATACCTAGACGGTTTGGTGGTGATCAAGAGCTTGGAGATCATCCGGATGCGATGGTGGATGACCCAAACCTTGTTGTGATCTGTTGTGGGTGATTCACCGAGCCGGAGTGACGAACAATTAGTTTAGAGAGAGCTCTTGGTCCTTGCACAGACCAAGGGGGAACAATACCCTTGCGCGGGTGCTCCAACGAAAATTAAAGGGAGTATCGACTCCTCGATACCTCGGTAAAACGTCGTCGTGTCAATTTTACTCTCTTTGTACTTCCAATTATTTCTAGGGTGATAGTTTTTGTGTCTCTATCTTAATTTCACACTTGGTAGTTACTTAGGGGTGATTTGCTTTTAGACTAGGACTTAATTTTTGTTTAGAAATGTAGAAAAATCCAATTCATCTTTTCTTGGACATCTTGATCCTTTCAGATCGTCCAGTATGGTCTTCGACTTTGGTCCCAAACATGTGTAACATCCTCTGGCCTAAGCCAAAAAAATGGACTCTTGAGTTTGTTGTCTGGGTAGGTAGCTTTCCTAAGGTCTTGTCCAAACAGGCCTGATGCACGTACGGTTCTTTAATTTGTGGTTGGGCGTGGTTTCATTTGTTGATAACGATCCTCCACTGCAGATTCAACGAAGAACAAAATCTGATCCTTATAGAGAGAGAAAAAAGATTCACGTGCTCGATCGAGAAGAGATGTACTACCTTATGAAAAGCACACTTTGCGTGTGTAGTCTAAAGCGCTTTAATTTGGTCAAGTTTCTCACTTGTTTGTAAACAGATCAAAAGGTACGGCGTCCCATCTCCCAACCTTTTTTTTTGCGTATGTAATCTACTGCTTCGTTCCAAACACACAAAAGTAAAAAAAAAATACTTGACGCTGAGAAAACTTCTTCTGAGATACTCCCTCCGTCCCTCCGTCCCTGAAAGAATGGATTTCTAGATTTGTTATAAGTCAAAAATTTTAAACTTTGATCAAATTTCTAAAATAAAATATTAAAAGTTATAATATTAAACTAGTATCATTAAATTTATCTAAGAACATATTTTTATATGGTGTTTATTTTAAGTCATAGATGTTGTTACATTTTTCTATAAAGTTAGTCAAAGTTAAAAAAAATGACTGACACGGATTTTAACAATTGATTCTTTTGGAGACAGAGGGAGTATTTTTTTTGCATGGGTGGGAGTAGGGAGTCCTGTAGTTCGTCGCATGGTAGCTCTCCTACCATGCTGTTCTACGTGCAAGTTTGATACACAAAGTTAATTAGTTTTCTTTAAACGCCACAAGGTAAAATAATTATAGTGTATACAATCTCTGCGCTCCTGATGACATTAGCTAATATAATAAAAGTTGTATTATGTATGTACACTGCGCCTGGCTAAATATCTGAACCCTCCGTGGTGCGCACCTCGTCATTCACATGACGAAACGTACAATATACAAAGGCACGGCGGCGCCACGGTTCTTCTAAATTCAGACCTAATTTCTTAATTTGTCTATAGCATAAGTTAATTAGTTTTCTTTAAACGCCACAAGGTAAAATAATTATAGTGTATACAATCTCTGCGTTCCTGATGACATTATCTAATATAATAAAAGTTGTATTATGTATGTACACTGCGCCTGGCTAAATATCTGAACCCTCCGTGGTGCGCACCTCGTCATTCACATGACGAAACGTACAATATACAAAAGGCACGGCGGCGCCACGGTTCTTCTAAATTCAGACCTAATTTCTTAATTTGTCTATAGCATCATGTATAGATCGAGCACTAGTTTTGTGTTTGCCTATATATATGCACGTCACGTCGCACTAGTTTTGTGTTTGCCTATATATATGTGTTTGTCTATAGCGTGATGCTAAGCAAATTAAAAGCATATTTAGACAAGCCACAATGTGCCGGTGCTTCAAAACGTCATGTCATTACCGATGCTTCACTTTCATATAAACTACAATGTGTCAATGCCCCAAGACCGATAAACAAATATTACTTTCTTCTCTCCCCTCATAACTCTTGTTAGATCTTCATTTCATTTACAGGTGGGACCATCTATCCCTTTTCAAAGCAAGCATAGGTGCATCTACTTTCCTCGATGTCAAAGTTTTCGATGCCAGAAATGTTTCCTGCAATGGGCAAGCATCGATGCTGAGTCCAAAAAACTAGTTTCAGGCATCGGTATTTTACTACGGTGTAGGTAGTCTTAAGAAACCGGAAAATGAACTGAATTGCACGCGCTCCGTACGGTTCCGTAAGAAGAGAGATAGGTCATGGCCGGTGCGACGCCACGAACTAAACCGTTAACCCTCCAGAAATTCTACTGCATTATATATAATAATATTTATAATTAGTAATGTTATTATATATATAATAGTAATATTATTATGTACTAACTCTATTTTAAATTATAATCCGTTTAATTTTTTTTATTCGAAATTTGACAATTTGTCTTATTCAAAAATTTGTATAAAATATATATTTTTTGTTATGACTTATTTTAATAATAAATTCTTTTCTAGAATAATTTAAATTTGACCATATTTACACAAATTTTTTGAATAAAATGAGTTATTAAATTTGGTGTAGAAAAGGTGAAATGAATTATAATTTATAACGGATGGAGTACGAGTGAAAGCTGGCTGATAGATAATGAAAACGCCACAGATTACCTCATTGATCGTTGAACCCCGTTGAGCTGAGGCAATGACGCAGCATATATGCAAGCCAAACAGAGGCGCCCGCACTAGGACGCTACTGACCGCAGAGAGAGAAAGGAAATGAGGTTTTGCGTTTGTTTGTGTGGCACTCGTGCTCCGGGCTTCGTGCACTGCGATTAGCCGTCAGTTTTTCTTTCTTTTTGACAACAATTAACCAACAGTTTGGTCGCCGTTCACCGCGTGCGTATATAGAAGAGTTGACACGATCGAGCCCCGCGCGGGCGGTGGATGGATCCCATATGCATCTCACTGGATCAGGATCGGGACATACTAACATAGGCATGGGCATGTGGTTAGGAGCGAGAGCTGAGCTTGTCGTCTCTCCGTCCATCGGCTCATAGATCATATCTCATTAATTGTATTAATTAGCCTCTCCTCCCATGTGATATGATCGTCATGACGATAGATAATGTGCTGATTACCTTTTTTTTCCCTCCAATTGACTCCTTACCGAACGCAAACCTTGCATAATTTTCTCCATGTGTATGTGCAAATCACAAGTATATATAGTACTCCGTATATTCGTCCTCGTGCATGGTAGATATATTTGATTTTTGAACGTCTAGCTGCGTCTGCTTGATTAATTAGTCAGCGGATATGATATGACGTACATTGCATAGATAATTCATAATATAACGGAGGACAATAAAGATGGCATGTGTTTCAAAACACAAGAAAACGGACGGCATATATATATATATATTATATATATATATATATATATATAAAATATATATATATATATATATATATATATATATATGTATATATTGTCACGATGATTCCATATATAGAATTTACGCTCGTATATCTCTTCCCGATCTATAACAATATATGTGTGTGTGATTTTTTTTTTAAAACAAATACGTGATACATGTATGCATGATCAGTGGCACCTTACGTACGTGCATACAGAGAGGCGGTACGAACAGCTTCTTCAGTTACGTCGCACGCACGCACATACACGATATATCGAATCACTGGATCGATCAGTTGGATATACTTATATCACGCCGCAGCTATAAAGCAAGAACCGTTGGATGATATGTACTTGTAGCTAGCTCAATCAGCATCCCCAGGCTATAAGGCATCAGAAGGCGAGGAAGAAGCGCTTGTTGGTCCGGCTCCTGCTGTGGCCGGCGCGTCCGATGGAGTCGGCGGCGTCGAGGTTCTTGGCGATGAGCTTGCGCGCCTGGCGGCTCCGGATCTCCACCCGCATGCTGTCCGTCTTCTCCACCTTGTCGTACCCCGCCGCCGCCTTCCTCGTCGTCGCGCTCGCGCCCCTCTGCCTGTTCCCGCCGTTGCCGGCGCCGGCGCGCAGCCTGGACTTGATGCCGTCGACCAGACGCCCCAGCTGACCCATCATCACCATGGGCGATATGACCGGTCTGCTAGCTGGTGGGCAGCAGAGAACGGGCAAGGAGGAGGAGGAGGAGGAGGAGGAGGAGGAGGAGGCGAAGCTGGAGCGGATGGAGGAACGCTGCAAAAGACCGGCCGGCCGGCCGGCCGGCACACCGCGCACGGGGAGACTAGTAGTAGACAGGTAGGAGAGACACGGGGCGGTAGGCAGCAGGTCTGTTGTACCGAACGGACGGACTACCGGTTCTGGTTGTATTTATGGCGACACAGGACAGGACAGGCACACACTCAGTTAGAGCTCCATCATGCATGGGCCCAGGGTGACAGAGAGAGGACTCCGCAAATCTCCTCCTTTTCAATCAATTAAAAAAAACCTCTCCGTGCATGTGGTGGCCAGAGGTCACAGCTGAAAATTGAATACAAAAGGGGCTTTAACAAAGCCGGAATTAGTATATATATTATATATATACATACATACAGTAGAACACAATACACTAGAGACGACGGTTGACGAAACGAGTTACGTGATCGCGAAAGAGATGCGGCTACTATTGAAAAATTGATGAAGCCGTTGCTGCGTTGCGTGAGGAATATTGGGTTGGCCGGTTGCGGTCAGACGGGTGCGTCCAACTCCAATCCATCCGTACATTTTCAATCGCGGACAACCGTATCTCCATCCACTCATCAGATCCAAAAAGTCTCAACGAGCGAGCAGAATTATTATTGCGCCTCCGGCCTCCGTTTCCGTCTTCCTTCCGACTTGATTTTTAATGAGAGAAGGCCGTTCCATTTCAATCGCCGAAAATCCGGGATCTTGCTGACGCTCGTATATTTCGTTTGGATGGGTGGGTCGGTGTATCCTTCAACGATTCCACCCTCGTCCTGTACACTGTCCTTGTCCAGAGCGGCGGCGGCAGCATATGTACGGTATATTTGGTTCAAAAAAGATCCAGATGAGTTCAGACGCGAACACAAGACTGTTTGGTACGATCGCAACTCCCAACCGTACACGTATATAGAAGAACAATCGCATGGTTACCTGGGGACGGTCAAGTCGGACAACTGTGTGGCTACAAGTGAGTAAGTGACACTCCGGTGGCGGTGGGTATGTATGGCTCCGGAGCCAAAGCCAAGGGCTGATTCTTACGTGGATTGTGGGCATCCGCTGCACGCAGATTGCATTTGGCTGGCTCTAGGGACTATTGTTATTAGTTAGATCTAAAGACAAGAGAACATTAGGAGCAGATGTGACCTCAAGGTGGCCACGTTAGTGAATCGAATGCCTGACGTTGAGTTCCTGTAGATATTATTAATCACAATGGCCGGCTCATGGCACCACCAAGCCTGCAGATGGAAACGTGCAGGAGGAGGCAAACGTTACCCGTGGTTGCTGCTGGTGCAGGGCGTGCTCCAACTCTCTGTCCCTTTTGTGACGCCGCATCCTTGCCGGTGTACGAGCACACTTGGTGATGCCAATATGTCGTTGCCGCCATAGGAACGCACTCGGCGATGCCAATATGTCATACTCCCTATCTCCCATTTTAGAGGTTGACTGGTGTCTGCATTCACTATCTTCTCCTTGTATATGAACATACGTGGCATCTAGACTCAAAGCATCTTAGCTACACCAGGTTTGAATCTACAACGACTATTAATATAGGGTGAAGTAAGTATATATGCAGTAATAGTTGCTCGTTTAGTGGACAAGCTGGTAATAGATAAATTAATCTAAAACTTAGGGGGGGGGGGGGGGAGCTAAGCTCTCATTTCGTAGTCTGCTTTATTGGTGCAATAGTTTTTTTATGGCTCCAAGCTTTTACCCATTGACCTAAATGTAAATTGTCTTGCTGAACAACTCCTCAAGGTAACGTGGATAAGATAAGGGTAAAATGTCCCTAATTCATTTCTATTCTCTCTTCCTTTATTTTTTTCTTTCGTCTATTTCTCTTATCCTCTTTTTCATCTAACTACGAAGATCGACGAAGCCCGACAAGTGCTCAAGATTTGGTTAGCTCCAATCTGCTCTCTAACTCTTAATCACACAACCCAACATATATTCACTCACTAAGCACTTCACTCTCACAAAAAAAGGGTTGGGAGAGCTCTCAAATGGCTTTGGACAGGTTTGAGAAGTTCTGGAGCTTCAGCAACCCAGCCAGGAGCGCGTGGGGCAAGTATATATAGCCACCCCACTCAAACTAGCCGTTAGGATTCGAAAACTAGTCGTTTTGGCTGTACGAGGGCGGCACCTCCGCCCTATAAGTGCGGCACTACCGCCCTCCCAGAGACAGCAAAAGTCACCCCACCAAAATAGTTATAACTTTTAACTCCGAACTTTGTTTTTTATGATATTGGACATTTCAGAAAGCTTGTTTTGAGGGCTATCCAACCCAATAGAGAACAAATCCAAGATCAACAAGTTCAGGTGCAGTTCTAAGTGTTTTCTCTCATGTTAGCACTTGGGTTTGGTTAGTTTGAGCACTTGAGACTTGTCTATCATTCGTATTGCAGCCTCCTCGATAGTACGACATACCTATACTCAAGATCAATGGAAAATAACTATTTTAAACACTTGAGTTCTCAATGTCTTCATATGTCATTTCTTCTCAATATTGCTTCATAGGGAGATGCAACTATCTTTGTCTCTTCTCTTTGAGCAAACATACCTTGAGCATGTGACTCGAACCATTTCCATACATGTTAGTTTAGCTCATGGCTTCAAGTCACTTCTACTAATGATGTGATCCTCAATACAATATGACTCATCATAGCTCGATTAGTACCTCAACTCAAAGCAAGTACTCTCTTCTTCACCTTAGCCATAGTACCTCGGTCTCTTTGACCTTCACCTTTGCTTAGTATCTCAAAGCCCTTTTCTTGTTACCTTCACCTTATTAAGCCATACTCAGGTCGCATCATATAAAGCATCCATTGAACAATTATTTCTTCAATATTGTGGTATTTGCTTGAATATCTTCTAGATATAAATATTGAGATCAATCAAGCTTCAGTTTGACTCAAATAGAGACATATATGGATCAATATCAATATGGTCAAGCCAATTCACGATTCCTTAAATCCTCTTCATTTTGGCTTGACACTCCTATCACTCACTTCAATCTATATCTTCATACTTCTAGCTTGATCATACTAATGCAAAGTGATTTTTCAAATCTTTGTCCATACAAGCAAACCAAAGTAGAGATCATCTTGTATTCATTATACATTGACTCCTTTGTCATTTGACCTTTGCTTGGTGTTCTCACTAATGCACTCTTGATTCATTCTTCAATCCTTGATCAATGTTAGTTCACTATCAACTCTTCTTGTTCATGCAAAGCAAGCCAATATAGAGACCAATCCAAAACTATCAACTCAACTCATGTCTCATTTGCTATTTGTCAAGTATGTTTTCTTTCACATGATACTATAATATCCCACAACATAGAAGTCATTTCATTGATTCCATTTGTATTGTTGTCTTCTGCTTAAACTAGATTGTTTTCATAATCTTCCAATACAACAATACACAATTTAACCTCCATTTCAACACTATGTGGAATACTAAGTTTACTTTTCTTGTTGAACCTTTGATACACTTTGCAAACTAGTTAGACCTTTAATGGTGTTGTTAATCAATTCGCTAAAACCCACTAAAGGGCTAGATGCACTTTCACATTGTTGACGGGAGCCACATGCCTGCGTTTGGCATGCAACTAGAAGAAGCATCGCTAACGGTCAGGGTCGTGCTTTCTTTGACGCGCCACATCACCCTCTAGTTGTTGATCCTCCCCTCTTTGTCCTTCCGGTGCGGAGGTAGCTCCCGTGATGATGACAGTGACACAGATTGAATTTCAAAGGGTTTGGCACATTTCTTTGCCACCTAGAAACGCCACATTGGTAAAAAAAAATGCCCGCATATCAAGTATGAGTTTGTGGTGTACCACTTAACAAGTTTAGGGGGGCATGAAATGCATTTTTAAAATTCAGTGGCCTATATGTACCACTTAACAAATTTAAGGGGTCCGAAATGTATTTTCAAAGTTTAGGGGCTTATATGACTTACAAGTTCAAGGGTCTCGGTGCATTTAACTCAAACTTATAAATAGAGAGAGTAAATTAGAAGTTGTTAGAGATGATTTTTCTCTCATCTTTTTAAAACCAGGATTAGGAGAAGGTTTACCCGTTTAGACAACTATATGAGATGCTCTACAGTATCTTTTCCGTTCGGAAAAACTGGCGCGCCAAACATTCACAAAACCATCGAGCCCTAAAACACTGAATGAACGAATGAATAAAGGGAACCTGTAATTCACGAGCGGGCCGAGGCCCAACAGCGCATCTAGAGCCCTCTCCAGCCGGCTTGGGGCAATCGATCCACCAGCCAATCACCCAACCGGTCTCCTCGTGCTCGAAGCCTCGAACTCGAACTCGAAACCAAACCAACCACCATCTCCTCGGCGGCTCCTCCCGCCCTCCCTACCACCATGGCGGCCGTCGCGCCTCCGCCCGACAACCTGGACCCGCCGCCGGCCACTCCCCCACCCTCCGCTCCTGCCGCCACGCTCACCCCGCCTCCCGCCGCCGCCACCTCCACTCCGCCAAACCCCGCGACGCCCGCCCCCCTGGCGCCTAGCCCAAACCCTAACCTGCCCCCGCCCCTGCCCCCGCTTCTACACCTCCGCAGGCTGTCGCGCCGCCGATGCCTCCAGCGCCGGTCTCCTTCGCCGCCACCTTCCGTCCACTCGGTGCCCCGGCGCCACCGCCGCAGCACCAGGTCCCGCAGTACGGCGCTGTGCCGCCGAACCCAGGCTACCCGATGCCGCAGCCGATGCAGCCGCCGGGCATCCCCGTTGGTATGCCGCCGGGCGCCATGCGGCCGCCGGCCATGTACGGACCGCCCCAGCCGGGAGCATACATGCCGCAGCAGGGCGCTGCAGTCCCCCATCCCGGTGGGTCCCTGATCTCCAACTCCGTTAACCTCTGCGACACCGCGACTTGGTATTAGTTAGTTAGTTAACGACGACGAATCTATGCCTGGCCCAATATTTTGTATCTGGTGTTATTTCTCAAGTCTGAACCTTTCAAGGTGTACCATGAGCTGCGATGTTGACGATCTCTTTGCGGGTTTTGGGAGAATTGAGAGGATTTGTGCAATGGACCTGGGCAGGGTTTTGGTTAGCGTTTAGAGGTGTGCTGCTAGTGCTTTAGAGTTAGAAAAACTGGGATCCGCTCGCTTGATAACGATGATCGGATATTTCTCTGCTACAGCGGTGGTCGTGCCAGCCATTACTCCCCACAGCGAGAGGTGCCGGCTCATGTTTGATTCTGCAGCTCTAACTGAAGCTCTAGATCATTTGCTCCCTCACTGAGTGTGGTATGCCGAATGTTTGAATTTGAACTGGTTTTGTTTACATTGTCTAATTGATTTACATGCTTTAGCTCGTCTCATTGCTTAATTAGGCTCAGTTTCTTTATGTACTTAGATGCTTCAGCTCTGGGTTGTTCCAAAAACTTGCTAAGGTATCATGTTTTTTTTACTGCTGTTTAATTTTCATATGCCGGCTATATCTCTTTTTCTGGTTTCATATACATTTCTTTATTGATAAGAAGTGTAGAGTAGTGACATATTTGCCTGAGCTCTTATTACCTGAGTAGTGCATTGCAATGGTGTGAGCTATACCAAGTATCTCAAATAACCAATACAAGTATGTTATCCTGTCCATGAGGTTGAGAGGTAAGGCCAGCTTTGCTTAGCTCCCTTTTCATTTGAGCAAGATATTGCGTCAGTCAATATTCACTTTGTTATTCTGAACTGGCAAGATATTGCTTATCTATTCAGTCAGCTCTATTTGTTTATGGCTTTCGATTTCTTCTGTTTATACACGACTACATTCTCTGATTCTATATGTGTTATGATGTTTCTATATGTGTTTTACTTCGTGGGTATACTTACTAATGTGGTTGCATAGGTGTCGTTTGTCTGTCTCTGCAGGAATTCGTTATACTACACTGTATCCTATGGTTCGTCCAGGTTTTGTTCCACGTCCAATGCCGCCACCTGGTGTTGTGCCAATTCAACGACCACCAATAATTTCTGGGATCCGGGCTATTCCTCCTTTGGTAGCCCTAACTGCCCGGCCACCTGCTCCAGCTGTTACGCTGTCTGATAAACCGCCAACCGCAGTTTATGTTGGCAAAATTGCCCCAACAGTAGATAATGATTTCCTTCTATCACTTCTTCGGGTATGTCTTCTTTTCTCCTATATGTTTTTTTAGATGTATGTATGGAAGGGTTGATTTGTTTCCTTTATTAGTACCATTTCTATTTGTAATTTAGTATGTACTCCCTCCACTCTAAATTATAAGTCATTCCAAAAATCTTGGAAAGTATCTCAAGTTTGACTAAAATTATAGAGAAAATTATGAAGGGTTTATGACATCAAATAGGTATGCTATGGAAATATAATTGATGAAGAATCTAATGATACTTAGTTGGCATCATAAATGTTATTATATTATCATATAGATTTGGTCAAACTTGAGATGCTTTGACTCTTCATGATTCTTGGAATGACTTATAATTTGTGATGGAGGGAGCAACTCTTTACTGTAGAAAATTCTGTCTAATGTTGGACCATGTTCAGCTTTGTGGACCTGTCAAGAGTTGGAAGCGTGCCAAGATCCAAGTAATGGAAAACCTAAAGGTTTCGGGTTTTGTGAATTTGAATCTGCTGAAGGCATCCTTCGTGCGACACGGCTTCTCAACAAATTGGGCATTGATGGTCAGGAACTAGTGGTATGTATGATTGCCTCTGTCTTAGGTCTCAACTTCATTGGTGAAAAAAATGTGTGTTAGCATTTAGTTTTTGTTTTTGGTAGAGCTGGCTGTGACATGGGAAATGACAACTGTTTGCATGTAGTTGTTTAGCTTGCATATTCAATATCTGTTGCTCAAAATTAGTAATAGTCCATCATCAGTTCATGATCATGTTGTGGCTTCCTTTTGGATTGGTTCAAGGGGCAACTTTGAGATACTAAAGTTCATGTTGAAAATGGATCAGAATGGATAGTGCCTTCACCATATTTATTTCCAGATTTTAAAACAAATACAAATACGGTTTCGCATATCATCAGATACCGACACCAATCAAATGTTATACAAATGCTTATTGCTTTAGTACTATACTTGAGCCTAGAAGTTTTCCATAATATATTACTATACGAATGCTCATTGAGTTAACCTTTCTTCATCCTGTCAAATACACTGTTAATTTTCATCAGGTTCTTAAACTAATGATAATTCTATATAATGCATCTGTTCCATTTTCTGATACCAGATTAATATAAATGATGCTACCAAGGAGTATCTGAAGAAACATGTTGAGGGAAAGAAGATAGCACAAGAGAAGGCAAAAGAAACAGAAGATGCAAGCGCTGATGGAACTACAGCTGTTGCTGAAAATGAATCAGCAAAACCTGTCCCTGATGAATCCGATAAGGAGACAGGAGATGCTGGAGATAAGGATAATGAAGAGAACACTAAGAAATTTGGGATTGTTACTGATGAAGACTCTCAAGCTGATAAAGATGTCGCAGAAAAAATAAGCAATATGATTCAGGAGTGGTTAAAGACTAGACCGCCACCCCCACCTCCACCTCCACCAGTTCAACCATCTGCTGATAGCTCTGGTGTAGATAAGGCAAAATATGGTACTGAGTTCTCCTAACTATGGTTACTTCATTTTGCCCAATAATAGCATTTCTCTTCAATTTATTTTATTGCAATTGCAGATTCTGATGATAAGAAAGATGCTGACACTGATAAAAGGGCAGTTAATGAAACTGAAAGATCTGAAACTGCCTCTCCTGATAGGAGGAAGGATAGAGATCACGATAAGGATAGACGGGACAAAGATCTTGAAAGACATGATCGTGAACGGGAACGTGAAAGAGTACGGAGGGATAGAGAGAAGGATCATAAGCATAGAGAAGCTGATAGGCTATACAGGGATTGCCTTAAGGAGTGGGAATCTAGGGAGAGAGAGAAAGAATATCAGAGATATAGTGAAAAGGAGAAAGAAAGAGATAGAGAACATAACCGCAAAAGGGAGGTCCTGAAGCAGGAAGATGAGAGCGATGAAGAGGATAATAGGAAAAGGAAGCGAAGGAGCAGTAGCTCACTTGAAGATAGGAAAAGGAGGAGGCAACGTGAAAAGGAGGAAGATTTGGTAGATAAAATAAGGGAGGAAGAGGAAATTGCAGAAGCAAGGAGGAGGGCTGTAGAGTTGCAACGGCAAGCAGATGAAGCAGCTGCAGCGGCGGCTGCAGCAGCTGAAGAGTCTGCTACACTTATGGAGGTTGATGGTGACGACGAAAAGGAAACAGATGCACAAAACAAGTCGGCTGTTCTGGAGGCTGATAACACCCTGAGCTTTGCTAATGGTGCTGGTGCTGGTAAGGGTGATTGTCTTTTCTGAGTCTTATCACATTTCCATGTTCCATTTTCATCCTTTTCTTTTTTTCTCATTGGCCAGGTGGACTTGTTATGGAAAATAACGGTGAGGAAACAAGCATGGCACCTGGTCAAATCGCAGATATCAAGCAAAACAACAATGTCCCTGCAAAGAAACTGGGTTTTGGTTTGATAGGCTTGGGTAAAAGGACATCTGTTCCATCAGTTTTTGCTGAAGAGGATGACGAAAATAATGTTGATAAAAGCATAAGACCTCTAGTACCTATCGATTACTCCAATGAAGAATTACAAGCTGTACAGGCTAATTCTTCTACTGGGGCAAATGTTGCAGCAGCTGCTGAGTTTGCCAAGCGCATCTCAGTTTCTAACTCAAAGGAAGAGAAGGCTGAGGCTGAGAAGGATAGGAATAGGAGATCCAGTGAAGGTCGTCCTAGTGATGAGCGAAGAGAGAAGCTACATGATCGTGAGAAGGATAAGCCCAAGTCAGAGAACAAGAAGATTCTGGATGCAAAGCAATTAATTGATATGATCCCAAGGACGAAGGAAGAGCTTTTTGCCTATGATATAAACTGGGCGACATATGACAAGGTGAAATCAAATTCATTAACTTGTATTATTGTTAACTTGGAAGCTGAATAGTGTTGTGTTCTTTCATCTGTTCTCAAGCTTTTTTTCACTACTTAGCACATGCATTGTTTTTTGTTTTTAATATGACTTTGTGTTGGGCTAATTAACCAAATAACAGCTGGTGCTGTATCCATGAGTGTCTGGTTTGCATAAATTTGTAAATTACTCTAAAATATGTGCTCATGATCCAGTTGTCTTCATTCTGCCCATGATTCATGACCAATTGATTAAGCATTGGCTGTTAAATTACCATGGAAGTTGAAACACATTTTTTGTTTCTTGCCCCTTGTATGTGTTATTATCCAATTTATCTTGTTGCACATGTATCTCTTTTCATCTATTTGACATTATGATTTGTTCTTTTCTTGGTGCAGCATGAGTTGCATGAGAGAATGAGGCCTTGGATTTCAAAAAAGATTATTGAATTTCTTGGTGAGGAGGAATCAACTTTGGTGGACTATATTATTTCCTGCACCAAAGACCACGTTCAGGCAGAAAAGATGCTAGAGCTCCTACAGTCGATTTTGGATGTTGAGGCCGAGATGTTTGTCCTCAAGATGTGGAGGATGCTGATATTCGAGATCAAGAAAGTCGAATCTGGACTATCGGGAAGAGCAAAGTCATGAGGCTAAGCCTGTTCACCTTGTATGACCTTTGATTTACATTACTCATCAACTGTGATCACGCTTGTAAGGTCATACTGTACTACAAGCATCAAAAACCATTTTTAGTGCCGCTGGTTCATGGTTTTGATTTTACTCTTCCCTTGTAGAAATGTATACGAGAATCAATGAGATACTGTGCGTAATTTTTTTGATAGATTGCATAAATGTGTTTGGCGCAGTTCACATGCGTCAACATCCTGCTTATGCTTAACCTGTTATCTGGTGAACGTAATTTTTTTTGATAGATTGCATAAATGTGTTTGGTGCAGTTCACATGCGTCAACAGCCTACTTATGCTTAACCTGTTCTCTGGTGAAGGATGATGAATGCCAATGCTAGCAGTAGTAACACGTAATCCCTAATCATACATCTTGTGTGTGCAAAAACTCTTAGGGCAGCTGCAATGGTTAGAGCTAAGTTACTAACTAGTAGATGACTTCTTCAATAGTGCTAGCACGTAACTTTTGATATGGATAGCTTCACATGACATTTTTATATAATTTAGAAATATGTGCAAGAGCTTAGCTTTTGATCAAAAGGTAATTTTTCTCTCTTTTATTAAAATATGAGAAAAATGTTTAAAGCTAGCTTAAAAGCCTTGTTAGAGCTGCTGTTAGAAGATATTAATATTTCATTTTTTGTCTTATTCGTTTGGCTTATCAATCACCGAAACAATGTTATTTTCTCACAATAAAACAACCAAAAACACCATCAATCAGTTTATCAGCCACCGAAACGATCACTCGAGTTTGCTTCTCTACTTAACCAGTATCATGGAGCTGCTCTTAGCTGCTGCTGTGCGATAAATCTGTAGTTTCTTGCTTGGTTCATTGTGTTGCGTTGTCTTTTGAGCTTGTCTCTAAGCATGTGTTTGGGTTTGGACACAACACTAGTGATGGGATATTCCATTCCTCATTAGAACCACTCCTAGAGTCGTAGACGTATGATGACTGTCCATCCTAGAATCGTAATTCTTTCAAAGATCAAGACGTGGAACTATATTAAACACACCTGGAGTCTACGCGGAACTAATTAGTGGCACTTTCTAAATAGTCTGGTAGCAACTACTCGGCCTATTTGCTTGGTTGTTTTTTGGCTGATAAGCCACGGCTGATGCTGTTTTGACTGTTTTTCTGTGAGAAAAAACACTGTTTCAATGGCTGATAAAACGGCTGATAAACCAAGCGAACAGGGCGACTATTCCTTCTTTCGTACAATACAGGTTTGTTCATCGCGCAATCAATTAAATAGTTAGAGCAACTCTAACGGTTTTGTAAATGGACTTAGCATTCTTGTTTTTACAAAAAAAAGTCTAAAAATCTACTATCCAACGGTTTGACGTTTGACAAATGGGGTTGACATTTTTATTAACTTGGCAAACACCGAGTGATATTTGGCATATATGTCAAACTGCGATTCGCTTGACAATCACCCAGTGTGCTACTCCCGCGGGATATTTCCCTCTCGCATGTACAATTTTTAGTTTTGCCAAGTGAATAATAGGAAACCGTTGGAGATTGACTTTTTTTACCTTTACATATGAGACTTGACAAATTTCTAATTTTGTCAAACAAAAAATACAAAACCGTTGGAGTTGCTCTTAGCTATACTTTTTTTTTCCATAAGGATACTCAAATCTGATAAGGTAAATAAATGTTGATATAAAACGTTGAAATGACCTTAAAAAATAAGAGCACATCGAAGATTGAATCGATCATCTTTTTTCCGACGTCCATTACTTGTCGAAATTTGAAGATCGCATTATGAAAACACCAAATAAAATGAACATCTACATACACCTCGTCAAATAAGGCTATGAAGACCAAAATAGTTACTCAAGGCTGACAACAAGATCTAGTATCTATGGAAAGAACATCTGCTGGAGGAAACCTTCTAGGAAGGCAAGTTTACAATCCTTCATCATCTGAAACAGTATATTGATGACGTTGGACCTTACTTAGAACAGACCGAAAGAAAAGATTGAGATCGCCACATTCAAAGGTAACCAACTGTTCCGTCTACAGAACACACCATATGCCATAATGCTAACATGTGAAGAAGAACAACACATCTGACGAACCAAACTAGAACTGATGTTTCGTCGATGTTAGATCGTACGTCATTGAGGTAGGGAGTCTTGAGAGACATAGTGAGCTATATACTTCCTTCTATATTTATTTTTTTGAGGGCGTTTTAAATGTAGAAAATGTCTTTCTATTTTTTTTAAGGAAAATGTCTTCCTAGATGAATGTAGACATATCATTCTAGATTAATGTAGACCTCATTGGGCGATATTGTGTCTTAGCCCATGTTTTTTTTTGACGGCCCGGCCCATCACTCCCGACCTTGTTCGCCGCGCAAGTTGCCTCGTGTCTCCTCTCCTCCCTCTCCCTCCGCTGCACAACCTCGCCGCCGCGGCCGACATTGATAAAGCCCTAAACGGCTAAACCCACATCTCTCTCTTCTCTCCTCCCTCCCTTCTAGGTACTTCCCACCCATGGCTCGCTTAACCCCTGCCAAGTCCAAATCCACCCGGAAGCCCAAGGCCTCCTCCTCCTCCTCCATGGACGCCGCGACGGAGCCGGACGCGATGTCGCCGCGGCGGCCGAAGCGCGAGAAGTCGGCGGGCGGCGGCAACAAGAAGTCCAAGTCGGGCGGCAGCAAGAAGGCCAAGTCCGGAGGGTTCGAGTCGCTGGGTCTCTGCGAGGAGGTGTACCGTGGGGTGCGCCACAAGGGGTACCGGGTGCCCACGCCGATCCAACGCAAGACCATGCCGCTCATACTCGCGGGCGTCGACGTCGCTGCCATGGCCCGCACGGGCTCCGGGAAGACCGCCGCGTTCCTGGTGCCCATGCTGCAGCGCCTCCGCCGCCGCGACCCGAGCGCCGGCGTCCGCGCGCTCATCCTCTCTCCTACCCGCGACCTCGCGATGCAGACGCTCAAGTTCTCCAACCAGCTCGGCAAGTTCACAGGTGCGTGCTACCCCTTGTGCTCGTAGGCTCGTAGCCATGCCAATGTGCCGCTGTGCACGCTCTCAGTTTGTACATGTAGCAATCATGCTGTGAGTTGTGTTGTTTTACCAATTGAGATTTTCTATATGGCGCTCTCGAGATGCATAATTCAGTGGCTTATATTGGGCTGCTTTACTTGAGATAGCACTGCCTAGCATTTTGGGTATATTCCTGTGTTTGTGCCCTTTATGCAATGTTGGGTATCAATTTTTATGTTTTCTGGGTTTCACCTTCTCCGTTCGAAATGTTTCATTAATGTGGAGAGTAGTGACTTAGTTTTTTCACCCCTATTTTGTAGACCTAAGAACTAGCATAATTGTTGGTGGAGATAGCATGGAGAGTCAGTTTGAGGATCTGTCAGAGTGTCCTGATATCATAATTGCCACACCAGGCAGGCTCATGCACCATTTGAATGATGTTAAGGACATGACTCTTCGTTCAGTGGAATATGTTGTGTTTGATGAAGCAGATTCCTTGTTCAGCATGGGGTTCGCCAAACATTTGCATGATATTCTGAAGAAGCTAAGTGATACACGACAAACATTGCTCTTTAGTGCCACTTTGCCGAGCGCCCTTGCAGATTTTGCAAAAGCTGGTCTGCGTGATCCACACATTGTGAGGCTCGACTTGGACAAAAGGATCAGTCCTGATCTCAGGCCTGTGTTCTTCACACTGCGCCAGGAAGAGAAGCTTGCTGCCTTACTGTATTTGGTCAGGGAGCGCATCAGCTCTGAGGAGCAGACAATAATTTTTGTTTCAACCAAGCATCATGTGGAGTTCTTGAATATTTTGTTCAGAGAAGAGGGTTTAGAACCTTCCCTATCCTATGGTGCTATGGATCAGGAAGCTCGTATGATTCATATTTCAAAATTCAGGGCAAGGAAGACCATGCTACTTATTGTGACAGATGTTGCTGCAAGGGGCTTGGATATTCCATTGCTGGATAATGTAGTGAACTGGGACTTTCCTGCAAAGCCTAAGTTATTTGTTCATAGAGTTGGCCGAGTGGCTAGACAAGGTAGAATTGGAACAGCTTATACATTTGTCACTTCAGAGGACATGCCATTTTTATTGGACCTACATCTTTTCCTTTCGAGGCCTCTTAGACCTGCTCCAACAGAGGAGGAACTCCTAAAAGACATGGACGGTATAAATATGAAAATTGATGAAGCTATTGCAAATGGGGAATCAGTGTATGGGCGATTTCCTCAAACCGTCCTTGATCTTGCCTCTGATGGATTAAAAGAAGTTATTAGTGGATGTACGGAATTGATAGCATTAGAAAAGCCATGTGCTAATGCTTTCCGGCTGTATCTCAAGACTCGTGCGATGCCATCAAAAGAATCTATCAAAAGGGTAAAAGATTTGCCTCGTGAAGGTCTTCATCCAATTTTCAGGGATGTTCTCCGGTCAGATGAGCTTTCAGCTCTTGCATTCTCGGAACGCCTGAAATCATTTCGGTAGTTACTCTAGCTCAAAAATCTTATGTTTCTTGTATTTGTTCTATGTGTCATGTAATGGAGCTTCTTTACCCTAAATTGATTTCCAGGCCAAAGCAGACTATTTTAGAGGCTGAAGGTGAAGCTGCTAAAGCACGAAATTCCAAGGTAACACAAACCATTTTTTTTTTTTTGGTCTTTCTCAAGTATCATGTTCTTAGCCTATTCCCCTGCATCTGCAGCAAGCAGTCATTACACAAAGCCACTAAATACTGATCTATCCTGAAAAAAAATGATGATTCTGACTCACAGTATGCCAGAAAGAGCATTATTGTTACTGTTTTCATCTTGGCATGTTTGTAGGGTTCTAATCAATGGCTAGATGTGATGAAGAAGAAACGAGAAATTCATGAGGGGATTATAAATTTAGTTCACCAAAAGAGTTTGGAGGATCCAAGGCCAGCGGTAATTTCCACTCTTAAAGTTATTCTTTTTTGTTCTATGAACACTAGCAATTTGCTGACAACCATGTGGATATGCAGTACTGGCAAACCTTATTATCTGAACACCATTTAAGGCATTGTGGCCTTTGCTTGACTAGATTATCAGCTCACGGCAAACATATTTGAAATGCTAGCTTTGACAATTGACAATAATATTCAGTTAGAGGGTGGAGTACTTAATATCTATAAGTGAACCTTACAGGATGCGCTTTGGCGCTAAATGCGATAATCAATTATTTCAGTCAAGGTGTCTACAGTCTACAAGAAATTAACAGAGTAATTGAAGAATTCATATCTTCAAAAAAGCTGATCAGCATGCTGTCATTCACTCATTTGCATTGACTCAGGGTTCCTTAGACCAGATTTAACTGTTTCCTTGTTTAAGAAATACGAAATTCAGATAGGTAGGCTTCTGTATTAGTTGGGGTTGTCATTGTTTAGGAAGGAAATAAACAGCGTAGAATAAGTTGTACTTATGTCTTATGTCCTCTTTACCTGGACATGCAACATCTCTTGCCATCCTCTCATTTTCAGTGGTATTAAACCCATAATATTGTTTTTCATTCTGTTTTACAGTGTTCTGCATATGTGCTTAAGCATAAATTCTAATACGCTTCAGTGTTTTTTACATATACAATTAGCAGACCAGCAAGCAATGTCTGTCTGTTGATTTATTTGCATCCTTGATTCATCTCTCTAAGATGGTGTCTCTAGTTTGGCTATTCGAAGTTAATACAATGAAAAATGTCAGTGGACAACAATTAGTATAATATATGTTAGGTATGTGTCAACTGGATCCATATTTAAAGAGCTTGCTAATCGTTATGAATTAGTGACTATTCAACAAAATATTATAGGAAAACTTTATTGTCAAAATTTCACTTGGCGTAGACAAACTATGCTCCTATAGAAATGAACGGAGGCGGTGCTCTTTTTATTTATCTGCCAGTACTATATTAAAGATGGTTCGTTGATAATTTGCTTTGCACTCTCTTGTTTTCATGCAGGTTGAAGAGGTGGATGACATATCAAATTGGGAGAAAAAAGGTCTTCAACTTTTTACTAAATTATGTAGTGAAAAAATTAATACTCTTTCCTTGTCTTTAATTTTGTCTACTTTATTGTGAGCTCTGAAAGTATTTCTGGAGCTTCTGAATCATCCTCACTATTATATTGATTATACTCTTCGGTCATTTTGCCCATTCCAGAAGTTTGTGGCAAGAAACGGAAGTTACAGAGCTTTAGAGATGAGGACTACTACATAAGTTCAGTACCTCAAAACCAAGTATGCCTCATACACCCTGCTTAAAGAATTACTCTTATGCAACTTCAACTGTACTAGAAATGTTGATCCAGTTCTGGACTTATAGTTGTAGTGTCTCAGCCTATCATTGAGTGATGTATTCTTTTTTTGCCCTACAGCATTTGGAAGCTGGGTTGTCAGTGAGGGACAATGAAGGATTTGTTGAAAATAGGTATGCACTATATGGATAATTGCCATTTTGAAGTTTGAGTGATTCATTTCCATGATATAGCAATTCCACAAAATGCCACTGATGAGCATTTCTACTAGGGGAAGTAATGTTTGTTTGAAGTACAATTCATACTACACTTAGAAAAATGTGATTATGATTCTTCAGTGGATTGGTTTGTTGTTTAAATAGTTCATTGATATGTGCCATGTGTTCCTCTGGGGACCTGTTTATTGTTGCTTTGCTGTTTTATGCTGGTTATATGTTTTAAACTGTCGTGAAAAGGAGGTTTTGAAAACATTCCTTTTCGCAATCTATTACAGTTTGGAGAATCGTTGAATCCAAGTTTTTGATGTGTCTACTTTATCTCGCTTTCTCATGGATTGTTTCTTTAGTAGCTATCAGTAATTTCTGTTGTGAGATGCAACAGTATCAGTATAACTGTGTCTCCTGTTGTAAGCGGATGAAATAACTGTTGACAAGCACAAAATAATTGAAAACAGTTCCACCAAGAAAGATTATCAGTCAACAGCAAGCCTTCTTGTTAAATGATCTTCCCATGTCCAGCCTATCAAACATGTGCATCATTCAACATTGCAGTAAACCTAATGCTGTGTAGGATCTGCCATGCTCTTTATATGTTGTTGATGAAGACAATACTTTGGATGTCAATGTTATTAGTTTATAGAGAATTCAAGCGTGCAATCTTGTCCCCCTTTTGCTTAAGACAAGGTTACTACTGTCATGCAGATTGGATGCGGCTGTTCTTGATTTAGTTGATGATGAAGCTTCTGGTATGCAAGCACAGAAAACTCGATATCACTGGATGAAGGTATTCTTACTGACATGTTGATATGTTAGACATATGACATACTCATTATCATTAACATGCTTATTCTACTACCGCAGAACAAATTTGTCAAGTTGAATGCAGGGGATCGTGTTACTGCTACAGGAAAGGTAATCTCCTGCATGCTATGCGCTCAATGATGTTTTAAAGTACTCCCCATTCCCAATTAGAAGACATTTTGGCTTTTCTAGATACATAGTTTTTACTTTGTATGTAGACATGTTGTAATCTAAATGCATAGTCAAAGCTATGTATCTAAAAAAGCTAAAATGTCTTATAATTTGGAATGGAGGGTATCTTCATCATATGTCAGTGAAAGATCAATTTGTGTCTCCTGTTCTGTCCTGTACTAACTTCTGTTTAACTTCACAAGATCAATTTGTTTGACTTCACAAGTCTGAAAAATCTTTACTAACTTCTGTTAGATTAAAACGGAGGGTGGTGCAAAGATAAAGGCATCGGCTACAGGGATATATAAGAGATGGCAGCAGAGGACTCATAAATCAATCAATATTGGTGGGAAATCTGGTAACTTTGCAGAAGAGGGCACATCCAGTTCAGGTACTGCTCTATTCCTGATTTTGTGTTGTAACCATCACCTTTTGTGACTTTATTGACTCTCAAGTTGAAATTCAGTCCTGATATGTTTTTGAAGGTTACTGTTTTTACTTTTTAAATTTTCCAGTCTCTATATTATCTGTTTACTGAAAATAGAAGTCCATTAAATGTTTCCGAATGTTTGCTCAGTTGAGTGAATTAGTTGTTGCCCTGTGCACTGCCTAGGTTCTCCTATACAAGTGTGTTAGCACGGTTTGTTTCAGCTGAGTACTTTATTAGCACTGAACTTTGGTAATGATGAGATGTATATGTAACACTGTCTGACTTGGATGCTGTGACCTCTGTGCAGGCGGGTATCAGAGAGGCAACAAGAAGCATTTCGCGGGCCATGGCCGCAGGTCTATACCAAATGCCAACGTGCCCTCTGAAATAAGGAACCCCGAGCAAATGCAGAAGAGCAGGCAGCATAAGGCAATGGAAATCACACGGTTGAAGAACAAATCCGCGAAGGATGGCAAATTCCCGAACAAGTTCCAGAACAACAGGCGGCCAGATGGGAATGGGAAAGGGAGGGGAAGTGGGAAAGGGACCGGAAAAGGGTTCAGCAAAGGAGCTGGTGGCAAAGGAGGGAAAGGTAAGGGTAAGATGAAAGGGAAGGGTGGGAGGTGATTGATGCTCTCCGTTCTTCAGATTTGCTGCAGAAGCAGAGATGTTTTCGAAGCAGAATGGTGGTCTAAGATTGATGGAGCAATGATGTTCCGTTATTATTGCAGCAGACACCACCTTTGCTGCTCACAGTTTTGTTTATTTGTTGCGGTGGGGGAAAATAGGCAAAGACCATAATAGCGTGAGAACTACTACTGTGTGTCTTGATGTGAGTGAGCATCAATGAAGAAACATGGTTCTCCTGACCAGTACAATTCCTGTGTTGCAAGCAGAAGTTTTGATGGAAATAAATTTGGTGGACACGTGGTGCACCAGTTTTACTGCGAGATCCTGCCTAGATGGTTGACACGTGGTCGGTGGAGAAAATTGGATGTCTAACTACACGTGCATGCATGGGCAAGATCCTACATGACCCAAACCGATGTTTGTTTGATTGAATTATTTGTCCATGTGACCATTTAGGCAGGGTCTTATAGTAAAACTGATGCACCCTACGGCCATCCAATTTATTTTCAAAACCTTTTGCCCTCAAAAGTACTCCCATCTCCTGCAGTGTTGAGCACCGTCGTTGTTGAGAGCCTAAGACACATGGTGCCAACTGGTGTTGATGTGGTCTCCAAAACAAAAGAGTGCACTGCGAGTGGTGGGTGACGCCGCACGGCGCAGCCGCCGCGACACGCCGCGCTGCTTGCCGTCTTTTGGCTTTGCCCCCTCGAATGGACGGACGCCGGCTGAAGTTCTCTGCGAAATGACGATCCACTGCCGGCAAGCCACTCAGGCAGCTTTTCCTATTTAGCAGAACGCCCTTTCTGTGCTCTTTTGAAAAAGAAAACAACAGAGCATTGGCGAAAGATGATTCTAGTTCTGTCTCATCTTCCTGTCTGTGCCTGCTTGCCTACTTCGGCTTGCGAGCGATGTGGTGCTTGGATTGGCTGTAGTAGTGTAGTGTAGTGTAGTGGGGGGCAGTAGTAGCTACGGCCACGACCTATGGCTCTAGGTTAGCAAAAGAAACCTGATCGGTACGTGGTCATACATGGTGCGTGGCTTTGGAGGCGGCGGTAGGAATCAGGGTCACATCATCAGCTAGCAAAAGAAGCAGATCAGGTAGCATGGTGTGTGTGGCTACAGCTCCCGGTGGGTGGGGCATGAGTCACGACAGACACAAGCGGGCAAACATGCTCTCTCTCTCTCTCTAGTCTACGACATTTTAGCAAATTTTATCGTACTCCATTTTCAAGTAATGTTGAAGGTAGCTGTAGTTCATTTAATCTTATTATCACCTGCCATCCTCACTTTTTTGGTTTACACTTCCCTAAATGCCCTACATGTCTCTAGCACATGAAGTCGAAGCGAAGCTGATGAGAGCTCCACCAAACAAGACAAAAATATAGCAAGTCAGTGTACAAATATATAATTTTCTAAGACATAAGACAAGTGCATTTAAAATATTACAAACATTTTAAAACGAGTAATAAAATAATTTACTTAAAATACCTTAATATATAAATACTTGTAATACTTTGCTCAAATTCAAGGGTGATCTATGGCCACACTAACCACCCTCTAGCTACATCATTGTAACCTGAATGCTAAGGGCCCCTTTAGCACAGCTCCTAGCCCTAGCTTTACGCTCAGCTTCCGTGGAGCCCTGCCAAAAACTTAAAATACAACTATATTCAGATGGAGAGCTAACGAGAATCGCTTCTTCAATTAAATACTACCAACAGGGAGCTAAAAAACCCTCTCTCCACCGCTCCTACTATTCCCTGTTCATTTGACATAGGAATCACTTCAGAATTGATTCTTACAGGTCTTCACCTTGCTCCCCACTAGAATCACTCTATTGAACAATCAAGAAGAATCAGAAATGAAAGTTGTACCAAAGTGACCTCTAAATCCACTAGCTTGAGATCCAATTATTTTTTTTACTTATGTATTTGTAAGATACAAGTCACCTTATTCGAGTAAACCCTTTTTTTTTCATTGAAAAGACCGTGGTGTATATTTTGGCGAAAACAAAACATTATGGTACCATGCGTGTGCGTGGATTTGTAGTCCGCGAATGAAAATAGCCAGCCGATCCGTTTTCTTTGCAATGATATTGAGTATGGTTGCTGCTAAAATCTGTCACGCTAAACATTCGGTAAACTGTGACTATCATATAAAGTTTGACGAGTAAAATTGAAGCCACACTTCTGGCAAAGTTTAACAAGAAAATAAGTCTACAACGTGTGGGATAGAGTGCTAAGAAAGTGTGGTACGCTGTAGTTCTGGCATCGAACCAAATAACTGTCAGAAAAATTATGGCATAACTAACATGTAGCATGACACATTCTGATCATGAACTAAAAATGCCCATGGTTTTATGGCAGGTTGTTCGGTGCATTTAATCCCTAACCACGTAACGAGTAACCTGTTGGTGACGCCTGGAATCGAGGCATGTAACATGGTGCGGCCACAACAGAAAACCACGCTCCAGGAGCGTAAGTGGACTAGTTGAGGCGTGTACGCCTGTAAGGGGCATGGCTCTCTTTCCACGAGAGAAAATAACTATGGTATACGTGACAGTTAAATTGTTTCCCATTTAACTAAATTTATAGTAAATAATATTTATATTTATGGCTTCAAATTAATTTGTTATAAAAATATATTTTATAAATAATCTAACAGTGTTTATTCGATATTATAAATATTTATATTTTTTTAATCTATAATTGGTCAAACTAACTTGATATATTAAACGTTTCAGAATTGTATTTTTTGAGACGAAAATAGTATATTTTTAATTTTATATATAGGGAAAAAAGTTGGTAGCTAATGGAACATTAGGTGTGTGTATGTGCGCTCGGCTTCCCAAAGTCTGCTCGTCGTCTGTCTCTGCCTTGATGGATAAACTGCAATTTGTGTTTTCCGAGGGTGTAAAACTGTCGCTCTTTCCAACTGAAGCCGCTTTAGTATACAAAAAGATGCCCAGCTCCCTGCAATTTGGGGCTGGCCACGTCACCCTTTTTTCCTCCGCCGTCAGATCTTCCATCGGATGGCCACAATTGCAAGCCCAGCTCCCTGCAATTTGGGGCTGGCCACGTCACCCTTTTTTCCTCCGTCGTCAGATCTTCCATCGGATGGCCACAATTACAACGGAATTAGTCTAAACCGGATTCTACAACTCCTTAAACCGGATTATACAGCTCCTTATTGGCTTCTTGTGTTTTTACCTCTGCTTCTACTCCGGAGCGAGCCCACCAAATATATACCGAGGCTTCCAATTCTTATCCCTCCCGTAAAAAAAAATCCCGTAAAAAAAAAAGAGATGCTCAGCTCCCTGCAATTTGGGGCTGGCCACGTCATCCTTTTTTCCTCCACCGTCAGATCTTCCATCGGATGGCCACAATTGCAACGGAATTAGTCTAAACTGGATTCTACAGCTCCTTAAACCGGATTATACAGCTCCTTATTGGCTTCCTGTGTTTTTACCTCTGCTTCTACTCCGGAGCGAGCCCACCAAATATATACCGCGGCTTCCAATTCTTATCCCTCCCTAAAAAAAACCGTAAAAAAAAAAACCCCTAATCTCTTCCCCATCCTCACGCCGCCGCTCCCGCGGGCGCGCCCCGCCCCCGCTGGCGCATCCCCTTCCTCTCCTCTCCCCCTTCTCCTCTCTCTCTCTCCTATCCCTCCCTCTCTCTCGACGCGTGGGGACCGGCGGCGCCCACGGCGCGCGGTGCAGCACCGCGCCTGCACGCCGTCGTTGGCCGTCCCGGGCCATGGAGCGCCGCCGCTGGGGCGGTGCAGCACCGCGCCTGCCTGCACGCCGTCGTTGGCCGTCCCGTGCCATGGAGCGCCGCCGCTGGGGCTACGCCGGTGGCTGACGCTGCCGGTTCCCCCTTCACTGCCTCCCCAAACCCTAGCTCCACGCTCGGCGCTGACCTAGGGTTTCGGCGGCGCGAGCTGAGGTCGTCGATGGCCAGCCCTCGGCGCGCGGCGCCCATCCTGCTCCTCATCCTCCACGCTCCGCGCTCCTCCCCCCTCGCGCAGCAAGTGCGGGGCGACGCTGCCAACACCTACGCTGCCAACACCTACTGGTTCATCATAATATTTGATTTGCTTTGGCTTATACTCTTGCACACCATGTGTTTATGATATTGTATAGGCATTGCCCATCCAGTTTGATCCCTTTTTTTTAATAATCAGTTCGATCTCTTTTTATTTACCTACTTTCTTCATGCAGGTTGCTTTGGGATATAGGTTAATGGTTCAACGTTTCTTAGAGAGGTTGGTACTTCTCTCAGTATATTTCATTAGTAATTTGTGGTGCTTATGCTTGAATATCTCACAACTATTCAGATATCGTAAGCTAATCAAAAGATCCTATCAATTATTTGGCCTCTGCTCTTGGTTATTATTGATTGTTGTTTGCATCTGTATGATTTTTTCTGACATGACGAAATTAGGATAAAAAACATGCAAGAAAATGACCAAACAAAAGAAGATTCATGTGTATAATAGTTTCAATGGTTTTATTGAATTGGGTGTGGTTCAAAATATCTTTGATTAATACCTATATATGGCTCTTATTGTTTTTTTATTTTTGTATTAGTCTGAAGACTGATAGATAGGTCTATAGTTAAGCATCACAATTGTCGCATAGTACTTTCATGATCATTTTTTTTGCTCTGATTAACCATCCTCAGACAGTAAGGTCAATGCATTCTCATTTCATGCTTCCGCAGAGGTACATACTAAGATTGTGCAGACAAATGCAAGTTTGGCGATACACAGCCCTGAATATATATATCTGCACTTCCATTTATTTGGCCAAACCAAGCACCGGCACTATGCCCTATTTTTCCTGTATCCATCCTACACAGACACAAACATTGATTCGTAATAAAATCATGTTCTAAGATTGCCAGGGTTGAAAGCTATGACAGATGATGGTCATGTTACTCTGGTTATGCCTCATAAAAATTGACCAATGTTCTGACTGGTATCAAGAGTATCCTGTTTTTGTGTACTGTGCAGAACAATTTATAGCCCAACCAATGCTCAATATACTGATGTTGTCTTCCAGCTCCATGTTGAACCTTTTTGTGTGCCAAAATTAGCACCCAATTGATTATAGTAATTCCACGTTAACTGAAGACTGTACTGTATAAATTCCAACCATATGATGAGCTCTAAAATTTGTAGTGGAAAATGCTTCTATAATTTCCGGTAATATGCATGAATAATATCTTTCTGTTCAAATGCATGACCCTGGTAGAAGACCTATCGATTATATAAAAAGGAACTCACATGCATCATGGATAACTTGATTGTTTCATCGTAACGTTCATGTGTTGTATTTTGGGCGGCGATGCCATCGGAGTCGTTTCCTTCCATCCACTCCATGCTTCATGGACAGATATTGATCGCACCACGACAGATGACCATAAAGGAATATAATAGAGCTGGTGATCTTGGTGATAAAGTAATTGTTTGTGGTGAGATCAATATCTGTTATATTCTCTTCCATGCAGACGTACCGTCCTCTAGACACTAATTGTTGGTATTCTGTTTATAGATCCTGGATTCCAACTTATGGTGTGTTCTCCCTCCTCTCTGTGCATGTTATTATGACCAGCTGAAAAGGCTTTTTTCTCTTTTTCTGAAGCATGGCATATCTGGTATACTATATAAATCCTACCTCATTCAATTTCCTCATCTCACTCCTTTTATTAGCTTATGTGGCATGCTCAAGATGGTGATCAGGATATTAAAAAAAAACAGTGCAGGACAACAAAATGATTGGGGATCAGGTTGTTTGTCTAGGTGGTACCCATGCTATCTGTGATATCAAGTATCATTGAGTTGGTTTCTTTTATTACTGGTTCCTCCATTTGGCTCTAGACATGATTTTCTTCTTTTGTTCAGCTACCAATGGATTGTTGGCCAATATGATGCTATCGGCCTCTTTGTAACACACAGGTATGATGTTTTTTTCCTGAATTTCTATGGAATCGTCAAGATTCAGTTTTTATTTGTGGGCACTTAATTTGTTAGGTTAGTGTTACGCCTAATCCATTTATTATGTGCACTTCACCTGTCTTTTCCCCCGCAGGTCCACCCCTCATTACATTTGTAGAACATGGTAAACATAGCTTCTACCAATTTTTGCCTAACCATTTATCAGTTTGTTGGCTGCACAGCTTATGATATCATGCTCTGACGCCTCCACTTGCTCTAATAGTTGTTTGACATCAAACTACAGGAACCATTGACTCTGCTGGTCTTTTGGTAAGTCATATAGCCTTTTTAGTTATCCATGTCTATATTAGGACATGCACACTTAATTAGACAACAATAAATACTAATGTGTTTCCAGTCTCTTTGTTCCATTATGTTTGTACAGTGATTCTCAAATGGTATATAAATTATAATGGTTTACTTATAAATTGATGGTGCATAAATCAAGAACCCATGAAAATATAACAGCCAGCAACGGTGAACTGTGCGTTAGTGGTTAGTTCATTGTGTTTATGCACATTGCATTCAATTTCTTTTCTGAACATCAGCTTTGTTGCATTCTCAGAGCATGAGCTTGGTTTCAAACTTTGGATTCAACTCGATTTGTTGTCCGCCTCCAGCTAAGAAGCACCGGGATTTCATGAAATGGCTGCGATGGACTTCCGTATTTTTCTGGTTTGTTTACCCTCCAGCATGAATGCTAGGCATCCCCTCCTATCTATTTCCCTTTTTTTTAATACTTACAGCTTCAGCAGCTGCTCATTCATCGAAATGTGTGTACATAGAACAACACGATTTGAGGATCATGCAGTCCACACTGCAATATTGATTGCCAAACCAGATCAGTCCTTGCCTACAAGAAAATAGAGCTGGCCAGTGCACTACTGCACCCATCAGTGAATCTTTACCGGCTAAGATTTCTTGGTTCTAAATGTGCACGTTACAGTTCAAATTTCAAAACTAAATTCTTAGCTCATTTAGTGCCTAAAATGAGTCAACTACGACTACAAACATGACTTGCCACGGCCCATCGCTGCTCACTACCCTCTCCACTAACATGGTCTGCTAACCTTCACCTTATAGTTGGTACCATTCCTTTCTTGTATCTCCTATTGCTTTGTCTTTAGCCATTTTTCAAATATAATAATACAACTGTCCTTAGTGTCTCACTGCATGTTTTGTATGAATTTAGAAATTCAGGCTGAGCTTGCCATGCTGTGCTACCGCCTTCACAGGTCCTCCGTTAACAACGGTAACGCTCACCCTACCAACATACTCATTTGGGAGCCTGGGCTTTCCTGATGGAATGTTTAATGCGTTAACAACGGTAACACTCTCCCTACCAAGATACTCATTTGGGAGCCTGGACTTTCCCGATGCAATGTTTAATGCGTTCACATTTTATCTTGGTAGATAATATTTTAGGCAGCTCTAGGGTGGTGAATGATTTTTCTTGGTCTGTAACCTTTTACTCTAATTCCCGTGCAAACTGTGCAAACTCTAATCTAGTGCAAACTCAATTCCCGTGCAAACTGTGCAAACTCTAATCTGGACCGCAGGATGTTGATCCAAGGGGGCGCATGAGAGAGGTGGAAGGAGGGATTTGTAAAAGTGTGATTAAGAGCGGGCGGTTAAGTGCAAAATTACCCAATCTCTCCGCGCCCCTTGGATCAACATCCTGCGGTCCAGATTAGAGTTTGCACAGTTTGCACGGGAGTTGAGTTTGCACTAGATCCGTTGCCATCTTAAACATTGTTAGGCCAAACTGAACTTGCAAGAAAATTGTTTTCCACCTCTCTTTTCTGATTGGAATGTATTATTTCCTTTACTGAAACCCACACTTCTTTTTATCTTATTGGGTCTCTTCATTTTAGATTTTTTTTCTCGTCTTATTGTAGTCTACACTAACAGGATAATCATTGCCAACCACCAAAGATCCCGATGACTGTGTCTCTTGTTCGTTTGCCACGTAGGGTGAGATTGAGGCTGTTGTGATAGACACTGCAATCCACACTTACCTCGACAGGTTTACAACTCTTTGATGACAATATTAATCAAGTAATGATCAGGACAGAGAGCTCAAGACATGTACATTACATACTAAATTGCATTTTGTTTCTTCCTGCAGGGTGGGATTACCAAAAAAAATGGCGCAAGTAAAATGATGAAGTTGGAACTCTAACTGTGTATATACTCAGTGGACAAGAAGCACGTCGAGGCGATCGACAACCATCTTTATTCACAGACCTAAGCCTAGATAGTGGGAAAAAGGCGTCACAATAGGCTGTCTGTTTCTTTTTGCATTTTTTCAGAGCACAAATATCAAATTGTAAAACGCTTATGGGGGCAAATTTATAATATACCTATCTTCACGATGTATCTATGTACTTTATTGCTTAGCACATTTCAGCCGTGCTCAACTTTTTTCTTGTGCCTGCGTCTCGCGCGATGGCGCGCGTCCTCCACTAGTTGTATTGAGTGACAACGACATCGACGGAGTGTTGTGTTGGCCGTGAAAACTTGCAATTTGTGTCGCGATTAGGAATCTATGGACCGCATATACTCTCCAGATTCTACTCCAAAGCCAAGTCGTATTAAAGCTCTATTTAGATCGAGCTAATAGATTACTGCTACGAGATATTTTAGTTTTTTTAAAAGGCGGCAAAAGCCGGATTTTTTAAAAGGCGGCAAAAGCCGGATTTTTTAAAAGGCGGCAAAAGCCGGATTTTTATTAGATGAATAAAAAAGGGAACCAACAGTAATTACAAAACCACTTAATTGAAGGCCAAACTCTAAACTATCAAGGCGCAAAGACCAAGCACAACTAAGGTACTGAACACAGAAAACTATCCTAAGTTGTGATTGGTCTTGTTACGAGCTGGTATTGTTGGATATCATCTTTGCAAATGAGAGCTACTTGGCAAGGTTGAAATGATTTTTTTTTGAAAAATTCTTCTATTTCTTTTCTTCCAAATATTCCACCAGAAGTATACCATGATTCCATCTATTCTTTTTCTATCTCTTCTCTCAAATGTGCTTTTGACATTTCCGCTAGAAACCATGCAGCGAACCGTCCATTCCCACTGAGTTGAGTACTCATAGCTGGAGCCAAAGCTTTAAGTGTGTCCAAGCCTGCTTTGAAAAGGGATAATCTTTACACAAGTGTGTTGGAGTTTCAGGATCGACTACACAAAGTTTACAAATAGGGTTGGTTGTCCAATTACATTTGAGTAAGTTGTTGGCAGTTAAAACCTTCTTATGGAGGAGGGTCCAAGCAAAGAATCTACATTTTAGTTCTGCCCCTGCTCTCCAAATCGGTGTTAGTTTTAGCTTGCTGAAAGATCCTTCGAATTGGATTTGGTAAGTGCTCCTGGATGTATATTTCCCATTTGTTGTTCATCTCCAGCGAATGGCATGACATCTTCTGTGTTTTCCTGAAGCCTAGTTCCTTGGACACATTCCCATAGTTTAATGTATTCATGTATTTCATGATTCATTTGAATTGGAAGGATATGAGAGATCCATCAAATATCTTGTAATGTCTTTTGAACTGTGATCTTTTTTCTCTTTGCCTTCAGAAAAAGAGTTGGAGCAATAATCTTAGATGAGGTCCCGTGGAGCCATGATGATAATAGTGTTATTTTTCCATCACCTATTGTTATTACTGTGGAGGCATCGAAAAGATTACGATCACTCCTATCACATGGCAACTCCAGTCCATTCCACGACCGTTCCTTGTGTTTCCACTTGAACCATAGCCATCTCAATCTTAGGGTCCGAGCGAAACGTTCAAGGTCTAAGATACCTAGTCCCCTCTTATCCTTTGGACAACACACCGTTGGCCAATTCAACAGGGAGTGTCCCTTGTAGACTTTGTCAGGTGTTTCCCCCCTCTATAAGAAACTTCTTTGAAAGTGATCAATCTTATGTATTGGCCATTTTAGCTCTGGAAAGACCGTCATATGATAGATCGGTTGCGATGAGAGGATTGTTTTGACTAAGGTTTCCCTACCTGACGTGGATAGCAACTTCCCTTTCCATCTAGGCAACCTCACTCCTATCTTGTCAATCAAAGGTTGGACCTCTATTTTTTGCAGCTTACGGATGTGAAGTGGCAGGCCAAGATGCTTACCAGGAAATTTACAAGTTTTTCTAGCAATTGCGTTATGGTCTCGCTATCCACTCTGATGGGGAAAACTTCTGTTTTGGAGAGATTGATTTTTAGTCCTGAGCATTCTCCAAAGAAGTGTAGAATTTTGAGGAGGCGATCTAGTTCCAAGGCCGATGTATCTATAAAAATGGTAGCATCATCAGCATATAGGGAGTAGCGTAGATTAACTGTCTTTGGGAGGATAGGCCTAAGAAGTTCTTTCTTGGCTGCCGCTTCAATAATTCGCTGAAGTGGATCGATAGCCATCATGAACAACAATGGGGAAAGAGGGTTTCCATTGCTTTGTGCTTTTGAGAAGTTGTCGGGTCTCAAAATCAATTTTCATAAGAGTGAATTGTTTTGTTTTGGGGCAGCTGAGGCAAACCGATCACTGTATACTTAGATTTTTGGTTGTAATGTAGGTTCCCTTCCCTTCAGATATTTAGGAATCCCTATGCATCATCGCAAGTTGTTGAATAAAGATTGGAGACACGTGGAGGAAAGATTTCAGAAAAGACTGAATGGATGGAGGAGCAAGATGCTCTCAGTAGGAGGCAGATTGGTCCTTATTAATTTAGTTCTAAGTAGTCTTCCTATGTTCATGCTATCCTTTTTCGAGGTTCCTAGAGGGGTCTTGAGAAAACTGGATTATTTTAGGTCTCGCTTCTTTTGGCAATGCGATGAGCATAAGAAGAAATATAGGTTGGCAAAGTGGAAAGTCGTATGTACACCAAAGGATCAAGGTGGTTTAGGGTTTTGAATTTAGGGGTGCATAACAAATGTCTTTTGAGCAAGTGGATCTTCAAGTTACTAAACGGAGATGGAATTTGGCAACAACTGCTTAAGAATAAGTATTTAAGAAATAAAACGATGACACACGTTGAACATATGCCAGGGGACTCACAGTTCTAGACTGGCCTTATGAAGGTCAAGAGGGAGTTCCTGTCTTTCGGTAGGTTTGACTTGGGGGATGGAGCACAAGCACGTTTCTGGAAAGACTCGTGGGTGACACCGCAGCCTCTCAAGAACCATTTTCCATCTTTGTATAATATTGTGAGGAAGAAGAGCGCTACTGTTAAGACAGTACTGTCGACGACTTCGTTAAATGTCGCTTTCAGGAGATCTTTAATCAGGATTAATTTACACGCATGGCATAATATCGTTGCCATGGTGGCAGATGTTAATCTGGCTAATCGTCCGGATCGATTTCTATGGAGGCAACGTCAGGACGGGTTGTTTACAATTCACTCTATGTATAGGGCATGTTTAGACATAGTTGCGTTACCTCATAATTCATTAATTTGGAAATTAAAACTTCCCTTAAAGATTAAAGTTTTTCTGTGGTACCTGTAAAGGGAGTAATTTTAACCAAAGATAACTTAGCTAGAAGACATTGGCAAGGAGACATGAAGTGTTGTTTCTGTTCGTCTAATGAATCTATTCATCATTTGTTCTTTGATTGTCATTATGCCAAATTTATATGGAGATTGATTCAATTCTATTTTAATCTAAAACCCCCAACAAGTGTGCAGAACTTGTTCTCAGGTTGGGGGAGTGGGTTGAATAGAAAATTAAAGTTACAGATGCTCGTGGGAGCAAGTGCGATGTGTTGGGTGCTGTGGTTATCTCGAAATATATTTGTGTTTGATAAGGCCATAGCACAATCTTATTTGTAGTTTATTTTCAAGGGGACGTATTGGATACGGCACTGGACGCTACTACAGAAGGAACAGGATCGCCGACCTATGCAGGATGGATGTAGGTTCCTTGAATCAGTAGCGATAGAGATTTTTGCTCAGCATGGCTGAAGTTTCAGGAATAGACTTGAGTGATAGTCGGCATTGTTTTTTTGGAACTTTTCTAGCTTTGCTTAGAACTTTGTTTTTGTGATTCCTTGGACTCTGTGTTAGTCTGTCGCTCTGTAATAATGAACTGCCATATGCATTAGTCGATGCAGAGGCTGAGATATTAATATATTCCCTTTTCTAAAAAAAGTCCACGTGCATGTTTGATCCCCTTGTTTGTTGGCCATTTATCAGTACTTTTGATGATGCCGATCCAAGCAATGTTGCAATCCATTCTCTCCACTTAGTACTGAAACCCAGGGCCTCCAAAACTTCCAGCAAGTAACTCCACTCTATGGAATCGAAAGTCTTTGAAATATTAAGTTTGATGAATAAGACTGGTTTCTTTCTTTTGTGCAGGAGTTGTATGGCTCTTTGGGCATAGATGAAATTATCATGTTTGCATATTTTTTTATGAAGGTATTTTGGGCCGTGGATACCAAAGAATTTACGAGTGGGGTGAGACGGTTAGCTAGTAGTTTTGTGATAATTTTGACAACACTGTTGATTAGGCTAATTGACCTATAATTTGAAACCTGGGAAGCAGCTTGGCTTTTTGGGAGTAATACAATGTTCACCTCGTTAATGAGTCCTAGCTTTGTAGAAACTCATAATGGCCTGTACCATATCTTCTTTTACTAAGGACCAACATTTCTTATAGAAAATCCCCATAAATCCGTCAGGGTCTGTAGCCTTTTCAAGGGGCATTTCCTTCACAACCGATGCAATTTCTTCTTCTGTAAAAGGTGCGTCCAGCTCCTCCAAATCATGGTGTTCGTATCCTAGCTCTTGCCAGCTAATGGCAGTTATTCTTATGGTCGGGGTTCCCATGATATGAGCAAAATGGTTGTGCACCATTTCAGCTTTTTTGTCTTGTGAGGTTACTGTCCCCGTCTCATTACTAAGGGAGTTGATGAATGTCTTCTTTCTTCTCACATTTGCATGTAGCTAGAAAAAAACGTGTTCGTGTCCCCTTTTCTGATCCATGTCAGTCTTGAATGTTGGCGAGCCCTAGCTCTCTGAACTGCTGCTATTCCTAACGCTTTGAGATTTAGATATTTCTTAAATTCAATTTCATCTGTCGTAAGCAATCTCGATTCCTATGCTTTCTCAATATTGGACAAGGTGATATTTATAATTGCCCACCTTAATTTCTAGCAGCTAAACTGCTGATGCCTCCAATTCTTCAAAGCCTTCGCAGTTTGCAAAAGCTTGAAATGTACGCTCAGAATCGCGTCTTGCGTCTTGACTGGTTTGGTCCAAGCCTCTTGAACCGTGCCAAGAAAGCCTGGGCGAAGGCCCAGTGAGCTTCAAATCGAAAACCCCTGTAGAAATCACGAACCACGTCTCCTTGAAGCATTAGTGGACAGTGATCAGAACCTAGAGATGCAAGCGCATGTCTTTGAAGCTTCTGGTTTTGTGCTCTTGGGACAGCTGATTTTTTGGCAATAGCGAGATGATGGTGAGGCTGCGGAGTGGCTCGGTTGTTCCTTCTCACCTCTGACGGCGGAGAAAGCTCGGGATCTCGGTGATCCAAAGAGTAGTTTCAGAGTGGTTCTGTGGTCGATGTCCCAATCCGACGCGCTTGAGTGACAGTTGTCAGTTGTCTTGGAGATTCGGATTCCGGGGTGGAGTTTCGTTTGTTGGGTGTGTTTGGTACGGCTTGGGATGCTCTTTTGTTTCTGCCTTAGTTTGGTCGTAGCTGGGAGATCGGTGATCAAGTGTGCGTCGCTTGGAGTTGACGGGACTCTTTGGTCTTGTTGTCGTAGTTGAGTAGTTGGAGAGTTTAGTTGGTTCAGTTGGCCAAGTCGAGTTGTATCTTGGTACCTATGTGTGCATTGGAGTAGGGTACCCTCCAAATTGTATGGTTTTTCTGGCCCGGTTTTCAGTCAAAAAACTGGACTGACACTTGCCTTTTTCTTTTTATTCGTCTAATAGAAATCCGGCAAAGTTTTTGCCGGCCCTTCTAAAAAAAAAGCGCAGGTAAATCTGTTCGTGGAAAAGCATCAAGCCATTCTTGCAAATAAGTGATCGATTTTGGTCATTCTCGGTGTTTGTTGCTCATTGGACCACATATATTTCTTCCCTCTAAGTTCGATCGGAGCCATTATTAGATTATCTCTAGTAGACTTGAATCTGTTCAGCATGTGTAGATTGACTCGTCCATTTTTTCTATCTTGGGCGCGGTAGATTAAGTTGAAATCTCCAAGCAGCAGCTAGGCAGGCAGCATATGTTGCTTCAGATCTGTAATTTCTTGCATGAAAAGAATTTTATCATTGTCCGCCTGTGGGCTGTATACTCCTGTGATTGACCATTCTGTGTTATCTGCCAACATCGTAATTGCTACAGAGATAGTATTTGCCGTTGGGTGAGGGTCGAGATGCTTTAGTTCATCCAAAGAATCTTGCCTGATCTATCTAACCAGTAAAAGTTACGTACTAGTAGGCTGCTATGATCCAAACAACCTCAGTAGTACCACCTTACCATTTCCATTTCTAAGGTGCACTAGTGTTCAGGAAAGACATTCAAAAGCTATGTATATGTTTAACGAAAGATGCTGGGATCAAGCTCACTCAATACTCTCATCTCCACGAGTTTTTCAGACGCCTATAAACTCTAATAAGAGGACTCAATTAACCAAGAGATTAAAATATATGTAGGATGCTTCATCCAACCAAAAAACTACAGAACCGATGATGAATCGTAGGTGAGGTATTGTCAACAATATAGGCGCTATCATTATTAACTAGAAGAGACCGACACTAGGTTTTTCACCGAAAAAAAAAACTGAGGTGGGAGACCTCACGATAATGCCTCTAACAAGGGACATCACCATTGCCGATATCGGCTCAAAGTTAAAAATTGAACATCAATTAAAGTCGTAGGATGCAAATTGGACTTTACCCTAGTAAAAACAGGTAATACAAGAGAAATTATATGGTTGTGACATAACGAAGTTCTAGTGATTTGTGACCCGTAGCCGTTCGCACACTTGTGTTCTTTAGATAGTCTTAACCTTGGATCGTTTGGTGCTGGTATATCTGCAAATCGTCAAAGAAAAATGAAAGGATGTCTTGTCATCTAATCTAAAGGCCCAAATGGATACAAGACTAATTCAGAGAAGATAAGGATGAAAGGTACAGGGTTGTCTCAACCGGTTTTCTATGGACGAAAAACTCTAGATGACAAAGAAAAAGAAAAAAAAAAGCACAGCCCTACAACCCACAATTGGTAAGCACTTGTGTTTGCATTTTTGAGCTGCAAGTTGTTTTCCTTCTAAGGACAGAGTTGGCGGCTCAAAGAAACTGTCCTGGATTTGTCAATGCTGAACATGATAGTCCACCGAGTATTTCATTGTTATGGGTTGTGACCATGTAAGTTGAATCATCCTAGCATAATATTTTGCTCTTCTTCCCTCGCCCTGGAGCAGATTTTTTATGCAATCCTGTTTTTCTTTTGATTATCCTAAGCCTTTCCTCCCCTCGTGTTGTGTCCAGTGGCAATGCGCCATTTGGTGACAACAGACAGGCAACTGAACAACCACTTGAAAATATGCTGCAGATCGATCCAGATAGCTTTAAAAAACAAACTAATTGTCACCTCAACAGATGAAAAATACTATCTTTTTTCCATGTCTGCTCTGCACATCATGCACCATGACAAAGTCAGATCTGTGCCAGATATGGCAAGTGCATTCTCAACGAGTACAGCACATCTCCTACTCAGGCCAGATGATGAGAATTCAGCAGAGGCCAAAGTTGCAATGCCAAGAAGGGAAAGCCAGCCGGCCAATCAATCCTCTTTAGTCTTTAGTCTTCACCAAAGGGGCAAAAGGGGGACAGCAAGATGGGGGTTTTAGTAGTAAATGGAATCAGATGTGACTTGTTATGGGCATCACTGGTAAGCAATCTGGAAAGAACAGGTGGTAGGTTAGGGACTTGACACTTGGGTAACTTTGTTTCCTAATCTGAAGAATCTGGGATAAGATATGTATATAGGGGTATTAAAAGATGTGTGCCCTAATCCTGATTAGGAGGAGCAGTGGTAGTACTGTTCCTCATGTCAGCAAAAGCATCATCTCACGGACAAGAAAATTAAGGGCATCTTACATGAGATTTGCTTTGTGCACATATTTAATTCAGCTCATCCTACTCTTGTGCATCAGCTTTGTTATATTTTTTGAGTGAAGATATTGCTATAACTTTTTGAGTGAAGATATCTCTTGAAGACATCTTTGTCAAATTTGATATATTGGCATGGCTGAGGAGAACACTGCAATTAAAGAAAACTTACATCAATGAGAACACGGGATTGTTAATAGTCGATACCTAAATGGCTGAGTATGACAAATGTAGCAAGTAGCAAGTATTTCACTAGATTTTATGTTGGATGACACGAGTAGAATAAGAAGTACTCTCCCTCCATTTCAAATTATAAGATATTTAAAAAAAATTAGTTAAAGTATCTCAAGTTTATCAAAATTATAGAGATGATTACTAAAAATTTTGACACTAAATGGGTATTGCTACAAAAATATAATTAATGAAGAATATAATGAGATTTATTTGGTATCATAAATATTATTATTTTATTATATAAATTTAGTTAAACTTAAGATATTTTACTTAAAAAAAATGAAGTGACTTATAATTTGGTACGTAGAGAGTAGCTAGAATCACAAGCTTTCCATTCCATACATCCAGTATACACTAGCGAATGACAAGTGATTCCTGAAGTGCTTTCTCTGTCCATGCCTTTAACTTCAAGTTGCAACATCTGAAGGAACTCTCCTGAAACTGAAAGGTCTCTACTATAGGAGTAGGTGCATATATGATTCCTCATCGATTTCAGCGTCCTTGTTAATCTTATTGGCCAACAACTCCAGTACTACTAGGAGACAATTAAATCAAACCTGACTTTTGTTAACTAGTGCATAATAAAAAAAAAACTCGCGATGCGGGGGTTAGAAAATCTCCGAGTTATTGTAGTTTAAAGTAGATGATTTTTCACCTCAGCCTGAGAAAAATCTCGAACCCCGTATCTCATTTACACATAGGGTCCGTAATCCAGTGAGAGGGTGGGTGCCACGAATCTGTGCTTTGGGAAGGCGGGGCATGCGAGGAGGTTTTCTTCCACACCGTCAACCAAAAATTTGTCCTCTTGGTCCTTGAAACTCTGGTCACGGGAGATGCCCTCTAAAGGCTTGATCAACTGGTCTAGCAACCGGTGGAAGCACTTGTGCATAATAAAGAAAAGGAAATGCAACGGATTTCAAGAGCCAGAAAGTAGTAAGCCAACATCAATTTGTTCTTATTTCTGACAAATATATCGTCTACGTGTAGTGCAATGCAACAAATGTACAGAGAGAAATGTCACAGCACAAAGCGTAGGAGTCATGTACTGTACTTGCGAGGCAGAATGACAATTTGGAGGAGCGAAGCTATGCACGCTTCCCCTGGTGTGGTGGACAGAGTACAGGACAGAACAAGAGACACACTTGCGGATATGATCCGATCCACTTGCCAGGAACTGAATCTATCCATGTTCTATCATTTTCTCGATGCGGCTGTGTTTAGTTGTCCCAAACTTTCTAAACTTTGACACCATTCAAAAAGAAAATTTCCCGTTACATCAAACTTGCGGTATATACATGAAGTACTAAATGTAGACAAAATCAAAAACTAATTGCACAATTTACTTTAACTTTGTGAAACGAATCTTTTAAGTCTAATTAGTCCATGATTAAAAATTAATTGTCAAATACAACCAAAAAGTGCTACACAATTTTTTCCACAAACTTTTTATCTTTTTCCACCAACTAAACACAGCCGCGGCGTTATGCATCATGGTAGCGAGTCTGCAAGTCATGACGCGCGTGGACAATAGCACCATTTTGGCCGTACTAGTACATACTCATACAAGGATCCAGTGTTAATTTACCACTGTTATTGTGGATGATTAACTCCCCACATGAACAGCAGGCATCGCAATCACTCTAGTAAATTTCAACAACGAGAGAAATAGGCTTCTTGTTATGCAGCTTTTGGCCGACAGAAGCTCCGAAAAAGTCAGAAGCGTGGCGTGCCCCGGTTAAAATTCAAGGGCCCCCTTGGCTTGTGTTGGCTTCTGAAAACGACCTATCAGTCCAGTCACGAGAGGAGCTACTGTGCATGAGGAAGAATCTCTTAAATTTTGGGGCTGCATGACTTTTTGTTATGCAGATAAATCCGTTTTACCTTATAAGTCAGAATCAGCCATATTTTTCTGCCACTTGAATTTTTTTTTCTTACAATAAACTAGTTAGTTTTATAAATCAACCGCAGCCGTAATAAGTCCTATCGAATAGTTTTGCAGTGCATGTCTTTTTCTTATGCAAATAAATTCGCTTCACCTTATATGTTAGAGTCAACTATATTGTTCTCCTACGTAAATAATATTTTTTCCTCACAACAAATTAGCTCTATAAATCAGCCGCAACCACCAGGGGAGCTATGTTTTAGCTTAGTGGGTGCAGCTGCACCCATTTTTTTTTAAAAAATAGTGGTAAGAGCTATTTTTTTTACCATATATGCACCTATAAATTAAAGATCGGTGCACCCATAAAAACAAGCATACCTCTTTAAATTTGCACTAGCTTGGCCACTTGAAAAGAGCCATAATTTTGAGTGAGATTATGGATTATTGGTCCGAGAGGCAGAAACATCTCAACAAAATCCAACGGCAGTGAAACCCTTTGATCAATAATATATACCGGGAACAGAATTCACTCCTATATATGCATGGGCGGGATGCAATTCCTGAATTAACTAGCCATGCGTGCATATACTGATATGCATCCAATCCAAGCACGTCGTCATCTAGGACTAATAGCCGGTATGGTACAACATCTACCATAGTCGCCTTTTCTCGCAGCATCTCAGCTGATAGGTAGGCGAAGTAAGCGTACGTATGCAGCAGCTAGCCATGATTGAGATATATATAGAGAGAGAGAGAGACGTAGAAGCTGCAGGTTGCAAATATTTTGTCCACGCGACGCCGGCGTGAGAGATGATGAAGAAGCAGGTCATTCTCACCGTCACCAGTCACCAGGTCCTTGTCTGCGCGTGCCGATGACGCCACAGCTCCTTGGCCGTTTCAGAAGCCCGCTAGAGGCTGCTCCTCCTAGGAGTAGAGCGGAGCAGGAGCTGCTGCCTGCTACGCGTTCGTTGAATCGGCCGGCTGCCAAGACACCGGCTGGAAGAACGAAATCAAATGGAGCAAGTTCTCTTGTGCATTTGGGATTAGATATGTGGGGCGCGTGTTTCTGGACACGACGTTCCTTTGGTGGGGCCTGGACAAATGCAGAGGATCACGCGTCCCATTTGATGCAATTCGTCATTCCAGTGACATGACGAGCCAATATGATGTGTGCGCAATGCTATGATTTTTTAGCGTGTCACACACACACATATCAGAATAAATTTATTACTTTTAAAACTTTTTTTTTAAAGTTTGACCCCTCGTTTTATTTAAAAATTTATACAAAATATTACTTCGATGGTTTATTAATAAAAATGACTTAAATTTAAACTATATTTGCATATTTTTTTTTGAAAAAAAGACAAATGGTCTAACTTAAGATAAGAAAAATCAAATGTCCTATAATTTGGGAATTTGGGATGAAGAAAGTATAAAAATAGATTCAATAATTAATCTAATAATATTAGTTATGTATTATAAATTTTAATATTTTTATATATATTTGGTTAAAATTATAAATATTTGATTTTTTAGAAAATGAAAACGATATTTATTTTGGGACGGAGAGTTATATGCGGTACTTACAACTACCACATTTATAACAACAAGACACATTTAGTGCCAATATTAAGTGTGTATACTGTTTGGGCAATGTTTGAGATCAAAACGGCCGGTAACTAGAGATGAAAAAGGTTCAGCTATTTTTCGACCGTAATCAAGACTAAATATGTTTAGAGAAATTGAGATGTGTTCGTATCCGAGTCCGCAAATTCAATATCTGATATTGTATCCGAATGTTCAAATCATATATTTGGACAAAATTATTTTGATAAAGCGCTAACTTTTGACTTGCTTGGATATTGACTTTATATGATCGACCAAAAAAAAATACTGGAGTATATTTTTGTTGCGGCAAGAAGTGTGTTGTGTACGTTAGGTATGTCGTGCCATCTGGTTTTTGACATGGCTCAAGTTAAGTCTTCTGTATGAGTATAATTTTGTATCCTTTGTCTTCATTTTTGCAGTAGTGTCGTACTCTAGGATTGAAGGTTTGAGTAAAACATAAGAAAAATATTGGAATTTGATGAGAGAACGTGACACAAAAGAAATTTTTGAGATTCAAACTTTTAGTAAATTTCTTAAAAAATTACTACAAACCAACCCATTCCACAAAATTTCCTAGGATTTGCATGAACCAATCAGTTGTTCCAAAGATTTACAAAAGAATTTTTCCATATTATTACAATATATAATTTCTCTATTTTCTTTTACTCCAAAGAGACCTACTAAGAATAGGTAAAAGTGCATTACCACAATACTTTCATCGGAGGTGAGCGTTCTAGAGTTTTGGAGGCGGGCAAAGCATCCGCTTTTAACGAAAGATCTCAATTAATGCGGATTAACATAGCAGCCAAATGCCGGTCTGTGAAAATAAATTTTAAAAAATAAAAAAAAAAAGCTCGTCGACCAAGCTCGGGCCTAGATCAAAGGCCTGCTGGCCCTGAACGCGCCGCGCCGTCATCACCGTTCCTTCATGGGCCCACTGCAGGATGTGGTGCTGGAGGCCACGCGCCGTCGGCGGATCTACCCTTTCCCGCCACGCACTCGTTGGTAACCCTAGGCACAAAATACCAAGAACTGAACCGAAAGTACCGAGAACAAAACTGAAAATACCGAAACTAAAATATTCGGTTATGAGTTCCCAAGGTTCTTTACCTCCAAAACCGAATTAACTAAAATGTGATGAAATTGAGTGTTGTTATATTATTAATTGTACTATTGTAGACTATTATATTATGTATTTTTGTACTCACTCTTATAGTTTTGTGGACTTTTATAGCTTTGTTAAAATTAACTGTTTAAACCCCTATTACATATCTATGTGATCATTTCGATACTATTCAGTAAATACTAAAACCGAACCAAGAGTATCGATACCAAATTTACTCGGTATCAAGTTTTCTAAGAACCCATCGATACCAATTTTTTAAGGAACTGATTTTTTCTAGATACTGAAGGACCGAACCGATCGGTTCGGTATTACCGAACGCCCAAGGTGACCCCTCGAATGGTGACCCTTCGGATTTGGTGTTGGAGGCCGCTGCAGGGAGGAGGCAGTGTGCCGCATCCAGATGTAGGTGGTGTTTGTTTTCCACTGTCTAAAGTTTATTCCTGTCGCATCGAATGCTTAGACACTAATTTGATATATTAAATATAGATTAGTTATAAAACCCGTTACTTAGGACTAATTAGCGAGACAAATCTATTAAGTATGATTAGTTCATTATTTGATAATTTTGTACTACAGTAAACATGTGTTAATAATAGATTAATTAGTCTTGATAGATTCGTCTCGCTAATTAGCCTACTCATGTGCAATTAGTTTATAATCAGGGGCGAATCTAGGGCGGTTCATTGGACATGGAAATCGTTTTCATTAATTTATTAAATGAAAGCTTTTCAATAAAAAATATTAATATTCAGAAAAGATCAACAAGCTGGAATTTCCTTCACCAAAAGTCTAAAGCCTTTTATCTACACCCAAAATTAAGTTTTAGTGCATCATATGTAGGGATGAAAACAGATCAGATACGGACGGATATCACTGATATTACATTTGTTTTCATATTTCTGTCTGGATTCGGATTCGAATACGGATAGTGTCAACCATAGCGGATAAGATAATATTCGTTATCGACATCATAAATATGCGATTTGAGCGTTTGGATATGGATACGGTATCGGATGTTGAATATGCGGACGCGGATACGGACTAATCTAAACCCCTCTAAACAAATTTGGTCGGAAAATATCCGTACCGTTTTCACCCCTAATCATATGATGACACACATGTTAACTGGGAAGCCTTTTCCTCCAAATAACATTTTGCCTGGATTGAACTTGGTAGACTTGGCAGCACGCAACAGATGAACAGGTGTCCACAACTCCACATGTTAGAGTTCTCTGATGCAAGTCCACCCCGTCCTCTCATCTGAAAAAAAAAACAAAGAACAGAAAATGCTTTCCAAGCTAGAAAAGTCAGCATCTATATTGTTATAAAACTCGTTGTCGGCAGTTCGAATCTTTCCCTCTCCGTCTCTCATGATCAACATAGTAGATGAAAATAATAGAACAAGTAGACACAAGATAGGAAGACTATTCTTTATTCCTCTGAATATTAGTGATTACAACATAAAGCTCCCACGTATATATAGTCCTACCAGGGCCTATGAATTTGGTAAGAGCCCACATACAAACGGACTAGGATTATGATTCTTTCTTTTCCTTTCCTTTTAGGATAGAGTCTATGTGTTTTACAACACTCCCCCTTGGGCGATTGCCACGATATGTACATGCCTCGTTAAAAACTCCATCCGAAAACCCAGTGGGAAAAATAATTCTTGGAGAAAAGAATACATCACATTCGTTAATTGTATTGCACATGTTGTCTTATTAAAAACCTTACGTGAGAAACCTTCAAGTAAAAACTAACATAGGAAAAAAGAGTACAACATTTAACCTTCCTGGATATGTATTCTTTATGATCTTTTATTCTTCATGAATAAATATTTATCTTCAAGATCTATGCATAAACTTCAATGTTTTAGCAAATATGATCTACTTGATCTTTGTAATTCTAGTGATTTTAATTACCTTGAAGGTAGATTCAATCAATTTGCTCCCCTCATAAAGCCATCCTTTGAACTTCATTGTTCAAGTTACACTTTTCATAAACGTGTGCTTAATTGATGGTATGCAGTACCATAATATTATATCTTAAAAAAATTGGCTCAAAATTCTTCTATGAATTATAATAATAGTATAAACAAGAGCAATATGTTTCGTGCATAATGACCACTTATTAGTTGTGCAAAACAAATAAATTTTACACTTCAGGTGAATCCTTTCAGAGGAATATGGGGTAAATAAGTTATAATATTTAATATCTTCTAGATAATGCATCAAACTTATACTAGAGTTTGAATATTTAAAATCCTTTCTTAGTGGATTTGCAAATTATATGTTCTATAAATCTTCGAGATTTTGATTGTATCACTCAAGAGTAAATCCATTCTTTTATTTGGCATTGAGGGAATAATTCAATTGTCAAAGTCACCATTATTCTTATACCTTATATGGTATATTTGGAGGATATTAATAATTCATTGCTAGCTTTAAATATATACACTTTCTGAGTGTTTTGTATGACATCTTCATGATGTTTATCATTCATCATTTAGTTTCTCTCGGGTCTATATTCACTTCAAGGATTAATGGTGTTTATTCAAGAATCGACTGTTAAATCCTTCATGGATTAATTCCTTCAAGGATATTCTGATATTCAGTGTGACAGAACCTCTTAAGACAGGGCCCACTTGTCAGGATTAACAGTCCATCCGACTTAATCCAAAACAAATGATCCCAGTCTTAATTGATCCGTCAGGTGTCGCCACTTTACAGCGGGTCATCCACCTCTTTCCGAACAGGATCATCCTCATTACAAACATTGTAGAAGTAATACAATAATTTAATTTACATCAAAGTAGCGGAAATTTAAAGTCATATTACAAACCATAGGTTTTTGAAACATAACATAGTGTCATACGATATTATTACATCAAGCGGGTTAACAAACAACCAAGGCACTCTTGCCCAAGAGTCAAGCAAAGATAGTTTATTCTTCATCTTCATCCACAGTCACCACGGTCATGCAGCATGAAGCCACACAAACCGGGTTGTGACCCTCATCTACAATAGGGGTTAACAAACCCTGAGTACGGGAGTACTCAACAAGATTTATCCGACAAAAGAAAATATTTGGTGACAAACGATATGCATGTCATAGGATTCAAGGTATGGTTTGCAAGAATCCAGTATTTTGCATAAATGAGCATTTATAAAAGAATTGAAATTCATTTAAGTTATTCATAAGATTACTCGAGTACCGATCTAAATGTATGATCGATAACAAGGTAATAAACCATCCAAGAAAAGAAACCATCAAATATTCAGTTTAAGTTTTATTAACTACGATGTAAAAGACAGGGTTATGTTTCCATTTCCAAGGAACACGATGATTCGAACCGGTTAAACCCAGCTGGGGCTTCCCTATCACACGACATATACAACACTAAAGTACACATATGACTATCTTTCCCTGAATCCTCCAGCCAAGACCGGGGTTCCGCCACCCAAGAGCACAATACATCTCCATCCAGTTCCTCGAAGTTGGAGGGTACACACTACTCTCGCCATCTCTCCACTCCCAGTGCGGGTTAACCGTTCTTAAGACTAGATTAGCTAGAGTCCAACTTCCCCAAAGTATGTGAGAAGTACTCCAAAGTCACAACCCATGGACTTGTTACAACGGCAAGGCCCTAATGACACAAGCGGAAAGAACCCGCTCACCAGTCACCACTGGTGGCTCCCAAACACCGTGTCCGCCCGGTCCCGATTATTACTTCCAACAACATCCCTTTCTCAAAAGAACATAACCATTTGCCGAAGCAATACGCTATGAGTAGATGACCGGAAATCACCTACTATAAAAGTTCTAAGCAAACTAAGCATTTTAGCCAAATTTTGTATCTTTAAACAAGTGTTAAGGTGTAAGGTACAATTAACACAAGGGTAAGCCTATGCATCAAGTAGGAATTTAATAAAGTACCACAATGCATTAGAATAACCATAAGTGTATTTAAAACAAAATTTTTAAATACAAGGAAGGGTTTGAATGCACCGGGGCTTTCCTTGGTTGGAGGGATACACTAGTTCTGGCTCAGATTTAACAAGAGAGAAAACCCCTTCACTAGAGGGATTATCCAACCCAACCAACGAACAATCTACACGATAATATGTCATGCTTAGATGATGCTTGAAATAGTAGACATGATGCTTTACAACACACAAGCATGTATTTAAGAGGTGAACAAAATAGATTAAACACCTTGAGTACAACTTACCTTCATGAAACTAAACTAAACTAGAGCATAAAACAATTTTAATTAAACCATGATTAAACTAATTATCAAGTTTAATAATTATATCTAATAGAACTGAGCAACCAACACTACATCATGCATGTCCATACTGTGGTTGTCACTGGACAAATGACCATTTGCATCAAACAATTCAAAATCACACAAATCCTAAAAGTCATTAGTGTTTCTAATCATTTTATTATCAACTATATAAATATCCATGTATAACAGTTCATCCAAAAATTCCCAAACTTTTTGTACAGCAAGATATAAGTATATAAAGGTTACACAAAAAATTTCATAATTTTTGAAGCAACACACAGAGCATGAAAAATCATGGAAAAGCCATTTTTCAATTATTTTGAGCATTTTTATAGGATTAAAAATGTACTAAACATGCACATGTTATTTTTTTTCTTAAATACTACACATCACAGAGAGCACACAATTTTTTTGCAGAATTTATACATGCACAAAATTAAACATACAAAAATAATTAAAAGCATTACTATGCAAAATAGGAAAATAGAAAAACCTTTCGCTGCTCTCACTGACGCCTGGGTCCTGCACGTCAGTGACCCCAAAGCAGAGCAGCGGCGCCGGCGACCATAAAACACGGTGGCGCGTCGCCGACGGTGAACCAACCGATCAACCGACTCATGCGCTGGAATCTACACCTCCTCTCGAATCCAACGAGGTACGACACGACCAAGTCTATCCCTCGCAAACGCCTCACCGGCGGTAATGGCGGCAGCCCGAGCTCAGCCGCGCATACGCCGGCAAGTACAAGCCATAACCGGCTCAACCAAGCACATTAGCAGACTCAGCGGCCCCCAAACAACGCGAAGCTCAAGAAAAATGAAGCGAAACCCTAACGAAACAACCCCGCCAATGGCCATGGCGGACGACGGAGATCTGAGCGACGTGCGCCGGCGAAACTACGCACACGCTCGAACAACCAACACCGCGACTGGACTCATGATGGCTAGGCGAAGCTAGCGCAAGACTCAGACTCAAAAAAGATCAACTACAATGACCTACCGACGAGTGCACCGCCGCGACGGCCATGAACTGCGGCGGAGCTCGCGGACAAAGCACGACGGCTCAAAACAAGAATAACTAAGCGCGCGGAGAGTTCGAGGAGCTCACCCCGGTCATGAAGCGCTTGCTAACGCTGCCGGAGATGAAGCAGAGAGTGCTGGCGACGAAGACCGTGCCGACGGAAACGGTGAGCCGAACGGCAACGTCGATGTTCCCAGAGCTATGGTCCACCATTTGCAAAACGGAGGAGAGCAACATAATCAGTGAAGAACAAGGAAGATGAAACAAGAACCAGAAGAACAATGTGGCTCCTGTGTAGCCGGTGCGACTGCAAACCAGAGTGGCGGCGCTCTCGCCGGAGCCGAGGAAGAAGACGTCGCGCTGGGCGATTCACGCGTTCGCAGCTTCAACCGACTAGTGCGGGAGGTGTACTAGGTCAATGCAAAAGCCATTGCGGTGGATGGGGAGCTTGGTAGTGGCTAGAAAGCTCGCGCGAGATCGACGACGATGGTGGTGTGCTCGGTGGCGTGAGCAGAGCGACGACACGACGTGGAAAGAGAGGCAAGGAGAGCGCGGCGTCCCGTTTTGAAGACGGTAACGGAGCCGCGGTGATGCCACGCACGCGATGGGACGCACGTTGCGGCCAAAAGTCGCACGACAAGCTCGGCAGCTGGCCGGCCAGGTGTCGACGCTGGTGAGCTCGACCGACATGCAGGTGTTCGATGAATTGACTGAACTGCCCTTGGTACTAATAATTGCTCAAGCTTTCAAGGGTTTTCATGAAAAACTTTGAATACCAAAGTTGCTCAAAATTTCATGATCTACAACTTTGACAACATGCACTTTTTCAAATTCGGCCTAGAAATAAAAATGCAATTTTGAAATTTGAAACTCTTTTTAAAAGAATTACCCCCTTTTCAAATACTCAAGGATTTTGAATAATAGTTGAAAAACTCCAAACACAACTTTTGCAATTGAAACAGAGCTCTACAACTTTGCTTTAACAATTATATGCAAATCCTTTTTAGATTTTGAAAATCATGTTTAGGGTTTAATCCACCCCCTCTGGAAATTAGGGTTTGGAGAAGAATTTGAATTTTTGAATTTGAAATCATGGCCAGCATTCACATAATTGAAACAAACACAATCAAGTAAACTTATTTTAGTCCAATGCATAGCAAGGTTTTCAATCAAGTGAATGATGCTTAATGCATATGATGACATGATCAAATTTTAATTAAGTTCTTAAACACCAGGGGTGTTACATTCAGTGAATAACATGTCACTTCTATGAGATATATTCTCTACTACATGAGATATTATCAAATATAATGAGATAGTGATATTCAATACTAAGTCATTTGATGACTATTCCTTGTAGGACATGCTCTTCTTGAGACTTTAATATTCATTCAGGAATATATTATACCTTAGACTTCTTAATACTTAGTATGATATTTCTATATGTTGCGATTTATATTCTTCAGGAATTATATGGATCTTCATAATCCACTTATTGACTGCATATTTCAAATTTATTCATTTCATTTGCCAGAGATATAGCAAAACATCATTTCTTTCTAAGTTGGAGATTCAACCTCAATTGCTTTCTTCATTGACCCGATATAATCGCTTCAAGCGACTTTGCCATGGACTTTGTTTTCCGGATCCGGGTTCTCATAAGAGAAACATTTGCAATTATGGAGGTAACGTTGTCAACAACTATTATTTTCTCCCAATATTCTCATAATATGAGATATTCTGTCTCTTTGTCATTTCCTAAAACAAGAGATGATTTGTTGTTCTGCATACCCAACACTAATGATGCGCGCGCTTAGTATGTTGGATTTCATCTTCATGATGATCCTCTTCATGAGATTCTTAACCTTCTTCATGAGGTGTTCTCTTCATGAGAATGGAGGAGTTTTATTTTATTTCTATTTAATAGTATACATTAAACTACAACTCACAGGCGTCCCTGTAGATTTTAGCTCAACGATATACAAAACTTTGTTTACTAATAGTAAACACAACTTCAGGTTTATAACTTCAAGTTATTCCTCTCATTTTTCAAAATATCTAGCATATGCTCCGCTTCATGCTTACCAAGAGCATTAGTCAAACTATTGTTTGATTTAGTGTGTGATATTATTCCTACTTCAAGCTTCGAGGAATATTTTTCTTTAGATCATTTTCCTTATGTGGAAATAATATTTGATTCAAATTCGCACATCTCCAACTACAGATGGAGGCCCATTCATGTATGCTATGATAAATTTTTCTGGAAAATATTCACACACATATTTAAACATAGGGGTTATTAAGTAAATGCAATTGTTTAGCCTAAAAATGATCCAAGTACTCATAAAAAAATGGATAATATACTTCTAATGTATAAAATACACAACATTCAAATTCACATGGAATTTATTCTAGAATTTTCTAATTGCCATTAATGCAAACAAATTGCTAAATGTATTTTCTTCATAAATCCCAAACCATCATAAGTATGTTATCTATCCTCTTAATTCCACAATTATTTATCCTATCAAATGGGTTAGTCTCCATTGAGCTAATTTCATATTAACTCTCCTCGTGATCTCAAGCTGCTTGACCTTAGATCAATCATATTGCTTATGCATGCAATGCTTTAGAAATCATCATATTCATTACTTCAATAAAAATTATTATGGCATAACATGCTAGATAGCCAATTTGATTGCAAGAGGGGAAATTAGTAGCTACAAGCTACAAACATAGCTTCCATGCTAATATGTATGTACGAGGGGAGATAGTTGCAGCTCAATGGGAGCACAATATATAGTGATACACATTCAGGTGTAATGTGGAATATTGGTATTCAATCCAACAAAATAGATAATAACAAATGCAAAGCTACAAGCTTCAATTAAAGATAGATTTAGGAAAGTTATGCCTATTGAATATATATTACCCACATTTTCTTATGCCTTTACCCAAAATTCCTCCCCCTTTTCATGCCATAATTACTTCAAGTAGAAACATGCTTCATGCATCATACTTCTAGTACTCAATGGTTGTGGAATGAAATTCATTTATTCAGCGTACAATTCAGTGTACATAACAATATATTTGGGGTATGACATAAACTTCTAGTTTTAATATACTAATATAGTCCAATTATTCATGTGCTTTTAGGAAATTCAGTTTCTCTTCTACCTATATGGTAGTAGTGCACAAAGAACTATAACCTTAATGGTTAATTAAGGCTTCTTTGTGGATAAAATTCATGCAAAATTATTTAAATAGGCAAAATTAGGCAATTATTTATATATGTAAAACATATAAATTTAATTTATTCCATGCAAAATTAACACATATTACTTCAAGTAAGAATTGCAAGTTTGCAACTAATAATATTAAATGTATTAGTCTTCAAGCTAATAAAGAAACTATTAACTCTTCTATGAGTTTACATAATCCACTTAATTCAACTGGAATTAAAACTTAATGCACCACCGTTACTACTAATACTTATAGATAATATAAGTTTAAATACAATACAAGTATGTTAGCACATGATTTAAATTCTTCTTCGAGAAACCTCGAAAATTCTTATTTATTCTTATATGTCTTAGCTTCAATGCTTGATATTTAGCAGCTTCATGCATGCTTTATTTCATAGTAGTGATATGTAATCACAATCCTTCTAGGAGAGCAATATATGCAAATCATATATCCTGGTTTATTGAGCTGTCGAAAATTTCTAACTCAACTTCTGTTTGAGCAATTTCTGATGATAAATTCAAATACTTCATGTATTATATTGCTTTTTGATATTCTATACTCAAGAGATATTTTTTCGAGAATATACATTGCTAAAATTTTATTTATTATCTTGTCTTATAAACATTCAATACCAAGCTTCAAGCTATTATTTATAAAGTAGCATTACACAAGCTTGAAAATTTGACTTTCAATGGAATATGATATTTTATAATCATAATTTGAAAATTTTCTCATGCAGTGAGTCATATAATATATTTGTTATTTCCCTCAGCCATATACTCATTCTAGAGAATAATCAGAAAATATATATCATGAATTCACTACACTTCATCGGTAGCAAAATATCCTACATGGATTTAATAATGACCATAACAAATAATTCTACCATTCAGAGTAATTCCAGGATATTTCTTCTTTCTTTCAAGTATGCATATATTAACATAAATTAAATCATGTGCATATAAGTTTACTTCATGTAAACAGGTGGTAAGGAGCAAAAAGATAGTGGATGGTTATAAAATATTCTTAGAAGCATCCTAGCATTTTTTTTAGGATTATGGTATATACAAATTTTCAGAATCAATACCAATCATTCATTTATCCCAAAAATTCATTATACTGGGACAATAAATATGAGCCTCTCAAAGGTGATAAGTTTAAGGTCTGCAGGATTCAGAGAGCTCATATATCTTATACCATGTTTTTATTGTAATCATTCAAGACTCTTTTTCTTGTAATTACATGGTATAACAATTCATAAGTGAGTTGCACTAGCATTTTTCATAATTAAATTCAAAGCATAAGAATTAATCACACCCATTAAACTTCAGATTTAATGTATATATATGCACTCTCTTATACATACAGGTATAAGAAATATGATAAATATGCATAAACAGAGGGTCTAGGATTAAATATTCTGCAAGCTTGCTAGTTAGCTACGATGATTAGCTGCATGCTAGCATCAAATTAATAATACATCATGCATGTTCAAACTTCAGGTTCAAAATTCCCCGGGCTTGATAAAATCAAGAACATGCAGTAAATTTGTATGTATATGAACCACGGGTAAATCAATCTACTAGATGATAGTACTATAGATAGTATCAATACGCAACTTCAGGGCCGTCTGTAATGCAACGCCCTTTTAGGGCTTCATTATGCATATTGCTGACCAATGCGAGCGAGGGGCTTAGCAAATCGCGTGTGGGTGGACCAATAGACGGTGGACAGGCCGCATTGCTCAATGGCATGTGAGCCGTGAACGACTCGGCAACGTACAGCCCGCAGAGAATACAGCAACAGCGTTCTACCGGTGTCACGTCGGCATGCAAGCCCATGGCACTAGCACGTTGACGTGCAAGCTGATGACATGCGCACGTGCATACCGGCACATGGCCGAGGGCCTGATCGAGCATTACATTCAGGTTTGTTCAGGGCCTGAGCATTACATTCAAATTTGTTCATCTGTCTATTGTGCAAGATTGCAGGACAATCGAATTAAAGTCGATTTCACCCTGTACGAGATTTTAGCAAATCGGCTTCTTGCCACCTCCACTATGGGTTAATATGGGATGTTATACCTTCTAGGTATCTTCGTGACCTGTACGGATACGTTACTTCTTCTGGCTTGATACCGGACTTGTGAAGTCCTAGTCCATTCTGGTGGAGGATATATCGTTTCATGTATACATGTACAGCATGTATAAAATAGTATACTTCGTGTAACCCATTAACAAATATTGTTTTTTTTAATTAACCATAGATGCAACTAGATATATGTGCATGCAGGCACCATATATGGTCAGTGTAAAGATGTCACGTGCTAGTGACCAATGGCATGCAAAGAGTCTGCATGATTTTTTTTAATTCAACTTAGTGCAACTCTCATACGTATAGTATATGCAAATTACTGTATACAACTCAAGCCTAGTTCCTGCAGGGATCATCTTCGTTGCTGCTTCATGCAATTACTGTATGGCATATGCAAAGCCTATATACGCGTGCGCATATCCGAGCACGTACTAGGCTATATGTACTACTTACAGAGTAAATAGTAAAAAAAAAATATTTGCCACAATAAACGCAATCTTCAAGATGTGATACTTTCATACCTGATATAGGATATCAATTTGATCCACCTCACATACCGCGTAGGGCAGTGGTTAGTAGATACATACCGCATAGGGCGTTTGACATTGTCGTAGATCTATCTGCTTGACGACGACGGTACATGTCGATGCAGTGCAGATTAGATGCAGGTAGAGGTAGCAGATTTGTTCCGCTAACAAACGTCGGGATGTCGACGTCGTCGAAGTAGTCGCGTCGGGGACGTCAGCGTCGATGTTCATGTCGAAGATCGGCGGCAACTTCAGCGGCGATGTCGACGTAGAGCTTTTCGTGCTGATAACGTGTTATAAAACTCGTTGTCGGCGGTTCGAATCTTTCCCTCTCCGTCTCTCATGATCAACATAGTAGATGAAAATAATAGAACAAGTAGACACAAGATAAGGAGACTATTCTTTATTCCTCTGAATATTGGTGATTACAACATAAAACTCCCACATATATATAGTCCTGTCAGGGCCTATGAATTTGATAAGAGCCCACATATAAACGGACTAGGATTAAAATTCTTTCTTTTCCTTTCCTTCTAAGATAGGGTCCATGTGGTTTACAACATATATAATTAAGAAAAGTGCCTTACCTTAAACCTCGATTAGGTATCCGTGATCCTCCATCAGAGGCAACTTAGATCCCAAAACTGCATCATGTTGGGAGTTTAAAAACCCCCTAACCCCCAATCAGGAGGCAACATCACATCCTAGCAGTGAGGGCATTTCCGTCAATACTACACCTGGCCGGCCCATCTTGCCCTCTCCCGGCTTCTTATAAATCCCCGTCATCTCTAGCCCTCTCAACTTTAGCCACAAAATTCATCAATTTTTTTTCCCAAATTAAAAAAAAGGAGGGAGAAGAAAACACTTGTAGCGGCATCCACTGATCCACCACCGGAGCTCCGCCCATCCCTCCGTGTCAACCCCCTCCTCAGAAATTTTATTTGCAGTTCAGCCCCTGGCCGGTCCGCCCCGCCACCGGAAGGAGCCGCTCGCCGGAGGAAGCCCCCCCCCCGTCTCCTTGCCCTGCGGCGGGTTCATGGGAGTCTCTCTGTACCCCATGAAGATGTCCACGCGGCTGCTCTGGAGCACTAGCTTCTTCCGCCATAAGCTCAGCTCCTCCTCCTGCTTCCTCTGATCCCGCCTCGATCGCCTCGGCGGCGGCCCGCTGCTGCTGTGCGGTCCTAGCATCCGTTCAAGTGTGTGCTTGTGTCTGTGTTTGTGTTCGTGTGTGCGTGCGCGCTCGTACGGGTTTCAAGATTGGGTTTTGTTGCCTTCTTGGGGAGAGGAGAGGAAGGGACTAGGGCGCGAACAAGAATCAGCAGCAACAACATGGATCCGAGCGCGGTCAGTTTCGACTCCGGCGGCGCGCGGCGGGGCGGCGGCGCGCAGATGCTGCTCTTTGGCGGCGGAGGCAGCGCCAACAGCAGCGGCGTCTTCCGAGGTGCGCCCGTGACAATCCGTGGACCGACCATGGGGCCGGTCAGATCTGGATGCGTCTTGTGGTTCTTGAGACCCCGATTGCTTAATCGGTGGTGAATGGTCATGTGGCGCAGGTGTTCCGATGGCGGTCCTGGGCATGGACGACGCGACACGCGTGGGCAAGCGGCCCTTCTTCACCACACACGAGGAGCTCCTGGAGGAGGAGTACTACGACGAGCAGGCGCCCGAGAAGAAGCGCCGTCTGACGGCGGAGCAGGTGCAGCTACTGGAGCGGAGCTTCGAGGAAGAGAACAAGCTGGAGCCGGAGCGCAAGACCGAGCTGGCTCGCCGCCTGGGGATGGCGCCCCGCCAGGTGGCCGTCTGGTTCCAGAACCGCCGCGCGCGCTGGAAGACCAAGCAGCTCGAGACCGACTATGACCGCCTCAAGGCTGCCTATGATGCGCTCGCCGCCGACCACCAGGGCCTCCTGGCCGACAACGATAGCCTCCGGGCACAGGTAGCTGCCTCATCACCTCGCGTCGGTTAATCCATTTTTACTTGATTTCATCGGTTACCACATGCGTTGTTCAGGCATCTTCGCTCCCCAGTTAGTTACAATGGTCGCCGCACTGCTGCCTAGACGGATCGAATAAATAGGAAATGCCATCCGCATCCTTGAACTTGTTCCTATTGCCAACCTAATGATTCAGCTACAATTTTTTCAAACGGTCCTTAAGCTTCATGTTAACTTCAAATTGGTATTGGTATCATTGGGCATCTTTTCTGCTTTATGTTTATTTGCCTCTCTTCTGTCAGTTAAATAAAAGATCATGGTCTGTAGTTCCATGCCATGGTATGATAAAAAGATTGCAAGTTTGTGCATATCTGTATGAACTAGAGCTAAGATTGAGGAATAAGAAATATGAGTTCATGATCATCGTTGTTTGGATGTTTTGAAATCCCAGCATGTATGTCTAATTAGTGTCATCAATGCTATCAACATTACTGAAACATGGGCTTTAAGATAAGCATGCTTAGATAATATAATAACTTTCGACCATACACCTAAAACAATCGAAAACTTACAGTATCCAGTAGTGTTGCTATTGGTAGTATCTTCTTTCCAAAGTCTCAATTTAATGAGAGAGAAATAGTCAACTTGTCTTTCTGACGCTTATGTATACTGTTCCTGTTCAAGACATGTATGTCGAGTAATTGTCAATCGGCAATCACAGCCCCTTGCAATGAAGGTCGGTAAGATTATATGGAGTTTTGAGGGTTTAGCTAGAAAAACGTAGGTCTTGGAATTCAAATTTTCTGAAGCCCTAGGGTCTATGTGTGAAAAAGCTGTCTTCTCACGGCAGGTTACTGTTTGTAAAATTAAATAAGCTAGTACCACTTTTGTCACGTTCAATTTGTCCATAGGTAGTCATCAGCGATGACCCACTAGTGGATGTATTTTAGCTATTATCCAATTTAACTCTGCAGTGCTTAGGAATCTTGGGTACCTATCGTGCGCCTCCCAAGTCTAAGCCCGATAAATTACGCTAACCAATGCGATGTGAAAGAGTTAGGGCGCGTTTGGAGGGGCTCTCGCCGGCTCCCGCTCTGTCACTGTAGCACTGCTGTAGCAGTACTGTGGCGGAGCCGGCGGAGCCCCAAAAACCAGGCTTCAGCAGCTCCTCCTCATCTTGCGTTGATTTGGAAAGGAGCCGGAGCCGATTATTTGCTTGCTACAGGGATGTACAGGACAGCACAGTGCAGCACAGTACCCAGGCACAGGAAGCCGGAGCCGGCGGAGCTCGGCCAAAGAGGCCCTTAATTGCTCTAATCTATGCATCACGCCTTTTGAAAAGCATACAGTGAACTATTGTTATTTTTTGTCAACTGCTGTAAACAGATTACCAAATACCCAGTCATGTCATGAGCAACAGTAGTGGTCCTTTGTAATTAAATCAAAGTAATTGTTTAGTTTAGACTTGAGTGACAATTCTTATAGAGGTGTATGTGCAAATTTTAATTAAAATGAACAGTCAAACTGTTTAAGGTGTTGGTCTAAATGTTTGAGAGCATCTCCAAGAGAGTAGCTAAAAAAACTCGTCAAATTTATTGATTTAGTTACTCTCTAAAATAGATAATACTAGAGTACTCCAACAGACTCTATAAAATGAAGAGGCTAGATGGCTAGTGAGGATGACTATCTAAAAGTAGAGAGCGAATTAGGTGGGATAGAGAATCACTAAATATAGAGAGTCATTTACAGAGTCTGTTGGAGACGTTTTTTTCGTTAGACAATAGCTAAATTTAACTTTAGAAAACGATTTGGCTAGTCTCTTGGAGATGCTCTGACAATGAACTGGATTTAAATCTCAAACTAATGCTAGATTTTAGGGAAGATGTGCTATAGTATATGTCTAGAACATGTCAAGATTTAGAAGATACGAAGAAAGATAAACACTTAATATAATATTGCAATATTGCTCTATTTACTGTATTTGTTTTCTCTATACCTTACGAATGAGACTAGTTGGATCTTAAAAATATTCAATGTAATTAATATGCCTACCTCAACATCTATTATTTGGTTTAGAACTTCTGAAAGTATTGCAACTAATGTTCACAGAATTCACAATCACAGCACTTATGCTATCTTCATTAAATGCATCCCTTTTAATAATCCCTTGAAATTTGAATATTCTTCTTAGGTAGAAATGCCAAATAGATGGGGATCAGTTAAACCAATGGTTATATTGTTGTAGTTTTTACTTAGATCAGATTGTGCTGATTAGCTTGCACGTATAACCCATACCATTTCTGATGAAAAATATTACTTGGAAAAAAGGGATACTACTAAATTGTTTGCTGGCTAGAAATAATTAAAATATCCAATTTGACTGAACATGGCACTTGATTTTTTGTTTTCTTAGAAAGAAAACAAATAGGGGATAAGACCAACTGAGAATTAGTAAAGCCTTTTCAAGGATAATAGTTCAATGTGTTTCTAAATCTATCTGGGGATGACTGATCCATGTTTCTAGGTTGTGTTAGTGAAAGCTTGTTTAGTACTATTTTTTAGAGGGAATATATACAGAATCACTAGGAGTTTGCAGTTTAATCATGTTTGAAGGAAAAATACGAATATTGGCACAGTGAAATCTACGCAAATTACATGGTAGATGGCATTAACATCTTTCATAAGGCCTCTTAAGACAGTACTACAGTTTATCAATCATACCATTGCTATTCAATTTAAGTATCCGATTGTCACACACTTTGTCTTAAATGTAAACTTATATGAACAATGATACACCCAGAGGTCGCATGTGCTGATGGTTCCCTTTAACAGACCAGATCACAATGCCAGCTGAATAGTATGTTTCGTGGCTACGATTGACACAATTAACAATGTGGTACAGGTGATCTCCCTAACAGAGAAGCTGCAAGGCAAGGAGACATCCCCATCAGCGACCACTGCTGCCCAAGAGGTGGACCAGCCAGACGAACACACTGAGAAACTGGTGTCACAGCAGCTCAAGGACGACCACCACAGCAGTGGCGACTGCACTGGACATGGTGCCCTCTCTTCAGAGGAAGAGGATGGTGGCGTGGTCAGCGATGAGGGTTGCAGCTTTGATCTCCCGGATGCCATGTTTGTTGCTGGGGTCACCCACCATGGCACCGAGGAGGCGCAGCTGGCCAACTGGACATCTTGGTTCTGGAACTGATCACATCGATGGATGCATCAAGTGCAAAGACCAAATCCTCCAGCTCAATCCTTTTCTGCACCATATAATTACTGTGTTGATTATGTGCCGTCAGATGTTTCCAAGTAATGAAACAGTGCTGATGTTGTAAGTTTATGTTTTTTTGAAGATTTTATATGGACGTATATAATAATAGCTTTGACCATGAGACTCAAAAAGTTGAAATAAGTGGACCTGTAGACCTGTTGTGCACTAGAAGCCCGCACGAGTTTTTATGCTGCTTTAAACATGAAAATGTATGTATTAAGTTCTTTAAAATTTTCTGTACTAATATTAGAGGAGATGTTGGACCACTTACATGAGGGCAGTCTGAACTTGTGGAGGTTGAATTATGGAGTAATAATACAGCTACCCAAGGTGAAACCTGCTACAAATATTAAACAATTTAGACCTATCTGTCTATTGAATGTCATCTACAAAATCTCTAGACTAATAGATTAACAGCAGTGATCAACAAGGTAGTGAACACTTTCCAGACAGCTTTTATCCCAGGCAGAAACATTTTGGAAGGAGCAATAATTCTACAAGAGGTTTTACATGAGTTGAGAGTATCTAAATCCTCTGGAGTTATTCTATAATTAGATTTTGAAAAAGCTTATGACGAACTCAGTTGGTCTTTTTTGGAGGAGGTAATGAATAGAAAGGTTTCTCCAATGTGTGGATACAATGGATTAATAAAGCTGTACAAGGTGGAAGAGTTTGTATTCTCAATGGGGAAAGAGGACAATGTTTTTAGAAGTTTCAAAGGTCTTAGACAAGAAAACTCTGTCACCCTTGCTCTTCAATTTAGTTGCAGATGCTTTGTCGATGAAGGAAAGTATAATTAGGAATAGATTGGATTGATTGATATGAGGCAAGGTACAATTACATATATATACAGGCAAGGATCCAGAATCCTATAAGGATCAAGAGTCCAGAGTCCTATAAGGATCAGGAGTCCTTGCCGTATCCGTATCTATCTGGCCTGCCATATCTATCTAACCCAAACAGTCCTGCGCCGATTAGGGTCCTGACCAGCCCAAAGGGCGCCTATTCTAACACACCCCTGCAGTCCAAACGTCAGCCACTTTGCACGTTTAGACTGGACCGAAACTCCGTAAAGACCGAAGAAGGCAGCCCTTTGGTGAAGATATCCGCATATTGTGAAGTGGTAGGAACATGCTGGACATGGAGATCACCAATGGCAACTCGCTCTCGAACGAAGTGAAGATCAATTTCAATGTGCTTGGTACGCTGATGCTGAATTGGATTGGAGGACATGTAGACTGCGCTGATGTTGTCACAATACACCAGCGTGGCGCGCCGAAGGCGCGTGTGCAGCTCGATGAGAAGCTGTCGCAGCCAGGTGGCTTCTGCAACTCCATTAGCCACTGTGCGATACTCAGCTTCAGCACTGGATCTTGATACTGTGTTCTGCCGCTTGGATGACCAGGAGACTAAGTTATCACCAAGGAACACCACATAGCCCGAGGTGGACTTGCGAGTGTCTGGACAACCAGCCCAATCAGCATCGGTGTAAACGACAAGATCCGTAGAGGAAGATGGTCGCAGCAGTAGACCAAGGTGAAGTGTGCCTCGGATATACCGGAGAATCCGCTTCAGGGCAGCAAGATGAGGCTCTCGAGGGGCGTGCATATGAAGGTACACTTGCTGAACGACGTACGCAATGTCCGGGCGGGTGAATGTCAGATACTGTAGGGCGCCAGCAAGACTGCGAAAGTCTGTGGCATCAGACACTTGGGCCCCGTCAGCTGCAGCAATCTTTGGATTGGTGTCAACTGGAGTAGAGCAAGGCTTGCATTCTGCCATACCAGCGCGATCCAGAATATCCAACATGTACTGTCGCTGGGAGAGGAGTAAACCAGCACTGCTTCGCTGAACCTGCATACCGAGGAAGTGATGCAATTCTCCCAGATCTTTCATGGCAAACTCTCGCTGCAGGGCTGAGATGATCCGCCGAAGAAGATCAGAAGAGGAAGCTGTGAGGACAATGTCATCCACATAGAGCAACAAGTAAGCTGTGTCGGAGCCGCGATGGTAAATGAAGAGTGATGTATCTGACTTAGCTTCAACAAAACCGATGGACCGAAGGTAGGTAGCCATTCGACTGTACCAAGCACGTGGGGCCTGCTTGTGGCCGTAGAGGGACTTCTTGAGCAGGCAGACATACGCAGGACGAGTAGGATCCTCAAACCCGGAGGGTTGCTGGCAATACACTGTCTCATTTAGAGTCCCATGGAGAAAGGCATTCTTAACGTCGAGCTGGTGGATGGGCCAGTTGCGTGAAAGAGCCAACGAGAGCACTGTGCGGACAGTAGCAGGCTTCACCACCGAACTGAAAGTCTCATCAAAATCCACACCAGGACGTTGAGTGAAACCACGGAGTACCCAGCGGGCCTTGTACCTCTCAAGGGAACCATCAGACTTGAACTTATGCCGGAAGATCCACTTGCCAGTGACAACATTGGCCCGAGGGGGGCGAGGTACGAGAGCCCAGGTGTCATTCTGCAGAAGGGCACGATGTTCTTCTTCCATAGCCGCTCGCCAATTGGGGTCGGCAAGAGCACTGCGGAAAGTCTTCGGCACTGGAGAGAGCGAGACGGTGTGATAAGTGGCCGGCATCCGAAAACCACTCTTCGCCCGCGAGCCCATAGCATGCTGGTTGCTCACGGGGCGAACAGGAACGACACCCTTAGGCAAGGCAGCAGTAGTACTTGGCGATGCGGGCACAGGTGGAGGTCGAGGCTGGCAGCTGTAGTGGTGCTCGAAGAGGCGCTCGGGGCGAAGACGCGGAAATCCGGGCGGAGGCCCGCGGGGCGCCCGTGGTGGCGCTGAACCCGTCGACGACGTAGGTGATGACGCGCCAGCCCGAAGGGCTGGCGGGACATAGAGAGGCCCCGTCGCGGATGTCGCGCGTGGCGCGGAAGGAGGCCCCGGTGACGGGAGCGCCGGTGGGATGTAGAGCATCGGCACCGGGAAGTCATCAGCAGCCTCGGGCGCCCCAGGCACAGTCACAGAGTGACCGGCAGGGGCGCTGGTGTCGCCAGAAGGTGCCCCAGGGTCGGCCACACGAGGACCGGCAGGGACAACAGGAGTGTCGGAGGTGCTGGGAGACGTGCCTGCAGGAAACAAAGTGGGCGAGGGTCCAATAGGAGCTGACACCACATCATCAGTAAAATCAAGAAACTCGAGGTCGGCCGGGGTGCTAGGACCATGACGTTCAACAAAGGGAAAGGCCGTTTCATCAAAGATGACGTGCCTGGAGATGATAACTCTATTGCTGGAAAGGTCAAGGCAGCGGTATCCTTTATGGTGGGAGGAGTAGCCTAAAAAGACACAGAGAGCAGACCTGGGAGCGAGTTTGTGAGGTGTGGTGGCAGATATGTTTGGATAACATTTGCAACCAAAAACCCGAAGATGATCATACGTAGGCAGCTTTGCAAATAATGCAAAGTGGGGTGTAGAGAGCTGGAGAGTTTTGGTAGGCAATATGTTAAGGAGGACAGTGGTTGTGGAGAGAGCCTCCACCCAATAGGAGGGAGGCATAGATGCCTGAAAGAGCAGTGAGCGAATGACATTATTGATGGTGCGAATAATGCGTTCAGCTTTACCGTTCTGAGACGAGGTGTAGGGGCAGGACATGTGAAGATGGATGCCCTGAGCGAGGAAGAAGTGGCGAGTACTCGAGTTGTTGAACTCTTTCCCATTGTCGCACTGGACCGACTTGACACGTGTGTCAAATTGAGTGGAGACATGGGCGATGAACTGAGCCAGCGTGCTGAAAGTGTCAGATTTGAGGCGCAAAGGAAATGTCCACAAGTAATGAGTGCAGTCGTCCAGTATAACCAAGTAATATTTATAACCAGAGACACTGACAACCGGGGAGGTCCACAGATCACAGTGAATGAGATCAAACTTGCTAGACGCACGAGAGGTGGACGGATAAAAGGGCAAACGAACATGACGCCCTAACTGACAAGCATGACACAAATCTGAACAATCACTAATATGGCACGAAGTGCTGGATGCAAGTTTGGACAACGCCTCATGACTAGGGTGGCCAAGTCGCCGGTGCCACAGCGGGGAAGAAGCCTGAGTGACAAGGGAGTGAGCTGGAGGTAGGCGCAGAGGGTACAGCGGCCCGGAGCTATTGCACCTAACGATCTCGGTTCGGGAGGGAAGAGCTTTCATAGAACAGCTAGCAGGGTCATACTCCACAGAACAATTATTGTCGATAGTAAATTGACGGACAGAGATGAGATTCTTAATAAGTTATGGTGACACAAGAACATTATTAAGACGCAAAGAAGGAGACAACTCTGTAAAACCAGTAGCAGTGACAGGCATGACGGAACCATTACCTACGAGAATAGATGAAGGAGTAGGATACCGCGAAGGAAGAATATGTGAAAGAGAGGAGGACTAGGATGTCATGTGGGAGGTAGCACCTGAGTCGAAATACCAGTCGCCGGACGAAGGTGGAGTCAGGGACGTGGTGCTGAAGGCGGAGGCAAGTGCCGTCGGATCCCAGGAGGGAAGGCCAGCCACGGGGTTGTAGTACCCGGGGGCAACCCAGTGTGCAGTACCGTCAGGGGCAGCAGCCTGGCTGTGGGTGACGAAGGCCTGTTGTTGCTGGTGCTGTGCGAGGAGCGCCTGCTGGTGCGCCTGCTGTTGCTACGCCTGGAGGTGAGGGGGCACCGGGATCGGTGCTAACGGAGGGCGGGGGCCTCCTGGCCACATTTGGATCGAGCCCATCCAGGGGTTGTAGTAGCTGGGCCAGGAGCGACCACCACCGGGGGCAGGCTGCTGCTGTTGCTGCGCGCTGGTGGACTGCTGCAGCAGAGCCACGGCTTCATGATGAAGCATGGCGGCACGGAGATCAACGGCGGGTGTAGGGGCACTGCCAGGGGGGGGGGGACCAGAGGGCCCCGTGGGTGGGTTGGCGGCTGCAGCGGCAGCGCGGGCCTGAGCCATGCGAGCCAGTGCGGGCAGCGGAAGGAACGCGCGGCAAGGGGAGCCGACGCGTGGGTTAGGGCAGCGGAAGAGAGAAAAAAAATTGACCTAGGCTCTGATTACCATGAAGGAAAGTATAATTAGGAATAGATTGGATTGATTGATATGAGGCAAGGTACAATTACATATATATACAGGCAAGGATCCAGAATCCTATAAGGATCAAGAGTCCAGAGTCCTATAAGGATCAGGAGTCCTTGCTGTATCCGTATCTATCTGGCCTGCCATATCTATCTAACCCAAACAGTCCTGCGCCGATTAGGGTCCTGACCAGCCCAAAGGGCGCCTATTCTAACAGTCGACTATAATATCTCGAGCTAGTGCTACAAGAATGATTCAGGATCTGATTCCTCACCTAGTTGATGGAGGTATGACCCACTTGCAATATGCAGATGACATAATTGTGTTAAAATTCTGCCCCGATAACTTAGAAAACATTATATTACTGTTATCCTGCTATGAAGCAATGTCAGGTATGAAAATCAGTTTTGAGAAGAGTGAAGTCTTCATGGTGGGGCTAGAGGTTGCCGAACAACAAATGGTAGTGGCGATGTTGAATTGCAAATTAGGATCTTTCCCTATGAAATGCTTGGGGCTACCAGTGAGTGACTGCAAGATTTCAAAAACACAATTTAAGTATGTTAGTGATAAAACTAAGAAGGAACTGGCTACTTGGCAATGTGAGTATTTCTCCTTAGGTGGAAAGTCAACTCTGATAGAATCTTGCCTATCTAGTATACCTATGTAGACAATGGGGGTCTATCAATTGTACGAGGGGAACTGCCAGATGCTAGATACAATAAGATCAAGATTTTCTGGCAGGGTTCAGGGAAGAATAGAAAATATCACATGGTAAAGTGGGAGGCTCTAAATATGCCTAAAGAGTTTGGTGGTTTAGGCTTTACTGATGTTAGAGTTATCTTGCCTATTGATTAAATGGATAGATAAGCTAGAAAGAGGGGATGATAGCTTGTGTTGTTCCTTGTTGAGAAAGAAATATCTAGGACAGAGAAGCATTTTTCAAGTTAAAATAGAAAAGGTTCATAGTTTTGGAGATCTCTTCTTGTCTTAAGAGAGTGGTATCAAAGAGGTAGAGTGATTGTGGTCAAAAGTGGACAACAAACTAGATTTTGGCATGATGCTTAGCTGGGATAATGCCCTCTGAAAGTTGTTTTTTATGAACTTTTTCAAATTGCTTTTTACAATGGGTGATTCAATTTAGAAGACAGCTGAATGAATCACTAAGGAATGAGTGGAATCAGCTTCAATCCATGTTCAATGAGGTCACAATTACAGATGGTAGAGATGAAGTTTACTGCGTGAAAGGATCAAGATGCCTAAGAGGGGTGGAGTGAATTGGGATTTTCTAAAATCTCTTGGAGTAATTAAGTCCTAAGTCTAAAAAGTCAATCACCCATTATGCCTAAAAGTGTAGTCTATGAAATCTACCGCACAAAAATTTAGCAACCTAGTTTCACTACTCTAGCATAGCAATTTTAAGAAAGTAAGTGCAATAATTGAATTTCTCAAATGAATTGCTCAAAGTAAAGAGTAGAAGGGAGACGATGACATTTTTCTGAGGTATCGAGGAGTCGACACTCCTCCTAGTCCTCGTTGCATCACCCGCGCAAGGGTATCGCTCCCCCTTGATCCGCGCAAGGATCAAGTGCTCTCTCCGGGCTGATTCTTCGCCTCTCTACCATGGTGAATCGCCCACAGTAGCTCACAAGTTGAGTCATCCACAAGCTCCTCCGGATGATCACCAAGCTCCCAATCGCCACCAAGCTATCTAGGTGATGTCGATCACGAAGAGTAACAAGCATGAGCTCCCACTTGACCATGACAAGGCTAATGAGGATGGTGGATGTACACCTGCTACCCCCTAGATACTAATGAAGTTCGTAACCTTAGATTCTCAAATCTCAATAACCTCACTAGGCTCTTGCACTTCCTTGCACTCACAAGTATTGTCTCAGCTGAACAAATGGGCAAGAGAGCTAGAATGGACGAGTTGGGAAAATATAAATACCCCCACTCACCAATCTAGTCGTTTCCAATAACTTTTCTTTTTGCGAAAGCTTTGGACCGGACTCCCTCGGGTCAATCTGGACCAATGAGCCAGGGTCTAACTCTCACAGATGCAACAATGCACAGATTATACCTTTGGAGGTCTAGACGATCACCAATGGTCTAGACCCCTGGTTTGGACCAAGTTTGGAGCCAAAACCCCACTTCTGAACCTCTATGGATCCATCCGGACTCTCAACCATTGGTCTGGACCCTCACTATTCCCAGAGTCCGGACGCCCCTGAGCATACCTTGGGCAACCCAACTCAGAGACATTAGTCCAGAGCAACTTCCATGTTGAGAAGCTCTCTAGGGCTGCCACATAACCTCCAGACCATCACCATTGGTTTGAAGAACTTTGATCACCAGAGTTTAGGCCACTTTTGAAGTCTCAAATCACTTCCAATTCAAATAAATTGTGAATGGGAGTTGATCCACTTCATCTTAGGTCTATTTTTGAGCTACCTAGTGCTAAGTTTGACAAGTGTGCACCACACCTACAACATTAGCCTCACCTAGGTCAAACTACTAGTTCACACCCCCTTGATAGTACGTACAAAGGAAAAAACAAAGTCCTAAACTACTCTAAGTGTCTCTCCAACTCCAATCGACACTTAGAACTAATTCATCCTTAACCTTGTAACTAATCCTTTGAATCCTAAATGATTCCATCGATAGGTGCATAAAAACCATTGATCGCCCAATCAATCTCCATAATCATGACCTAACTTCAATTGTCTCTGCAAAACATATGCTAGTCATAATAATCTTGCATCATCATTAATCATCAAAACCCACTAGGGGGCCTAGATGCTTTCACTGGGCCCTTGAACAATCCAAAAATATACAACCAAATCCTTAGACAAGATGATGATGACAAGTGGGGTTAGAGATATATAACTAATAGTGGTGTGGAAGTGTAACATCTCGTTGAAAGTAAATATTTTTATGTGGATGGCTGCCCATGATAGAATTCATTCAATAATTCAGCTAAAAAAGAAACAGTGGGAAGGCCCAGGAGAGTGTGTCATATGTGAGATGATGGAAACTACTGATCACATTCTCTTTCAATGTCCCATTGCAATTTATTTGTGGGCATATGGCTGGCTCAAATCAACAATGAGTTGTGTAGAGTTCTTTTGGAGCTTGTGGATGATTATCGAGGAAAGATTTAAAATTTGACTCTATTTGTATGTGATGTTCAACTAGAAGGTGTTGGCATCTCCAAAGGCAATCGTTTTTAAGACAATAATGCTTATCAAGTCTTGGGTCCTATTACTAAAACCAAAGATAAAGCCTCAAGCTAAATAATTCATCAACTTCTTGCACATTCAATCTAAAAATGAGTTGTTGGGATTTGAGAGACCACTAAAAGCCATAGTTTGGTTTGGGCTAATTGATGAGACCTAGTGTACTAACCTTTTTCATTGAGTGATGTATATGAGCTAGGTTGGTACACACCAAGCAATGGAGCTACATGATGGTCATGGTGATGGAGGTGACTAAAAGATGATCATGTTCTTCAACTCAAAAAGAAGAAAAAAAACTCACAGAAAAAACTCTACCTGCGGGGGTTAAACAACCCCCAAGCTATTGTAACATAAGGTAGAGGACTTCTCACCTCAGCCTGAGAAAACCCCCGAACCTCATACCCACCTGCACATAGGGGCCCGTAACTCGATGAGAGGGCCTGTGCCATAAACCTATGCTTTGGGAACGCGGACCAGGTGAGGAGATTTTTTCCACACCATTGACTAGAACAATCTATTGTGATTGTTTTTCTTTCATTGACTTCCTCATTTTTTGTTGCCGCTGTTAGCCCATTAGCCCAATTGTTTCCATTGTTCTCACGTCAAGTTTAAAGTGTTGGATTGGAACCACTCGAATGGCCCCAGGAAAGGAGCAGCGTCGAGTAAGAAGGCTGCGAGGAAGACTAGCTGTGATAAAGAATGTGCATCAGTTATGGGCGAGAATGAGATCCGAAAGCTGGTGACAAAGGGCGTCCTCTCGGATCAAGCCACCAAAGGATGGAACGCGGCACAAGTGAGCCATTTCCAATGCCGCAAACCAACAAACTTGTCATTTTTAGATACTATCTGTGGTGTGGGCTAGGCTTTCAAGTACATCCCTTTCTCCATGATTTGTTGGAGTGTTTGGGAGTCGGCCTATGTAATCTACACCCCAATACAATATCACATATTTCAGTCTTTATCCATCTGTGTGAAGCATACCTTGGGATCCTTCCCCACTTCAGTCTCTTTCGCCATTTGTTTTTGTTGAAGAAAAAGGGCGGAGGAGGATCATGAGTGGTTAGCGGTGTTTATATGCATCTTTGCAACATGAAGGCAGGAGAGTACATTCCTATTCCTTTGAACACTTCGCTAAAAGGGTGGAACACTAGGTGGTTTTATATGAAGAGAATGACTGCTTTAGTTTGTTGTGATGTTGATCTAGTTCCTGAGAATAACCGTAACTAGTCGGCGAAGCCAAATATAAATGAGATGGAGCAAGTAAAGGAGCTTCTCGACTTGTTGCGGTTGATCTAATCAAAGCACAATGAATAGCAGTCTCGATACAATGACGTGGTGACATGTGCAAACCCATCTTGGTCTTACCAATTCACTTAACTTGGAATTATGTCTAGTTTAAAGACAAGTATAGCAAGGTAAATCTAAGGAAGTGAATGATACCAAGTAAGAGCCATAGCAACCTAACATATACAAGATAGCAATAGGGATCTCAATACAATCCTACACATACTAGCTGCCATTTCAGAGGTGAACATGTTGACACAAAATGTGACGCACTGTGCCTCACACACAGCAAGCCGAAAAGCGTGACTTCAAACGGGTGCCCGGGTGCTTTGAAATCCAGAGACGTGCCAGTCAGTTTAACCTGAAACTAACAAGGGATAAAATTATTAAATACAAAACTGGAACATGCCGGGTGAGACCAGACAGTTCCATATATACGGCCCTGAAGCCACTTACTACGACATACAACTATAGAAGCTATCTGTCAACAAGTTTTATAGATCATTTGGCTAAAACAAACAATGAGTATGTAAAGAGTTGATTGCCGAACATGCATGCATGAGAAAGTACGTATGAATGAATCATCATTAATTATGAATTAAAGCATAACCAACTCGGCTATCCAACCGAATTGGGGTCCATGATGAAGGGACACGTAAGCAAACACGATCAAACTAAATCTAAAGCTTGTATCCGCCGCACGACACCTAACTTTATAAAAGCTCAAATGTAGTTAACATGCATGAACCCACAACACGTAACAATCTAGATGAAACCAATTCGGCTATTATGAATATATGATCTATTTATGGATATAAGCAATTACAAAAGCATAGATAAATCTATGAGAAAAGATGAAGCCGAACCATATCAATCTAGATTGGGCAAAAGAGTGTTACAAATATATAAAATATCTAAAACATGCAACACGTGATAACTTAATGAATCTACTAGATCTTGCCAAATCTAATAGAGCCAATAACTATCTTGCTTTTGCTAAGCACATCGAGCAAACGCCTACCGCACGGTATCTACTCGTAAACGAAACATAAGCGAAGACTTCTTGATTGTCAAGCAAAGATCCGCCGCACGATCATTGAAAACAAAGAAGACTACTTGCATCAACATCTAAATCCACCGCATGATACTAGACATGATAGCAAGGTTACCGGGACTTACGGAGGTTGAAGAATCATGGTCCCTTGTGTTTAGGAGATTAACGACAATGCTAGGTCACTATGACTAACGTGTGTTTTGCAGAGGCAAAGTCATTTGTGTTAGGTCATTAGTGATACAATTTGAATGGGCTTAATGGATATTCATGCCCCCAAGATGGAAATCGTTTCGGTTTCAAAGGATGATGATACAAGTTGAAGACTAGGCTAGTCCTTAGTGCCATAAGGTTGAGAAGGGCACTAAGTATAGCTAGGACTTTGTTTTTCCTTTGACCGTACTATTAAGGGGGGGTATGAGATTAGTAGCTTGACCTAGGAGAGTTTAGGAAAGTGGGTATATGCACACTTGTCACAACCAGTCCTAGAGACCCTGCTATAATCCCTTGGTATGCCTTAAGTTGGTAGGAGCAAAATCCCTTAAGAAACCTTAGTGATAAGAGTTGAGAAAAGGGGAGAAAAGAGTTCTGGACCAGTTTGCTAAGGAAGCGTCGGACCAAGGAGAGGAGTCCGACGACCTTGCCTTAGAAGCCAGTTCAGAGACAGAGCTCCGGACCACCTGTCTGGAAGAGCACCGGACCATAGGCAAGTGGTCCGGTGGCCTCTGTCAGTGAAAGCCTGCCCTGGGAGTGAGCTCCGGACTAGTCCGACGGAGGGTCTGACGGGTAGTCCGACGCTCACAGGTAGAGCTGTGATCCAACTCAGTGAGCTCCCTGGCTCCGGACCTGCGCGTCGGACCAGGGCTCCGGACCAAGGAGAGTGATCCGGAGGTTCGAAGAAGAGAAAGTGTATTCACTCAGTGAGCACCCTGGCTCCGGACCAGTGCGTCGGATCAGGGCGTCAGACTAAGGAAAGTGGTCCGACGGTGTCTGTTTCTCAGTAGAGAGTGAGCTATGGACCAGGCTGCTTGGTCCGGTGGTGTTAGCTCCGGACTAGTCCGGTGGCTTCGCAGAGAAGAGAAAAAGTAGAAAACGGCTAGTTTTGGAGGTGGGGACTATTTATAGTTGCCCCCTTCGTCCTTAGGAGGTCTCTTGGCCATTGTTTCAGCTGGTTACACCTTGAGAGAATCCTTGGAGAGCCAAGTGCCTAGTGAGGGAGAGATTTGAGAGACTTCATCTTGTTCTTCCCTCCTAGAGTGATTAGGAGTGACTTGTGTGCATCCATCCACCTTCCTAGCCTTGAGTTGGTCAAGTGAAGGTCTTGTGCTTGTTACTCTTGGTGTTCGACAACACCTAGATGGTTTGGTTGTGTTCGGAGGAAGTGATCGCCGGAAGATTGTCGGCGGCTCTTCTCCAAGCATCTGTGATCGGTTGTGGGCGATTCACCGAGCCGGAGTGGCGAAGAATCAGCCCATAGAGAGCACTCTACCCTTGCGCGGGTAGAGGGGGAGCTATACCTTGCGAGGTGCTCCAACGAGGACTAGGGGTGTGTGTTGACACCTCGATACCTTGGGAAAACATCGCTGCGTCACTGAGAATCTCTTTTCCCTAGCTCTTTACATTTCCGCATTACATTCTGTCTTGCTCTTTCATTTCCCACTAGAATTGCTTAGGGTGTCTTTCAATTCCATGAACTGATACCGCTTTCTAGCTAGGACACACGACCGGTAGGCACTAGGGGGTGATTGGCATTTGATAGGTTTTCATATTTGCTTCAGAAATTTAAAACAAGCCCAATTCACCCCCCTCTTGGGCATCTTGATCCTTTCAATTGGTATCGGAGCCTGGTTGCTATAAATTAGGCTTCACTGCCTAGAGCAAGATGTCCCATGGGGATGGACCACCACCCATGTTTGATGGGGATGACTTTCCTTATTGGAAAGTGCGGATGGAGGCCTACCTTGAGGCCGTGGATGTCGGCGTTCACAAAGCCGCCACCATAGGCGGATCGGTGTTCGCCGAGGATCCCTTCTTTGAGAAGAACAATGCTAAGGCGAAGAACATTCTTTTCCGTGGCATTTGCAAGGATGTGTGCAACCATGTGTGGAATTGCAAAACCGCGCATGAGATTTGGACAAACATTTGTGCTCTACACGAGGGCACCAAATGTGAAAGAGAAGAGCGCTATCACCTCATCATTGCTAAGATGAACTCTTTTACCATGCTATCTCATAAAAATGCTAATGAAATGTATTCTCGCTTGAATGTGCTTGTAGAGGAGTTGAATGGCCTTGGGCTTACTCAAATGACACCGGCCGATGTGGTGCGCAAGATACTTTGTGTCTTACCAATAGACAAGTATAGCCACATCGTCACGGTCCTTCATCAAGGCGATCTCTCCACAATTACCCCAACACAAGTTTTGGGCAAGATCAATGCTCATGAGATGTACATGAAGATCAACGATGGAAGTTCATCTTCCTCCAAGAAGAAAGAGAAGGAGGATAAGAAGGACTTGACTCTCAAGGCATCTTCCAAGGAGAAGTGCAAGATTCAATATGTACTTGAGAGTGCAAGTGATGATGATGATGAAGACAACATCGCTCTTATGGTGAAGAAAACCACCAAGATGTTGAAGAGGCTAAACAAGAATGGAGTCAAGTTTGACTCAAAGAAGAAGAAATTCTTCACAAGCTCTTCAAGGAAGCCAATCTCCCAAATGAAGTACTACAATTGCGGCACTCTTGGTCATCTAGCTCATGCTTGCTCCGAAGAGAAGAAAGACAAGTTCAAGAACAACAAGTTCAAGAACTTCAAGAAGAACAAGGGCGGCAATGATGACTCAAGTGATGATGACAAGAAGCAAGACAAGCCATACAAGAAGAAGAAGAACTTCAACTTCCACAAGAAGAAGAAGGATGGCAAGGCTTACATTGTGGGTGATTGGCTCACTGATATTGATGAGTCAAGTGACTCCTTCGATGATGAGAGTGAAGAAGAGAAGGTGGCCGCCTTGGTGATTGGTTCTTCTATTCCACCGCCACCTCCTCCTTCATCGTCGGGCTCATCCTCTACACACCTATTCCTCATGGCTAAAGGTGACAAGAAGGTACAAAAAGAGGATGATGATGATAGTGGTGACTCAAGTGGTAGTGAAAGTGATGATGATGACACACCATCCTATGATGAGCTAATTAAAATTTGCAACAAGTACTCTAGCATCATAAGGAAGTATAAAGGTAAAAATGACAAACTTCTTGAGATCAAAGACAACTTGCATGCTAAGCTTGATGCCTTGTCTAGTGCTAATGATGATTTGAAGCTTGAGATCAATTCTCTCACATCTAACACTAGGGAGCTCAAAGCCTCTCTTAAGCAAGCTAATGAGAAGCATGATAAGCTTGAGAGGTCATCCCAAGAGCTCCATACAAGGTATAACTTGCTAAAAGATGACTACAACCAAGTGAAAAGTGATCATGGCACACTAGTGGTAGCAAATGAATTGCTTACTCAAGATCTTACACATGTTGCTACTAACCCGTGTGCTAAGTGTGCAAGTGCTACCTCTTGTGAAATCGAGCTTGATGATGTGGCTCCTAAGCAAAGTGCTAAGTGCAAGGGCAAGAGAGTTGTAGAAGCCGACAAGTATGATGATTTTGTGAAGATGAGGGAAGAGAACTCAAAGCTCAAGGAAGAGCTAATCAACCTCAAGGCAAACAAGCCCTTCACCATCAAGTCGACCAAGGAAGAAGAAGACAAAGATGCTATTACCTTGATCATCTCTCTTAGAGAATAAATTGCCAAGATCAAGAATGACAAGACCAAGCTTACAAGTGGCCTTGAAAGGTTTACCAAGGGTCACAATCTTCAAAGTGAGCTCTTGATGAACACTGTCATGAAGAATGACAAGACCGGTATAGGGTTCAAGGAAAATCAAGTGATGAAGGCCAAGGTCAAGATTGAAGCCAAGAACTACTACAAGAACAAGTACAATGGCTACAATCAAGAGAAGCCAAAGCCCAAGTCTAAGAGGTGCTTTGGATGTGGACAAATTGGTCACTTCGAGTTTCAATGCAAGACTTCACCTCCCAAGACCATGCCCAAGCACACTAGGCCATTTGCTCATGATGCTCACTATGTCATCAACAAAGATTCCAAGGGTAGACCACTTTGTGGTGTTTCTTGGTCCACCAATGAAGAACAAGCCTAGGGTTCTTTGGGTTGCTAAGGAGTTGGTTGACAAGGCAATGGGGCCCCGCACTAAGGGGGTTCCCAAACAACAAGCTTAACTCCAAGTTGCTTGTGTGTAGGTGAACTACAAGACCGGGTGGAGCCATTGGGTAATTGATAGTGGTTGCACTCAACACATGACCGGCGACCCCCAGATGTTCACCACACTTGATGAGGATTGTGCAAATCAAGACAAGATTACTTTTGGGGATAATTCAAAGGGCAAAGTACAAGGCTTAGGAAAAGTGGCAATCTCCCAAGATCAATCAATTTCCAATGTCTTGCTAGTACAATCATTGAGCTTCAATTTGCTATCGGTTGGTCAACTTTGTGATCTCAGATTCCAATGTCTATTCACTCCAAATGAGGTAGTTGTGACCAAGATTGATGATTCATCCTTGATATTCAAAGGGTTTAGGCACAACAATCTCTACTTAGTGGACTTCAACTCAAATGAAGCTAGTTTGCAAGCTTGTTTATTCTCCAAGAATTCTTTGGGTTGGCTATGGCATAGAAGATTAGCTGGGCATGTCAACCTTGAAGAAGCTTGTCAAGAAGGAGATGGTTAGAGGAATTAAGGATGTGGTGTTTGAGAAGGATAAATTGTGTAGTGCTTGTCAAGCCGGCAAGCAAGTGGCAAACACTCATCCAACCAAAGCTTTCATGTCAACCTCAAGAGTTCTAGAGCTACTCCACATGGACTTATTTGGCCCTACCACCTATGCTAGTCTTGGAGGAAATCTCTATTGCTTAGTGGTAGTGGATGACTACTCTTGGTACACTTGGGTATTCTTTCTTCAAGACAAGGGAGAGACAACCGGCATATTCAAGAAGTTTGCTACAAGAGCTCAAAATGAATTTGATGTGAAGATCAATAAGATTAGAAGTGACAATGGCACCGGATTTGTGAACACAAAGATTGAAGATTATTGTGATGAAGTGGGGATCAAGCATGAGGTATCCGCCACATATACTCCACAACAAAATGGTGTTGTAGAGAGGAAGAACCGGATGCTCATAACTCTAGCAAGGTCTATGCTTGATGAGTACAACACTCCGGAGAAGTTTTGGGCGGAGGCAATCAACACCGCTTGCTACGCGACAAACCGTCTCTTCGTCCAAAGGCTATTAAAGAAGACCCCCTATGAGCTTATCAATGGGAAGAAGCCGGATATTTCATTCTTCCGGGTGTTTGGTTGCAAAGTGTACATCTACAAGAAGCGCCAACACTTGGGTAAATTCCAACGGCAGTGTGACATTGGTTTCCTTGTTGGATATTCACTTAAATCCAAGGCATACTGTGTATTTAACAAATCCACCGGCTCAGTTGAAGAAACGTATGACTTGGAGTTTGATGAAACTAATGGTTCCCAAGGAGCGCTTGAGGATATTGATGTAGGTGATGAACCCTTGAGGGAGGCAATGAAGAATATGCCAATTGGTGCTATCAACCCGCAAGAGGTGGAAGAAGTTGAAGATGAAGCAAATCAAGATCTTTCTCCACCTCACACGCCTCAAGTTGATGAAGATCAAGTGAGGGAAGCACAAGAAGACACTCACATCCTCAAGATCAAGCCGAGGCCGAAACAAGCAATGTTGAAGCACCACATCCCCCTCCTCAAGAGACAAATAGAAGATCAACACCTATCCTTCAAGCTCACCCCCATGATCAAATTATAGGGAGTCCATCCAAGAGAGTTATGACTCGCTCTAGACTTGCATCTTACGTTGAACATCACTCGTTTGTTTCCTTTGTTGAACCTACTAGTGTTGAAGAAGCACTTGCGGATCCGGATTGGGTGAATGCCATGCATGAAGAACTCAACAACTTCACCCGGAACCAAGTGTGGACACTTGAAGAGAAGCCAAAGGATGCAAGAATCATTGGTACCAAGTGGGTGTTTAGGAACAAGCAAGATGATCAAGGCGTGGTTGTAAGGAACAAGGCAAGATTGGTGGCAAAGGGGTTCTCTCAAGTAGAAGGACTTGATTTTGGAGAGACCTTTGCTCCGGTTGCAAGACTTGAAGCCATCTATATCCTTTTGCCGTATGCTTCACATCACAAAATGAAACTCTTTCAAATGGATGTGAAGAGCGCTTTCTTAAATGGTTTCATCAATGAACTTGTCTATGTCTCACAACCTCCCGGGTTTGAAGACCCAAACTTGCCTAATCATGTGTATAGGTTGTCCAAGGCACTCTACGGATTGAAGCAAGCTCCAAGAGCTTGGTATGAGAGGCTAAGGGACTTCCTACTCAAGAAGGGTTTCAAGATCGGGATTGTCGACACAACACTATTCACCAAGAAGCTTAATGGAGAGATCTTCGTTTGCCAAGTATATGTCGATGACATTATTTTGGGTCAACAAATCAAGATCATTGCAAGGAGTTTGGTGACTTGATGTCCAAGGAGTTCGAGATGTCAATGATTGGCGAGCTAACCTTCTTCCTTGGCTTTCAAGTGAAGCAAATGAGAGAAGGGACTTTCATCTCTCAAGAAAAGTACACTCATAATCTACTTAAGAAGTTCAAGATGGAGAATTGCAAGCCAATCAAGACCCCAATGCCTACTAATGGGCATCTCGATCTCGATGAGGGAGGTAAACCTATTGACCAAACTCTCTATCGTTCTATGATCGGTAGTTTACTTTACCTCACCGCATCTAGGCCGGATATCATGTTTAGTGTGTGTATGTGTGCTAGGTTTCAAGCAAGCCCTAAGGAGTCGCATCTCTGTGCGGTTAAAAGAATCCTTAGGTACATAAGACACACCCCTAGCATGGGTCTTTGGTATCCCAAAGGATCCCCCTTCCAACTAGTTGGCTATTCCGATTCGGATTATGCCGGGTGTAAGGTTGATAGGAAGAGTACCTCCGACGGATGCCACATGCTAGAAAGATCACTTGTTTCTTGGTCCTCAAAGAAGCAAAACAGTGTGGCATTGTCAACCGCCGAGGCGGAATACATTGCCATGGGAGCAAGTTGTGCACAAATCTTATACATGACCCAAACACTTCTTGATTACGACGTTGTTTTAAAAGATGTTCCACTTTTGTGTGATAATGAAAGCGCCGTAAATCTTGCTAACAACCCGGTTCAACACTCTCGCACCAAGCACATAGATATTCGCCATCACTTTCTTAGAGATCATGTGGCTAGGAAAGACATCACACTAGTTGGAGTTAAGAGCGAAGATCATTTGGCAGATATCTTTACAAAACCACTCGATGAAACAACCTTTTGTAGGTTGAGAAGCGAGTTGAATGTGCTTGATCACTCAAACTTCACTAAAAAATGAGATTGTGTGAACCATGCATTCATATGTAATATATCATATTTAATCTATAGTAATGCACATAGGCTTGCCTAACGCGGTTGAGATAACCGCCCTCAAAGTGTGTGACAAAGCTTAACCGCGGTTTAAACTTGCAAGCAATCTAGATTCAAATTCCGTATTGCATAGCATATGCATGTGTGTTGCTTCGTCGTTTCTTTTCGGTTAAGCTTGATCATCCTCTAGGCTCGCCACTTAGGGGGAGCATTCAAAGCTCTAGCTGCAGCTAATACCCCTCTTGTGCCCCTATGGTGATCCTTGAAGCTTTATTGAACTATTTTCCTTAGTAAATTAATTCTAGCCTACGGCGAACTATTTCTAAATTGACGGTTTGAGAGATGGTTCTTATGCCAGGTCCAACAAGTGTTTCTTTCTGCTCTTTTGTGTTGGTACTTGGCTAAGAGAAAAGATTGGAGAGAAAAATAGGAAAATTTAGAGCAAAATCAAGCACCGGACCACTCTCCGGACTACTCGCCATGGTCCGATGCTAGGTGGTCCGACGCTCAGTCATTCCCTACATAAAAATTTCTCCAAACATAAAATCCGTCGGACTACAGGTCCGACGCTCCACCGGACCATAGCCGAATGGTCCGGAGCCTGGGTCAGCGGTCAACAGTCCAGTCAAAGGACTGTCGGACTAGTCCGATGCTTCATCCGAAGCCCTAGTCCGGTGGTCGGGTGCTCTCTACATGAAATGTTTCATTCTCTGGTTCCTTCGGACCCCTCCGTCGGACCATCCTCCGGACCATGGAAAGTAGTCCGACGCTCGGAATTTTTGCGCATAACCCCCCGCACCGGCTGTTTCTCTCGCCAGTTGCTTTTCTATCGCCGTCCGTACGCCGCGCCGCTTCTCATCGCCACCGCATCGCCATAACCTACCTACTCACCTACACCACCCCTTTCGCTGCCGGTGATCCTTACCGGAGCACCGCCACACCTCCACACCTGCCACCACCCTGCTCTGCCTCCCGCACGTGCCAGCAGCAGTAGAAGAGCCGCCACCGCTAGAGCTCGTCGCCGAGGAGTCTCCTCGCCGGCGCCCAAGTCACCCCTGCTCTACCATCACTCCATCACCCCATCTAAAGTTTCACCTCCCCATCCACATTACCAGCCGAGAAGAAGCTTTCCCCCTAGGGTTTGCCTAAACCTAGGGTTTGGGGATTTGTCGTTGAATTCGTCCAAATCCGACCTCGTCTTCGATCGTCAACTTCGCTTCATTGTCTCCTAGGGTATGTCATTGATCATGGTTTTAGCGTTTTGACTAGCTATTGATCATCCCATGCTTTAATTCATTCATATCCAAATCACTAAATTCATTCACTTATTGCAATCCGCAGTTGGTGAACTCTTTTGTGGAGTGTCGTTCGTCGCTTGAGTTGCTTTGATTAGATATGCTTACTTATCTCAAGTACTATGACAGATTTCATTCTCTATCTTATCTAGATGCTTGCTTCCATATGGGTTCTTTTCTCTAGATTTCATATATGCTTATATATACCCTGTCTATTCTATCTAGCACCAGTCAGTGGCAGCTTAAACTCGGGGCAAAGCTCGCGAGTAGGGATTGAGGCAAAGCCTCAGAAGGTTCAGTCCAGTGGCTTGCAGGCCTCTCTGTTAGTTGAGTCTTAGTTGATCAGTTTGCAGTTGATTGTGATAGAAGCAGTTGTTCAGTTGGCAGTGATTCTTGTGATCTGTTAGTGGTTTCTATCAGTGGGCAGTGCTTTCTTTGTTGATCAGTGATGGCTCGTGGCTCTCGTGCTCGTGTCAGTGGTTCTGGTGATGACACTCCTCCCCCTCCGTGTCCCTCTAAGGACAAGGGGAAGAAGCAGCTGGTTGAGAAGCAAAAGAAAAAGAAGCGCAAGTTGACAGAGGCCGAGCAGGTCGAAGCAATTGCAGATGCAGCTGACCGCGCAAAGTGAGATGGTCGCTGGGGTTCAGTACGTATCGGCACCCCTCCGCGGGTTCTACCATCTACTCCTCCAGCTCAGTCCGAGACAGAGGCAGCTCCAGCAGAGGAGCAAGAGCTTGTCACAGAAGCTCTTGGTACACCATTGTCACCTCTTCCCTGGGGGCGTGTCACTCGCTCCCAGACTGTTCAGTCTACTCCACCATGTGGTGATAGTGCTCCTCCTAGTGCCTCAGCAACTCCTACTGCAGACTCAGCTTCAGTGCATCTTGATTTGAGGAACCTTATTGCGAAGCAAGTAAAGAAGCTTCGCTTTGTGACACTTGAGAAGTGGTTCCCGGATCAGCGTGACCCCAGAGCTTCACCAGGATGGCACACACCTCTCATGGAGGACTTCTACAGGGCAGCTCAACTTTCTTGCATTCAGATACGATCGCATAGGGTTTGCTCTTTGGAGAGCATAGTTGAGCTTGCTGGAGAGGAGATTCGACCCTTCCTCACGTATCTTCCGGGACTCACCGACCTCCTTGGTCGTTCCGGGAATTACATTGAGAGGTGGGTCAGGGAGTTCTATGCTACAGTCTGGATTGATCCGGAGCACAACTTTCTTCAGTATACTTTCAGAGGAGAGCATTACAGGCTCTATGTGACTCAGCTCAGAGAGATACTACACCTCACCCAGACAGCCGGAGAGCTCAACCTTCACTATTATTGCTACAGAGGAGTCTCTGTGCCACGCCGAGCTCGAGGTGGCCGTACTTTGACAGTTTAGGAGGTTGCTCCTCTCTTCAAGCCACCTTTCACAGAGGGCTCTCGAAGTACCCCGTCAGAGCTACGTCCCACTGTTCGCCGTCTGAACGACGTTCTACGGCGTACCTTATTGCCTCGCATCGGGTACAAGGAGGGTCTGACAAATATGCAACAGTTCTTACTTCAGGCACTCGTCTCTCAGACACCGTTTGATATAACTGATTTTCTAGTGTCAGAGATTGAGGATGTGATTGCTGATGGGATGAGAGCACGACGACAGTTTCCTTATGCTCATTGGATCAGTTCTATCCTAGCTATTGAGCTTGAGGGATCCAATCCCAGAGTCCGTGCGTTGCTTGATCAGTCACCGACTTCATTCCCACCGTACAAAGTACTAGCCTCTTTTGACAGTCGGTTTGGGAACCGTGTGCTTCGCCTAGTCAGGGAACGGACTACGCCTGCTGACCAAGATGATGTTGAGACTCAGGATGATTCGATCCGAGGTTTTGAGCAGCAGGAGCTCCGTGACTTGGATACTAGGGCTGATGTTACTCCTGAGGATACTTCTTCTGACAGCTCTGACGCTGACTTCCAGCCTGTTCCTACCATGCCCCCATGGGCTCACGACACTGAGGCAGGAGGTTCTGGGTCAGCCACAGAAACTATGATGCTAAAGATTCTCGATCGTCTTAATGAGCAGCAGAGTTCCTTAGTGACTGCAGTCACCCAGGTCCAGCAGAGACAGGATGAAATGAAAAGACAGTCTGAGGAGCGACACTTTGAGATGCATCGACAAATGCTTGCCATCCAGTTGGAGTCCCAGCGCTTGCAGCTCCAGTCTCAGTAGATCCAGCAGCAGAACATGGCCTTTATGGCCCATATGATGAAGTGGACTGGTGCTCCTGCTCTTGAGTTCCCGGCTGCACCTCAGATCCAGATGATGAGTCAATCTCAGCCCTCTCAGTCAGTTGGTCAGATAGCAGCACCACAACAGTCAGTTGACCCTTCAGTGGCCCCTTCCAGTTCAGCTAGATAGACCGTCACTCCCACCCCAGCCATACAGTCTAGTGGACTTCAGGGTGCCGGAATGACCACCCCGTTCCAGTCCCTGGTGACTCAGGTCACTCAGTGGTTGGACACCTTAGGCCCGACTCAGCAGTTCACCCCTCTCACTACCGGTTTCACGCAGATGTCTGCTACGATGGTTGGTACTGCCAGAGATCTCTCAGCGTCATTCAACGACATCACAGGGCAGCCGTCCCCCACTGGTCAGCAGATAGCAGCAGAGATTGAGGCAGAACTGGTTACACCGACAGCTGGTCAGCACCATTCTTCAGTTGCTTCCTCAGAAGCTACACACGAATGTCGGGCTCCAGCCGTATCCACTCCACCCACAGCTACTGTTGCTACCGATGCCACTGTTGTTACTACAACTCCAGTATAGCTTCTGCAGCCTCCGGTTATTCAGACTCGAGTCGAGTCCGTGCATGAGGCCCAACCGGACACCGCAACTCCAGAGGCTCCAGCAGAGACAGTGGCACCAGATTCTACTCCTACTCCTACCCCAGCTACAGCTCCAGAGTCTTCGACAGCAGAGATAGCCGACATATCAGCTCCTGTCCCCAGACCGCTCCACTTCCAGCGATAGACACTCAGGGGGAGGATTCAGATGATGAGTCATACTTGTCAGAGTTCAGGGTGCTTGACCGCTCCACGGCTGCTTCCACTCCGCCTCCAGATGCTTAGTTTTGGTGCTTCGATGCCAAAGGGGGAGAGGGAGAGTCGAGTAGATGGGCTAGCTTTAGGGGGAGTTAGTAGGATTCGTTCTTTTGATGTGTATTTACTCTATCGCATCATGCATCACGTTTACCATCTTTATGCATTGTATGATATGTGTGATGGTTGAGACTTCATGGTTGTGTGAAATGTGTGGACCTTTTTTTTATGTATATATCATGCCACTTGGTTATGCTATATTGCTTCCTCGCTAATCTCTGATCTTTTGGCTATAGCATATCCTTTTGAAATCAAGTACTTTTCTCATTTCATATCCTTTGTGCTTGTCATGGCTTGAATGGTTTAGGCATATATATGTCTTTCTTATCACTAACCCATGCCTATATCATATCAAGTTCTGTTTTCTCTTATAAAAATTCACTCATTATTCTCTACTCGAGCTTGTATTGTCGTCAATCACCTAAAAGGGGGAGATTGAAGAATCATGGTCCATTGTGTTTAGGCGATTAACGACAATGCTAGGTCACTATGACTAACGTGTGTTTTGCAGAGGCAAAGTCATTTGTGTTAGGTCATTAGTGATACAATTTGAATGGGCTTAATGGATATTCATGCCCCCAAGATGGAAATCGTTTCGGTTTTAAAGGATGATGATACAAGTTGAAGACTAGGCTAGTCCTTAGTGCCATAAGGTTGAGAAGGGCACTAAGTATAGCTAGGGCTTTGTTTTTCCTTTGATCGTACTATTAAGGGGGGTATGAGATTAGTAGCTTACCTAGGAGAGTTTAGGAAAGTGGGTATATGCACACTTATCACAACCAGTCCTAGAGACCCTGCTATAATCCCTTGGTATGCCTTAAGTTGGTAGGAGCAAAATCCCTTAAGAAACCTTAGTGATAAGAGTTGAGAAAAGGGGAGAAAAGAGTTCCAGACCAGTTTTCTAAGGAAGCGTCGGACCAAGGAGAGGAGTCCGACGGCCTTGCCTTAGAAGCCAATTCAGAGACAGAGCTCCGGACCACCTGTCTGGATGAGCACCGGACCATAGGCAAGTGGTCCGGTGGCCTCTGTCAGTGAAAGCCTGCCCTAGGAGTGAGCTCCGGACTAGTCCGATGGAGGGTCCGACGGGTAGTCCGACGCTCATAGGTAGAGCTGTGATCCAACTCAGTGAGCTCCCTGGCTCTGGACCTGCGCGTCAGACCAGGGGTCCAGACCAAGGAGAGTGGTCCGGAGGTTCGAAGAAGAGAAAGTGTTTTCACTCAGTGAGCACCCTGGCTCCGGACCAGTGCGTCGGATCAGGGCGTCAGACTAAGGCAAGTGGTCCGACGGTGTCTGTTTCTCAGTAGAGAGTGAGCTATGGACCAGGCTGCTTGGTCTGGTGGTGTTAGCTCCGGACTAGTCCGGTGGCTTCGCAGAGAAGAGAAAAAGTAGAAAACGGCTAGTTTTGGAGGTGGGGACTATTTATAGTTGCCCCCTTCGTCCTTAGGAGGTCTCTTGGCCATTGTTTCAGCTGGTTACACCTTGAGAGAATCCTTGGAGAGCCAAGTGCCTAGTGAGGGAGAGATTTGAGAGACTTCATCTTGTTCTTCCCTCCTAGAGTGATTAGGAGTGACTTGTGTGCATCCATCCACCTTCCTAGCCTTGAGTTGGTCAAGTGAAGGTCTTGTGCTTGTTACTCTTGGTGTTCGACAGCACCTAGACGGTTTGGTGGTGTTCGGAGGAAGTGATCACCGGAAGATTGTCGACGGCTCTTCTCCAAGCTTCTGTGATCGGTTGTGGGCGATTCATCGAGCCGGAGTGGCGAAGAATCAGCCCGTAGAGAGCACTCTACCCTTGCACGGGTAGAGGGGGAGCTATACCTTGGGAGGTGCTCCAACGAGGACTAGGGGGTTGTGTTGACACCTCTATACCTCGGGAAAACATTGCTGTGTCACTGAGAATCTCTTTTCCCTAGCTCTTTACATTTCCGCATTACATTCCGTCTTGCTCTTTCATTTCCCACTAGAATTACTTAGGGTGTCTTTAAATTCCATGAACTGCTACCGCTTTTTAGCTAGGACACACGACCAGTAGGCACTAGGGGGTGATTGGCATTTGATAGGTTTTCATATTTGCTTTAGAAATTTAAAATAATCCCAATTCACCCCCCTCTTGGGCATCTTGATCCTTTCAGAGGTCGACGGATCGATGATTCCTCTCGAAGAACTCGACGACACGACAAAGGACTCAAAGTTGGCACAGGGCGGTTGTATTGAATTGGTTGTGAACAGTTTTTTTACAATGGCCAAAGGTTTATATTTATACCCTGGTCATGACATGAGTCCTAAAAGGACACGACTACAAAACATTAAAGGAAAAACACGATATCTTTAACTCTAGTCTTCCCTTCGGAGTCTTTATTTCCTCAATTGTCGCAATCTTTGTTGCCTGATTCGGCTCTTACTTGCCGTTTTCGTCGCCTCTTCAACGGAAAACCGCTCCTCCTTAGAATAACCGATCGTACGATCATTTGCCGAATTCTTGGAAATTAGCCGACCGTACGGACACTTGCCGAATGCTCCGAACACCCATCTCCATAAATTTGCTGCGCGCTGGCCCACCTGTCCTCTTTCTGAGCATACCAAAATCCAGTGTTAACACATGCCCCCTCAATTTCGGGATAAAAGTCATTTTATTCTGAAATTGACCACAAGCTTCCTCTTTTCTTCTAGGTCAACACTGTTCAACACCATAGCTGCCGCCCAGAAAATTCGAGCCTCAATACATTCTTGAATCCACTTCAACTCTTCAATGGCGATTCAGGATGAAATTCTAGAGGTAAGATTCATTCACCTTTATGTATTCGACAATTCTTGATTAACTTCCCTGTCTCTTTTCCGATTCATTCCTTTTTCTGATTTCTTTGAAGGAATACAAGAATGAGATTTTGACCCCTTTTGCTGCAAATCCCGATTCCTACCTTCTTGATCCGATGGGAAATCCTAACCTAACTAAGATTATCGAGAAGGAAACTTTGAGAATCCCCTTCAAGTCTGGAATCACCCCGCCCAACCGATGGCAAAATACTTTCAAGACCTGGCCGTCTCCTCCAATCGTCGGATGGCGAAACTGGTACCGGAGAATGTTGGAAAAGAGTAGTAGCCATTGGGATGATCAAGACATCAACCATTGCCTAGAACTGTCTCTGTTAGAAATGCCTAGAAATGAATCTCTTCTGATGGCAACTTCCCATTTTTGGTCCAATGCTATCATTGCTTTTGTTTTCGGCCATGGCATGATGACTCCTACTTTGGCCGATGTGTTCATGATGACTGGCCTAAATGTGTCATAGCCAGTATATCCCTTCAAGTATAAGGGCAAAAGCAACCAGAAAGCTGTCAAATCCGGAGGTGGATGGGCTAGATACATTCAGACCTATATGGAGGCATCTGGTGCTGTTTCTGACAAGGAATGAAGGGCCTTCATGAACATGTGGCCGTGTAGATTCATCTTCTGTGGTAAATCCAAAGAACTAACCTTAAATCACATGGTAATGGCCGAAGACTTAGTTGGAGGCTCCCTGATACCCCTGGGCAAATATTTGTTAGGACCTGTCTACCATATGATGCATCAAATCACTGCCCAGATGCATCGAAATGTGGAAATTTCTTGCATAAGTGGCCCCTGGTGGTTTGTTCAGATGTGGCTGCAATTGTAGATGCATTAGATAGTCTCTGTCCCTCTCCATAACTTAAGTTTTCCTTCAGTCAACTATGCTGAAGGCAACGCAGCAAGAACCAAGAGTTGTCAAACCTATGGAGAAGCAACATCTTCCATCAGCATTGATATGGACATTGGTCATCTCTTCAAATTGTTTTTCAAGGGTTTTGACAATGTGCTTTGGCTCCCCTACAGAGAAAATGATAGCCTAACTCTCCCCTGCAAATTCAGTTATGAATCCGGCTGTTCTGACAAGGTGTCCACAGGAATTTTCAATTCCTTCATAAAACCTTGCATCTTGCCAGCCGAATTTCATCATGGGAGGTTAGTGCATCCTACTTATGAATTCTACAATCCCAATACGGCTTCCAGGGAATTAGGATGTGGACAGTTGCCCCCAAGACCTTTCTTCTCAACAACTATAAGACCCAGAGAGCTGATCACAAATGAAACAGAAGCCAAAAAAGTCTTTGAGCTTGGATGTGACTTGCCAACATATGAACCCTCTCCATTTCGGCTAGTAGATATTGCCCACTCCCTTTTTGCTTCCTGGTGGCAAGAGTGGCATGATCACATCTTCAACATACCAGTGCACCCTTTATGCCAAGATCTATAGCTCCAATTTGCCTCTGATAGTGAGGTAATTTCATTATACTCGTTACTTCCTATTTTTGAATTCACTTCCTTCCATTTTAAAATCTGGCTTATGCACAGGACTTCGAGCCTACTCCTCCTAACAAAGTAGTTTAGTACTACTCAGCCGGACCCAATCCTGCATTGGGTTTTAATGCCCCAACTCTGACAACCTTCATGAAGATCTCTGCAGCTACATCTACTACACCTTTAGGAGGAGAAGGCAAAAGGAAGACACTTGAGAACGTTCATGTGTTTAGAAGGGTGAGATCCAAAACAGTCAAGCGGTCTCCCAAGGTACGGACCTCTTATTTAGCAATAAATCTTATTCATCAACAACTCTGACCATCTTTTATCTTAATCATCTCTACTGCAGCCACATGTTGATATTCCAGTTTCAAGGAATGTCTCAACAACAGTGGAAAATCCCTCCTCAAGCTTCTACTGAGGATGCAGGGACCCATGAAACCGAAGATACAGAAGCTCATGAAGCTGAAAGCATAGATGTTCATGAAACCTCCCAACTCATTGGTATCATTCGGCTAATCATTTCTTTCTCTTCATATGGCATCTTTTTCTTGTTCTTATACTCTTATCATCTGCATTATTGGAAATAGATAAGATCCTAGACAATTTAGCAAAAGGGCACTCTTCTGGTCCAGCTCCAGGTTCACCATCCCGGGTATTCAATCAAGCCTTCAATCAGAGCAAGACATAACTCATTCTGATGATCAACCAACACAACAGGTAATATTTTGCCTCATGCTACTCTTTTAGTACATCTATCTAGTCGGCTAACACTTCCCTTTTCTTAAGAAAACCACCAAGCCAATTGCCAGTTATTCTTTCACTGTTGATGACTACATCAATGAAAAAGGTGAAGAAGCCACCTCCCAGCAGACTCTATCAGTGGAAAATCAAGCTCGGTTGAAGGATATAGCTAGTTTGTTAAACAAGGACATCAACATTCTGGTTCAAGATTCAGATCAGATAAAAGATCTCCTTGAGCTCATCAATCAAGACCTTCCACCTGCCCTCAAAGCTTCTCTAGAATCTACAGCCCACCTTGATAATTATTTTGCTGTCGTGAAGAGGGCAAATAAAAACATAGCCTCTAGGAATGTCTTGCAGAACAACAGGTCTCTGAAGAAGCAGGAAGTTAAAGCCTTGCACTCCCAAATTCAGACTGCCAAAAATTCATTAGCAACTTTGGAGCCTGAGCTGAAAGTCATGGAGGATGAGAAGATCAGGTTGGAGGCTCAATTAGCCGAGCTGAATGTTAGAATTCAGGCTCACAAGGCCAAGATAGTAGTTTGCCAACCTCCATAGAGGCAACCTCATCAAAAATATCATCTATCCTCAAAGAAGATCAACAACTCAAGGCAAGATTGTCAACATTCAAAGTTCTGAGGATGAAGACCAGAAGGTGCTGAATAATATCAGCCGAATCAGAGCTGATGCTTTAGATGCCATCAACCAACTTCTGAGCTAGTAAAAACATGGGTTCGTAATAGTTTAACCATGATATATTCTATATCTAAACAATCGGATATTTCTATTTTTACCTCTATACACTTCTGTTTGTATGACAGTGTAACCAGTCCCTTTATTCTCCCGATTAAAACATAGCCGATTACGTTTAGCTCTCTGAATCAAAGAAATAGCCGATTGTTCCTGCCTTTCCGATTCAAAGAAATAGCCAACCGACTCTTGATTTATCCGAGCCTGGCCTAGTCCAGCAACGGCCCATCCGAGAAGGGAAAAACCCTAACCCGTCGTTTGGTATTCTCACTCGGCTTATAAATAAACCTTCCTTCTTCTACATGTCACACCCGGTTTTAAAGAACAAAACCAGGCTAGCCATATGTGTGCCCAGGAAGTCCACACATACAACAATAGAAAAGAAGAATATCAAAATCAATGTTATATAGCGAAAACATAGATACATTAACACTTACATCAAAGTATAGCGGAACAATTATTAAACTTTCTTGAAGCTCCAACTTCACAGGGACAGTTGATTGGGGGTTGCATACGCCTAGCACTTCTTCGAAATCTCACTAGATCCATCTTCTGTTACCCATCCAGAATTTTTATCCAAAGTATTGAAAAGTAAAGCAAGCGTAAGTACATATCGTACTCAGCAATATGACATGGGGTTCATGAGGCTCAAAAGGTTGACACTGGTTTACTGTGATTAGCTTTTAATGAGTCATAGTTTTAGCATTAGTAGCAACAAATAAGCAATGCCCCAATTAATCACATGAAACTGATAACATGAATAAGGAATAGCATTAAAAACACACCATAGATCATTTATCAATGTTCAATTAATTTCCATTAGTCTGTGAGTTTTCCGGGCCGCTCGTATCCGTGAGCACGGCTGATATATCAGTTTTTAACACTCTGCAGAGGTTGTACATCTTTACCCACGAGTCGTGATTTACCCTTTCGCCCGAGGGGATCAGCCTCTTGACCCACTTCCAAGGAAGGTCGGCAGGGTTCACTATGAAGTCTTTCAAAGGGGCTCGCTGACAAACAACAGACACTACGGATCCACGGGCAAGGGGTATACGGGGACCCCTCGATGGTACACACGCGCAACGGTAGCCACTCCGGCCGTACCCCGCAACCGCGCGTCAATGACAACTTTCGTGAACTGCCGCATACGAGAGAGTGACCCTCATACTTAACTAAAGCCAGAGCCATGTAGCCCTCATGGTTGTACTGTATGTCCCAGCTTTTGCTGACAGATAAGTTCTTAGATTCCATGTTGGTAAAAAGCATCTTTTATTTCTCGTTGCATATTCTATTAATCAAGTTATAGTTCATGATCATAATTACTTGAGCACTAGCATCAATTCTACCCAATGCATAACCATAGGATGACAAGGAATCAGAGAATCAATACAACTAGGATACATAACTATGGTTATCAAGGTAGACGCATGCAGATGAATTAAATGACATTAAAATGAATAGGACAACAAGGGAGATCCCATGCTATACTTGCCTTTCGCTTGCACAACTCTCACACCATCAGCTTTCAGTCATCACCTTCTGATCTTCATCGCTCACAAGCGATTCTGATTCTACTCGTAGAAAGCACCACACAAGGAAAGACAAACAAAAGAGACAACTAAGAATAATACACCACACAAAAGAAAACAATCTATTAAAAGAGAGCTCGCTGCTACGGTTGAGAGAACGCAAGAGACACCAAAAACGGAACTATCGTTATAAGAAACAACTATCGAAAGATTTACTATGTTATGACAGAAAACAGACATGCTTGATTTAACTTTAATAGATTATAACTATGTTAAAGTGACTAATATCAGATAAGTCATAACATACTTTAATTTAAAAGCTTGGTTGAAACTACTCTTGTTTCATTTATAAACAACGTCACATAATTTTAATCAAGTTAAACTATACGTTTGCAAATGAAAAGTATATATAAAAGCATCCAAGCAAGTTTATCATGCATGTGATATGTTTAAACTAATAAGGCACAATTAAAAGTATATTTAAGTTAATTATATTTTATCTTATTATCACATAATTATTATAAGCGGGTTCAACTTTACTTTTGCAAAAGAAATATTTTTGTGAGAGCATATAAACAAAATATAGAATGTATGCTTAAACTAATCAAGTTTTATTTTAGAAAGCATATTAATGTTAGCAATTACTCATATTAATATTTCTATATAAAAGACTAGGGTATAAAACATATATTGATATTAATCATTAAACTAGTTGTAAGTATATTAATAATTTGGTATTTAACTATATATATAAATTTCTGTGACATGATAAACATTACACTAACATATAAATCATGGCAACATAAATTAAATGCAATTTAAACGGTGCAAAAAGGAATTAAACCTAACTTGCTTTTAATTAATTAAAAAGCTATTGATTAAACATTAATTAAATTAATATTTAGATTAACAAAAATTTATAATTAAGCAACACCAAAAACATTAACACTACTGCGTAGAGCGCAACGGTACGAATCTAGCGCAACTTGAACCACTCAAAACCGAGTTACGATGATTAAACGGTAGAGATAACAAACCGGATGGCAAATCTGTAAATCCCTTTGATCTTTTTCCTTGCATGAAATAGACGTACACAACCAGCTATGGCCGTGGGAAGCCTCGGCTCCTAGCAGCAAGGGGAGTTCCACCTCTGGACCTTTGTCGTGGCAACACAGAGGGGTCAGGCCGTTGGCCCATGGGGCATTGCCAGCCGGCTGATGCTAGCCACGCTGAGCACGATGCAGGGCAGCTGCCTGCCTGCAGCAGGGCCCACGCAGCACTTAGGAAGGGTCGGCGGTGCGGGACCAGGGCCGAGGTGGGACCTGAGGGTGCAGTTCCAGCCCCTACGGAGCGCATGGATGGTGCCGTAGATGCCCGACCATGGTGAAGCTCGTCGGTAAAGGCTCCACCGGAAACCAAAACCAACCGGGGAAAAGTTAAACGATGATGGATCAGATTGAAGAGATACATTATTATGGTAAAGAGAAAAATGAGACGAACCTCATAGAACCAGAAAAGCTCGCCGGAGTTGACCGTCAGTGGTATGATAGGAAGAGAGAAAATTGTAATTTACTACACGAGGAATTTCCCAAACTAGGGGCTCCTCTTCGGTAGTTGTGGTGTGCTTTGGTCAAGGGGGTGGGTACATATTTATAGGGAGGAAGACTCTCCACCTCAACATCAACTAGCGATATGGTACTAATTGATGGTGCACCTCCACATTTACTAACGGGCCAAATTAATCATCAAAGCCCATTAGTAAAAAAATGCTTGGGCTTTTGTGATGTATGAGGATTATTGCCATGGGCTTTGAGGGCTTGTGGGAAAATTGAGGTCTTCATTATTTATTTTCGGAATAAATTATTTTCGTGAATAAAATAATTCCAGAAAAGTCCAGAATTAATATTTAAGCATGAAAAATACTCCGAATGCTCCAAAAATTTGGGGGAAATTCTTGGAGGAACTTTGGAACATGATGAACTCAAATAAAGTGGTTGGATCTCATAAAAAGATATTTTGGAGCATCTAAAAATTAGAATTTGCTCGTAGATAAATAGGAAAAAGGTCCAGAAAAATTCCCGGAAAGAATTTAGAGACATGTTGATGAATTATGAACTCAAGGGAATCGTTTGGATCAAGAGACAACGGATCCTAGGAATGTCCAAACGAAAGATTAAGATCGAGAACAAGAATTTGATTATAGAAAAAGATAGAGACGAGCTAGAGACCGATAAATGACTTACTAAATGCGTTTAAAAAAACTTTAAACACTCACATGCATCAAGACAAGCAATGAACAACCACCACAACAATTAAAGTCTATCAAATTGATTTAGAAAAGTTTATAAATTCACTTTTCCTATACTAAATTTGTGCAAATAAAACTAATCTTGGAAATTTTTATATGAACATAGAAATCATTTATTTTATTTAGTGTTTTCTAAGCACAACCCAAAATGTGAAATTTTGGGGTGTGACACTACACCTGTCAACAGTTCCAGTCAAGCATTCTCATCTCCGTCTCCTCCTCTTCTCTCGCTCAAAACCAATCCAGAAGGAAACCCTAACTCACACAGTAGCAATGGCGGGAGGTGACAATCGCGGCAAGCGCCCTACTGAAGGAGAAGCCGAAGGAAGCCGAGCATGGCGTAACCGGTAGCGTGGGTAAGAATCGGCTCCTTGCCCCCTTGTATTCCTGCTCATTGTTCATCCTTCTAGCCCTGATCCTTGTTCTTACTCATCAGGACAAGAATATCAAACAACGTGCTTGGAATCTTCCTAGAACTATTATCATTTATTGTCTGTAAGACCCTTATTAATTCATCTCCTTCTATTTCTTCACACTATTTCCTTACAATAAACTAACTTTTGTTCAAATATCAGGGACCACAAAATATGTAGGACAGCTGGAAATGCTAAAAGGGACCATATAAAGTTCCCACAAACTCCAAAGATTACTAAAGTCCAAGATCCTGCTAAACAAAAAGGAAAAATGGTTAGCAATGGAAAAAGAAGGGTTGATCAATGTTTGGTGGAGTCCATAAAGGCACTGAACAAGTTACCAAGAGCAAAATTTGAGCACACCCAAAATTCATTATAGCATATGGTTCACAAACTTGAGGGTTCAACAATGAGGTTGACAGAGGACCTACAAATTGAATCTCCTATGTTTGAAGATACTGAACATTGCTTGAAAGGGGGCCTACAAATTGAACCATCCATAGTTGGTGCTACTAATCAAAGCAGCCAAATAACTCTAAAATGGCATAAAAAGCAACCTAGATCATCAAAGCCATTTGTTATGAGAACTAGAGTGTTATCATCTGATGTGGGTGTCAAAACAAAAAAGAGGTGACTCACTATCCTCATGATCACACTATTTTTAAATTAATTTCCCATAGAGTATGCAAACAGTTATTTATCTATAGAAGACAACATAAGGTATAGATTAGTTGGCTATTTGTTACAATAAATGTTTCCATCTACTAAAAGTGAAATTCTAATTAACTTTTGAGTTCATTTTTGCTTCTTTATCATTCTAATCATTAGTTCTAGCTTAATGGTTATATGCTTCATATCTCCTTATAAGTGACAAGAATTTTTTGTGTGGTTCTCCATTCCAGGAAAAGAAGTAGAATAAATAAGGATAGATCCTCAAGGACATCCTACAGTAGTGCTAAGAAGTGTGTTGATCATCCTGTCGAGGTACTTAAATTAAGGAAAATATTCTATAATTATCCATACATTGTGTCATGAGGTCCTAACCCAGAACATGCATCATTGTTCATTGAGTGTTACTAAGTGGGTCTCTAGTGGCTCGGGTGGACTTAGGAACAAAAGAACACTAGCCAGAAATAGGGATTTATCCTAGTTTGGGCTATCAAGGCCCTAGTATTCATGAGCCCCCAAATCGAGGGTTATAACATGAGTGTAAGAGATTTGAAAGGAGATTGCTCGGTGCTAATCTAAGGCTCATCAGCAATGAGGCCTCTTCCATATCATAGGGGGAGAAGATGGAGGTGTGGAGGAGCTCTTGATACTCCTATCGAGGTGGCTCTACTCTCGGTGCATGTCACACCCGGTTTTAAGAACAAAACCAGGATCATCATATGTGTGCCCAGGAAGTCCACACATACAACAACAGAAAAGGAGAATATCAAAATCAATGTTATATAGTGAAATCATAGATACATTAACACTTACATCAAAGTATAGCTGAACAATTACTAAATTTTCTTCAAGCTCCAACTTCACAGGGACAGTTGACTGGGGGTTGCATACGCCTAACACTTCTTCGAAACCTCAGTAGATCCGTCTTCTATTACCCATCCGGGATTTTTATCCAAAGTATTGAAACGTAAAACAAGCGTAAGTACATCTCGTACTCAACAAGTAAACATGGGGTTCATGAGGCTCAAAAGGTATGACACTAGTTTAACTGCATAAGCTTTTATATTATCTCAATTTTAGCATTAGGATATAGCATCAATAATATCAAAATCCCAATAACCATATGATCAAGTGACATGTATAATGAATAGCAAAAGAAGTAATGGTAGATTAAAGTCATTTTGTTCCATAAGAATTGCAGGCCGCTCGTATCCGTGAGCACGACTAATATATTAGTTTTAAAACACTCTGCAGAGGTTGTACAACTTTACCCATGAGTCGTGTTGCCCATATGCCAGGGTTAATTACTCCTAGAACACTCCCAAGGTGAGCGGGCAGGGTACACTATGAAGTCTTTCAGAGGGGCTCGCTGACATACAACAGACATTACGGATCCACGGGCAAGGGGTATACGAGGTCTCCTCTCGATGGTACACACCGCAGCGGTAACCACCCTGGCCATACCCCACAACCAGCTCGGCAATGGCAAATTTCATGAACTATCACATGCGAGAAAGTAACCCCCTTACTTAACTAAAGCCAGAGCTATGTAGCTCTCATGGTTGTACGGTAAATCCCGGGTGATCGCTTACAGAGGTTCTAGAGCATCTCAAAAATTATACTCTAGATCACCTTAATCCATGTTGCTAAAAAGCATCTTTTACTGTTTGTTGCATAAGTCATTAGTCAATGTTACATGATCATAGTTATTTATAAAGAGCACTAGCTTGATCTACCCAATGCATAAATCCCAGGGTAACAAGGTATAAGGTACAAATCTAGGGTAAAACCTTATAGGATATCAAGGAAACACATGCATATCATGAATTAGTGTTTAATGTGATTAGGACAACAAGGATGATCCCATGTATACTTGCCTTAAGCACTTGCTCAACTCTCAAACCATCAGCTTTGAGTCATCACCTTCCGATCTTGAACACTCACAAGCAGTTCTCGTTCTACTCGTAGCAAGCATCACACATAGACAACATACAAGCAAACAAAAGAGACAACTAAGAACAATACACCAGACAAAAGATAAAACAACATACAAAAGAGAGATCGGTACTACGGTGAAGAGAACGCAAAAAATGCTGATAACGGAGCTATCGTTGAAAAGAAACAACTATCAGGAGTATTATTATATTAAACAAACAACTACAAGCTTGGTTGATGTTAGTTACGAAAAGTATATGATTAAGTATTAATTCAGTTTGAACATAATCACAATTTATTATGAAAGCCAAATTAATCTAATCAAATTCATTTATACATGATCACATAATCTATTAAACAAGTTAAGCTTTATCGTTGCAAAGCAAATTAGACATGTGAGAGCATCTAAGTATATGGTGCATGTTTAAACTAAGCAACTTATATTTTAGAAGCATATTAATGTTAGCAATTACTCATATTAATATTTCTATATGAAAGACCGGAGTATAAACACCTATTTAAATTTATTTATTGAACTAGTTGCAAACATATTTAATTAATTTAATGTTTAACTATATATGGAAAAACATATGACATGATAAACTTTATCACTATTTTATAGATCAATATCAGCAAGAATCTAATGCAACTCAAATGGTACAAAAAGGAATTAAAACCTAACTCACATTTAATTAATTAAAAAGCTATTTAATAATTATTAATTTAATTAATATTTAATTTGACAAAATATTATAATTGAGTTACATGAAAACCATTAAATCTACTATGTAGAGCATGACAACACGGTTCTAACGCAATTTGAACGGATTAAAACGGAGTTAAAACGAAGAAACAACAGGGATTAAAAGATTAGATGACAAACTTGTAAATACTTTGTCTTGTACCTTGGCTTCTCCTCCTCTGGAACGTCACGTACAGTGCCATGGCAAGGTGCTGCTGGTTGCTGTCGTACACGGGAGGAAGGAAAAGACCTTTGCAAGAGGCACGGCAAGGGAGGAGTCGGCCTCGGCCGACTGGCAGGACGGCGCGACGGGGCAGCAGCGGCCGGAGGAGGCCACACGGGTTGCAAACGGCGGCCAGGCTAGCTGCTTGCACCCACACGACAGGGCGGCGGCAGCCATACCTTCGAGCAGCGCCTGGTGCTCGGTCAGAGGGGCCGCAGCCATGGGGCAGCCTGGGGCTGCGGGGTCGCAGTGGCTGGCCGGCAGAGGAGATCCGTGCGTGAGGACAGCCGGGGATGGCGCATCCGTGGACGGAGAAGACGAACAGTGAGCCGGCAATGGATGATCTCACCGGAAAACTGACTATACAGAGAAAAAGAAAAGGGGAATTGCTAAAGGTTGATGGATCGGCAAAACGAAGACACGGCGGCGTAGAGGAGATCGACGTTATATATTGTTAGAGTTTGGAAAAGATGGAAAACAAGATCTTTTATTATTTTCGTGATTAATTAATTTGTGGATTAAAATAATTCTAGAAAAGTTCAGAATTGATATTTAAGTCAAAAAAAATACTCTGAAAGCTCGAGAAATTCATGAAGAATTCTCGGAGATATTTTGGAATATGATGAACCTAAATAAAATATTTGAAACTCGTGATAAAGTATTTTGAAGCATATAAAAATTAGAATATGCTCACAGATAAATAGGAAAAAGATTTGAAAAAAGCCAGAAAAATTTCCAAAAAGAATTTAGAGACACGTTGATAAATGATGAACTCAAGGGAATGATTTGAATCAAGAGACAAAGGACCTTGTGAAGGTTCAAAAGAAAGATTAAGATCGAGAGAGCAGAAATTGATTATAGAAAAAGATAGAGACGAGCTAGAGACTGTTGAACAACTTACTAAATGCATTTTAAAAACTTTATACACTCTTATCCACCAAAACAAGCAACAAACAACCACCACATTAATCAAAGCCTGTCAAATTAATTTAGAAAATTTAATACATTCACTTTTTCCTATACTAATTATTGCAAACTTGAACTAATCTTGAAAATTTTTATATCAACATTAAAATCATTTATCTTATTTAGTGTTTTCTAAGCACAACCCAAAATCAAAAATTTTGGGGTGTGACAGTGCAGAGCTCTGGTTGTCTCAAGGCACTAATTGATTGGGGATCACCTCCAATCACCAAGAATGCAAGCCTTGTTTTGGCCTCCCCCCAATAGAATCTGGCCTCCCCTTACATATCCGGTTGGGTACATGGCTGTTTGAGGGTTTTAGTGTATAGTCTACATGCACTGGAGTCCAAAAGTCTACTACTACAACGTCAATGGAGCCTGGTGTTTTAATGGAGCTGAAGAAGCCCTAGATATTGTTTGGATGTTGTGCTATGACGCTTGGACCATCTTGTTGACTTGTACTAGCCTCCACTAATTCTTCCTTTTGAAGGCTTCTTGGTGGCAAAGGCATGGGGCTCATGAAGCTAATGAGCGGGCATGTAAGCCCCCAAGCCTTTAAATCCATCAGACGGGTTTGTTTTCCTTGTGTCATGCCTTGTGTGTGACTTTCTCCAAGAAATGGGTGACAACACTGCTCCCTTATGCATCATTGAGTAGTCCCTGATCCTTGGTGGCTCTAGAAGGTGTTTTCCAGCCTAGCTTTTAGGTTTCATAGTCAGCGTGGCCATGGATTAGGCTTGGGCTACCTTTGAATGGGAGCATTGAGCGCTAGCAAACCCTAAGACCTGAGCAGAGGCTAAGGCCTTGCTCCAATCTTGCTGGATCCTTTGGCCAAAAGGTGCTCACGAGCGCACCTAAGGAGTGTAGCCGTTGATCTAATTTAGGGTGATCAGTTGAGGGGTAATTCCATATGGAACCCTCTACCCTAGGACTTGGCATGTCCCTATGTTATGTTCTCAACACATTGTGGCTAGTTCTTCATATGGTGATTGCTTATGCTTTGTACATTCAGCATGTTTGAGGATTTATTTATGTATTATGGTGGTAACATAGTATGCAAAATAGTCACTTAAAAATAGCATATACAATATTGAGTCTTAATAATTTTCTTGTTGGTAGAAGATGAGCATGATATCTAAATTAACCTTCTCTATTTGATGATTATTTTTTTCTCTTGTAGGCTTTTGGTGTGTTTCTATAATCTTGTAAATTGTAATTAAGCAAGGTGCATCCAAATAAATTGTTACCACTATTTTTTGATGATGGAATGTATTTGCAGTAAAATGATGTATTGTAGTTCTATTTTATAACATTGAATCAATACCTACATCTTATTTTTTGGAATCTTAAGACTAGACTAGCAAATCTACTCTTAGTATGAGAGGCGTTTTTATGAATTAGTTTCTCTCTTAAAATGCAGAGGTAGAGATGAGGATGTTCTAACTTTTTGAAGGACAAGACCATACATTACCCAAGTGTGTTGTACGCACTAAGATTTGTACACTAGTTTTATGTAATTGAAAATATGCTAATCAGTCCTAGGATCATCAATGAATAGTCGTTAACTAGTTGGGTTGCTTTGTTGTTGATCTAGGCACCCTTTTATTGGCTTAATTTCTTAGTGTTCTTTCTAATCCTTTCATTTTCCTAAGATCTAGTGGTCAAATGATGGTTAATTTTTGTCCTTTGAGCATTAATAGTACATATGTGAAGAGTATGTTTTTATATGGCTCATATATGTTTGTTTCTTTGTCACAGATTGCTAGTAATCTCCATGCACACATGGAAACTAGAGACACGGTATGTTTTTTATTATTGGAGTCTAAATATATAGGACTTAGCACATGCCTTACTCATAAGACATTTGTAGTTTGAATATTATGTTGTTAAGAATGGCTATTATGATCTTTTTACTATGATATGCCTTAATGTTGAATATTTTAATAAATTAATTTGAAAATATAAAAATCACACACTTCAACCATAGCTATAGATATGAGTAAATGTGGGCATGTGCCAACCCTATACTAATTTGGGCAACAATCCCAACTTCTACATCTGAAATGACTTGATTGTTTTGTGGCTGTAGGACAACTTGTTGGACGATCTTCCTAGGTACAAGGATACTAAACTAGTTAAAGTGATTAGCAAAATTCCAAACGTCAAAGATGCCAAGAAAGAAAGGTCATCAATGCATTTGGGAGAAGAAGATGGTGCTACAAATGAATACACTTTCCATGGAAATAATGAGAGAAATGATGAGTCTGGCAAGCTGGCCATGGAGTTATATGCTAAATTGAAAGACAATAAATCAAAATCAAGATTAGAGATTGACATGCAGTTGGGAGAAAATGTAGTTAGGCATGGCTCAATAGCACAACAAGATGATGATATCTCAATGGATGACAATCAACTGAGGCAAAGCAAGTGTGAACAAGAATTAATATCAGTTAAAAGGAAGACTGCCAGAAATGGAAGCACCAAATCTAGTGGTAACAATGGTGGGTTTGCACCATATCATGATGGTGACAACCCTCCAGAAAAGTTGCTACATGATCCTCATATTGGTAACATGGTTATTACAAATAGAATACATAATCAACCACAATATGCTTATGAGAAAGAGCAAGAAGTTAATGGGGATCATACTTCTCAACATGACCCAAATAGTTCTCAAGGAAATGTTACTCCTAAAGCTACATGCATAGATATTTCAAGTGATAAATCAAGAAAGAAAGCAAAACTCATGGAAAAGGTGCTAAATAGATGCAATGGCATTGAAGATGGAAACAAAATAGACCTAGATGATACAGAAAGATGCAATGGCATTGAAGATGGAAAAGAAGCACATTGTGATCATAGTAGTCATCAATGCTTTTCAAAACACAAAGAATTAGCTTATCAAGATCATAGCTTTGGAAATATTATGCTCGATGGTCTTCTGTGCAATGATGAGAACAAAGTAGCTGGGATTACTGAATACAAATTTGAAGAGAGTAGAGGATCAAGTAGAAGAGAAAACTTAACAAATGGTACAAGAGAAAATTTATATAACCCACTCGTGGGTACAAATTCTCATATGGAACAAAGGAGCCACTCACCGAATGGGCAGATGACCTACTATGACAGGTATGAACAACATCATCCAACCAACAACCAACATTGGTATGAACAACATTGTGAAGTTAACTATTCCAGCAATGGCAATTACGGCCCATGGAGTCATGTCCCCTTGCGACCTATACTTTCTCCTACTGAGTTTCATGCTGATCGAAGGCAAGATTGCTACTCATATCTAAGAGAAATTCAGCATGATACTACGAGATGGCAAAATCCCTATTTCCCCCCTATAAGTCCTGGATATTTTGTCGGTGGGTGGCATAGTTCCCCTTATTATCTAACAAGACCAACGCATACACACTATGCACAGAATGCAAACAATTTTCCCATTCATGGATATGATGGATGCAACAATTTTACGCATGTTGGATACAATGCAATGGTCATTGCACCTACTACTATATATCCTCCTCTTCAGCTGAACAGTAATGGTGCATATCAACCTCACACCCATGTTAGGATGCAAGGACATGGAGCAGCATATAGTGGGCATAACACACAATATGGTGTCATATCACATTATACACTCAGCTTGGGACCTCATCCTCAAGCTAGAAGGTCAGTTATGGACAAATATGCTCCTAAACTTGAGTAAACAAACAATCAGGTTCGCTCTTGACAACATCATGATCTACATGGAGCCTATTTGGCAGCCTTCTCTACAACAGTTGTGCTATTACTATGCTATTACTACTATGTGAATGCACCCATCATATTTGGTGGTAGTCTAGCTTAACAACTAAGTGTACTCTCTCCCCCTTATTACACCTATCCTATTATTCTAAAAGAAAGAAAGGATTAAATGCCTATGTAGACAAAGAAAAACTAGATGAATTTAGCATATGTCTCTGAAGGCGGAAGTTCTAGTAAGGTAATTTAAGGTCACCATAGAGTTCCTCCATTGTGATCTTTTGTAAGATGTAACAGTTATGTGAGCCTTGGAACTCCATATGTAGCATACCGAACAAATACCATGCATGGTACGTTTGCTACAGGAAGCTTTGTTGTAAAAGATGATGTGGTTCATGAGGAAATTTGATCCTATGTATTTGGATTTGGGTGCTTCCATTGATGTTGTGGTCCATGTGGAAATTGATCCTCTATGTAGAGTGTTTTTCATGTATGAAGTGAACGTCTAAGAAATGTTTTGCTTGATTTATTAACACATGACTATATTTTAGTAATACAACTGATTGTCATGTTAAGGTTATTTGCCTAGTCTTGTGGACGACTTATAGCTCAAAGATTTATTCAACAATCATTCCATATTTTTAGTTCATCTAGGAATAAAACTTTCTATGCCTCAATGCATGATACTTTTAAAATGTATGGACACGGAGGCTTAGAGGTTGATCAATGATCATGTTACATGTTTCAATTCATTTTGGGATTCATACTATGATTGGACACTGTACTCATATGGGCATGAGGGAGAGTGACAGACCATAGAGAGGTAACATGTTCCAATTTCGTTTGAAATAGAACTCATGTTTGGATATCCTACTCTAAGTCATCTAGACAAGGGAGAGGTTGGGTCTGTCAAATACCCTTTCAGAGGAGTGTGAGCGATGGAAGACCAAGACACCTTCTAGTAATTATTAGTAATATTATGCAGAGATAGAGATAGAATAGAAAGCATGTCCATGTGTTGTTTTGGCAAAAAGTCATATAGATATACTTTTGTAATTTTTGAATTCATCATCAACTAAATAGGATTGTTGGGCAACCATTTTTTTATGGTTGCTGCTGCAGTTGGCTGCAACTGTGTCGCACATCCATTTTTAAATTTCATGGTTGCTGCTGCAGTTGGCTGCAACTGCATCTCACATATCACTACTATGCTGGCAGCAGGAGCTGCAGCTGTACCTGCAGCGAATGCAGGCATAGTACTTAATTAAGGGGATTGAATCTAAACAAGGCCTTGGTAAAATGCACACTAGCACGCGTATCGAGGTTCCATGATGACAGGTGCACACGACTGTGAGCTGCAACTATAGGAATGGAGGCCGTGGGAGTAGGATGCTAGGTTGCCTGAGGCTTCAACCTTTGTCTTGTGATCATCTATGGAGCGGAACGGGATTGAATGAGAACCCATATATCAGACGTGTGAAATGGGAGGGACCAATAAAATAGAATAGATAGAAAATAAAGTATACTTTTAGTAGTTACACATGAATAGCAAATTATTAGCAATAGCCAACTAATATGGGTGTTATTAATTCAAAATTCAAGTATGTTTAGACTAAATTTGTAAGCATTGTTGCCTTTTGTTTTTGCAAGCACTTGTATGATAATTTTTAAAAAGGGACTCCTAGTAAAACATCAAATTATAAGTGTCCACACATAAGCGAATATATATTTGGTTTAGGGAGTAGCTCCACGCAAATCATCTCAACCAGTGTCCATGTTTAAACGCAATATTTGGTTTGATGCACAGATTTGACTCGCTCATCACAAATTACTCTCCATACAAGCGCAAACACATGACTAACTCGTTCTTTCACAAAACCATCAGGGTGACTCTGATTAAATCCATAACAGACACACTAATGCTGGATATGATAACTGTTGGTACTTCTTAACGTATACAAATTAATCCACAAGCGCATGGAGTACTATTGTAGCTTTTACCTGGGAGTATTATAAAGTATCATATTTATCCACAGAGAAGCAATGGTTAAAGAAGGTGATAGTAAACAATCATTTATCTACTAATTAGTACACCAACTAGATAGTGGGATTAAGTGATAAATGATAACAACTATGGATAATGACACACACATAGAAGAATTTCATATAATAAATGAGTAGTCTAGCTAAGTTGAGAAGACAACGAGTGTGTTCAAGGTTCTTAAATACTTCTCTATTACTTTGGTTGTATTCAAGTTAGACTAGAAGATATAGCTAATGCCTAGGTAGATATAACAATCACACACAATAACACTTTAGAGCAGTAGTACATTTCCAACTCACAAGAGAGGTGAGAAAGCGTAGTTGGTGGAAGGCTGCCTAAAGCTCTATGAACACCAATCCGGACGTGGTGTATTACAATGTCCTAATAGAGCTATCAGCCATGGGGCAACCACAACTAACCATAGATTGGGCACAATAACAGATAACCAACTGTTTAGACACCACGTCTACATTATTAATTACTACTCTAATCACATATGATAAATAGAGTACTCAATATGATTAGAGCTCTCATACCAATATGTGTGATAATGATACTAACCATATGCAAGAAAGGCATAAAAAGTAAATAGAGAAGATAAATATATTAAAGCATAAGTCTTGCAAAAGTAAGATACAAAGATATACTAGACATCCAAATATTTCACTAGAACCTAAGCATAGCTTGACTCTCCCTAACTCTCAACTAGAACTAATCTACTACATTAGAGAGTCTAGCCCTAATCCTCATGGTTTAGATCTGAATTGATGATGCTCTGAATGATCGTAGTGGTGATGCCCTCAAGGAATGGGTCTCGAGCTCCTTTTATAGGGTCTGCTAGGAGTCCTACAACCTTTGAATCATTGGCAGCATCAACTGTAGCCTTAGATCTAACCGACCTAGAGCAATAGAGGAGATGAACTCTACATGGTGGTGGGGATCCGACTTTTGAAGCGGAACCCAAACGACTGACCTGGTAGGCTGGCCAGTGTACAGGTGGGGTCGGCTAGTGTCTCCCTATGACAGGTGCGGACCCCTTCAATGGTACACCTTCTAGTGTCACCGAGTCTTCTTATGTGAATTTTGTCATGTATTTCTTATATTTTTATTTATTTTTCATCTAGCAAGTAATATGTCTCTTTCCATCGTCTCGACAACCACTTTGTAATGGTGTACTCCAATTCATCAGTTGAGATACTTTTATTTGGTAGTTAATTGTAACACCCTCAAATATCCCTTTCCAAGAAATAGTAATAGATTTGCTTTAATTTATGTAATTTCCATGATTTACCTAGACCAAATAAGAATTTTTCATAATTATTAAAAGAAAATATAATGTATAGAAACATTTTGGTTGGATTCATGCTGGTGCATAGTATTTTTGTTTGTTGCAGGAATAGTGTTGGGTGGATTGAATTCAAACTCTGTTTGAATTTGAGCATGTTTTGAAAATCAAAAAAAGGAAAAAAAACTTTTCTTTATTATTTTCCTCCCCCTCCCTTTCTGGCCTCTAGCCAAGTTGGCCCAGCCCTCCCTCTCTCTCGGCCCAGGCCGATGTCCTTCCCCTCTCCCTTGCGCGCACCCGCTCCCTCCCCGTGCACCTGGCCCAACTCGCCATGCAGCCCGCCAGCTCACCTCCCCATAGCCACTGCCACCTAGGCCTGTCTAGTAGTGACCCCGCCCCTTCCCCTTCCCCTTCTCCTTCCTCGAGTTGGGTGGAACTTCAATGCTGTCTCCGATACCCCTCCTCGTAACCACCGCTGTTGGGGCCATAATGGCCACTTCGCCAAGCCCCTAGGATCGGTAGCACACCCACACCCACGCCCCCTCACTAGCCATCCCTGGCCCTAGTGAGCTAACCCTAGCAAAATGCTTTGAAAAATATGCTAAACACATGCACTAAGGAAGTGCACTTGGTGTTTAGCACCTTGGAGCAAGGGTTGAGAAGATAGAGATGAGAAAGGGCTCTCAAAGGAGCACCGAACGCTCTGCCTGGAGGCATCAGACGCGTTAGGTGGCATACCCTAGACTTAGTCTGCGTGCAGTGAGTGAATCGGACACTCGGTGTGTCTGGTGATGGTCACCAGACGCACCGGTGTGTCGAGGAGCTCTCTAGATACTCTTGGATCAACACCAGATGCTGGCAGCAGACGTGACGCTAAACGTATGGTGCATTCGGTGCTCAAGTGAAGAAAAGTGCATAACACAATGCTCCGGATGCTGGGTGAGTCCGGTGAAGGGTCACCGGACGTGTTCAATGTGGACCTCTCTGGATTCGCATCGGACGCTGTGGCCCAGTGAGTCCGATGTGCATGAAAAGTGTGTAAACACAATGAATAGTGGCGCGGGAACTAGCCATTTCAAATGACTAGTACACGTGGCATATTATGATGCACCGAATGCTAGCACCAGACGTGTCCGATGCAACATAATGGTGTGTTTGGTCCCCTTGATTGTAGCCCATTGAAGGGTCAACAACTCTATTGTTTGAGGGGGTGCTATATATATGTGTTGGCCAGCTTAGGGGTGTAACTCTTGCACTTTTGATACACTTGACACCTCTAGAGCTAAGAACACTCCCTCCACTCATCTCTATGCTTGATTAGTGAAGATCAAAGTGAGATTGAGTGATCCAAGTACATTTGCTTGATAGTTTGCATCTAGTGGCACTTGCGAGTCGTTTTTGCTACAGATTTCTTGTTACTCTTGTTGATTGTTGTCACCTAGATAGTTTGGAGCAGCGGAGATGTGTCAGAAAGTATTGGTGATTGTTCTTGGCCACCACCGAGTGGATTGTGAGAGGTTTTGAGCCTACCTCGTGGGAGATCACGAAAGGTACTCTAGCGGTTTGCTTGTAGCTTGTGGGTCCCCATCTTGTGTTTGTTTTGCGGCACCCAGAAGCGGGTTAAGCATGTGATGCCTATTAGTGTGTAAACCTCCAAGTGGGTGTATCGCTACAATGAGTAGTAGCTTGTCGGCAAGCAAGCGAACCTCGGTAAAAATCCTGTGTCAACTTTCTCTTTACCAAGGATTCACTGTGTCGATTGTGATTGGATTATCCTTGGCCATCTCTATTGGAACTCCTATCATCACATCGGTATAACTCAGAATTTCTCTCTAGTATTTCACTTCTTAGTTTTTGCTAGTAGAGTAAGTATCTAGCTAGTGTAGCTTCTCTAGTAATCACATCGGTTAGTTTCAAGGTTAAGTATGCGATAAGCTCGAGAATGAGAAGCGTAATAAAAGAAATATACCGTCAGAAGACCTAGACTTGAACTTGTCCAACTTACCTTGCTTGAGGATGAAACACTTGCACCCAAACACCCTTAGGTGACTTACCTTGAGTGGTCTTCCAAATCGTAGCACATAAGAAGTCTTTTTCTTGAAAGCCTAAAGAAAAATGCGATTGGAGACATTGCAAGAAGAATTTATCGCTTTCTTAGGAGTCTTATGCTCATCAAGCATCATCCTATCCATCTTAAGGGTCTGATTTTTGTGCTCAACAACGTTATTCTGCTGAGGGACATAAGGAGAGGGAAACTGATGTTCGAGACCCAAGGAAGAGCATAAGTTGTCAAAATGAGCATTTTTGAATTTGGTGCCATTGTCACTGCGTATAGCTCGCATGACATGCTTGGGTAGCTCATTTTTCAACCTCAAAATCAGATCTCGCACATGAGAAAATTTCTCATCCTTACCCTCCATAAAGAACACCTAATAGTACCTCAAAAAATGATCAACAACCACCAACACATGCCACTTCCCTCTGTCAGACCAAACCCAAGCTAGACCTATTGTGTCCATGTGAAGTAACTTGCCAGGCTCCTTGATCATAATCTGAGATACAGGAGGATGGGAAGTAACTTCCCGGGCTCCATGGCGGCAAGGGTGGCAAACAAAATATTTCTCGAACTTTAGCTTTGACAATCTTTGGATAAGGTCAAGAGAGCTTAGCCTCGCAAGCAAGTCAAACCTCAAGTGTCCCAATCTCCTATGCCACTTCCAAAGTTCAGAGGAAGATCCAGCTAAAAGATATAGAGAGGGTCCAAAAGATAGAGAAAAATCAGCATGAAAAACCCTCCTGAAAGGCACGATCCGACACACAAGATCTCCTTGTGGGTCAAGAATGTGAGTAAAGCCCAACTTGAAATGAATCTCAAAACCATCCTCTAAGAGTTGCAAAATAGAGAGAAGAATGAAATGCAAATTCGTAACAAGAGCAACATCTTTGAGGACGAAAGAAGCATTGACTCGAATGGACCTGCGGGACACAACCTTACCTTTATTCTTGTCACACACAGTTTTAAAGAACAAAACTAGGCTCTCCATATATGTGCCCAAGGAGTCCACACATACAACAACAGAATAGGAGAATATCATAATCAATGTTATATAGCAAAAACATAGTTGTATCAACACTTACATTAGGGTATAGTGGGAAAATTACTAAACTTCTCTCTAAGCTCCAACTTCATAGGGATGGTTAACTGGGGGTTGCATACGCCTTGCACTCCTTATAAAAACTCACTAGCTCCATCTTTGTTACCATCCAGGATTTTTATCTGAAGTATTGAAAGTAAAGCAAGTGTAAGTACATCTCGTACTCAACAATTATAACATGGGGTTCATGAGGCTCAAAAGGATATGCATGGTTCATAGTGGTAAGGATTTTAAGTTGATCAAGTTCATATTAAATATCAACAATTGCAAAGACAATGCTTAAGCTCAAATATCCATGATCGTAAAGTAATGACAATGATACAATAAATGAATAAGAACATGCATAAGCCAACATAAAAATAGAAACCATTACTTCTGTGACTTTTCCGAGCCCCTCGTGTCCATAAGCACGACTATCATGATAGTTTTTAACTTTACGCAGAGGTGTACAACTTTATCCATGAGTCGTGATTCCTAGATGCCAAAGTCATGACTCCCATATCACCTCTTCCAAGGAAGTGTGGCAGGGTAGACTATGAAGCCTTCCAATGGTTTGTCTAACAAGCTAGGACTACAAGGTTTCCATGGCAGGGGGATGTAGGGACCCTCCTATCTATGGAACACTCCTTCACGGCTATACTCATAGGTTAGAAGCTGTTGACGGTCGTTAACGTCAACATTACCATAATTATAAACATGATAAATGGATCAATCACATGAAAAATATAGAAGTATAGGGATTTATCTAATAAATGCCACGAGTTTTGGTATTATATTATTTTTCAGGGACTCTTCCAAAAAAGCGGATAAAGAGAATCAAATCAGAATAAATATAGAAGAAATTCCGTGAAGATACAGTTGCCATTGAAATAAAAAAGGATCCAGCAGACACCGGGAGAAAGTGGGGCCCGAGCCGCCGCCAGGTAGGGCTGGCCGGCCCCACCCCATGTCGGTCGGCATGCCCCAGGGCCTGCCTTCGCCGACCTTCTGGAGTGTTCCTCCACCGCCTTTGAGGATTAATCTGAGCCATACCTTAAGTCGGTTTGATCCAACGGCTGTCGTGCATCCCACCAGGCTATAAATAGAGCCCTGTACCCCCAGGAGGAAGTCAATAACTGATCCAGGTCAAGTCAGGACCCGTTCAAGATTAGAATAGATCTAGGGTTTCCAGAGATTAGATTAGAACTGCTTCAAGTTATTAGCTAGGTAGCTAGCAAAGTTCATGTGGAGTTGAGCGATACGCTCGGGATTCCAGATCCGTTTGTCTGGAGATCGGTAATTTATCTTGTATCTCATTATGACTTTATACTTCATTATTATATTGCTACTTATTGAGTGCTTAGTTTATTCTATTTGCATATTAGATATAGTTATGATTGGTGATGATTATCTTCATATGATCGTAAAGCGCCTAATTCAGTTCTTGAGTGGGTTAGGTGGTATGTATCATGTATTATGTAGGTGTGGTGCCTATATATTATATCTACCTACAGATGTCTCCTGATGTGCCGTGTCGTGTGATAGTTTGTGTAGGTGACTCTTATAGCTGCATTGATTCCTCTATAGTCCACCCTTGCACATAGGCTTGGCAAAGCGCGGTCGCAACGAAGGTGATGGTTCCGTCTTAATAGACTCCCTAGTTGATGGTGGTCAGATACCTAATTTAACGATAAACTTTCAAAACTAATAAAAAGTCAAAGCCTGAGGGTTATCCCCTAAAAAAGGCAGGAAGCCCACCAAGATTGGAGTCTCAACCCTTCTCAAAAGGCCCAATAGAGAGACAGGTCCCAGATAGGACGAGACCCTACGCCCGGGCCCACGAAGGAAGAGGCGCGGAAGCTACGATTCGGTCACATTTGGCTTCTACTCTGTCTACTGTCACTAACCATGAGCTGGTAAAATGAATAACTACTAGAAAAGGTAAGACTACTCGTGATCCACCTTATCCATAAGGGGCACGTAGACCACCACAATTAGTGCAGGTATAGAGAGAAGTAGACAAACCAGAAGAAGAAGTTCTACTACATGATTTACCAAGAGAATTATGTCAAGATTTCCATGACACCATCTCCTACCATTCCCACGCAGAAATAGAAAGGCTAAAAAAGATGATCAATTTGGTAAGTTTGTAGAGGTAATCCAGAAATTATATGTCAACATTCCACTGCTAGATGCCATGCAGGTACCTACATATGCGAAGTATATCAGAGACATCCTCAACAACAAAATACCACTACCTTCTATTGAAGTCATCAAATTAATAGAGGAGTGTAGTGCGGCAATTCTGAATTCTTCTCCTATTAAGAAGAAGGATCCAGGGTGCCCCACTATTGATTGTTCAATCAGAAATCAAAATTTTGAGAATGCTTTATGTGATCTTGGAGCAAGCATCAGCGTCATGCCCAAGAAAATTTTCGACAAGCTCAACTACTCTATTCTCACACCCACATCAATGTGCCTGCAATTAGCCGACCAATCGGTTCACTACCCTACAGGGATTGCAGAGAATATCCCGGTAAAAATTCAAAACCTTTTCATTCCTGTAGATTTTGTGGTACTTGACATGTAGGAATAAATGAAGACACCACTCATCCTCGGGAGACCGTTCCTCAACACTGCAAATACACACATCAATGTCGGGGCCGGAGAAATCAAATTCATCATCAATGGAGAAGAAGTACGTTTCGCATTCAAGTCAAGACCAGAGCATTGTCAGAATCTGGAGTGTCATGAGAAGCAAGAATCAAGGTCATCATCTCCAACACAGGAGATCAAGCTGGAAGAATAATTAATTTGGAGAAGTCCGGTTGGTGGACTTAAAACCTCCGAACCTTCACCGAAGGTAACTCGGTAAGTTATCAGGTAATTTAATTCCGCATTACTTTTCAAAGCATTATTTTAAGCATTGCATTAATAAAACAAAATAAAAATATTTATTGCATGGTATAGTTTTAATTTCCAGTAATTAATATTCTCGGTAAGGAGTTTTTACTGCAGTTTCAGAAAATTACAAAAATACTGTCATTAGAATTCTTATTTTTCATAGATTCATAAAAATATTTTAGTTTTTCATTCTTGTACTTTTATATCGTATAAATACGAGATACATATGGGACCCACACATCAACTCACCTCAAACCTACCACCATGCACTACCATCCATTTTTCCACTCACTCATTCACTCACCACCAGCCAAAACACCTTTCCCACCGAAAGGAGCACCCAACATTCATGCATCTGATCAAGTTGATCATCTAGCAAACACCAGCACGAGAAGGAGGTTGACAGCCACAAGGTGGGGCCAGCCGGCCCCACACCATGCTGGCCAGCCACCTATAATCACCTCTCCCCCTCTCCTTTTTCTCATGCACTCCACTCTCATTTGCACTCACAAAGAACGCCCTCTCACTTTGGTCTTCAGTTTAGAAAACTCGATGCCACAAACTCCTTCAATTAATCAAAAAAATCAAGTGTGAGAGAGATTTTGGGTTAAACTCAAGGATTCCCGGTGAAAGCAACCTCTTACCCCTCTAATCTCTCCACTAGTTTTACTTGTTCTTGATTATTTTGTAGGAAAATGAGTAACAAATTAATCAATTCTGCGAAGAACGTTAGAAGGGCTCTCTCCTTCCACACAACTCGGAGCCAAACTTCATTATGGGCACCATCAAGAGCAGGATCCGAGATGTACGTAGACACTCCATCACCCGTAAGAGCTTCATCCTCTTCTCACCAAGGTGAGCAAGAAAGGAACGTGCTCACGGTAGATACTCATCTCAAGTTGCAATCAAGAAAGGAAAGATACATCCGCGACGCCATCAAGGACAAAGAATTCACGCATACCCGACCTTCAACGATACACTACTTCATGAAACAGGTATGGACTCCGAATTCAAACTCATTTTTAGAAATATTGGATGGGAAAATGCATGCAACTTAACTGGGGAAGGTAGAAAATTACTCACAATAGAATTTTCATGCACCTTAGAGCTCAGTGATCATGAGGTTAGTTTTAGAATGTTTAATAAGTCAATCACTCTCTCATGGAAAAATTTAAGTGTTATGCTAGGCTTTGCTAGTGGTTGCTTATGTGACATAGATGATGTTTTAAATGATTTTGATAGAACACGTGCTTGGGAAAGTATTTCTAGATTAAAAAATGTCACAAACCAACCACTGAGGAAATCCACCATCCAACTCTACGCTTTTTGCATAAATGGATAGTTGTTACATTGTTTCCTAAAGAAGAACTAGGCACTATAGGAATTGAAGAAATGAAGTTACTTTATGCCATGATTAAAAAGGAGAAAGTATCCCCTATTAAATTAATTTTACATTATTGGGTATTTATTCCTTCAATAAAGAAATGTGGCATACCATTTACTTCTTGGATAATACGCTTAGCCACAAATCTTAATTTATTAGGAAATGCATCTCTCATTTATATTCCTACTGCTAGAATAATAATTGGATATGATTTCTTTTTCTGTGCTCATTTGGTCAAAATAAAGAATAATAAAATAATCAGGATTTATAAGAATTACACAAATGAATATGAGCTACCAAATAGGACACTTGGTCTCTATGCAGTAGAGAGTTTTGTTTTTGATATGCATACAGGTGGACCTACAGTTGGGAGAAGTACTTCAGCGCACCTCACCAGATCATAGAGACAAAACTATGAAGGGGCACACGATACACCAGCTTTTAGTCATCATATTTTTTTTTGATCAGGCAGGTCCATCGCACCAGTCCAGACAGTCGTGGGGCTATCACTCAGGATGGGAGGAGCAGTCCACTTATCAGGAAACAGCAGCAGGATGGGATAGCTGGGGATAGGGAAATTTTACTAATTATTCGTAGGATCCAGGTACCTCAGCAGGATTCCAGAGAGGACGCATGTCTTTCTCTACCCGGATGCACACGGACTTTAGCACTGGAGGACTGTACCCATACCATGAGCCTCCAGCAAACAACTACTACCCTCTACCAGAGCAGCACATGGAGCCACCACAACCAGATGATGGTACTCCCAGTATTTTTGCTAATGATTTTAGCCACTGTCTTGCAAAAATGGAGTAGAGACAGGACAGATTCCAGTCCACATTGGACCAGAGTTTGGAGACTCAACACCAGATGAACTATCGTCTCCAAGAGATGCAACAGCAGCACAATGAGGAGCATTAGGACCTACGGTACCTGATCCGCAGTTGAGGTTTCAGCTACCCGCCGCCACCACCAGAGCACTAGACCACATCATCAGACAGCTTGGGGGAGAGCCCTCGCAAGGTAAGTAAACAATCATAATTTTTATTCCCGCATTTAATTTTCTTTTTAGTTAAGTTTGTTATTATTGCTATTTAAGAAAAGAAAATAAAAATAAGAAAAATGAAAAAAAAGAAATAAAAATATATTAGCTAGAATAATGTATAAATAACTATGTATATATATGTGCTTCTCACATATGTATATATAATCCACAATTTAGTTATCCCCATAATTTAATTAATTTACCATCTCATTGTTAGAACCTGAATCTAGTGGGATAAATGCTTTGTTCCGGTCTAAGTTATTGTTAAATAAGATAGGAAATAAAAAAAATTGCTATGATCTTATTCTAAGAGAAATTTAATTTCTGGAGAAATTTATTTAAGTGTTCAAAATTTCAAAACCTCTTAGAGATTAAAGTTGAGTATTTTGTTATGTGCCTATGATTAGAATTAATCTAAATAATAAAGAAAATAATTTTTGCTTCATATGTTCTAATCTTTCTCTTCAGAAGAATTGTATGGGCTATGAAAAAGTATGAGAAAATAATCAATGCCAAAAGATGCATGGGAGAAAAGAGGGAATTAAAAAGGAAAAAATGTCCGACGCACCATCAAGAGAAATTAAAAAGGGACAAAAGTCCGACGTACCTCTGGAAAAAAAAAGCCCATGCTTCTCAGAAGGACAGAAAGAAGGACATAGAAAAGGTGGAAAATACAAAAACAATGTTTTACAAATTAATCATTCTAATCTAAGGGGCATAGCAGCATATTCTCTTTAAATCTTTCTGCAGGACTTTATTTTTTCAAATATATCAAAAACTCCAGAAAGAAAGTTGATCAAGGAATAAGAGAAAAACAGTTCTAATAAAACTTATCTGTTTTGCAGCTACTTATGACTAGAGTGAAGTAATAAGTTCCATCATAGAGTGTTTTTCACTAAGACATTTCTGTTGTATGAATAAAATAAATAATTCCACTTGGGCTTTGCTAAGGGTCTAGCAAAGGTTAAGCTTGGGGAGCTTGTTGACGGTCGTTAATTTCAACATTTACCATAATTATAAACATGATAAATGAATCAATCACATGAAAAATATAGAATTATAGGGATTTATCTAACAAATTCTATGAGTTTTGGTATTCTGTTATTTTCCAGGGACTATTCCAGAAAAGGGGATAAAGAGAATCAAATCAGAATAAATATAGAAGAAATCCCGCGGAGATACAGTTGTCATTTAAATAAAAAAGGATCAAGCAGACACTAGGAGAAAGCGGGGCCCGAGCCGCCGCCAGGTGGGGTCGGCCGGCCCCACCCCATGCCGGCTAGCATGCCCTAGGGCCCGCCTCCGCTGACCTTCTGGAGTGTTCCTCCACTGCCTTTGAGGATTAATCTGAGCCCTACCTTAAGTCGGTTTGATCCAACGGCTGTCACGCATCCTACTGGGCTATAAATAGAGCCCTGTACCCCCAGGAGAAAGTCGATAACTGCTCCAGGTCAAGTCAGAGCCAGTTCAAGATTAGAATAGATCTAGGGTTTTCATAGATTAGATTAGAACTCTAGTGCTTCAAGTTATTAGCTAGGTAGCTAGCAAGGTTCAAGTGGAGTTGGGCGATACACTCAGGATTCCAGATCCGTTTGTCTAGAGATTGGTAATTTATCTTGTATCTCATTATGACTTTATACTTTATTATTATATTGCTACTTATTGATTGCTTAGTTTATTCTATTTGCGTACTAGATATAGTTATGATTGGTGATGATTATCTTCATATGATCGTAAAGAGCCTAATTCAGTTCTTGAGTGGGTTAGGTGGTATGTATTATGTAGGCGTGGTGCCTAGATATTATATGTACCTACGGATGTCTTCTGATGTGCCATGTCGTGTGGTAGTTCACGTAGGTGACTCTTATAGCTGCGTTGATTCCTCTGTAGTCCACCCTTGGCACATAGGCTTGGCAGAGCGCGGTCGCGTCTTAATAGCCTCCCTAGTTGATGATCTTTATGATATTTTATGATTCAATTATACTATAGATGAGAGTATGTAGGTAGGGTATTCTTAGTTCCTTTTTATTTGGTAATTACTTAGGATTCTTTTACTCTAGCCAAATCTCGAGTTGCCTGACTATATTATTAGTGAGTCTCTATTTCTATCTCTGAAATACAATTTATCTTATACCTTTATTATCATATTTATTTTTTGACATGACTTACCCCTGCTAAAGCATTAGAAAGATTGGTCTAATCTTAGGTCTGCACATTTATAGTCAAAGTTATATGCATTCAGGTTTCCTTTTCTATCCCTATTTGATTCCTGCAATTAATTGAAAGTTTTCCTTTTGGCATAAACAAATCAACGATACTAATCTCACCGGGTGAAATGCTACAATTGGAGAATTATATGTGCGCTTGCAGATACATTCTATAAGAATTATTTTTAAAACTATCAAGTGTAGATTTTATTCCAACATTTCTGATATCATGCTAGGGATGACAACTTAGTGTGTAGTGATGTTAAGAAATGTCAATAGAAGCCACCCTATATCCGTCTTGTCATGCCCCTTTTGTGCCATAACGGTAACCACTGAACGAGATAGAAAAGATCCTCATACTAAGCTAAAGCCAGAGCCATATAGCCCTTGTGGTTGTACTGTATGTCCCAAATTTTGCCAATAGATAAGCTCTTATAATCCAGTGTTGCTAAAAAGCGAGTTTTATCATTGTTTTCATATAGCCATTCACACATTAAGACCATGTAATCTGGTGTGAGCACTAGTGATACTAGCCATATATGGTGGTATAATCATAGGTGACAAGGTATCAGGATATCTAAACTAGATTCATTCTATGGTAATCAAGGGAATCATGCATATGAATATTTAATTTATCATGAATAGGACAACAAGGATAATCCCATGTTATACTTGTCTTTCACTTGCGTAACTCTCACATACTTGACTTCTGGTAGATATCTTCTGATCTGCATGGTTCACAAGCGAGCAAGCACCAAACATGGGCAAACATACAAGCAACAAAAAAGACAACTAAGAACAATACACCACACAAAAGAAAATAATATACTAAAGAGATATCGGTGCTAAGGTCATAAGATCGCAAGAAACGCTGATAATAGAACTATCGTTAAAAGAAACAACTACCAGGAGATTTACTATATTATAAAGAGACATCTACAAACTTGGTTTATTTTAATTAAGAATAACAATGAGGGTGGTACTAATTTATATTAATCAAAACATATTTGATTTCATAAGTAAAGTTACAAAAGTAATCATGTTTTATTCATAAATATTTGGACATCATTTATGTCAATTGTACTTTAACTTGCAAATACAAATTGACATATGAGAGCATCTAATAGAAATTACTAAGCATGTTTAGGCTAAACAAAAATAGAATTTGAACAGCATAATGAGGCTAACAATTAATCATGCTAATGATTGTATATAAAGCACTGAAGTATATCCATATGAATTTTAATTATAAATTTGATACATGCATATTTAATATTTAATTATAAATACATATGTATTAGAATGAGAAACTTAAACACTAATATGAACATCATGTTGATACAAAACTAACCCAATCGAGATGGATGCAAGATCAAAGATGATAGAATCGAGTTTAGACAAATCATAATTAACCTTAAAACTAAGTTGAAGCTAAGCACATTTTATTCTATAATTTTTATCTCATTACCACTAACACAAGGATTATGCAATCATGAGTCAAGGCAACTTAAACAGTGCAAAAAACGGGAATTAAAGAACTAAATTGAATTTAATTAAATAGCTATGAATAAACATTAAATAATTAATGTTTAAATGAACGAAAATTTATATTTAAGTTACATGAAAACCATTAACACTAAAATATATATCATATCAACATTAAGAAAAAAACTTACTCCCAAATACTATGTGAAAGCCCAAGTTTGGTTTTGGTTAATTGATAAAACCTATGGACTAACCCTATTGCTAAGTGCATGATCTAGATAGGGTGATCCAAGTTGATAAGTGGAGCTAGATGAAGGATCATGATGAATCAAGTGCTCCATGGCTGAGGAAACGAAGAAAGAGAAAAACAAAAATGGCCCAAGGCAAAGGTATATCTATAGGACCATTTTTGGTTTAGTGATCAAGACACTATAGAGAGTGTGATCACATTTAGGATAGATAGCCGTACTATCAAGAAGGGAAAACTCGTGTCGATTGCAGTTATCATGTGCCACTAGGTTTGAATTGTATATCCATATAAAACAAATCTAAGTGACATAAACATGAACTTAAATCCAAGATATTTCAAAGAAAAGGCTAACACAGGGCACAAGTGTATGGATCTCATGGTGTTAGCACTTGAAGACTTGGAAAAGAAGAAGCAACTCGTTTGGATAGAGTGACAAGGTCCGGACAAAGGGTCTGGACGCTGACAGGCTACACTCCGGTCTAATGAAACAGCGTCCGGTGGGCAACCCTACCTCTCGGCCTCGGTATACAGGTGATTCGGACGCTGATGTGTGTCCGGACGCAGGGCTCCGGTCAACCGTCCAGATCAAAATGGCTCTATGGAGGCTCTCTGCGTAGATCCGGACGCAGGCGCTGATGGTCCGGACGCGCACTGTGCGCAGCGTCCGGAGGCGACGTGGCGGCTCCCTGTGAAGGCGCGAACGACATTTTTCAAACTGCAGGGCGACCGGACGCAGGCGCATTGGTCCGGACACCCAGCTTCGCGCGTCCAGATGGTGCGTCTGGACTGGAAAATAGAGGCTCTGCAGCTCGGCTGGTGAAGGGTTCGGACGCTCTCAATGGTCCGGACCCTAGGCAAAAACAGCGTCCGGACTGGCGCAGAAAGGCAGGATCAAGGGGCAAAACGGCTAGCTTTTGATGGAAGGATATATATATGTTTTGGCTGGCTCAAGGAGCACCCTCTTGCACCTCTCATTCATTCTCACTCATTGTGCTTGCTTGAGAAGCCCCCAAACTCATCTCTCTTTTCTTGTGTTGCTAATTCATGAGAGTTTGAGTGAACCAAGTGCTTGATCATTGCATTGCATCTTAGTGGCACTTGGTCATCGTCATCGCCGCGGGATTTCTTGTTATTGTTGGTGTTTGCCAACACCTAGACGGCTTGACGATTGAGGAGAAGCTTCGGCACGTGTTGATGATTGTTCGTGGCCGACTTCATCAATTGTGAGAGGGCTTGTACCCACCTCGGCGGAGCGCCAAAGGGTAACTCTAGTGGATTGCCCGTGTCATTGAGTTACTATCATTTGGGTGGTTTCTTGTGGCGCCCAAGTAGTGGGCTTGACTTGTGAATTGCGAATTAGCCACCGAAACACCATTTGAGTAGTCGACACAACGGGGACTAGCTTGGTGGCAACCAAGTGAACCTCGGGAAAAAAATCATTGTGTTCATCTTGTCTCCCGGCTACTCTTGGTGATCTTATTGTGATTGGTCTTCATATTGGTATATTCTCTTCATAAGGCATCGGTATAACAATCGCCTCTATTCCTTGCATTTACTTATTCATATCTTATCTAGTTAGCTTGCTAGTTAGTTCTTGTTTAGTTGTTCTAGCTTGCTTGAGCAAAGTGCCTTAGGTTCTTGCTATTGTGTGTAGGCACTTAGTTAACTAGAATTGCTTGGATATGTGGCTTTGTATCCCTAGTAGAGGTAGAGCAAAAAGTTTCTCTTAAGTGTCTTCTAACCTTGTATTCTAGTGGTTTGTAGATTTTTATTAGGCTATTCACCCCTCTAGTCATCTAGGACCTTTCACAAATGTCTACTATAATTGAAATCTTCTTTTTAGAGTGGAAAGTCTGATCTTACCCTGACCCCACAGTCGCTTCCCACTCTGCCCGGCTCCCATGCCAGCCCGCTCCCTCACCCTGCGCCCACGCCCGCCAGCTCGGCCGCTCCCGCTCCCTCTCCCTCACTGACGCCGGCACCAACACTCCCTCGCCCGCATGCTCCCCTCTACCTCACTGACGAGGAGCAGACGCTCCGCCACCCGCGCACGACGCCTAGCGCTATCGCCCTCCTCTCCCCGCCAGCACTGGGCAATCTCGCCCAGCGTCGATGACTCTGAGAATAGATATTGTCAGCACTCACGCCCGCTCAAGCCCTACGCCAACTCCGCCGTTGGCCGAAGCCTAGGTATGCGGCTACGCAGCCCATCCCTCACGTCCCGTGTGCTATGGACGGCTGGCTTCCGACCTTTATGATTCGCTATTACTGTATGTAAATTTCTAATCAGATCAATTTAGGCGCTAGGCGCGGATGCCGGCGGATCGCCGGATGTGCTGCCATACGTGGAGGCCGGACACGGGCCTCAAGCGCACCAATCTGCGCGTCATCGACAAAACCAAAGATCTCTGCACACACAGGCCGGACACGGGCCTCAAGCGCACCAATCTGCGCGTCATCGACAAACCCACAGATCTCTGCACACACAGGCCGGTACATTGAATCCCTACCAGCCACGTACAATGACCCAATTAAGGTTTACACAAATCAGGCAGCACGCGCATCGTATTGGATGGTTGGATCCTTGATCCCTTGCTCTCGTTATTACTTAGCACGAATTGAAGGGAAAAAAACAGAAGATCAACTTTGTTTTTATCCCAATCCTCTTGCTTATTCCATATTCTTTATGCCTGCGCCGACAGGTATGCTGCAGGTGAGCGTTAAGCACGCTGAATTATCTCTAGCTTCAAGATTTAAGCCTTCGCATGTTACTCTCAGAGCCTCAGTAACTGACATCCCCTTTGCTGGTTGGGGAATACATGGCCATGTTTATTGCTCAATCATTGCAAATGAAGTATTAGTTTCACATTTGATTGTTTGACTTGTGCCGTAATATTTTAAGGAGTATTTAATTACATGGCGCCTTTCCTTGATGCTAGCTATTAAATTGATCTAAATTGATCCTAGGCTTGTTTTCTAGCATTTTATCATCTTGATATTAGGAAGCAATTTAAATGTTTTGTACGGAATGCTCACAAGTCTTAAAAATGATATTTACTGTTTACCGCATAAACAATTATTTGCATTTAGGACGAAGGGGTTCCCATGAGTTTTGAAACTTTGTATTTTTCACAAATTTGAATGCAGCTATTTTCTCATTGTGGTTTAGGGTTGAATTAGCCTTTATCACTTAGCCAGGCTAATATGCAGCTTACTACTGGGAAAAACATGTTGGTAGTAGGAAAGTTTCGAACTTCGTGGTCATTCTTTTTTCCTTAGAGGAATTAGATATATGTCATATGCAGTGATTATTCTAGATGTAAATCAATGTTCTGATAAATATTTTTTACCCAATTTAGGTTGAGGTGAAATTGCATAACTTATTGGAGAGTGTTGGAGCATAGAATTAATATTCTCATCTATAAATTCATTCTCATATCTGTATTTGGTGAAAAGATGTCCAAATCTAAGACATAACAAATAGGTGAAGATATTTCATATTTATGGCACAACTGATCTTCGGGTACTGATCTTGATCACGCACATGCAGGTTAGTTGTTCATTTTATTCCCTTGAAGCTCAAACAATGTCACTTTAAGGTTACATTTTGGAGAAAGAACTTGTTGAGCACAAAAAGCGTCAGGTCTGCGAACACCTCGGGTTTATATCCGAATTCGATATCCAAAGGCGTCCCAGTCGATTTGACCAGTTAATCGACAAGGACAATAACTAGAACAAGATCTGAACGAGACAACGGCGATGCGCCCGGATGTCAAGGCTCAAACTTGATCAGGATAACTAGAGTAGAGTTGAACGAGACGACAGCGATGCGCCCGGACGTCAAAGCTTAGGTTGCTCAAACGCGGAACTTGCAAGGGTTGACAGAGATCGAAGAGATACAGCCCGTCAAAGCTTGAAGAACTCGTAGGTAAACTAGATCTAATACGATAAAAGTAGAATTACCGGAAAAGTAAATAAGAATAATAGATTTGTTTGATATATGATTGTCTGTGTCTCACGTGGCCCTTGGTCACATATTTATACTCCTGCATGGGGAGTTGTACATGAATACGACTCATACCTTCCTAAACAAAAACTCCTATTTTTAAGTAAATAAAAAGACTCACGCTAAAGGAAACAAGCGACTCGTGCAAGAGTCGGACTCGAAATAAATCTATTAATACTGGCATGAAATCACCAGCTTTCATATCTATCTCTTTCATGATGAAACCTTCCATCGGCAGACTTCCTTCAATCCGCAATTTTCCTCTATTGCCATCGGCAATTCTCTACTGACGCCAGCTACTTCATCCCGCTTCCATTGGCATCATCATTCATCGGCAGCTTTCCGTCCTCATCGGCAATATTCCTCCTATCAGCAACAGGCTTTGGCTCTCATCGGCAACGCTTTCTTGCCTTCCACCAGCAACATTGTCATCACATCGATAATGAGCCTCAATTTTCATCGGCAATGTTCTTCCTGTCGGCAACATTCATGTCTCTATCGGCAACGTCCCCTCATCGGCAATATGCTTCAATCGGTAACTCTCCACTCTTGAACCTGCTTTTACCAATCAACTTATCGGCAAAAATCGTCCAGTTTCCATCGGCAACAAACTTATCTCATTTGCAGCATTCATTCTCATCGGTAATCTCAACCGATGACCTTCTGATGCCGATAGAAAACGGCTACCGACCAATGCAAGTCTTAGCTCATTTGACACATGCCGAAAAACGGTGTCAACACATGCCCCCCAATTTTGGAGCGTAAAATATTTTACGTGCCGAAATTCTCTGTGCCGCAATCTTCTCTTCCAAGGCACCTGTGTGAATTCCTCGATTCCCGCGCACGAAAACTGCAAGTTACCAACAGAACCCCACGACTGCAGCATAAACAGTTGCAAATCCAATCACATCTCCTCGATCGGCGCGCAAATCCACTACCATACCCTTCCATATTCTCGTCCCGTGCAAAGAAAATTTCAAAATACCCCTAACTGGGCTCATAAAAGTTACCACCATTCAATCTGCCTTTCACTGCGAGCTCGCATTCATTTTTACCCCCATCTTCAAACCTTCTCAGGCGCTCCCAAGAGTCTTCCAGCATTCTTCGGAAGGCGTAATTCCTGCAAGAACTCCTGCTCCAATGGCGATCAACTTTGACGTTCCCGCGGTAAATCTTTTCCCTTCTCAATCTGCCTCCCGCGATTTTTTGTTCTGCGCCACTCCGTAATTTTTCTTTCTTCCCCTTTTTACTGTTTGAACCCTAGGAACTGCGCAACAAGATAGTAATCCCCCTCGATCAATCACATTTCCACTGTCTGGGTCCAATGGGAAACGCAGATCCTACCAATTTGATCAATGCAGAAACCAATCGCATTCCTTTTAGATCTGAGTATTTCAATCTAGGGTTGTGGAGGGATGCTTTCCGCTCATGGCCCAAACCCACCAAAGGTTGGAAGAATTGGTATCTCAGGATGGCTAGAACACAACAAGTTTACTGGGCAGAGCGCAATCTGGACCAATGCATTAAGCTTTCTATTGCCGATATGGCAAAGAACGAGAACATGATGATGGTTGCTTCTTACTTTTGGTCCGACACAATGAACGCATTCTTATTCAGACATGGACCAGCCACCCCCACTCTTGCCGATGTGCACATGCTTACCGGTCTCGACGTCTTCTCTGTCGATCCCTCCAATCTTTTCGGTAGGAAATCCGAACATCGGGTAATCACACGCAACATCGGCGACTGGACTGGATATATTCGAGAAAACCAGAAGACCGGATCGGTAGGTCAGAGGGAACACGCCATCTTCCTGAGCATGTGGTTGGAAAAGTTCATCTTCTGCGGCAGAACAGTTGGACCTACTACTATGTACCTTCCTGCAGTAGAGCTTCTGGCCGATGGAGCAAGACTTCCTCTTGGCCGATACCTCCTTGGTTCGGTATATCACCTCCTTCATCAGGTATCCAGAAAGCTATTGCTAGGCGAGCCCATCGGCAACCTCGGCGGTCCATGGTGGTTCATCAACATGTGGTTGAACGCACACATGCATAAAGCCCTCCAGTTCGACTTATTCAATCAACAATTTCCAAGGGACATATCGGAGGACTATGAATTTAATGATGATGAATCGGCAACCCGTTTCCCACTCAACTTTGGAGAGGCCATCATCGTATTGCTAGGAACCGATTCCAATGAGGGTCAGTTTGGCATGTTCTTTCAGAGACTTTACTGTGGGATTCTAGCTGCAGAACGGGTCTGGTGGCCCTATATTGATCAGGACAACCGATTTCCACTTTCCTTCAATCTTACCGATGGAAATATACCACAAAATGAGTCGATCATGAAGGCCACCATCATTCCTTGGGCCATCCCAGTTAACATCTTTGGGACCGGGAAGAATACTTCTCCAACTTATGAGTTTTACTATCCATCAGCAGCAGCAAGACAGTTGGCATTTGGTTAGTTGCCAATCAAGTTCAGCTATGCCAATGTAATCAAACCAAGAGAAGTCATTTCCAGTGCCATGGACTGGAATAGGATCTTCAATCTTTCTCCCCATGCCAATACATCAAACATTGATTTATCTTCTTGGACACCAACATCCTTCATCACAGAGTCATACAAATCCTGGTGGCAAGAATGGAAAAATCAACTATTCCCCAAGTCGTCGCATTACTATCGGCATTTGATCGATGCCGATCACATCATTCCTGATGATGCAGTAAGTTCTTCATTCTAATGCATCTCTTATTATTTACTTCTACTATCGGCATCTGACCCTCTTTTACTAACAGGCTGACGATCCAATCCCTCGAACGAGCAAGAGTGGCAAGCACTTCAATCTTCGAATGATGAACCTCATATCAATCATCGGCAACAAGGCTCCTTCGTTGGCTGCCTTCACCCCTCAAAGGGTACCCAAGGTCACCCTCAAGCCCAGGCCGACACCAGCTAGGACCACCGCTACTCCATCGGCCGCTGCCGCCATCTTGGCGCAAGCTTTCGCAGTAAGTCCTTCTCGCATTTATACCGATTACAAACCCTCATCGGTAATGTTTATTTTATTTAACTTGCACCAAATATCTTTTGCAGGAAACGGGTTCATTGGCAGCTGCTCCAAATGTACAAGCTTCTCTGACTTTGACTGCCAATGCCCCCCAAGCTTCACAGCAAAAACACGTCGGCTCACCAATTGCCGCCCCGAAGAAGAAATGCTTGAGGCGAGCCACTCCATCCGTGCCATCAACTCCAGCTGCATCACCAACTCCCGTGGACGCACCAATACCAGAGTCAACATCAGCGTCTATTCCTGAGCAACCATTGGACGAAACTCCGGACCAGGGAACAACACCATCTCTGCAGGAACCAGCTGCAACAATGGAGACAGCATCGGCATCGGTACCAGCACCAATACCAACTGAAATCCACGACCAGGGGACAGCATCATCGCCACAGGGGTTAGCCACCATGGCAGAGGCAGTACCGGCAACAGCACCACCAGCACCAATTGTTCCTCCCACGGAGGCAAGTTCATCGACAACCATTGCCGATCTTCAAGATGATGCCACGCCAGCTGCCTTCCTGAGCCCAAGGCAAGAGATCCGCTTTAAGATGGTAAGTTGACTCACATTCTGTAACACAAACTTATGATCGGCAAGCTCTAATCTTTTTCTTCTTCAGGCCCAAGATTCTCCAAATAGTCTGTTCTCCTTCGCCGTCGACATCCCAGAAGATGGTGAAGAAGAGATTTCCACTCAAACCTCAATCACGGTATCGGCAGAATTGAAGGCCAAACTTGAAGCATTGCTCCTTCTATTGCAACAAGATACTTCGCAATTAGTCCAAGATTCCAGCGCAGCAAAAGCAGCCTTCAAGGAAATCCAAGACCAACTGTCTGCCGATATTGAAGAGACACTCTTCCAAGCGGCATTCCTCGAGAGTCGGCAGCTCCAATACCGAAGGGCTTCACGTCGCATTGCCGAAAGAGCTGCTCAGGCGGGACTTGAAGAAGAAATACTCAAGTTCAAACAAGTCGCTGATGAAAAGCACAAGGACATCGGCCGTCTAGAAGCTTCTAGCATTGACCTTGAACAAGAAATTTTTCGTCTATCGGCAAAGAAGGAGAATCTATTGGCAGAGCTGAAACAAGTTGATGAAGCTTTAAGTTCAGCTAACCAGAAGAAAATTCAACTTCCTGACGCCACCAAGATCTTGCAACAAGAGAGAGATGCTGCTGCTCGCGAGGCTCTGACGTTGAGGAAGAAAGTCAAACCAGTAGAAGGTACTGCCAATGACGACGCCAAGGAACTGGAGGAAGTGGACCAGATTCGCCTGCGTGCGATATCATCCATCCAATCCTTGTTGTAATCTATTGTAATCTGTCATGTCGGCAATTTGCAAACCTTGACATTTGATTTTGCATGTACCATAACGTTAACACGCCTTCTGTCGATATTCTGTATGATTGTTATCTTATCGGCACTTATACTTTGTGTTGCCTCATGCATCTACCCAGACACTAGGATAATACTTCTTTAAATATTTACCATTGATTGCTCTGGGAAACGCAACCCCTTCGAGGGTTTCCAAAATATAAGCATTACCAGGAGTAGACTGTTTTATCCGATAAGGACCTTCCCAATTAGGAGACCACTTTCCAAACTTTGAACTTTTAGTCCCAATCGGTAAGATCAATTTCCACACCAGATCTCCATCGGCAAACTCCTTTACCTTGACTTTCTTGTCATACCACCTAGCAAGCCTCTTCTTGTTTTCTTCAATACTAATCAAAGCTCTTAGCCGATGATTCGCTAGATCTTCCAACTCATCCTTCATAAGGATATCATATTCGTCGGCTGCCAACTGATCTTGAGAAAACAATCGTCTAGAACCAATCTTAATCTCCCAGGGTAGAACAACATCGTGCCCATACACCAATTGGTAAGGTGAGACTTTAGTAGCACCATGGCATGCCATCCGACAGGACCATAAAGCTTCATTCAGCACAATATGCCACTTTCTAGGGTTTTCTTCAATCTTGCGCTTGATAAGCTTGATAATTCCTTTATTAGTTGCCTCGGCTTGGCCATTAACTTGAGCATAATAAGGGGAAGAGTTTAAAACCTTAAACCCCATACCGATAGCAAATTCGTCAAACTCCCCCGATGTAAACATCGTCCCTTGATCAGTGGTAATAGTTTGAGGAATACCAAATCGGTAAACAATATGCTCTTTTACAGAGTCTATCATGTTAGCCGACGTTACCTTCTTCAAAGGGATAGCTCAACCCATTTTGTAAAGTAATCGGTAGCAACCAGAATGAACTTATGTTCTTTACTTGATGGCGGATAAGTCTGGCCGATGAGATCAATAGCCCATCCTCTAAACGGCCAAGGCTTGATTATGGGATTCATTGCCGATGTAGGTGCCCTCTGGACATTACCAAATTTCTAACAATCTTGGCACCCTTTGAAATATCTGAAACAATCTTCAAGAATTGTCGGCCAGTAATATCCATTTCGTCTAATCATCCACTTCATTTTGAATGCCGATTGATGCGCTCCACATACCCCTTCATGAATTTCGCCCATTAACCCTTTCGATTCTTCTGTACTAAGGCATCTGAGCAAAATTCCATCAATGGTCCGATAATACAATTCATCATCAAGGAGCACATATTTGGTAGCTTGAAACCTGAACCGCCTCTCAACCTTTCTAGACGGGTTTCTCAAGTAATCGGTAATTTCCTTCCTCCAGTCATCGGCAACCATTACCGATGTCATTACTCCTTGAATTAGCTGATACCTTGAAGCATACTGTGCCAACCGATTAGCTTCTTCATTATATAACCTGGGAATGTGTTCAAGGCGGTATTCTTTAAATTCTTTCAATAACTGCAAACACTTCTCATGAGCCGCAATTAAAACCTCACTTCGGCATTCATATGTTCCAATCAATTGATTGATCACCAACATGGAATCACCGAAGATTTCAACAACATCGGCACGTACTTCCCTGAGTAATTCCAACCCCTTCAGTAAAGCCTGGTACTCAGCCTGATTATTAGTCGAAGTAGCAATAATCGGCAACGAGATTTCATATTTTTGTCCTCGAGGTGAAATTAGGACAATGCCGATGCCTGCTCCTTCCTTGCATGTAGATCCATCAAAGAATAAGGTCCAAGGAGCAATCTGCATGACGCTTACTGCATTGCAATGTTGGGTAACAAAATCAGCCATCACTTGACTTTTAATTGCTTTAGCCGATTCATACCTCAAATCAAACTCCGATAGTGCCAAAATCCATTTGCCGATTCTTCCACTTAATATCGGCATCGACAACATATACTTAACCACATCATCTTTGCATATGGCGGTGCATTCGGCCGATAGCAAATAATGTCTCAACTTAGTACAAGAGAAGTACAAACAAAGACATAACTTTTCGACGACCGAATACCTGGTTTCAGCATCCACCAATCTTCTACTTAAATAGTAAATCACACATTTCTTTCCTTCAAATTCTTGGATTAAGGCTGACCCGATAACACTGTCATCGGCAGACAAATACAACCTGAAAGGTTTCCCGTGTTGAGGTGGAACCAAGACTGGAGGATTCACCAAACATTTCTTAATCTCTTCCAAAGCTAGCTGTTGCTCTTCTTTCCATATAAATTCTTGATTGGCCTTCAATTTCAACAGCGGACTAAAAGACTTAATCTTTCCAGACAGATTAGATATAAATCTTCTAATAAAATTAATCTTGCCGATCAAGGATTGCAACTCAGTCTTATTTGTGGGAGCAACTACCTTGTTAATTGCATCAATAGATTTTCTGCTGATCTCGATGCCCCTCTGATGCATCATAAAACCCAGAAACTGGCCTGCCGATACACCAAATGCACACTTGTTAGGATTCATCTTTAACCCATGCTCCCTTGTGCATTCTAGGATTTTTCGCAAATCGGCAAGATGCTTCTCAAAATTTCCGGATTTAACCACCACATCATCAATATAGATTTCGACTATCGTGCCGATGTACTTATGAAAGATAAAATTCATTGCTCTTTGATAAGTAGCACCGGCGTTCTTCAAGCCAAAAGTCATTACGACCCACTCAAACAAACCGACATGACCTAGACATCTGAAAGAAGTCTTGTATATGTCTTCCTCAGCCATGAATATTTGATTATATCCAGCATTACCATCCATGAAACTAATGATTTGATGTCCGGCAGCGGCATCAACCAACAGATCGGCAACTGGCATCGATAACCATCCATCGGTGTAGCCTTGTTGAGATTCCTGAAATCAATACAAACACGAAGTTTTCCATTCTTCTTATACACAGGAACCACATTAGAAATCCATTCGGCATACCGACATTGCCGAATAAATCCAGCCTCAATTAATTTTGTAATTTTAGCTTTAATATCGGGCAACACCATAGGATTACATCGGCGCGCAGGTTGCCGATGTGGTTGGAAACCAGACTTAATAGGCAACCGATGTTCGACTATTGATCGGTCTAAACTAGGCATCTTTGTATAATCCCAGGCAAAACAATCTTTATATTCCTTTAATAAGTCAATCAACTGTTGTTTACATTGGGAATCTAACTTAGTACTAATAAAGGTTGGCCTGGGCCTACTGCCATCGCCGATATCTATCTCTAGTAAATCAACGGCGGATGTGAACCCCTGTCCCAGTTTTCCATCATCGGCAAATCGATCCATTAAAACTCTTCTTCAGGACCGACTGCTTGGATCGGTGTAATGCGGTAATCGGCCACTTTGAGGAACTCCGTGTCCCAAGCTTCACCTGATATGCACCTGGTTTGCTCATAAGTTTCCGATTCTGCCGATGCAACAATTGACGGAGTTTCACTCCAGACAACTTCAATCTTGTCTCCAACCCATTGCACGAGGCTTTGGTGCATTGTAGAAGGAATGCAGCAATTAGCATGGATCCAATCCCTTCCTAAGAGCAAGTTGTAGGTGCCTTTCCCACTGATCACGAAAAACGTTGTTGGCAAAGTTTTACTGCCGATGGTCAATTCAACACATACGGCTCCCATAGCTGGCGACACATTGCCTTCAAAATCTTTAAGTTTCATGTCCGTCTTGGCTAAGCCTTGGTCACCTTTCCCAAGTTTCCTGAACATGACATATGGCATTATATTGATTGATGCCCCACCGTCCACCAGCATCTTCATCACGGGCTGCCCATCTACTTTACCTTTGATGAACAGAGCTCTTAAGTGCTGCCTTTCATCATCGGCAGGCTTCTCAAAGACAGCTGTCATCGGATCTAACACCAACTGTGCCATCTCAGCAGCTTCTTCCTCAGCATCGACAGGTGCCATAAATTCCATCGGCAATATGACGACCATATTGATTTCTGTCGATGGATCCCTATCCTTGCGCTTTGGCCTCCACTGCTTGACTGGATACTTTTCCCTTGAGGGATTCCCACTGTCATATAAATCTCCTTAGTGTTTGCGCTGAATCCTTCTTTTCTGAGTCTTTGTCAGACCTTTGGGGCACCATTGAGGAAGCTTAGTTTTTCAAACAGGCTGGTACTGTTTTTCACCGCTTGTATCGGCACCACGCCTTATGTTTGGATCTCTAGAGAATATCTCCTCATTGGGTACTCTTGCATTGGCCATTTCCTCGAGCTCCTCCTGACTAACGCGCCTGCCAAGCCTATCATGTGCGCTGAGTTTGCCCCCTAGCCGATCATGCGCTGATTTCTTCTCTTTGATCGGCGTGCGATAGCTTGATGCCCGATCATCAAAACAGGGTCTCTTTTCTGACCGATTGGCAGGATAGTATCCATTGCATTCAGGGCAATTATCGACAGTAGGTAATTTAATACCTTCTTCCCAGCAATGAACGAAGAAGGGACACCTCCAATGGTCTTTATGCCGAAGCCACTCTTGACGCCTCTCTTCCTCCCGCCGCCGATATCGTTCTTCCTGCGATTGCCGATAATCTTGTCTTGGCCGCCTATGCGTGATTATAACACCAAGAGCCCTCTTGGCATTACTGCTTTCATCGGCAACTCTCTTGCCCTTTCTATTATCGGCAAACTTTTTCACATCACGCTCAGCTACCTGATGGTCTGGATCCACCGATGCATTCTTCCTGGCATCTTCCGATGTTAACACTTTAGTTTTTTCAGTAGTTTCCACCATGTTATTTGGAAACGGATGCTGGTCAACCTTCATCGGCTTCTGGGCTTTAGTATTTCCAAATGTGATTCGCCCAGATTCAATTTCTGATTGCAACTGCTGCCTAAAGACTTTGCAATCATTGGTGTTGTGTGAAGTTGCATTGTGCCACTTGCAATACCTGATCCTTCTGAGCTCTTCTGCCGGTGGAATTACCTGGTTAAGCGTCAGCTTGATCCGCCCTTCGTGAAGCAATAGATCAAACATCCTATCGGCCTTGGTAATGTCAAAGGTAAACCTCTCAGCTTCCTTCTGGCCAAACGGACAGGATACCGACTTCTTGTCCTTAACCCATTCAGCAGCGCCAATGCTCAGCTCTTCATCTGACTCAGAATCCTCTTCTTGTCCAATGAAGGCCACCTTCTTGTTCCAAGTCTTCTTGGGCTCAAAAGTTTTAACATCTTGATCGGCAATCCTCTGCACCAGATGACTTAGGCTTTCAAATTCTTGAGACGCATACTTATCTTTGATATGCGGCAGTAGTCCCTGGAAAGCCAAATCTGCTAGTTGTCGATCATCAAGTACCAGGCTGTAGCACTTGTTCTTTACGTCTCGCAACCTCTGAACAAAGCTTTCCACCGATTCATCATTACGCTACCTCAGCTTGACTAAATTGGTAAGCTTCTTCTCATGCACGCCAGCGAAGAAGTATTTATGAAACTACCTCTCCAGATCGGCCCATGTGATTATAGAGTTCGGAGGAACTGAAATGAACCACGTGAACGCCGATCCAGACAATGATGATGAGAACAATCTCACCCTTAGCTCTTCTCTGCTGACAGCTTCTCCACACTAGATAATGAAGCGATTGATGTGCTCCATCGTTGACGTGTCATCTTGGCCAGAGAACTTGGTAAAATCCGGCACCTTGTATCGATTTGGAAGAGGGATTAAATCGTATCCCGGAGGGTATGGAGTCCGATAAGAGTATGTGTTAACCTTGGGTTTAATGCCGAATTGTTCCTCCATCACTTCGGCAATCTTATCGGTCCAGTACGCATCCTGTTCTTGCCGACTCATTGGTTGGACGTTGACCGGCGGAGCCGGCTGATGCGCCCCTTCGGGTCTTGGTGGCAAAGCGCTTGAAGTAATTGGTGCATGCGCAGTGCTAGTCATTTGAACGTTATGCATCGTCTGATTGGTCGATGGGTAGCTTTGCACACTTACTGGATTCTGCTGTGGCATTACATTCATCGTTTGCTATACCGATGCTCCACCTTGAGCGTTTGCCAAGTATTGATACCCGGGTTGTACCACCTGATGCTGAATTGGTGGTGGAGTAGTCCAACCAGGATTGTAAGTCATCGACATATAATTCACCGATGGCTGATAGCTAACTGGAGCGTGTTGCTCCTGTATTCTAGAGCAATCAATAATTAGACTACCTTGAGGCCTTGGTACTCCAGCTTGAGGATTTGCCACAACCATAGGCTGACTCGTATTTGCAGGACCCTGCTACATCGGTAAAGAACTTGCCGATGGTGGCATTAGAGGCATTTTAGGTATCTCCACCTGAAGCTCTTCTGACGACAATTGCATACTTGGAGCAGACGTAGCATAATGCATCATAAGATTCATCAGCTGCGAAGACATTGCCGATACCATAGGACCGCTCCATGCTGTACTATTACCCTGGATTAGATTGGAATCAACAGATAGATTTGGAGGCATACCGTATCCCCACCAGTTGACGGGAGTTGGCTGACTCTTAGCTGCGGGTCCTGACATTGCCAATGCCACCATATCTATATTCAACGGAGTGACGCTTGCAGGGCTCGATCTTGGTGGCGTAGCCACATCGGCAGACGGATCCACGGGAGTGGAAGACGCCATTGGCACTACCGATGGGTTTATAGATGTCGATCTAGGTTGATGATACGCTGGACCAACATAATGGGGCGCATGTCCTTCCTTGAAAGATTGCATGACAGCATTGTATACAGTATTGGACAGCACATTGGAGTGCCTAACTAATGCTTGATTTAAAGCAGAATTAACCATCTCTTGCAATTTACCAGGATTGACGTCGAAAGTGACCTACCGCAGCAACGGCGGATCTTGCTTCTGGATGGCTTCGCCGCTCCTGCTTAGGCTGAAGGACTTCAGATATAATTGCTTATACTCCTCCATAGCCCGCTCCATAGCCTGTTTTTTATCATCTTTCAGATCGGTTTCAGAGACTTCGCTGACGTTCCTCGGATTGACGTCGATATGATCACCCATAGCAGATGTATAATTGGTCCCACTGGGCGTGCCAAAAGAGGTGTTCACACAAAAAGCGTTAGGATCTGCGAACACCTCGGGCTTATACCCGAATTCGATATCCAAAGGCGTGCCAGTCGATTTGACCAGTTAATCGACAAGGACGATAACTAGAACAAGATCTGAACGAGACAACGGCGATGCGCCCGGATGTCAAGCCTCAAACTTGATCAGGATAACTAGAGTATAGCTAAACGAGACGACAACGATGCGCCCGGACGTCAAAGCTCAGGTTGCTCAAACGCGGAACTTGCAAGGGTTGACGGAGATCGAAGAGATACAGCCCGTCGATGCTTGAAGAACTCGTAGGTAAACTAGATCTAATGCGATAAAAGTAGAATTACCGGAAAAGTAAATAAGAATAATAGATTTGTTTGATATATGATTGTCTGTGTCTCACGTGGCCCTTGGTCACATATTTATACCCCCGCATAGGAAGTTGTACATGAATACGACTCATACCTTCCTAAACAAAAACTCCTATTTTTAAGGAAATAAAACGACTCACGCTAAAGGAAACAAGCGACTCGTGCAAGAGTCGGACTCGAAATAAATCTATTAATACTGGCATGAAATCACCAGCTTCCATATCTATCTCTTTCATGATGAAACCTTCCATCGGCAGACTTCCTTCAATCAGCAACTTTCCTCTATTGACATCGGCAATTCTCTGCTGACACCAGCTACTTCATTCCGCTTCCATTGGAATCATCATTCATCGGCAGCTTTCCGTCCTCATCGGCAATATTCCTCTTATCAGCAACAGGCTTTGGCTCTCATCGGCAACGCTTTCTTGCCTTCCACCAGCAACATTGTCATCACATCGATAATGAGCCTCAATTTTCATCGGCAATGTTCTTCCTGTCAGCAACATTCATGTCTCTATCGGCAACGTCCCCTCATCGGCAATATGCTTCAATCGGTAACTCTCCACTCCTGAACCTGCTTTTACCAATCAACTTATCGGCAAAAATCGTCCAGTTTCCATCGGCAACAAACTTATCTCATTTGCAGCATTCATTCTCATCGATAATCTCAACCGATGACCTTCTGATGCCGATAGAAAACGGCTACCGACCAATGCAAGTCTTAGCTCATTTGACACATGCGGAAAAACGGTGTCAACAGAACTACTAATCCTTATCTTTTGAGGAATCATTTATCAATGGTTGTGAATGTCTGTCTTCATCTAAGAGCTCTATAGTTTTAGTCTGTTGGCACGACCTTGCTCCATTCTGTGATAATGTTCTTTCAGTAATGATCAAATTGTTCTATTTTGTTGAAAAAATCAAGATTATAATATGTAAAAAATTATATAATGCTATAGTATAATGGCTTCATTTAAAAGTATATGTGGAACCTACAATTTAAAAGTATATGGTTTTAAAATTATAATGTTGTAGTATAATGCCTTAATTTAAAAGAAAAAACCCAGCTGCCTTATAGTATGGATTTCTTCCTCCTATTTCATATAGATTCCACTTGATGGTGAGTGCGAATGTGGTTGGAGAATTCCTATTGCTCTCGATAACCTGTGTACCTGACCACACCAACTTAGTGGACGGGGGGAATGACATTTTAAGTTGCTTTTATTGCCAGCTGTCTCTTTTTTGACTAATAATGTTGATGTTGTTTTTACTGCAAGCTATGTCATGTCATAATTAGGGAATTTGTCTATAGCTATGCATTCAACATAGCAAATTACTATTGTGTTGAGTATACATTTGATCTGATCTTCAACAGTACTTAGAACAAATGAGAGGGATCCTCTTCATGTAATGATTTTTATGATCTTAATTAAAACTGATGTTAGTTTAATAATCCAGTAAGTTCTAAAACTCGTCTGGACCCTTGCAGATACTACATGTCCAAAGATGGGAGTTGATAAGGGGGAGTTGCGTACCTGCATGCGTCTACAACCAAAAAAGTGGCAGCTCATGTTGTTAGACCAAACTGTCGCTGCATCAATACTAAGATGATGGTGCTTAAACTGGTGAAATCTTGTGAAATTGTTTGATTTTCCATAATAATTGTCATATAAACATGGGTTCTAAATATTGCTATCCTACAAGTCTCGTGGATTTGTGCTATATAATCATGTTTGATTTTCCATCATAACTATCATATAAACATGGTTTTTAAATATTTCTATACATCCTATAATCTCAGTTTTTTACATTAATAGGATATCAATTATCGCAACTATAGTCACATGTGTGTGTCACACATGAGCATTGTAATTGTGGCTAGCAAAAAGAAAAGATTGTTTCCATTCAATGTAAATAGCAGGTGTCCTTATGTTTTTTGCTCTATGGCAAGCAATGGGACAGTATTGGGCTCTATCTGATGACAAGGACATAGGTTACTCTGTACCAGAATAGCTATTGATCATTGATTTGTATCCAATCGAGGTTCTTTGCAAATTTCCTCATCCTTAGTTGATGCATTTAATTTGGAGTGTTAGAAACAATGTCTTGCAAGTTGTAGTACAGAACTCCAATAGTGATGTGCGTTTTATTCCATTGCAGCAATTAGAGGAGATGGAGCCAATAGTATTTCTCGAAGGCAATAGTATTTGTATGGACTTGCTCTTCGTTTGTCTAAATGAAAACTGATAATAGCCTCAATCGGATTGCATTGCTGAATATATTGCTGAACAAAGGATCCTATGTCAGGTTTAGATAATTTGTTTTATCTGAATGGCATATAAGAGATTATGAATTAGCATGGTTATGTTTGGGTAGCTAACCATTATTTTTATTGAACATGCAGTTCAACGAGTCAATATATTAAGATATAGAACGAGCGTCACATTTGTAGCCACCTCCGTGGCATGGGTTAGCCATTGTTATAAACTTTTGTGAAGGCTATAAACTGTCAATTGAATAAATTGTTTCAACTGTCATCTTTATTGAACCTCACATTATCATTTTTTAATCTACAACACGTTCATATTTACATTATACTGACACACCGCCGCAGCGACCGGGGCGACATCGTAGCCTCCCCTGATGCGCCGCCGTAGCGACTAGGGCTACGGCGGTGGCGTGGATAGGACACGCCGCTCCATCGCACTCCATCGTGCAGACCACGTACAAGTTAGGCCCCGTGTGCGGGTGGGCCTGGGAGAGATTTTGAGGAGCGCGTTAGGGCCTCGACGAGACGTCGCCGTCATCTCCGTGGCCCTCGACTATTGTGTAAAGAGTTAAACTCTGTACAACAAATTTGTTGATTTATATAGCGTTCCTTAGAAAAAACCGTAGCGTTAGCACGGGCATTTATACTAGTACTATGTAGTATTCATGATGCATAGAATATTGGGGATGTCCAACTAAACGGATTAAGATCATGAGAGCAAGAATTTAATTATAGAAAAAGACAGAGACGAGTCGGAGACCGATAAACGACTTACTAATAGCATTTTAAAAACTTTATACACTCACATGCACTAAGACAAGCAACGAACAACCACCACAACAATCAAAGTCTATCAAATTGATTTAGAAAAGTTTATAAATTTATTTTTGCTATACTAAATTTATGCAAACTTGAGCTAATGTTGAAAAATTATATCAACATTGAAATCATTTATTTTATTTAGTGTTTTCTATGAACAACACAAAATAGGAAATTTTAGGGTGTGACAATTCTTATCCCCAGAAGTGATGTACTCGTTGTGGGTCATGGGGTCGAGGCTAGAAAACCACTTGGAACTTTCGGTCATGTGGCGTGAGCATCCAAAATCCTCAAGTCACATTTCTCCAGTCCTCTGTCCTACATCAATAGTAGGACATGAGGTGAGCAAATGGCGCAACACGGGGGTTAGTAAACTGTGAAGGATACCAGTGTTGGGTCATTTGCCCCTAAAAACTGTTAGGAAAAACACCAAACATTAATCAAGAGCCAATTTGGACCCAAACTCCCGGAGATTGATCAAGAGCGGAAAACTTTGAATATTTTCCCCAAGAGATTGATTCGACCTGATCTATGTGCTCATGAGGATTTGGGAGATTTCCTTCGGTAGAAAGATTCAACTTACGTCCTAGCACAACTTTATTCAAGTAGAATCAATCCAAACATCCCCAATCAAAAGATATGACCAAATCAAGAACGGGGAAGAAAAGGGGGAAATATAGGACGCGAAGAACACGAGCGATTCAAGACACAGATTCACAAATCATACCTACCATGGCACGAGGAGGGAAGGGCCTCCGTTCATGCACAAATTCGGTTCAAGTGTTTACATGGATGAATCTAAAATCAACTGCAGACCTCAAAGCATAAAGACTAGAGAGGGAGAGAGCCTAGAGAGTGGGAGGGGGAATGAGAGAGGTGAAAGAGGTGAGGGTGCTAAACACCCCATCATCCTTATTTAACGGTGCATTTGGACATTTCCAAAACACCCCTTATATACAATAGCGAATCACCTAGCCCTAAGACACCTTGATCCAACTCTACCAGATATTTCCTTCCTTTTCATCAGATGGCCCTGCTTCCTACTTAGACTTGTTGTTGCCTCGACACAACCTCCAAGATTCTATCATGTGTCATCCTACTTCCTCGGAAGCTCCGCCTGGGTTTTGAGGCGCAAACCCGTAAACCCGTCATCGATGGTTTTGCAGCCCAAACCGCCAAACCCCGGGTTTTGAGGCCCAAACCTGTAAACCGCCAAGTCTTCCTTCCTACTCGACTCGTTTGCCCGCCGTCTTGACTTGGTCAACACGGTCACCTCCATGTACTTTTGCACATGTTGATGCCAAGTGCCAGCCACCGCGGCTAGTCCTTTGACCCTCCGGTTTGTTAGTCCAAGCCTCACGTCTGCCCTTCTCTACTCCCGGTCCATCGGCACGCCACATCTCTACTTGACCTTCACATCGCCATTAGCTACCGCCTCCGAGCTTGACATGTGTGCAACACAAGTGAAGAGACATGCACACTCCTGCTTTTGCAGTATGGTTAGATGAACACACTCAACCTGAAAATGGCTTCATGTTGGCAATACACTCATCACAAAACTGAACATCATGAGCACTTATCAACCATGTGTTCGCAGCGACATCGAACATGGCTCCTCATCTTGCTGGAGCAGGAGAAGACAAAGTATCCTGCGAGGGGGCAGAGGGACTGGTGCGCGAGAGGAAGGACGCCTCTAGGGATAGGGCAGAGGGGCTGGTGCAAAGGTGACGAAGGCCTCCGATAAGGGGGCGGAGGAGCACGCGAGCGGTGACTCCTTTTTATTGTGTGGGGAAGAAATGGTCTGATTTTGTTGAATACAAAAGGGGCACCTCGGTATTATGGGCAGGGTTGAGGAGGCATAGTGAATATTGTGCGGTATTGGAGCTTGTTTCCATCTGCCAATACCAAGATCATCAAATGACTAAACTGGGGGTATCTAAAGAAGTTTAGACAGAAGCAACACTTTGTATTGATCTCAGGTATGGATACTTATACAGTATGGCCAGCATAGAACGCAGTATCCCTGATCCTACATTCTAGGAAGACTAGGCTAGCTTAGCTGTTACATCGTGGGTTTGCACGTCCTAAACGTGCTCTGTGCGGCTACTACGTGCGTCGCGTGCGCTCCGGTCTGCGTCGTGGGCAGGCATCCGTTATCACCCCCCCCCCCCCCCCCCGCAGTGTCAGCGTCAGGTGGCCCGACGGTGAGATTGGACCGGAAGTCGGAGAACGTCGACGTCGTAGACCCTTGGTCATAACATCAGTGAACTGCTATTCCGTTGGCATGTGCACGACGCGGAATCACCAAGCGCGACACGTTCCCGGACGAAATGAATGTCCAGTTCGATGTGCTTGCTGCGCCGATGATGTACGGGGTTCTTGCTCATGTACACGGCTGAGACGTTGTCGCAGTAGGCGATCGTGGCGGTGGGAACATCGATGTGTAGCTCGCCCAGGAGCTGCCGCAGCCAGATACACTCGGCCACGACATTGGCCACGGCACGGTATTCCGCTTCGGTGCTCGACCGAGACACCGTGGCCAATCATTTGGACGACCATGACACCAGCGCATCGCCGAGGTAGATGCAGTACCCGGATGTGGAACGCCGCATGTCCAGGCATCCGGCCCAGTCCGCGTCCAAATATGCGATGATCGATGGAGTCGACGCCGTGCCGCGCAAATGGAGGCCATAGGAAGTCGTCCCCCAGACGTAGTGAAGAATGCGTTTGACGATGGCGAGATGACACTGATGCGGGTCATGCATATGCAAGCAGGATTGTTGGACAGCATAGGCGATGTCAGGGCGCGTGATGGTGAGATATTGCAGCATGCCGGCGACGCTGCGGTATTCACTGGCATCACGAACGGCAGCTCTAGAGGTAGAAGAAAGCTTCGCCTTGGTGTCGATTGGTGTTGTTGCTGACTTGCAGTTCACCATGCCAGCACGATCAAGGAGCTCTTCGGCGTAATTGGCCTGGGACAGGAAGAATTTGGAGCCGCAACGCCGAACAACGACGCCGAGGAAGAAATGCAGCGGTCCCATGTCCTTGACCGCGAACTCAGCGAGGAGCTTGGCGATGATGGCCTAGAGTAGCGCGTCGGAGGAGGCAGTCAGGACCATGTCGTTGACGTACAGCAGCAAATACGCTGTCGAGGACCCTTGACAAAGGACGAATAGTGACGAGTCGGAGCGTGTGGCGACGAAGCCGATGGAAGCCAGAAATCATGCAATGCGGGTGAACCAAGCACGGGGTGCTTGCCGTAAACCATACAAGGATCGGGAGAGGAGGCACACGACATCTGGCTATGTCGGGTCGACGAAGCCAAACGGTTGCTGACAGAGGACACGTTCGTCGATGTAACACCCTAGGTGTTAAGCTTGCATTGCATATCATTTCATGAGCATGAGCACAAGCATCATTGCATTCATGCATTTCCATGATCACATGAAATGATAACCCTAGTGACCACCTTGTTTTTCATGTGTGTATGTGTTAACCTACACTTAGCTTTGAGTGAGTTATGCTTGTATAACCAAGTGCTTGATGTTTTAATCACTAATAATCACCTAGAAATACTTAAGGATGAAAATGAAACCATGTTTATGTTCATGATCAAGTCAAATTATGCTTCTAGGGTTTAAGCATCTATGTGACCCTATAAACCCTTTTTGTTTGATTTAACAAATTGACCTTGCTAATGACTTTGTATGACAAAGTTGGTTTAAGCAAAGTTGTAGAGTTTTTTATACTGAACAAGGCAGGATTAGGTGCTGTTTTGGATTTAAATTTTGCCTAAGTCCTAAACGGACTTTCAGTTTGAAAGTTGCTCAGTTTGGTTGCTTGTAGTTTGAAATCCCAGCTGTTTCCGAAAGTGGAGTTTGTATATAGCTCTACCAAAGTGTGCAATTGGTTGAAGCTAAGATTCGACGATTAGGGAGATAATTGTGTTGCAAAACGCGCTGTCAGTCGGCCTGATGGCGTTTTCAAACGCCGAGGCAGAGCGCGCTGCGCCGGTCGGTGGCCGACCGCGCCAGGCATCGCGCGCCGCGTGGCGGCCGTACGCCGTCATTGGCCCCGCGTTGACCCCACGCTTGGACGCCCGCACACTCCACCTCGCGACCGACCACACACTTGCCCTCACTCTCCCCCTCTCCTCTCTGCTTTGCGCAAGAAAGCGCAGCGCCGCGCCATTGCCGAGCAGCACCGTCGCCGAGCTCCACCACGCAGCACACCGCCGCATTGGCCGCCAAAACGCAGCCGCAGCTTCGCCTTGCTCAGCTCCACAGCTTACACCGACCAATTGCAGCGCTAACCGAGCAGGTGAGCCGGACCGCGCAAAGCAACGGCGCCATTGTGTTGAGTTTGTCTTAGCATGCACTTCCCATGAAAAATGATGAAGTGTCAGTAACCTTAATTTATTTGCATGTTGTACTTCTTTTGTTCAAATGCTTATATATTTAAATGCAACCCTGTTTAATTTGCTAGCTAAGTTATATGTGTTTGTTGTGCTTGGTAATTTTTGTACATGTGTTACATGCTTAGTATAAACTAAGAAAATATGAAATTTGTTGTTTCACACTTTTGAAATTGTTTAAGTATTTAATGTTCAAAGTAGCTTGTTTTCTTATCACCAGTAAAGAAGTAATTTTAAGCTTGTTTTATGTATGTTTTCTGTTGATATTGTGAATACCAAAGTGGTAGCTAATTATGTAATCTGACTTGTCTAATTTTTTCATAATTTTTGGAATGATGGTTCAGAGCTTTACAACTGTTCTAAGTGCTATCTGGAATCTGTTAAAACAGCTGAAACATGTTTACTTGCTAGAATTGTTTGAGCTACTTATGTTTAGTTTCAGCAGTAGCTATAATTAACTTTGTTGTAGATAACTTGTTGATCTATCTGGTGTTAAATTTTCACATCCATGACCTGTTTAATTTGACCTGGGTATATTTTACAAGCTCAGTCTTAAATCTGTATTTTCCTGTTTTCTTCTAAACAACTTTGCTTAATGTGTCTGTTTGGCCTTTTAATGTGGGATTTAGCTGGGGAGTTTATAGAATGTTTTTTAGAAAATTTCATAAGCTTTTCAGAATGCCCAAGTTTGTAATTTTTGGTTATGTGTAGCTTCACCTACACAGTTTTCTTTCAGTTGTTGTTTTTAAGTGTTTATATGTCTTGTAGTGAGTGTTACAAGTGATGTATGCCTTGTGTTAGTATAGCAAGTAACTTAAAGCTAACTATGTTTAAGTGCAGGTGTAAGAGAGCTTACCTCCGAGGAGAAGCTCTATTACAGGTTGCTAAAGAAGGGTAAGTGCTAATCTCTCTACAGGAGAAGAGATTTGCACCTACTCGGTCAACGAGTATGATATGTTGCATAACACATCCATCATGAGCATTCATTCATATGCATTAAACATGTCTCATTTCTAGTATGTGACTTGTCATATATGTTGGATCATCATACATATATACATGCATCCAGGATCGCCGGAGGGAGTGACACTGTTAGAGTTCGGGGAGCTGGAAGGAGGAGCCCCACTGGAGATTCAAGCTCTAGGAGTTCCAGAAGAAGGAAAACAGAGGTCTGAGCTTCCTGAGTGCCCAAACCACCTTCCCTCCACCTTTGTGAAAGGCAAGCCCTGGAGCATTATGCACCTCCCTTACTCTTTTTAAAAGTATTTTACTTACAATGCCACCACTTGTTTGTGCATTAAGTTAATAGGAGTTGAATGAAACCCTTGCTGCATTATATCTTCCTTGTCCAACAAAAAGAACCTTGTAGGCCCAGGATCAAAACCTCTGCTTAGCCATGCTTAGACCGGCAGCGTTGGTGGTCTACCATCCCCCCACAAAGATAGGATGCTGGTCACGGTTGGCTATATTTGCTATCGTGGAAAATAACCATGTGGAAGTAATAAATCGAGACCGGGCGGACAAGGTGTTGTGAGCCACTCGACTTGGAGGTCTTGTGAGCGGGTTCTCTCTGCCTGTGTCGCTAGGCACTGGATCGTGGTTGGACATCTGCCGAGATTGAATGCATGCCTCCTTCATAGCTGGCCGAATAACTCGTTTTGACCGCGAAGCCTAACTCTGTGGGTTCGGGCCGGAATCCCCTCCTAGTTGGGTCATGAAGACCGCGAGCGGAATACTAGACTGTGGGCAAGTACCCTGAACGTCCTGGCTACGTACCAAGGGCAAGCAATTCTTGAGCTACCTGGCTACCGTGAGTCGCTACTCATGCCTGTAATTGGGGACCCGCGGGCTACCCGAACGATAGTGAAGGTGACCCGAATAAGTGTGCCGGCAGGCATACTTGGGTGTGATTGAGGAATAAACCTCCAGCTGGATTGGAATTCGATTCGAATCACAGTCTCTCCCCGTCAGTGAGAAACTTCAAAGATCTTCCTCCCACTATAGAAACCTGAACTCTAATAAGTAACCAAAAGATGGTTATATGGGTTTGATGCCAAGCACAATATGGTTATTATTGCTTGATAACTCAGTGATTGCTCTAGTACATGTGCTAATGATATTTGTTTAATACTACTCAATCAACTGCCAAATAATGTTTTATGATTACGAGAATACATGAGTAATTAGGACTACTCTTTTATGCAAAAGTATGCTAACTCATGAGATCCACCTAATACAGCCTTGCATAATCCTTGAAGTGTCTATGGTTATATATTTATCTCTCTGTCGAGTAAGTCTAGCTGAGTACAATTGAGTACTCAGGGTTTCTTTACCCTTGTTGCAGATGGTATGGTCTATTTTGGCTATTGTCAGGCATGCCTCTATCCTGCATGTGATGATGAGTGAAGACCATGGGCAATGGTGGATTCTGATGTCTCTCCTTATTGCTTTTGATGGGACTGTACTAAGCATGGCACTATATTTGGTTTAAACAGTTTGAAATAGGTGTTTATGAAACCCAAACTTCCGCTACATTGATTTGAACTTGGTGTTGTAATAACACTTCTTAAACTCTATTGTAATATTATTTTGTTTCGAACTTATCACTGTGGGTGTGTGGTTACTGAATCGAGTACGATCTCAGGTTGTTACTTATTTGTGGTTTGAAATCCTTTGAGATTTCAAGAACTACCGGGCTTATATGGGCTCTAGTGTGACAGTGTTGTCGGAAACGGTGACCATTGCACTAGTGCTCTTATAGGTTGGGCGGTTCCGTGACAGTCGAGGTGACCGTGAACAAACGCGTTGGAGACATCCAGCTGCCGCGCCGGCCATCGGCGGCCGGCAATAAGGGTGAGCACAGTGCGGATGGTAGCTGGCTTCACGATGGGTGTGAAGGTTTCATTGAAGTCGATGCCTTCCTGTTGCGTGAAGCTGTGTACCACCCACCGGGCCTTTTAGAGATCTCTAGTGTTTTGGTTAATTGATGAAACCTAAGTACTAACCTAGCTCTAAGTGATGAGTAGGTTAAGTACACTAATGGAAGATGATTACAAGTGGTGGAGCAAGCAAGGAGGCTAGGAAGTTGGAATTCTTAAGCTCACACTTGGAGAAGAAGGTGAAAATGGAAAGACCCTAAGCTAAGCAAGGCAAAGGTATATGCTAGGGCTTTTCTTTTGGTGATCAAGATACTTAGTGGGTGTGATCACATTTAGAATAAGTAACCATACTATAATGAGGGGAATATGGTATGTGGTTACAACTGTCAAGTGCCATTAGGTGAATCAAGTATTGCATTGCATTTTAACCTAATGAGCAACCCTTGTAAAACTTGTTAAAGTATGCTAACACATGAGCACAAGTAGTGAAACACTTGGTGTTGGCACATGAGATCAAGGGGAGAAGTTAGAAGTGTTTTCTAACATGTCTAAGGGCTCCGGACAAGTTGCTTAGGGGAGCTCCGGACCATTCGTGGTAGTCCGAAGGCTAACCTTAGCCCTGGTCGCTTCACTGGAAGCTCCGGACCATTCTTCATTGGTCCGGTGGCTCTGACTTGGCAGTCAACAGCTGCTACAAGAGCATCGGACTAGAAGTATTAGTCCGGTGCTAGGCTCCGGACCAGAGTCTGGAGGGTTGGAGCTCTCGGTGTAAGTCTTGACAAAGCTCCGTACTAGGAGTATTAGTCCAACGGTGGACCTCCGGACCAGAGTCCGAAGGGTTGGACCTCACTGTTGTGCGTCGGAACTCAGTTGCTAGGTGTCGGACCAGGAGGCTCCGGACTATGGTAAGTGGTCTAGAAGTCATCAGTTCTGCGCGCCAACGGTCGATTTCAAAATTGGCAGGACGCGTGGCGATCAACGGAGGCATCGGACCAGAGTGAATGGTCCGACGGCTATGCAGAGTAGTCCGACGCTCACTTTTTCAGAAGCCCAAGTGCATAACGGCTAGTTCCTTGTGAGGGGCTATTTAAGGTGTTTGGCTGGCTCAAGCTCACCTGCTTGCACACTTGGACATTGCATACACATTGTGAGCTTGTGACACACACACCCACTCATCTCCTAGTTGATTGATCATCCATTTGAGAGATTTGAGTGATTCTAGTGCATTGCATGAAATGAGTTCATCTAGTGGCACTTGGGAGTTGTTTCTCGCTACGGTATTCTTGCTACTCTTGGTGATTGCCATCACCTAGACAGTTTGGAGCAGCGGTGTGGATTCGAGAAGCTTGGTGATTGTGCTTTGTCGACCACAAGTGTGATTGTGATGGATTCTTGTGCCTTCCCCGTGGGAGATCGCAAAGGTAACTCTAGTGGATTGCTCGTGGCGTTTGGATAGCCTCATCTTGTGTTGGTTGTGCAGCACCCGGTGACGGGTTTAGCGTGTGATGCCAATCAGCGCGTGAACCTCCAAGTGAGTGTCTTGCCACAACGGGGACGTAGCTAGTTGGCAAACTAGTGAACCTCAGAGAAAAATCAAGTGTCAACCTTGTCTCCATCTTTTGATTGATTGGTTTTCTCGGAGTATCTATTGTTTGGATCATCCTCTACATGGCGGTATATCGATCACCCTTATCTCTCTATTGCATACTAGTGTTCTTGTTTAGTAGAGATATTAGGTTGTGCTAGTTGGTTCTCTCTAGCTCTAGCTTGTGTAGTTTGTGCTAGTAGTTAGCTCCTAGTCTTATGGTAGGTTTTGTGTGATCCTAGACCTATTAGGATAGAAATTGTGGATAGGTGGCTTCGCTTCGCCCTTTAGGCTAGCGCAACATTCGCTTCGCCTCTTGTGTTACTAACTTGTTTGAAAGTTGTTGTCATAAGTTTTATTTGAGGCTATTCACCCCCCCCCTCTAGCCATCTCATAGGACCTTTCAAGTGGTATTAGAGCTAGTACACCATTGATTTGAGGCTTAACAACCTACGGTGTGAAGATGACTCATATCAACAACATGAAGAAACCATCCAAGTTTGATGGCACCAACTATGGCTATTGGAAACTTAAGATGACCGCTCATATCAAGTCAATTAGCTGGAAGTATGGCCTGTGGCGGACAAGAAGTTTGAAGCTCCCACTCCTCAAGAGGAAGAAAAGTTGCAACACAATGACATTGCTCTTTGTGCTATCCATGAGGCTCTTGATGAGAAGGTCTTTGAGCAAATCAAGAATCTAGAGAGTGCTCATGAGGCTTGGAAGAAGCTTGAAGAATCATTTGAGGGCACTCAAGCTGTCAAGGGGGCCAAGGCATACATTCTCAAGGAGAAGTTTGCAAGCTTCAAGATGAAGGATGATGAAAATGTGCCGGAGATGTTTCATAGGCTCCAAGTGTTAGTAAATGATCTCACGGCTCTTGGTGCAAAGGTTGAGGACAAGGACTTTTCTCACAAGTTCTTGAGGTGTCTTGCTCCCCGGTTTGACACTCTTGTGACCTTGATTATGAGAGGTGGATTGAACACCGTGACTCCTAATCAAGTCTTGGGAGATGTGATGACCGAAGATGCTTACCGGGACAACAAAGAGGAAGATGTGAAGAAAGAAGAAAAGAAGGATGAGAATAAGAAGAGTGTAGAATTCAAAGCTACTTCATCACACAAGGGTAGGAGCAAGATTGAAGAATCTAGTGAGAGTGAAAACTCAAGTGCTAGTGATGTTGATGAAGAAGAAATGGCTCTCTTTGTGAGAAAATTTGGCAAGTTCATGAAGAAGAAGGGCTACCGGGCTAGAAGAAAGAAGACCTCTTCCAAGAACTTTGATGAGCCAAGAAAGTGCTTCAAGTGTGGAAGCTTTGATCATCTCATTGCTCATTGTCCCTATAATAGTGACAAGGATGATGATGATCACAAGAAGAGAGGCAAGAAAGAGAAGAAGCCCACCTTTGACAAAAAGAAGAAGGGCTACTCTCATATAGTGACATGGGATAGTGATTCTTCTTCATGTGGTGATGATGATCAAGAAAAGAAGACATCTACCAAGAAGAAGGCATTTGCTAGCATTGCTATGAAGGACAAGATCTCTCTATTTGACACTCCATCATCATGCTTCATGGCTAAGTCCACTAAGGTACTTTCTCATGATGAGAGTGAGAGTGAAAGTGAGAGTGATAGTGAGTATGACGGTCCCTCCAAGGAGGAACTCATGGACATGCTTGAACAAGCTAAGGAATACATTTACAACAAGAGGAAGGAATGCAAGGAATTGCGCAAGACCAATGAGGCTCTTGAGCAAAACCTTGATTAGGCCGTAGCATCTCATGAGAGGCTAATGGAAGCCCATGAGAAGCTAGTGAAGTCTCACACTAAGCTTGAAAGAGCTCATTCCTCTCTCTTAGATCAAAGTAAGAAAGAGATTGTTCAAACATGTGACATGAGAGTAACTTGTGATATTCTTGATGAATCATTTTATACTCCTATCATTGTTTCTCCCACTAACCCCTCTTGTAGCACTACCATTCCTACTTCATCTACTAGTGATAGTTTCACTTGTGATGCCTCACTAATGGTGGAAAATGAAACCCTCAATAAGGAGGTTACAAAGCTCAATCACTCCTTAGCCAAAGAGCATCTCTCTACAAAGAGGGATTGGGCTATACCCCCAAAAAAGGCAAGGCCGCTTTTGCCCCTCACAAGACTCATTTTGTGAAGGACACTAGTAGGTATTGCAAAAGTTGCAAGCAAGTGGGTCACAATGAGCAACATTGCATGAACAAGAAGGTTAAGCAAGATGTATCCTCTATTAGAGTTGATTCATTCTATGTCCTTTCTAAGGGTACTAATGGAGTTCATGCCAAGTTTGTTGGTGCACCATGGATGACTACTAAGAAGTACATTTGGGTACCAAAATCCTTGGTAACTAACCTTGGAGGACCCAAGCAAGTTTGGGTACCTAAAAAGAATTGATCTCTCTTGTAGCTCAATTACAAAGCCGGAGGGAGGCATTGGGTGCTTGATAGTGGGTGCACTCAACACATTACCGATGATGGAAGGATGTTCAACTCAATCAACCAAGATAGGGGGTGATTGGTTTCCCCCATGGGATCATCCAAAGGACCATCAGCACCATCTCATACACTTTGGCTTTGTTTGGTTGCTTGTATGGTATCGTTTGCCTGCTTCATTCTATTCCTTTTCACCTCTCCATCCTGCATGACTTTGTCATCTTGATTTCTCCTTCCCTCATGATACAGGATGACACAATGCATGTATGGTGCAGGGCCCATGTGTCAGACACCCAAAACTCTCATTCATGCATGCAACCAAACACGATCTCCTCTCATACCGAACCAACAACAAAGACAACCAAACGCACCTAGATGTACGATTTCAGCTAGGCTCCCATGATCCTGGACCGGCCCTCCATCCACGGAGCAACCAATCACACCCATAATGATTATGGCTTTGATAGTATCACATTTGGCGATAATAGCAAAGGCAACGTGAAAGGGCTTGGAAAGATTGCTATCTCCAATGATCTAAACATTAGCAATGTGCTTCTAGTGGAAAGGCTTGAGTTCAATCTATTGTCGGTTGCCCAATTGTGTGATCTCGGTTTCAAGTGCATCTTTGGTGTTGAGGATGTGGAAATCATTAGTGTGGATGGTTCAAATATGATATTCAAGGGATTTCAGTATGAGAACCTCTATCTTGTGGATTTCAATGCTAGTGAGACTCAACTATCAACTTGTCTCATCACCAAAACTAGCATGGGTTGGCTATGGCATAGAAGGATTGGACATATTGGCATGAAGCAATTGAACAAGCTAGTCAAGCATGATCTAGTGAAAGGCTTGAAGGATGTCATATTTGAGAAGGACAAGCTATGTAGTTCATGTCAAGCCGGAAAACAAGTTGGAAACACCCATCCAAAGAAGAGCATTATGAGTACAACCAAAGCTTTTGAGTTATTGCATATGCATCTCTTTGGACCAACAACATACACAAGTATTGGTGGAAACAAGTGTGGATTTGTGATAGTGGATGACTTCACAAGATACACATGAGTATTCTTCTTGAGTGACAAGAGTGACACATTTGATATCTTACAATCATTTGTCAAGAGATACCAAAATAAGTTTGAAAACACTATTAAGAGAGTTAGAAGTGACAATGGGAGTGAGTTCAAGAACACAAGAGTTGATGAACTTTGTGATGACTTTGGAATCAACCATCAATTCTCTCCAAAGTACACTCCTCAATCCAATGGGATAGTTGAAAGGAAGAATAGAACCTTGATTGGCATGGAAAAATCAATGTTGAGTGAGTACAATGTTAGCCATTCCTTTTGGGCCGAAGCTATCAATACGGCTTGCTACTCTAGCAACCGTCTCTATTGTCATGGGATGCTTGAGAAGACACCATATGAGCTCTTGAATGGAAGAAAGCCAAATATTACATACTTTAAAGTGTTTGGATGCAAATGCTATATCTTGAAGGGTACAAGGCTAAGCAAGTTTGAGAAGAAATGTGATGAAAGCTTCTTACTTGGTTACTCTACATCAAGCAAGGCTTATAGAGTTTGGAACTCATCTAGTGGGATTCTTGAGGAAGTGCATGATGTGGAATTTGATAAAACACAAGGCTCTCAAGATGAACAAGTTGGTCAATGCAATGAAAGATATAGATATTGGGGACATTAGACTAAGACAAGTGCAAGATGAAGATGAAGATCAAGTGACCATTCCTACAAATGAAGAAGATAGTAGCTATCAAACTCAAGATCAAGCAAGTTCTAGTGAAGCTCAAGTACAAGATCAAGCTAGTCCATCATCTCAATCGAATGTTCAAGATTCTCACATGCAAGTGCTTCAACCTACCAATATTGCAAGAGATCATCCTCTAGACCAAGTGATTGGTGGCATTCAAAGTGGAGTTCAAACAAGATCAAGATTGGTGTAAGGACTTGATTAGCCTAGAGGGGGTGAATAGGCCTGTTTAAAACAACTTTACACTTTTCTGTTAGCACAGAGGCCGACACTGCCGGGCTTAAGTCCGGCACTACCGGGGTGGCCGGCACTGCCGGGCTTAAGTCCGGCACTGCCGGGGTGGCCGGCACTGCTGCTCTCTGGGGCAGCACTGCTGGTCACCTGGACAGATCTGAGCACAATTCAAAATGTAAAGAGAGAATGGAGATTGTGCTTGAATAGAAACCTTCCTAGAGGTGTAGGGAAGCACGAGAACCACCTGAAAGTGGTAGCAACACACCCACCGAGTAGATCAGGTCCAAACCCTAGAAATCACCTTGCAAACAATATATATCAAAGAATAGAGACAAACACTAGGGGACACAAGATTTGACCCGTGGTTTAGCTCGCCACCAAGGCTTGCCTACGTCCACGTTGTTGAGGTGCGCCACACAAGGCTCAAGCTCGCCACAAAGGCTAGCTCTTTCCTCGGTCTCAAGTCAAGAGAATGAACTCTTGAGATGAGGGGAAATGTATTAGCAAATGGGTGTTACAAACCTCCCTAGGCTGCCACACGAAGGAGGCAAGCTCAAGGGTGACGCCTAGCCGGCTAGGAGCAAAGCTCTAAGAGTAACAAACTCAAACCGCTGGCCACCACGCAAACCAAATGCTTGTAGGAGTTGAAGATCCGAGGGAAAAGCTTCTTCTCAAGCTTAGAGGCTCAATCTCTCAAAGGTTGATTGAAAAACAATGGAGGAGAGTGGTTGAGCACCAAGGGAGAAGGGAGAGCAAGAAGAGAGCTCCTCTTTTCTATTTCACGAAGTGAGGAAGAAGGAATGGCAGAACTAGCTGTTGGGGAGAAGTGAGGGGGTAAGAAGTACCCCTCCACTGTCCAACGGGCATAACAAGTCGCGGCAGTGCCGGCCTGGCAAAGGCAGCAACAGATGGATCTTGGAATAGCTGGCTGTTTTGCCTACTATGTATGTGAAGGTGTATGATGTTTGGATAGATATAGCATTTGGTTCACTTGTTGGCATGCGTGTTGAATCCCTCTTAATAGTACGGCATACCTAACTCAATTTCAAAGTATAAAATGAATTTAAACTCCTTTGAGCTTGTTGCCATGCACTTTTGTAATTGGAGGGGTCCGCCAACCTGTTCATCAACCTCCTTTCACTTAACCTGCTTGTCATACTTGTAAGGTCTCATTAGTTCTCTAATTACGTTGTGATGTCACCAAAACCCACTTAAGGCTTGATTGCACTTTCAATCTCCCCCTTTTTGGTGATTGATGACAACACACTTAGAGCTTACAAAAGTGAAGTAATAATCTGAGACAGTGCAAGTCATGGGTGTAGGAGCTCCCCCTAAATGTGTGAATAGGAATTTGAATCTCAAATTTGGCATGAAAAGCCAAAATTCACACATTGGAGTGAAATAGGGCTCCCCCTACATCCATGGCTGATGTGGGGTGCTGAAACATAGTGTCACAAGAATATACGTGATGCATATGAACCTGTCTCAAACACAAATCAGAGTGCTTGCTGTTGAGCAGTCCGACACTGCTGGCCTGAGGCCCGGCACTGCCGGCCTGGCTACAGACATCAAGCCTGCGGAAGCACAAGCACGACCACATAGCACAATATAAACGAAAACTAAATGCACACTAAGACAAGCATGATATATAAGAGAGAGTACATGTCCACAAATAACGCGAATCAAGTACTTAAGTGGCAATATTACAATAAAATAGTTTGAATGTTGCTCTCTCATCTCACAAACTAAAAACTAAGATAACTAGCAAGCAGCTACTACACCATGACATCAAAGATTTTTTGTACCCCCTTCACTTAGTAATTCTCCCCCTTTGGCAACAAGTCACCAAAAAGAAAAGAAGAACATAGCAAAAAGAATACAAACTAGTCGCTATCCTCATCCATGTGGTCATCTTCATCCTCATCTTCATCTTCATCTTCCTCATCATCATCAGCAGGGGCTGAAGTGAAGTGAACACCAAGACCACTAGCACGGCCCTTGCGTCTCGGTGGTTGCTGCTCCTTAATCTCCTCCTCCTCATCATCATCTGAATCATCTTCATCATCTGAGCCATAGGTGGACTCCTTGCTGAGCTCTGGTGGAGGAGTAGGAGGAGAAAGCTACCTAAGGCCCTGCTCCTATCTGAGTTGTCTAATCTCCAGTCTGGTCTGGTAAGCATGGTTATTTGCATAACAAATGCCAGAGAAGATCTTCTTTAGAAGCCTGCCAAGCTTCCCTTTCCTCTTGCCTCTGCTAGCTGCTGCTACTCCTCTGGAGGACTCAGGAATGTTTGAGGCTGCTGCTGCCCTGGGGGGAGTCATCACCTCCTGAACTGTAGAATGAATGGCCTTCTCACCTCTGTAAGGCTCATGAACTGTGTCCTTGTTGAAGATCCGGCCTGTCACTCTCTTGATTATGAACATGAGGTAGGGAGCATATGAAATCCTCTTCCTAGCATCATCAGCTGCCATGAAGATCTCATCCCAAAGGAAACGTGACACTGAAAAGGGTGGTGCTCCACCTCTCATCCTCCTAAGCACATTCTTTGATGAAGCATAGAGGTTGGAGGCTGATCCCACCTTGGGATAGAGTGTGGTCCTGAAGAGGTTGTTGAGGATGTAGTACTTGTTCCTTAACCCCTTCACAAGACCATTTGCATGCTCAGGCACAATGTAAAGATGGGAAATCTCTTCATTTGTCAATCCTCTCTCATCATGTACATTTGAGCATGCTCTGTCATCCTCTCCAAAGCCTAGAAGGCGGGCAAATGTCACAAAGTCAAGCTTGTAATGCATGCCCTCAGTCATCTAGTGCATCACATGGTTCTCCCTGTCAAGATAATAAGTAGCAAAGAACTGATGGATGATTTCGGTGTTCCAACCATTTTCAAAACCCATCTATTCATACATTCCTAGCTCCTTGCATTGATCAATCACTCTGTCAAATACAGGATCTCTCTTGTTCTCCAAGTGCTCCCAATCAACATACTTCATCTTGTTGATCTTGGGCTTCTTTGCATTGAGGAGAACAGTGGAATAGTAATTGGAATGAAAAACATTCCAGAACCTATAATCCACTCCCATGTCCTTTGGCACATCATAGGGATAGATGACCCTTTGCTCTTAGATAGTCCGCCACTGATTCTGATAGTTGACTCTGTCTCTGGCACGGCTGTCCTGTGGCTCTCTAACAAGTACCTCCTGAGCATGCTCAATGAGATATGAACCATCAAAAAGTCCCAAATCTGGAGGTGTCCTAGGGCAAGCACCTTCTCTGATTGTTCTTCCAGCCCTTTGTAACTCTTCCTCCTGCCTGATCCTTTGCCTTGGATTCAAGCCATCATCAACAGCACCTCTGCCTCCCCGAAAGTACGGGCCTTGGTCCTTGGCCCCTTTCCTCTATCACCACCGCTCGAACCTCCGGCATCCATCTATGAATTAAAAGGAGTGAGAGTTAGGTTGCTGCACTTAGAATAGTAACTGGAACTCTAGTGGAGAGATTGGACCAAAAACTAGGGTCAATGGACGATTGTAGGAGCATATGCAGCAGTGCTGTCACCAGGGGCCCAACATTGTCGGCCTGGTGCAGATAGCACCAATGCTAGCTCCATCAATCCTTCATTGAATCTAGGTTTTGATTGAATCTAACAACTAGAGGTACATCACCATACATAATGCAACTACTACCAACCTAAAACCCATCTCAAAAACCGTACATTGCATAGATCGATCCAACCTAGGGTTTTAAGTTATTACCTTTGAAAGAGAGAGATGAGGATGAAGAAGGTCGGGCTTGAACGGAGCTTGATGCAGGGAGGAAGATCCTCCACACCTCCTCCAATGGCAGCACCTCCGAAGGGTGGCACCGCCGGGGAAGAAGAGAGGGACCTCTGGGCTCCCTAGGTCTCCTAGGGGTTGAGAGAGGAGAGGGAGAGAGGGTTCTGTTGGCGAGAATATGACTTGGGATGGATTCCCCTCGGATCTAGGCACAGAGATAAAGAAAATCCTGAGGGGTATGACTTGGACCCAACCCCTCTGGTTGGTTAAGTCGCAGCACTGCCGGACTTAGCCCGGCACTGCCGGGCACACCGGCATTGCTTGCTAGGGGCTGGCACTGCTGGCCTAGCCAGGCAGTGAGGAGCTATGCCACTTTATACTTAGTATTTATGCACTTGTAGACACATACTCCTTGCCCTATGATGGTCAGTAAGCAATCAACAATACATACAATGACCACCATACTCAAGTTTCTTTCAAAAACGGTTTTGAAACACATAATTGAGATTTTTCAAAGTTTTGCCTATGTCACTAGGTGGACAAATAAATATGTGTTATAGTTCAAACCATGTTACGAGAATCAAGTATATTCAGCTCACTACGCAAAGCACAAAACCTTGTCTCATCGAGAGGCTTGGTGAAGATATCGGCTAGTTGCTTTTCGGTGCTCACATGGCGAATTGCAATATCTCCTTTTAATTCGTGGTCTCTCAAGAAGTGATGATGGATGTCTATGTGTTTGGTTCTAGAGTGCCTAACCGGGTTATTTGCGAGTTTGATGGCACTCTCGTTATCACACAAGAGAGGTATCTTGGTGAAATGACATCCGAAATCTTTTAAGGTTTGCCTCATCCAAAGTAGTTGAGCACAACATGCGCCGGCTGCAACATACTCGGCCTCGGTGGTGGAAAGGGCTACACAATTTTGATTCTTAGAACTCCAAGACACTAGGGACCGTCCAAGAAATTGACACGTCCCCGAAGTGATTTTTCGGTCTACCTTGCAAACCGGCGTAATCAGAATCCGAATACCCAAGTAGATCAAACTTAGAGCCCTTGGGATACCATAAGCCAAGGTTAGGAGTGAAAACTAGATATCTCAAGATTCTCTTAACGGTCACTAAGTGGCACTCTTTCGGGTTAGCTTGAAATCTAGAACATATGCACACACTAAGCATTATGTCCGGCCTAGATGCACATAAGTAAAGGAGAGAGCCGATCATGGAGCGATATACCTTTATGTCCATGGATTTCCCTCCTTCATCAAGATCAAGATGTCCATTAGTTGGCATGGGAGTCTTGATTGGCTTTGCATTCACCATGTCAAACTTTCTCAACATATCATGGGTGTACATGGTTTGGCATAAGAAAGTCCCTTCCTTGAGTTGCTTGATTTTAAAACCGAGGAAGAACTTTAGCTCACCCATCATAGACATCTCAAATCTCTTAGTCATGATCCTACTAAACTCATCACAAAAGGATTGGTTAGTACTACCAAATATTATGTCATCGACATATATTTGGCATACAAAGATATCATTATTGACTTTATGAGTGAAGAGAGTAGGATCCGCTTTGCCTATTTCAAAGCCTTGTTTGAATAAGAATTTCTTAAGGCATTCATACCATGCTCTTGGTGCTTGCTTAATCCATAGAGCGCCTTATGGAGCTTGAAGACATGATGAGGGAACTTAGGATCTTCAAATCCCGGTGGCTACTCAACATAGACCAACTCTTGAATAGGGCCATTGAGAAATGCACTCTTCACATCCATTTGATAGAGCTTGAAGTCATGATGGGCAGCATAGGCCAAAAGCATTCGAATTGCTTTAAGCCTAGCCACCGGTGCATAAGTCTCTTCAAAGTCCAAACCCTCCACTTGAGTAAAGCCTTGAGCTACTAATCTTGCCTTGTTCCTTGTCACTACGCCTTGCTCATCTTGCTTGTTGCGGAAGACCCATTTGGTGCCAATCACATTGGTATTTGGTCTTTCCACTAAGGACCAAACTTGATTTCGCTCAAAGTTGTTGAGCTCTTCTTGCATAGCCATCACCCAATCCGGATCATCGCGAGCTTGCTCAAACTTGAGAGGTTCCAAAGAGGAGACAAAAGAGTAAAATTGACAAAAATTTGCCAAATGTGAACGAGAAGTTACCCCCTTTCGAAGACTCCCAAGTATATTATCAACGGGATGATCTCTTTAAATTGTTTGCTTCAATCTCGGGTATTCTGTGGCTTCTTGTTGGTCAGCTTGGTCATCATACTCATGGTCTTCAAATATTGGTTGTAGGTTCATTGGGCTTGCTGGTGAGCTTGCTGCTTCCTATCTGCTTGGTCCGGCAGTGCCGTGGTCAGGCACAGAGGCTAGACCAGGGAGCACTGTTGGCCCATTTTCTTCAATCCTTGGAGCAGTAGCTTCAGCACCTTGAGGTTCCACTTCTGTGGCCTGGATTTCTTGTGGTCTAATGTCACCAATGGCCATGTTCTTGATTGCTTCACAAGGTAGTTCCTCATTACCTACAATCACTTGATCAATTTGCTCTACTTGAGAGCCGTTAGATTCATCAAATGTCACATCTATCGCGATTTCAATTTTCCCTAGGGTCGTGTTGAATACACGATAGGCATGCTCATTTGATCCATAACCAAGAAGAAAACCTTCATCAACTTTAGGTGCAAACTTAGAGGTTTTGGGTTTCTTATTAAGTATGAAACACTTGCACCCAAAAACTCTAAAGTATGACACCTTTGGTTTGTTACCGGTTAAAAGATCATATGAAGTCTTCTTCAAGATCTTGTGTAGATAGAGCCGGTTGATGGCATGGCAAGCGGTGTGTGACGGCTTCGGCCCAAAAGATATCTGAAGTCTTGTACTCATCTAGCATTGTCCTTGCCATATCAATGAGTGTCCGGTTCTTCCTCTCTACTACACCATTTTGTTGAGGGGTGTATGGAATTGAAAAATCATGCTTGATGCCCTCATCATCAAGGAACTCCTCCACTTGAGTGTTCTTGAATTCGGTTCCATTGTCACTACGAACTTTCTTGATTTGGAAACCGAATTCTCTCTGTGCTCTTCTAATGAAGGTTTTCACCTTATCTTGTACTTGTGCCTGGTCATACATGAAAAACACCCAAGTGAAATGAGTAAAATCATCAACAATAACTAAACCATGTTTGTTACCGCCAATGCTTATGTAGGCCACCGGTCCAAAGATATCCATGTGAATTAGCTCCAATGGTTGCTTGGTGGAGACAATGCTCTTTGATGGGTGAGGTGCACCTACTTGCTTTCCGGCTTGGCAAGCGCTACAAATTCTATCCTTCTCAAAATGAACATTTGTTAGTCCGAGAATGTGTTCATCTTTTAGGAGTTTGGCCAAGTTCCTCATCCCAACATGAGCTAGTCGGCGATGTCATAACCAACCCATGCTAGATTTTGCCACTAAACAAGTCTCAAGCTTAGCCTTACTTTTGTTGAAGTCAACTAGGTAAAGCTTGCCCTTCAAACAACCCGTAAAGACAATAGAGGAATCCTCCCTCTTAAATACTTCCACACCCTTATCTGTAAAGAGACAATTGTAGCCCATCTCACATAATTGAGAAAAAGACAACAAGTTGTAACTTAACGAATTCACATGCAAAACATTTGAGATAGAATGTTCAAGAGTAATAGCAACTTTACCAAGACCAATCACTTCCCCTTTGGAGTTGGCACTGAAGATGATATTCTCACTTGCATTTGAAGTTGGGGAATATGATGAGAACATACTCTTCTCTCTGGTCATATGATTTGTACATCCACTATCAAGAACCCAACTTGATCCACTGGAGGAGTATGCCTACAAAACAATTTAGTTCCTAGATTTAGGTCCCCGATCAATCTTGGGGCCTTGCATGTTAGTCAAAACAATTTTTGGAACCCAAATATTCATGCTTCTCTTTTCATGTTTCTCATCACCCACAAATTCTACAATGACTTTACCACGGTCATCACATTTCAACATGTAGAACGAAGACAAGCTTCCTTGGGGTGACCTTGCCTTAGGTTGATAGGCATACTTGTTCTTGGCCACCCAGATTGAGTCCTTGGGTTTCTGAGAAACCTGTTTATGCTTGGGCACCCTCTTGGCATGGACTTTGGCTTGATCAGGTGAAGCACCAGTAGTCTTCCCTTTAGTGGGGCGCGGCACTGCCGTCCTCTGGTCTAGCAGAGCAGCAGTCTATGCAGGCTTATCTGCACCAATACTTCCCTTCTTCTCAAACCTGACACACTCAATCCCTGTCACTGTTTTTCTTCCATTGGTTTTACCTCCTTGAGTGTGTCCAAGCCCATCCTTGATTGATGGATGCCTTCCATCCTTGTATTGGATTTTCTTTGGCTCAACATTGTCTTTGTCATTCTTTCTAGAAGCTGAAATGACATTGTTGAACCTTGCTATATCTTTCTTCATGGCCTCTATGTTGGCAAGGTTAGTGGAATAATCATTCAAATCAATATTATAGCATTTTCCACAACCTTGGCTAGTGGATGGAGAAGAGGCATCATTTGCTTTAGGAAGATGTGAGTTGCCCTCCCAAAGAAGGTTGTATTGTGCCTCAAGCTCTTGATGCTTTTCAACCAAGCCACAATGCTTTTGCTTGAGGTCACCACACTCCTTCTTAGTGAGATCATGAGCTTCTTGTTCTTTGGCAAAAGCCTTAGTCAAAGAGCTCACCTCACTCCTTTTTAATGCAAGAGCTTCCTCACTAGCAATGTAAAGATCCTCTTATTTGATAAGAGTCTTTTCTCTAGATGCTAGCTCAGCCTTGGTTGCCTCTAATTCACCCATTATATTAGCAATGAAAATCTTGGTCTTTTCATCCATATTTTTAGTTATTTCATTGATTTCTTCATCACTAGATTCATCATCACTAGAGTAATCACTAGAATCACTACTAGAGATGTCCTTGGGGGGAGTCATGTGCTTTGGTTTTGGTTTTACCTTCTCACCCTTTGCCATGAGACAAATGTGAGGGGAGCATTCATCATCATCGGACATGTTGTTGAAGAGCCTTGGTGAAGTGGATGGCTTGTGAATAGCAATTATTGCCATTTCTTCATCTTCACTTGTAGTCTCTTCCGTTGAGTCCCACTCATGCCCAATGTGTGCTTCACCCACATATCTCTTGCTCATCGTGTGGTCACCCTTGTCTTCTCTCTTGCCTTTGCCAAACCTGTTGTCTTTCTTCTCATTTGGGCAATCGGCAATGAAGTGTTTGGTGCTACCACACTTGTAGCAAGTTCTTGATTTCTTGTTTGTGAACTTTCTTCTTATGAGCTTGTACCCATTCTTCTTTAGGCCCTTGTTGAATCTTCTCATGAATAAGGCCATATCATCTATGTTCTCGGCTTGCTCATCTTCACTTTCACCATCACTTGATGTTGGAGCTTCGGGTTGATGCTTGATGGCTTTGGTTGCTTGAGCTTTGCTTGAGTAAGCTTGTTTGCTGTTTTTAGGATAGCTAGGGGCTGATCTTCTTGTACTCTTGCTTGCCTTGAGAGCTACCTCCTTGATCTTCATCCCTTACAATCTTGCTTGCATCTCTCCAAGCTTCTTCCTCTCAAGTGCTTCTTCTTTTTGCAAATCAAATGTGATTATTCTTCCAAGCACATCACTTGGTGTGAAGTACTCAAACTTCTTCTTGTCTCTAATCACTGTCACCACGGTCTCATTTCTTGGAGAATAAGCTTCAAACATGATCTTGACAACCTTGTGGTCATTGACTTCTTCACCACCAAGTCCTCTAATCTTGCCAACTATCACCATCAACCTATCAAACATCTCTTGTGGCCCTTCATCTTCATTGATCACAAACCGGTTGAGCTTGGCCATGTAAAGATAAATCTTGGACTGCCTCACTTTACTTACACCCTCATGTGCAAGGTGCAAAGTATCCCAAATTTCCTTGGCAACCTCCAAGCCCATCACCTTGTTATCACCACCCAATGCACTTAGCAACACACTAGTTGCTTGTGCATTTAGTTTGTATGCAGCAAAGCTCGGTGGTGGTGGGGCTTGTAGGATCCACCGAAGGCTCACATCCTCTATGGACAATCTTCCAAGCACCGGGGTGAAGACCTACAAGATAAGCCTTCATCAAGTGTTTCCACTTGGCAAAGTTGGTCCCATCGAAATGAGGCAACTTGCCGGCGGGAACATGAAATAGAGGTTTATGCTCATGGTTAGAGATGGATGAATAGTTAAAGGATACGGTGGAGTATTTCTTGCTGCCATCATCCTTCTTCTTCTTCTCATCCTTCTTCACAATCTTGGAGGCTTGATATGATGCATCATCATCACCGTCGGAGCTACTAGATTCAACCTCCACTTGAGAGGCTTGCTCTTTGCTCTTCTTTAGCTCCTCCTCCTTGGCCTTGAGCTCCTTCTTGAGCTTTCTTACTTCTCTTCTATGAAGCTTCTCGGCAAGCTTCAAGATTTTGGCTTCGTTGATTGCATCTTCCTCTTTTTGCTTTTTCTTTCCTTCTCTTCTCAATCTTCTTTCTTCTTTTCTTCTTGCTTTCTCTCCTTTGGACATGCCAGCGGTGGTCAAGTACTTGTCCGTGTCCACGCTTTCATCGTTGTTGTCCGTGGAGTGCAAGTCCACCTTCTTAGGGTCAACCATCTTGACACTACCCTCTTCGGCCATAACCTCACACGGTGAAGTGTTTACTGAGGTAACCTTGCTTTGATACCACTTGTAAGGACCTGATTAGCCTAGAGAGGGGTGAATAGTCCTGTTTAAAACAACTTTACACTTTTCTGTTAGCACAGAGGTCGGCACTGCCGGGCTTAAGTCCGGCACTGCTGCTCTCTGGGGCAGCACTGCTGGTCACCTGGACAGATCTGAGCACAATTCAAAATGTAAAGAGAGAATGGAGATTGTGCTTGAATAGAAACCTTCCTAGAGGTGTAGGGAAGCACTAGAACCACCTAAAAGTGGTAGCAACACACCCACCGAGTAGATCAGGTCCAAACCCTAGAAATCACCTTGCAAACAATATATATCAAAGAATAGAGACAAACACTAGGGGACACAAGATTTGACCCATGGTTTAGCTCGCCACCAAGGCTTGCCTACGTCCACGTTGTTGAGGTGCGCCACACAAGGCTCAAGCTCGCCACAAAGGCTAGCTCTTTCCTCGGTCTCAAGTCAAGAGAATGAACTCTTGAGATGAGGGGAAATGTATTAGCAAATGGGTGTTACAAACCTCCCTAGGCTGCCACACGAAGGAGGCAAGCTCAAGGGTGACGCCTAGCCGGCTAGGAGCAAAGCTCTAAGAGTAACAAACTCAAACCGCCGGCCACCACGCAAACCAAATGCTTGTAGGAGTTGAAGATCCGAGGGAGAAGCTTCTTCTCAAGCCTGGAGGCTCAATCTCTCAAAGGTTGATTGAAAAACAATGGAGGAGAGTGGTTGAGCACCAAAGGAGAAGGGAGAGCAAGAAGAGAGCTCCTCTTTTCTATTTCATGAAGTGAGGAAGAAGGAATGGCAGAACTAGCCATTGGGGAGAAGTGAGGGGGTAAGAAGTACCCCTCCACTGTCCAACGGGCATAACAAGTCGCGGCAGTGCCGGCCTGGGGCCCGGCACTATCAGCCTAAGGGCCAGCACTGCCGGCCTGGCAAAGACAGCAACAGATGGATCTTGGAATAGCTGGTTGTTTTTCCTAATATGTATGTGAAGGTGTATGATGTTTGGATAGATATAGCATTTGGTTCACTTGTTGGCATGCGTGTTGAATCCCTCTTAATAGTACGACATACCTAACTCAATTTCAAAGTATAAAATGAATTTAAACTCCTTTGAGCTTGTTGCCATGCACTTTCGTAATTGGAGGCGTCCGCCAACCTGTTCATCAACCTCCTTTCACTTAACCTGCTTGTCATACTTGTAAGGTCTCATTAGTTCTCTAATTACGTTGTCATGTCACCAAAACCCACTTAAGGCTTGATTGCACTTTCAATTGGCTTCATTTTGTGAGCAAAATTCTTTTGTCTCATAATTTGAGCCAACCAAGATTGATGAAGCTTTATTGGATATGGATTGGATCAATGCTATGCATGAAGAACTTAACAACTTCACAAGAAATCAAATTTGGGAACTAGTAGAAAGACCAAGAAACCACAATGTCATTGGAACAAAATGGGTATTCAAAAACAAGCAAGATCAAGATGGAATAGTGGTGAGAAACAAAGCAAGGCTTGTAGCTCAAGGTTACTCTCAAGTTGAAGGTTTTGACTTTGGGGAGACATATGCTCCGGTGGTAAGATTAGAGGCAATTAGAATTCTATTGGCCTATGCTTGTGCTCACAACATCAAGCTCTATCAAATGGATGTGAAGAGTGTTTTTCTCAATGGGTACATCAATGAGGAAGTGTATGTTGGGCAACCACCCGGATTTGAAGATACAAAGAAGCCCAACCATGTATTCAAGCTCAAGAAGGCTCTCTATGGATTTAAGCAAGCACCTAGAGCATGGTATGAGAGGTTGAGAAGTTTTCTCCTCTCTAAGGGATTCAAGATTGGATTGGTTGACACTACCCTATTCACTAAGAAGATTGAAAGTGATTCGTTTGTCTTGCAAATCTATGTGGATGACATTATCTTTGGATCTACAAATCAAGAATTTTGTGAATAGTTTTGGGAGATGATGGCAAATGAATTTGAAATGTCAATGATTGGTGAACTTAGTTATTTCCTTGGACTTCAAATCAAGCAAATGAAGAATGGTACATTTGTGAGTCAAGGCAAGTACATCAAAGATATGATCAAGAAGTTTGGATTAGAAGATGCAAAGGGCATTAGTACTCCCATGGGGACTAATGGACATTTGGATAATGACACAAGTGTCATGATGGTTGATCAAACACTATATCGGTCAATGATTGGAAGCTTACTCTATGTGACCGCATCAAGACCGGATGTCATGTTTAGTGTATGCATGTGTGCAAGATTTCAAGCATCTCCTAGAGAGAGTCATGTGAAAGCCACAAAGAGAATATTGAGATATTTGAAGCATACACAAGATGTTGGATTGTGGTATCCCAAGGGGTCAAGGTTTGAATTGATTGGATATTCAGACTCCGATTATGCGGGTTGCAAGGTTGATAGAAAGAGCACTAGTGGAACATGCCAACTATTGGGAAGATAACTAGTCTCATGGTCATCCAAGAAGCAAAATAGTGTGGCACTCTCTACCGCCGAAGCCGAATACATAAGTGCGGGGAGTTGTTGTGCACAACTATTATGGATGAAGGCCATATTGAATGATTATGGAATCACATTCAAGAAGATTCCCTTGCTATGTGACAATGAAAGTGTTGTGAGGCTCACAAACAACCCCATCCAATACTCTAGAACAAAGCACATAGATGTGAGACACCATTTCATAAGAGATCATCAACAAAATGGTAACATTTACATTGACAATGTGGGCACCGATGATCAACTAGACGACATATTCACCAAGCCACTTGATGAGAAGAGGTTTTGCAAGTTAAGGAATGAGTCGAACATCTTGGATTATTCAAATATGAGTTGATGCAACCCACTTATTGGCATGCCTCTACTCTAAGAAAGCAAGGTACAATTGGTTGACATATGCATTCATCCTTTGCTAGACTTGTGTAGAGCATATAGACATCACTCTTGTTCTTTTAGGCTCATTCATGGAAAAACAAAATGTCTTGTATGTACATATGCTATCACTATTGCTTCTATGTCTTGATTGATCTAGTGATAACATATGGCATGTTGATAAGCTTGCAACCTCACATTTTTAGTCTAGAATACTTGCTCTAAATGCTTAACCAACATGGGCAAGATAACTGTTATAAGACGTGTGAAGAAGCTTGTCCATGGTTTAAACCGTGTTAAATGTTTAGGCTCTAGATTGAATTAAAATGGATATCACCCCATTTCCTTCATAAATTTACTTGATAACTTAAACAAGTGGTTTCCCTTTGTGGTAATGTGTGCCAACAGGGGAGATAGAGAAAATATGGATTTTGAAAATGAGAAATTAAAAATTGAGCACACAAGTAGGGGGAGCAAGCCTATGAACAAGTTATTGCATTTGGATGTGCATTCACACATATGCTTGCTTGCATTGTTCTTTATTTCAAATGACTTGCTTGTGTGGTGCATGCCTAGTTATAATCTTGATTGATGATTTGATCACTAGCATGTATAGGTGTTAGCTAGATCCCTAGAATATGTATGTCCTTTCAATTGGTATCGAGCTAACCATGTTGCTAAGGGATGATTGAATGGCGCACTCTCGATTGGTATCACGCTTCAAAGGTCCATCTCTTATACCTTAGCATCATGTCATAGTTTGCTAGTTGTTCACCCCTCCAAAAGTTCTATCTAAAGCATATGTGCAAAGCTTTGACTCTTATTCATAAGAAGTGCACAAATGTAGGGGGAGTAAACACTATCAAACCAACTTTGAAATGGTTGTCCAATTTCTTTCATGCTATATTGCTTGGACAAGCATCTCAAGTTGAAACAAAATCATATTTCATATTCATTTTATATGGGTTGTCATCAATTACCAAAAAGGGGGAGATTGAGAGATCTCTAGTGTTTTGGTTAATTGATGAAACCTAAGTACTAACCTAGCTCTAAGTGATGAGTAGGTTAAGTACACTAATGGAAGATGATGACAAGTGGTGGAGCAAGCAAGGAGGCTAGGAAGTTGGAATTCTTAAGCTCACACTTGGAGAAGAAGGTGAAAATGGAAAGACCGTAAGCTAAGCAAGGCAAAGGTATATGCTAGGGCTTTTCTTTTGGTGATCAAGACACCTAGTGGGTGTGATCACATTTAGGATAAGTAACCGTACTATAAAGAGGGGAATATGGTATGTTGTTACAAGTGTCAAGTTCCATTAGGTGAATCAAGTCTTGCATTGCATTTTAACCTAATGAGCAACCCTTGTAAAACTTGTTAAAGTATGCTAACACACGAGCACAAGTAGTGAAACACTTGGTGTTGGCACATGAGATCAAGGGGAGAAGCTAGAAGTGTTTTCTAACATGTCTAAGGGCTCCAAACCAGTTGCTTAGGGGAGCTCCGGACCATTCGTGGTAGTCCGGAGGCTAACCCTAGCCCTGGTCGCTTCACTGGAAGCTCCGGACCATTCTTCATTGGTCTGGTGGCTCTGACTTGGCAATCAACAGGTGCTGGAAGGGCGTCGGACTAGAAGTATTAGTCTGGTGCTAGGCTCCGGACCAGAGTCCGGAGGGTTGGAGCTCTCGGTGCAAGTCTTGACAAAGCTCCGGACTAGAAGTATTAGTCTGACGGTGGACCTTTGGACCAGAGTCCGAAGGGTTGGAGCTCACTATTGTGCGTCAGAACTCAGTTGCAAGGCGTCGGACCAGGAGGCTCTGGACTATGGTAAGTGGTCCGGAGGTCAGCAGTTCTGCGCGCTAACGGTCGTTTTCAAAATTGGTAGGACACATGGCGATCAACGGAGGCGTCGGACCAATGCGTCGGACCAGAGTGAATGGTCTAACGGCTACGCAGAGTAGTCTGACGCTCACTTTTTCAGCAGCCCAAGTGCATAACGGCTAGTTCCTTGTGAGGGGCTATTTAAAGTGTTTGGCCGGCTCAAGCTCACCTGCTTGCACACTTGGACATTGCATACACATTGTGAGCTTTTGACACACAGTCCCACTCATCTCTTAGTTGATCGATCATCCATTTGAGAGATTTGAGTGATTCTAGTGCATTGCATGAAGTGAGTTCAGCTAGAGGCACTTGGGAGTTGTTTCTCGCTGCGGTATTATTGCTACTCTTGGTGGTTGCCATCACCTAGACGGTTTGGAGCGGCGGTGTGGATTCGAGAAGCTTGGTGATTGTGTTTCATCGACCACAAGTGTGATTGTGAGGGGTTCTTGTGCCTTCCCCGCGGGAGATCGCAAAGGTAACTCTAGTGGATTGCTCATGGCGTTTCGATAGCCTCATCTTGTGTTGGTTGTGCGGCACCCGGTGATGGGTTTGGCGTGTGATGTCAATCAGCGCGTGAACCTTCAAGTGAGTGTCTTGCCACAACGGGGACGTAGCTAGTTGGCAAACTAGTGAACCTCGGAGAAAAATCAAGTGTCAACCTTGTCTCTATCTTGTGATTGATTGGTTTTCTCGGAGTATCTATCGTTTGGATCATCCTCTACACGGCGGTATATCGATCACCCTTATCTCTCTATTGCATACTAGTGTTCTTGTTTAGTAGAGATATTAGGTTGTCCTAGTTTGTTCTCTCTAGCTCTAGCTTGTGTAGTTTGTGCTAGTAGGTAGCTCCTAGTCTCGTGGTAGGTTTTGTGTGATCCTAGACCTATTAGGATAGAAATTGTGGATAGGTGGCTTCACTTCGCCCTTTAGGCTAGCGCAACATTCGCTTCGCTTCTTGTGTTACTAACTCGTTTGCAAGTTGTTGTCATAAGTTTTATTTTAGGCTATTCACCCCCCCCCCCTCCTCTAGCCATATCATAGGACCTTTCAGCCTTGTACCGGTCGAGGCTGCCGTCGGCGTTGTACTTGTGCCGGAAGACCCACTTCCCGGTGACTATGTGCGCGCGAGCTGGACGCGGGACGAGGCGCCAAGTGTGATTATCCTACAGGGCGTCGAATTCCCGCTGCATAGCCAGCTTCCAGTTTGGGTCGCGAAGAGCGGCGCGTGCAGACGTGGAAATCGGGGAGACCGCCTGGGCAGCAATAGTCATGGCGTACCGGTGGTTCGGCTTGAGGATGCCATCCCTGGCACATGTCACCATGTGGTGATGTTGTGGTGGTGCAGCTGGTGGTGACAGAGCGTTGCCGTCCTCCGAGGAGGACGTCGAGGAAGTCGGCGCTGTTGCGTCGAACTAAGGGGCAGATGGCGACGATGTGGATGGCACAGACGGCACGGAAGACGACGTCGAGGAGGACGACGGCACGCTGTCGACCGGTGACAACGAGGGGTCCGGCGTCGTATCGAGGCGGGACGATGCCGGGGTAGAGACACGGCGGCGATATGGATGCACGACCTCGAGGCCGACGAAGGGCAGCGGATTGGCGATTTGCTCGACATCGCGGATGAACACCATGGACGGCGCGCGCTGGGAGCAGGACTGGCGAAAGGGGAACTAGGATTCGTCGAACACGACGTGTCGTGAGGTGATCACGCGTCGTGATTCCATGTCATAGCATCTGTACCCCTTGTGATCTGCAGGATATCCGATAAAAACACAGGGAACGGAGCGCAGACAAAGCTTGTTTGCCGCAGTCGCTGTTTGATTAGGAAAGCACAGGATGCCGAACACGCGTAAGTGGTCATAGGAAGGTGGGGTGCCAAAGAGGAGTTGATGGGGTGTCATTGTGCCAGAGGCACAACATGGCCGAAGGTTGATGAGGTGGGTAGCAGTGGCAAGAGCCTCGACCCAAAATGGTGGTGGAGCTGACACGTGGAGAAGCATGGCGCGGACGCTGTCGTTCAGAGTGCGCTCGGCTTTGCTGTTTTGTGCAGAGGTGTATGGGCAGGAGAGGCGAAAAGCCATCCCATTTTGCTGAAGAAAGTGGCGCATGGTGTAGTTATCAAACTCGCGTCCATTATCTGTTTGTAATCCTACAACAGGCAATCTGAACTGAGTGTGCACGTATGAGCAGAATTTCAGAAACGTGGGAACAACATCCAATTTATTCAGTAGTTGAAATGACCAAGCATAGTGAGTGAAGTCATCGATGATAACTAAGTAATACTTGTAACCAGAGATGCTAGGTACAGGGGATGTCCAAACATCAGAATGCACTAACTGAAATGGAAAATAGCTAACAGATGCAGATGGATAAAATGGAAGCCGAACATGTTTGCCCAATTTACAGGCACTGCAAACATGTTCAGCAGACTTGGTGCAGGTGAAATCGAAGTGACGTAGTGCAGCAGCCATCTGATCACGTCTGGGATACCCCAGCCGCTGATGCCAGAGGTCGACGGAGACATGGAGTGCATGATGTTGCGGTGGCTGCAGAGGATAGAGGTCCTTTAGAGTGTGCAGGTCCTTTATGGAAAAACCATGGGGATCAAATTCCACCGAAACATTGTTATCACACGTCAGAGCTCGAACAGATATCAAATTATTGACAAGAGAGGGTGTAAGGAGGACATTGTTAAGTGAAAGAGGATTGGAGGAGGTGGGAATGGATGATGCGGCAAGATGGGTGATAGGCATGCGAGTGTCATTGCCCACCGTGACGGAGGAAGGAGGGAATAGAGGATGGAGATTGTGGAGATTACCAAATCCGGATGCCATGTGCGAGGAAGCGCCGGTGTCCAAGAACCAGTCAGAGCCGCTGGCACCAACAGGTGGGACGCCGGCGTTGGCGAGCGCGGCAAGGAGAGTGTTCGGCTCGGCAGGCGAAGGCACGTAGGCTGGCGTTGGTCCGGCGCAGAAGACTTGCTGCGGGGCCGTGCCAGGCCGGGGACCGAGAACGCCAGCTACTGGCGGGCGGAAGGGCATGGGCCACGCCTGCACCATGCGCTACCAGGGGTTGTATCCCACGGCCCACGGAGTGTTGGGGAAGGTTGCAGCGCGCGGCGTGGGCTGGAGCCCGCCGTTGGCGACTCCCGGAGCGGCGGGCGCGCCGTTGCCGCCCTTCCCGCGGCCAAGGCGATGGTTGTTCTTGCCGCCGGGTTGGTGAGCAGGCGATGTAGGACCGAACGTAGGAGGTACTGTGGGCAACGAGGAGCCGCCAGTGGAGGTCGGCACACGGCCAGCCTGAGCAACCATGGCCTGCTGAGCAGCCATCTTGCCGTGCTGGACGGCATAGAGTTCCTCCAGCGGCAGGAATGAGCGAGCGGAAAGGAAGTTGTGAGGAGGCTGGGTGGAGGTGATGGTGGCGATGCAGTGGCGATACTTGTCGTTGAGGCCGCGGAGCATGTTCAGGACCTGGGAGCGATCGGAGACCGGCTGACCGAGATCACCGAGAGCATCGGCGTGCTCCTTCAGATTGGCGGTGTAGTTGGTGATGGTGAGGTCTCCGTGGTACAGACTGCGGTACTCGGCTTCCAGGTAGATGGCGCGGTGAAGCTGATGGTCGCGGAATTGGTCGACGATGGCGCTCCAGATCGTGAACGTGAACGCCGGCGCGTTGCCGTCGGGAACGCGGACGATGCGCATGACGTCGCGAGTCATGGTGTTGAAGAGCCAATTGACGAGGCATTGGTCCTTCATCACCCACTCCGGGTCGGCGAGTTGAGCGTCGGTGGGGGCGGCTTGGATGTGAGGAAGAAGGCCAAACTTGCCGATGACGGAGTCGAGGAAGCAGCGCCATTCGTGGTAGTTGGGATTCACGATGTCGAGAACCACGGGCACGTGAGACTTGATGTTCACCATCATGAGAGTGGTGGCGCGGGGACGAGGTGGTTGCGGCGGTGGAGCCTCGCCGTGGAACGAACCAGTGAATGAAGCAGAGGAGGCGGAAGGAGAACCATGGACGGAGGGCTCGAACTCGAACAAAGGATTGTTGTCCATGGTGAGCAGCGGAAGAAAAGAGCGAGCAGCGGTGTGATACAGGGGATTAGACCGAGCTAGCAGATACCATAAAGGAAGTTTAGACAGAAGCCACACTTTGTATTGATCTCAGTTATGGATACAGTATGGCCAGCATAGAACGCAGTATCCTGATCCTACATTCCAGGAAGACTAAGCTAGCTCTGCCGTTACATCGTGCGTTTGTGGCGTGCGCTCCGCTCTGCGTCGTGGCCGTTGCACAGCTCCTGAAGACTCGCGTCGCTCGCGCTCTGCTGCGTCGTGGCCGTTCCACGGCTCCTGAAGACTCGGGAGACAGGCATCCGTTATCAGTATCCAATGTTAATGCCAAATTGTTGGCCTGAATACCAACATTTAAATCTGTGATATTGATTATTGAAATCCAGACTTATTGACTGAAACAAACCTAGATGTACGAGTATAAGAAAGTTTATTGTCGGACCAAGTACCATTGATAATGTAAAAATAATACTGTTAAGCTTATGCCTGTTTGGTTACAAATAAGTCATCTACTTATAAGTCCAAAAGTGAAAAAAATGACTTATTTTGCCAAACACTTTAACTTATAATTCACCCTAACTTATAAGTTCATAAGTTGCTCTACCCCAACTTAAAATTTATAAGTCACCCACTTTTCACATGAGACCACAACCTTTTTTGTTTGAGGACCACACTTTAACCCTTTCATACATGACTTATAAGTCATTGGAAACCAAACAAACATGACTTATAAGTCACTATCACTAATTTTAAGTCACTTGACTTTATGGAACCAAACAGGGTCTTAGTTCATAATAATATTGTCTAAGCTTAGTTCATTATTAATCACTCACATACTCTCAACGCATTATTTTACTGTTTTCGTGGTTCTCAATACTTTTGTTTGACCAAACTCAAACTTGTAGCACATGTCACTTTACAATTAACGCGTCTTGCTGTTGGATGGGATCGTACTAATGAAAATATTTCACGAGAACATTTTAAAAATAAATCCCACACTATCCACGTGTCATTGATGGTCTTCGAATATTAATTGCGATATGTGCTACAGATTTGTTGGTGTGTTCAAACTGACAGCCAAATGATGACACGGGCAAATTTCTGAAATAAAAGGGAATGAATAACTAGGGAGTTATTAGAACGCATTATCAGACCACGACAAGCTAACTATAAGAATGATATTTTTTTTTCTAACAATTACAGGAGAATCAGAAACACATTCGTTAAACATGTATAATGTCGAGACAATCATTAACATTCCTCGATGTTGTTCATTCATCAGGTCCACCTGCCGGCCGGTGTGAAGTCAGTCACCTAAGAAATTTCGTCTACATTTCTTATGATGTCCGCCGTATGTGCCTGCGAACAACAACAGAAAAATACATATAAAAAACTCGACCTGCAAGAGGGATGACTAGGGGTGAAAACGGTACGGATATTTTCCGACCGTATTTGAGACCGAATCCGTTTAGAGAAGTTTAAATTTGTATCCGTGTTCGGATATTCAACATTCGCGTATCTGTATCCGAATACTCAAATTGCATATTTGTGATATCGATATCAAATCATATCCTATCTGACATGGTTGACATTATTCGTATCTGAATCTAAATCCGAACAGAAATATGAAAACAAATGTAATATCAGTGATCTGTTCATATCCTATCCGTTTTCATCCCTAGGGATGACAGTCTTCTACGGAGGTTGAAAAAACTTTCAAACCCTTATCTCACTTATACACAGCAACACCGCAGTCTGTTCTTGTGCTTTAGCATGAGAAAGATAAATTATTTATTTAACCCTTCCATTGATCCTTTCTTACCCACTTGAAGTGTGAACATGCGATCACTACAATTACAGATAATAGGTAGTAACTAATACAAATTTATCAGTGTTTCTTATTATCATAGTCTTATGTTTTTCTACTAATATAGATGTGGCAAAATTTTGCATTGTTACCTTAGAGGCATTTGTCTCGTAGTGAGAAAAGAGAACTACAAAATCGACTTGTCTATTTCTAATATTAAAGACAAAAATAATTACTTGACTATCTTTTTTTTACTCCCACGATACTCATCCCATCTCATTTAAAAGTGTAGTTTTTAACTTTTAGATTTCTCGTTTGACCATTCGTCTTATTAAAAATTATGCAAATAATAAAATAAATAAAATATTATAAAAATATATTTAATAATAAAATAACTTAAAATAAAATAAATAAGAATTATACAAAAGTTTTAAATAAGATGAACGGTCAAATAAAAAATCTCGAATTCTAAAATGACACATTCAATGGGGATGGAGGGAGTTCACGATACCCTCATGCTCCTTTCCATTTCATATACTAGGACATCAGGCGCCCGGCGCCCTGCAATGACAAAAAAAATAAAAGTTATTCTATATCTTTTTTTATACACAGTACAACGCAGACACTCAACACGCGCACGCACACTCGCCCCTACGAACTCACGCACACAAACCCTACCCCTATGAGCACCTTCAAAGGACTGAGCCGACAAATCTTGAAGTTCACGAAGTCACCACAGGCGCCTCGCTGTCGACGGGGACGTCGCCTACCACTTAATGCGTAGCGCCGGAAAATCCTATAATAAATCCAGAATAAAGTGTCACACCCAGGATTTGAAACCTGGATGGGAGCCCCCAACCAATGGTCTTTGTCATTGCGCCGTGAACCCCTTGACAAAGTTAGACATGCGCTTCATAATTAGACTTGATAGCACCAAGATAGTAAACACATTACATTTATATATTCAGTCTTTGCCATACGATCACAATCAATGACAAATTTCTTGATATATAATGGTAATCCTACAAACTAATGAATTGTATGTCAATATTAGATATTTGACAATGTCAAACAAGAAACATAATATAACATTCTACCTATCGTATGTTTCCGATTTAGCATATACAGCTATAACGCAATTCACCATGGTTGTATGTGTGTACATGTGGAGAGGAAATTGTCCTGCAAAAATGAGAAAATGCATGTGTACCTGTGAAGAGGAAACCAGAGACCTTTGAATGGGTACTTCCAAAATGCTATCTCAGCCTCATCACTCATCGGTAGCAAGAAATAAATGCCAAGAGGAAATAAAACGTGATACAGATATACTCAATACTAACCTTCACAAGCAACAGATAGAACCTAAGATGTCATCTATGATAGCATGATGTAACCAGAAAAAACATTAATTTAAACAATAAAAGTGCTCATAAGAATTTCAATAAAGGCAAAAATAAAACTGGGATTAGAGACAACTTTGTCAACAAATTAATTTTACCATTATATCCTTTTGTACTGAAGTTTCCAGAACAAAGGCTACCTCAAACATCATCAATAAGATGAAACACTAATTCACGTAATGACAGTACACAAAACTTAGTTTAAGGCAAGCCATGAGATAATGGGTACACAAATAATCTAATATACTTGCTCGAGGGGGCACAAAACATAAGGATCCTATCACAAATCCAAAGCAACCGGTAGCAAGAAAGCAATGAGGAACTTTCTCTGATAAAATAGAATATATAGGATCCGTGTCTTGCATTGTAATATAAAGGTATACACTTCATAAGGGCTTATATTTCACTACAAAGCTCCATGGCTGACAGACTCGTGCAGCGACTCATTCAGAGACCTGCAAATGAATGCAAAAGTTCAGAGAGCAAATGCAGTTCACAACTATCCTAGTGATTTAGTAACAGTCGAAATTTGTGATTAACTAAACGCATAAACCAAGAACGCTTTGCTTCCAGTTCAAGGAACAGCTGGAAGAACACGATAGTCGATCGATTGGCCATACTGAAAACAACAAAATTTAAACGAAGGGGGAGACGGTGATTACATCCATCATGGCCTTGAGCTTCTCCTTGGACGGGGGATCGTGGTGAGGCCCCAGCAAGTACTTGTTGATGTCACTGCCACCAACAAGAACAAATCAGAAATAGATAAAAAAAACTGCAGAGTACTCCAACATAGCACAGGATTCGATCCGCTGTTGTACTTGTAGACGCAGAGGACGGCGATGTAGACCTCCTCGAATCTGAGGGCCTCTTTCTCGCGCATCTGGGCGTCCTCCGTGAGGCGATCGAACACCTTGTCGGTGAACTTCCTCACCTGGTGCTCCTTCCACCGCCGCCCTGCACCGACTCGATTCATCGTTCATCTCCACCAACTCCCGGAGTGGAGGGAGGTGATGGCTGCAGTAGAGAGTGAGAGCCGCGGAGGAGAGGAGCTCTCGTGGGTGGGGCAACGGAAGCAATAAACGGACTGCGGGACCTTGCTCTCCAGCGATGGTGGCCAACAGGGAGACGCGCGCGGGGAGCACTGTGATGCGGTGGCGACGGGGAGAGAGACAGAAAGGAGAGGGAAAGATTAGAGATGAGATGGGCATTGTGCTAAGGTTGAGGCGGGTTGGGGACTTGGGGTACGCCTCAGCGGGAGGGTTTCTCTGCAAAATGCCAAGGGGATTTCTGAAAAATAGTTAAGCCATCGAATTTTACCTTCTTTGCGTCAAAATAAAACTTACAAGAGGGTTCGAGTCATAAAATTTCATAACGCAAATGCTGTCTAGAGGGGATAGGATGGACTACGGGTTGATTTTCTAAAGTTTAAAGGGCGTTTATGTAAAACACGCAGAAGCATATGTGTCGATATAGGAGGAAGCCACGGAGGCCGGAATTCTGTGGTGCTCTCGGAATCGAGTAGGTTTTAATAACCCCGATACGGCTTACTATCCATGTTCATACAAATTATGGTTTTTTTAGCCTAGCTTAAAAGGGGCTTCAACTTCTCTAGCAAGTTCATTGTGGCTCTATTGTTGAGCTATTGTGACTGAATTTGGTGAAACCGTTTGCAGCAAAATGAATGAAGACAGTGTTTTTGGACTAGCATGTTTGTTTGGCTGTTTTCGGTGGCTGATAAGCCGACTGGTGCGTTTTTTACTATTTTTCTGTGAGATAAAAACACTGTTTCAGTGGCTGATAAGTCAAGCGAACAGGGATTTCAGTTTGCTTCAATGCATGAACAATAGTGAACTTTAAAATGGGACAAAGCCTTACCAAAGAGGGTCTTAGCACCGTGCGTGTACGCGCTTCTAGTGACCACAAAAAGTTTGAATCCAAGACGTCTTGGAATCGATGATACTGTTACTGAATAAATCATCGAGCTGCAAGCCATAAGCCATAGTTGCAACACGCAAACATATTTGCTATTGAATTAGGGTACCATAAATTAGGATTTTCCATCATAATTGAGTAGCTATTTCCTCGATGATTTCGCATCGAGAAATGCCCGGAAAAATATGTTTGCAATGTTGATGGAGTTTGGGTTTTTTTCCATCATCTTTGAGTAGTTTTTTCTCTCAATTTTCACATTGAGAAATGCTTGGAAAAATATATTTATAATGTTGATGGAGTTTAATTTCTTATTTTAAATGACAGTATTGGTTCAAGTTTGTTACCTTTTGTCTTTCTGTACCATAATGCTGATATTTTTGGTCGATCATTATTATACATCCAAGAATTTGTTCTTAGAAGTTACTCTTGCTTTGATTATTTTTTTCAGGTGAAAGTAGACATGTATAGCCTTATTAAGAATCCGTCATGTCAAATTTGTCGTGGGCAGCACTAGTGTTGTTAATGAGACACGCTTGCGCTTGCATTTTCCTATGAAATTGGTTGATGTACGTACTCTCTCCATCCTAAATTATAAGACTATCTAAGAATTTTGGAGAGTTTGTTTGGCAAAATTAGAAATTTGTCAAGTCTCAAATAAATATGACAAAGGTAAAAAGAGTTAATCTCCAACGGCTTCCCATTATTTACTTGGCAAAACTAAAAATTATATGCGCAAAGGGTCCTGTCTAAGTAGCGCGCGGGGCGATTGTCAAGCGAAACGTAGTTTAACATATATGTCAAATATCACCTGGTATTTGCCAAGTTAACAAAAATGTTAAACACAATTGCCGGATAGGAGATTTTTAGACTTTTTTGAAAAACAAAAATGTCAAACTCATTTACAAAACCGTCGGAGTTACTCTTATAAGACAATGTAATATAATATTTATGATGTTAAATAAGTATTATTAAATTTATTATCAATTATACTTTTTATAGTATGTCTATTTGGTGTCATAAATCTTTATAGTTTTTTATATAATTATTGTTTTAACTTTTTAAAATTTTTAAAATATCTTATAATTTATGATAGAAGGAGCCTTAAACAACTGCTGCATTATCGGGGTCGCCCCAATTATTGGCTCGCCCATCAACCGGCTCGCGACCGCCGACAGTGTGCCCGTGCTGCTGATTTGACATGGAAGCTTCGGCGGGTGCCGGCGCTCTATTGGCTGCTGGGTTCGCTAGATTCGTTTTGGCTTCAGCGCTGAGAGTGAGAGGTCTGCTGCTACGGTGCTGCCTGCTGGCTTCGATGCATCCACTTCTAGTCACACCTCATCAGCAGCTCTTTGAACTCTGGTAGAAGAAAGAGTGAGAGACTGCGAGGGAGCACCATGTTGTAGGTCCAACTCCAAGTCTCCAAGCATGATTTTCGAGTATTATTCTAAGCAGATAGTTGATACTTGTGCTCTACCAAAATAATCTCCCTTGTTCACTTCCAAAATCTTTTGGAAAACAGACACCGGTAATTATTGTCCAATCATGAAATAACTAGGTTTAAAAGATTTGTCTTTCAAATTATAGATAAACTATGCAATTAGTTATATTTTTATCTATATTTAATACTCCATGTATGTGTTCAAAGATTCGATGTGACAGGAAATTTTGTAAAGTTTTGAAATTTTGAAGGGAACTAAACAGGGCCAGTCGAAACACAAGAAAGTACATCTTACACCGATGGACAACGTAGAATGGTTGGTGTCCAAGTTTAACTCGCCTAACCTTAGATATTGTGGTTATAATTGTAGTAAAGTTTAGAAAAAATAAAAAAGAAAGTCTATAATGTATAGGATATGATAATAAGAAAGTGTAATGTGTCATAGCTATGATAGGGAACCAAACAATGGTCTAAAAGCATGTGGCATGATTAACCTGTAATATGACAAGTTGTGATCATTAATGCAATAGGCTCTATATACTCACTGTCTTGATTTTTATATTCAACTTTGTATAACCAGCTTGTAAGATTATATTTCTCACTTATCCAATAGGGCTTTGGATTGGATGTCAAGAATGTTATTAGCATCCCTAGATTTACTATAACATATCTTTTTTATTGTCCAAGAGCTTGTATGTAAATATAGGGACGTAATAGTGCTCTGAATAATATAATATATTTCTCTTTGTAACAAATGGAATGGAAAACTGTAAAACTTTGATCCATCTTGTCAATGCAATATGTGTCGTAGTCTACCTAGGGATACCCTACAGTAGTAGATTGTAGGCGGAGGTGTGGCGACGCCGATCAAGCGTAACATAGAGAGCGTAGACACGGCGATTTATACAGGTTCAGGCCGGCAAATCGCCGTAATACCCTACGTCCTATGTTTTGGTGGATGGATTTATTTGTGTATTAGATTACACGAGATGTAGATGAGATCTAAAAGATTGTTTCGAGGGGATCCATGCTCGCCTTATATAGCCGGGGAGTAGGGTTACACTTTTCATATTCTAAAAGATTACTATCGATCCCTTAAGGCAAGGGATCCGAGTCTATCTAATAGGATCTTTCTTGGCGAGCAAGACTTCTTCGGAGTCCCTGACGAGCACGACGGGCTGGTCGCGTGCTGCAGGGCCTCGCGAGCTGGGTCGTCTTCTGGTCGATAGGCCCATAAGGTACCTGGAGATATGCCGAGGTAATATCCCCAACAAGTCCCCAAGCACGTTGCATTGTTCTGGCGAGTCCGGGGCGTCGTCCTTGGAGGCGTTCAACTGGTCGCCTTCGTCGTTGTAGAGTCCCGACCAGGATGTCTGGTCGAGGCGCTGCTTGGAGAAGCCTCCCGATCAGGTCGGGCTGGTCGAGAGCGTCATAGTATGATCTGCGAACAGGTCGCCTCGCCGAAGGCTGCGGCTGCTTGTTGGAAGAATGTAACGTGCTGAAGAAGAAAATTTTGAAAGTTCTTTCCTGGTGAAGTGTACCCACTTAGACTCTGCAAAAACAAAAAGAAAACGGCAGAGTTTGTCGAGAAGAAAAATCAGTACATTCACCGTAAGGTGAAGTGCTTTCACTTAGTCCCCGAGCTTGGTAGTATGTGGAGAATGCACGTGGTACCAAACTTTATAAAAGATAAAGAATAAAAGTTGTAAGTGAAGACAAAAAGTGAAGTTTTGTAAAAAATGACTGCGAATACCCGTGGTCCTCGAGCCTGATGTAAGGAGCGCAACGGTTCTTGTATCAGGATCAAACTTTCGCAGTCCCTGAGCGTCTGCTGCTTGAGATAAACATGATGGTCGCAGTCCCCGAGCCTGGTCGGGTCACGTGGTCGACGGAGTCCCCGAGCCTGCTGTAAGGGGCGATGTGGTCGGCAAGAGCCGCGACGGGTCGATGACGAAGAGCGATGTGGTCGGCAAGAGCCGTGATGATGAGCGACGAGGGGCGACGAGGTCGGCAGGAGCCGTGACGACGAGTGATGAGGAGCGACGTGATCGGCAAGAGCCGTGGCGAATCGACGACGAAGAACGATGTGGTCGGCAAGAGCCATGGCGGGTCGATGACGAAGCCAGTTCCCGAGCAACTTGGCATGTAGCTTTCAGAGACCTCAACCCGAGCTTATCCCTTCCTTCCAGGGTAGATGGGAGCCGCTCATGCATGCGTAGCGAGGTTGGGCGTCACTCGGGAGGACTGCCGACCGGGCATAGCGCAGCCGTGAGCATACACGCTTATGGCCGGACCGACAGCCCCAGCTCTGAAGTTCTTCAGCTCTAGCCAGGCTGCTTGGAGAAGTCGGCAGCGACCAGAACGATATCACCCGAGTGCCAATAATAGGCCTGACGATGATCCTGGTACCTGCAATACAAACATGTAGAATGGGTAGTACATGATGCACATATAGACTTCGAAGAAACTCAACAAACATGTAAAGATCGGCGACAGCCGTGACGAATCGCGACGAGGGACGAGGCATGTTGTCGACGAGGGATGACGATGAGTGACGACGACGAGATCGGTGGCAAGGGTCGTCGTCGAGGGCCGACGACGAGGGCTGCTGACAAGGTCGACGACGAGGTTGATGACGATCTCCAAGGATGGTGCCGTCACCAGTCCAGATCATAGATCTGATCCGGTCATGACGAGGGACGGTGAGGACGGCGGCGGCGGACCGTTGACGAGGGTGACGACGAGGGGCCGTCGACGAGGGTCGTCGACGGGGAAGATGATCGCTTGACGAGCCAAGACGTTGTTGCACACACCCCCTACCTGGCGCACCAATTGTCGACGAAATATGCGTCGTAGTCTACCTAGGGGAGCGTAGACACGACGATTTATACAGGTTTACGCCGGCAAATCGTCATAATACCCTACGTCCTGTGTTTTGATGGCTGGATTGATTTGTGTATTAGGTTACACGAGATGTAGATGAGATCTAAGAGATTGTTTCGAGGGAGTCCCTGCTCGCCTTATATAGCCAGGGAGCAGGGTTACACTTTCCATATCCTAATATATTACGATCGGTCCCTTCCGGCAAGGGATCCGAGTCAATCTAATAGGATCTTTCTTGACGAGCAATACTTCTTCAGAATACTTGGTGAGCACGACAGGTTGGTCGCGTGCTGCAGGGCCTCGCGAGCTGGGTCGTCTTCTGGTCTGTAGGCGCATAAGGTCCCTGAGAATATGACGAGATAATATCACCAACACATCTATATACCAATAACTAGTTCAAAAACTTACCTTCTAGTTTAGAAATTTCGAAAGCACGTTAATCCCGCAAAACTTTCATTAAGAAACATTCATCGTCATTATTTTAGAAATTTAAAACTCAAGAGGGAATACGGATGTTGAGCTTTAATGGAAAACCAAAAAAAAACTTTGATTCACCTCAATACCATATAACTAGTTCAAAACTACCTTCAAGTTTGGAAATTTTGGAAGGGATGTTAATCTTGCAAAAACATTCATGAAGAAACATACATATTCAATCTTAAAAAATGAAATTCAAAACTCAAATAGAATGAATACAGATGTTTGGCCTTGAAATTAGAAGCTAAAAATAGAAAAACATACGTATGACTACTAAAATGGTGGAATAATAAAACACTACCACTAATCATAGCACATAAAAATATCACTAGAAGACATTTAGTACGAAAAGTTTGTACTAAATTTTAACTACCAAAAAGGGGAACTCCTAGAAGAAATTGAATATCTTGGTTGTGTATTCAAACTTCAAAAATGAAATTCATAACTCAAAGAGAGTGAATACAGGATGCTTGGCCTTGAAATCAGATGCTGAAAATAGAAAAATGAAATTCAAAACAAAAACATAAAAAAATTCAAAACAAAAACACGCCCACCGTGGGCTCGAAGCCTCGAAACCCACGACCACAAGGATAAGAGCCTTGCGCTCTGCCAACTGAGCTAGACGGGCTATTTGAATTTATTTTGTGAACGCCATCTGTAGTATGAGTATGTGTTGCACAAATCCTCGAACCCATATCGAGGTGCTTTTCTTCAATGTTCAGAAGAACCATCGTCCCAATCACAAAAGAACACCTGGAACTCTGAGCCCAAACATTATTTTGTTTGCGTGTTTGTGCATGGAGCTTTGAAAACAAAAGCTTGCCCCCTCCCGAGCTGCAAATCGCAATCAAATCAGGCATAGCAACCTGCGCACTCAATACAACACGGATGCAATCATCAAGAACATCCTTTGCCGACAGAAGACGACTCCTCTGCTTACTGAAAGCCTCACCCAACATGCATGCCACTCCCATCTGCCACTCCCATCGCCAGTCGCCACACCAAACACGGAAACCATTGTCTTTAGAACTGTTCTCTGTACATTCATATTTTTGCAGTATCAGCAGCCAAATACAAAAGTGCTCTCTGTGCATCTGTATTTGGCTTGGTTTTGTACGCCTTACCACGAAATCAATATCGAATCCCGTCCCGACTCTTCAAAAAAACTCGAGCTGGGAAAGAACAATCTTTGGTCGTCCCTCATCACCCTCTAATAACCCAATCAAAGACGAAAAGCAGCCACACAAAAAAAAATTCAAATGTACAACTTCGTGTGCCATATAATATAAAACACACACAACTACACACGGATGACACGGTCGCCGGTCGCCGGCGCTGGTGCGGACGGCGGCGTCTGGCGCTGCTCGTAGTGCCGGTGGATCTCATTCACCAGCCACCGCGCTCTCTTGCCCGCCTGCGGGGTGCCGTCGGCGATGAGCGCGTACAGCGCCGGCATCAGGCCAGGCAGCTTGCCCAGCAGCGGGAGCACCTTGTCCCCGCAGTGCCGGCCTAGGGACGCCAGCAGGGCGACGCAGTGCTCCTTGGCCGACCGTGACGCCGCCTCGCCGAGGAAGTCCACGAGCCTCGTTACCAGCTCAGAGCTCGCCGCGACGGCACGCGCGCCGGCGGGCTGCTCCGCGAGCCTCGCGAGCAGCGCCACGGCGTCGAGGGCGAGGTCGTCGTCTCCGGCGGCCGACGAGCCCAGCGTCAGGCCGGCGAGCGCGTCCACGGCTCCCGCAGACACCGCCCTGCCGTGCGCGTCCGCGCTCTGGAGCAGCCCGTAGAGGCTCACCAGCGCGTTCTTCCGCCCCCGGTACGCGCCGTCGCGCACCAGGCGCACCAGCGTCGGGATCGCCTCCGGGATGCGGCTGATCTCGTCGCAGTACTCCGGGTTGGACGAGAGGTAGAACAGGACGGCCGCCGCGTTCTGCCGCGCCTCGACCTTGGCGGCCACGTTGACGGCGTCCACGATGAGACCCAGCCCGCCGGCCTCCACCAGCGCCCGCCGCCCCGCCGGGTGCTTGGACAGGTTCAGGAGCCCCGCCACGGCGTTGTCCTGCACGGACGCGTCCGCGGAGGAGAGCAGGTGGAGCAGCCACGGCACGGCGCCCGCCTCCACGAGACACGCCCGGTAGAAGACGTTCCGCTTCGACAGCTTGCGGGCCTCGTGCGTCGCCTTCTTCATCTCCTCGAGCGCGCCGCCGCTGCTGCTGGACAGCCTCGCCGTCAGGAACGCCGCGGAGAGGCGCACGCCGCCGGCCGCGGCCGCGCCGAACGGCGTGGAGGTCTTGTCGACCGCGCACCGGTGCTTGCTGCTGGGCTCGTGGACCGGCACGCCCCGGCTGAGGAGGAGCTGCTCGATGACCCCGCGCGCCGCGACGTTCGGCACCAGCTCGGCGCTGCGGAGCCTCTCGCCGGTGACGGGGCACGTCAGGCACCCGCTCTTGATCCACTTCTTGATGGACGCGCGGTCGTACGTCTGACCGGTGGCCACCGTTACCGGGTCCGTCATCAGCTCCAGCGTGATCGGGCACTGCAGCGCCTCCTGGTTGAGGTTGAGGTTGAGGCTGAGGCTGGCCCCCGCAGCGCACCTCCTGCTGTTCGCCGTCGCGGCCTTGTCGGTCTTGCCGGAATCTTCAATGCGGTCGAACAGGGCGACGCGGCAGTAGAGCAGGAACGCCATGAGGCCGCCGATGAGCACGAGGTCGTTGTTGTTGTCGTTGTCGCTGCCGGTTTCCAGGCGCTCCAGCAGCTCGGCCTCCAGGAACGCGGCCTCCTCGGAGCAGTCCGACCAGGTGGCGAGGCCGACGCGGGCGAGGACGAGCCTGGCGTCCTCGGCGTCGGGCGTCACGCCGCTGGCGAACATCGCGAGCACCGAGCGCACGCCCCGCGCGGCGCGGTCGCCGTCCGGGTCCGGCCGCAGCCGCGCCGCCGCGCGCCACGCTTGCCGGGACACCAGCCCCGCGAGCTCCTCGGCGTCCGGGGACGCCCCGACGACGACGTGCCGCCCCGGAAGCAGCACGTCCATCGCCGTGGCGACGGAGCCCAGCAGCACACGGAGCTCGGAGGCCGCCAGCTCGGCGTTCATGAGCACCCACAGACGCGCGCCTTTTCGGGCGCAGTCGGCGAGCAGGAGCCGAAGCTTCTGCAGCGCCACGTGCAGCTCTGAGAGCCCCAGCACGAGCACGGCCGCCTCCGCCTCGTCCGGGACCGGCGCGTCGCCGAAGCCGTCGAGGAACGCGAGGAGGAGGCCGGCGATCCGGACGGCCTCGCGCGCCGCGCCACGGAGCGCCGGGAGCGCGTCCATGTCGGCGGCGCGGAGGCCCGCGACGTCCGCGGCGAGGGAGAGCAGCGACGCCAGCAGCGGCGCCGGCGCGATTGCCTCGCATGGGCACACCGCCGACAGCGCCAGCATCCGTCGGCGCGGCGGCGCCATCTTCTCCGGGTGTCCTGCGGACGGAGCAAACAACCTGGATGGGATGGGGGAATGGAAATTGTCGCGCTCGCAGACGATGATTCCTCTGTCCTCTCTGTGTCTCGTCACGCCTCGCCTCGCCTCTTGTCGCGGCGCCGGCCAAATTTGGAAACGCGCCTACTACTACTTATAGGGGCGCGGGGCACACGTGTTGCCTCCACGGATCGGAATACGTGGACGGTGCCTGGGAAGATGGGTGAGCTGCAGCTTCCCCGAAGGCGACCGGTTTACGCGCCAATCTACTACTCCTTTATTGGTAATACCTACTTAGAGTCCCCTCCAATCAGATTCGAGGATTTGCTAAAAGTGATATCATCTTACATCAGGTGATGTCATCAGCCCACTAACCCTCATTTATCTCCCCACTAGCTATTTCATTTTGAAATATAAGAAAGTTATAGCACCTAAATCAAGTATCATAATTAAAATCTAATTGCACCATGGTGTTCCTCGCAAGAAACTCTTCAAAACAAGACCCCCAATGGATATATTTCGATAAGATATATTTCGATAACTCTCTCATGTGTCTCAATGGGAGAAACCCGTGTTTCTGAACAAAAATGTGGTAAAACTACATATCACATGAATTTTGTGAGGTCTTTCAAAACGCCTCAAGAAACCATACATAAAACTACCAGAACTCTTGGGAGGGGAGATGCCCCTCGGATATATTATGGGAAGAGAGTTTGTTTGAATGAAACCTCGGGGTGAAAGGCTTCAAAAACACTAAGGTTTACGAGAACACTCTAACTAGGCTACACCAAAAGTCGGTGACTCCCTCGGCCGCCGTAGTTGGCTCGTGGCCTGCCGTGGCTTTGGAATATCCAAAACCAGTGTTTCTGAGAAAAACGTGGCAATAGTGCATGTCACATGGATTTTCTCAGGCCCTTCAAAACGCCTGAATGATCCATACACAGAACTTTTAGAACTTCTGGTAAGAAAGATGTCCCTCCGGTATATTAGGAGGAGAGGGTTCGGTTGAGTGAGACCTCGGGTGAAATGCTTCGAAACCACTAATGTTTACGATAACCCTCTAACGAGGCTACACCAAAGATCGGTCACTCCCCCAGCCGCCGTGATTGGCCCATGGCCCGCCATGACTCTATAATACCCGCAGCAAGACACAGGGTATCCACTAGTTTTTATAAAGGCATGGACGCACAGTAGTGCAGTGTTGCGCTGTGCAATAATATAATTATATGATATCCCTCGTGCTCGTATAAATCGCCATCGGGCACTGTTTATCTGTGATATTTTTATTTTTTATTTATTTTTTTTATTTTATGTTTTAAATTATAATTTTTAATTTTTATATTTAGATTTTTTTATTTTTTTATTTTTAGTTTCAATTTTATTTTTTACTTTATTTTATTTTAAATATTTTTTATCTTTTATTTTATATATGACCCTATTCAACGGAGTGCATATAGTGTGATGTACATAAATCGAAGCAAGCGATAAATAGCCTGTAGTATTTCTATTTTCAATCTTTTGTTTTATACATGTACGATCCTACGCATCGGAGTACATACAGTGTAGTAGTCTGTATCAATTATAGTAATAAATAGCATGTAATATGTCTATCGGACCAGTATAGCTTTATATTGAACTGATATAGATAAAAAAAAATTTAGTTTTTACTTTCCAAAATCTTTTATTTTTAAATTTATTTAACCTTTTTAATTGTCTTTTTTTCATTTATTTTTTTTATCTTTTGTTTTATACAATCAGCGATCACACGCTATAAAGTGTGTGTAGTATGATGATTCATATCAATCATGATAATAAAGAATTTGTAATATTTCTATCAGGCCCGTGCATTTTTATATTGGGCTGCTATTATATCATAACAACAATTTTGATTATTTATCCATGCTATTATATATATTGTTTCTGTATATAAAAGAAATTAACTCTCTTTACCACTTGCAACAAATGCTTAGTAAAAAATGGCGCAGCAGAGCGTGCCCCCTGTGCTAGTATAAACGAACTGGAACTGGTTGCGTGCGCATCTGTGGCTCATGGAATATTGACTCGAATTATCAGCGCTAGATAGGAGAGGTGACCTTGATAGCTAATCAAGCTGTTTTCAGTAGCGGATCGGATGCACCCAGTTGGAGACTTGCCGTATTAATTAGTTGAACGCTTCCTCGGCTTGGGTTGCATGAAAATGAGGTTGTTTATGGCCTATTTGGGACGGCTCCGCTCCACGTTTTTCAGCTCTGCTCCATGTTTTTTAGTTAAACGGTTTCAACTCCACGCATGTAGCTCCAGAAAAAAAGGTGGAGTTGTGAGAGCACCTAAAGAGATACTCCATAAATTTTAATTTTTTGTGGAGCTACTCCACAATAGAGTTTGCAGAGTAGAGTTTGTGGAGCCGTCCCAAACAAGCCCTTAATCATGTATGATCTAGGTTTGGAGCAGTTATTATAAATACAAAAGAAAGGATAATGTTCGTTCGTATAAGGCCCTCCACGACGTGTAAGCGGTGTCTAGAAAAAGATTGGTTTCATAACAATAAAAACAGAGTATAGTGTGATAACAAAAAGGACATCAAAATTGTACCCTGATAAAATAAAATAAAATAAAATAATCACTACTCCTCCGTCTATGAAAGGATGCAATGCGGGCCTGTTTGCATGGAACCCTGGAGTACTTGTCTTGCAAAAAAGTGTTGTCCGGAAGATCAATGGAATCTACCTGGCCAAGCAAGTTAGAAGATAGTTTGTTTGGTTGGAAGCCTGTGTCTGGGAAGATAATAAAAGATATAATTTCATATTTAAATATACATGATTACAATTACTCTCTCCGTTCTAAATTATAAGTCGTTCTGACTTTTCTGGTACATCCATTTTGCTATGTACCTAGATATAATAATATATCTAAATACATAACAATATGGATGAATCAAAAAAATCAAAGCGACTTATAATTTAGAACGCAGGGAGTATAATGTATAAACAATAAATAAATAAAATCATTCATATATTTTCTTAATTGATAATATATTATGAAAATATATTTACGATAAATGTTGTAAGGAACATGGTCCTCATGTCCCATTTAGTTTGGATTTTAGTGTTTGATGATCAACATAACCAAATTGAACTAACATATTTGCAAGTGTTTATTTTGTAGTCCAATAAGGTGCAAACATGCTTTGGACTTAGGCAACACCGCAAGCAAGATATTTGAAGCATATAGAAGACCTAAAAGATCAAGCATAGTTCAAGCATGGAGGATGAAACCTACTCGGAAGCAAGACCGCGAAGATACAAAGTCTTCCGGACGCTCGTCGCCTTGCGTCCGGACTTTTGGAAATCACCCGAGGGGAAAACAGTGAAGAAACGAGCTCCAAACGCTACGATTTCTAGGGTCCGGACCATTGCGGATGCGTCCGGACACCTAGGGTTTGGTCTGCGAAATTCAGAGAGTCCGGACGCTGTGAACAGTACGTGTCCGGACCATTGGTGCTTGCGTCCGGACGCACACAGAGAAGAACCCGAGAGCACGAAGGACTCCGGACGCTGACCGGAGCATGGGGTCCGGACCAACAGTGGCGTCCGTACTCTATGCATAGAGGTTCCAGAGGCGCGCGAAGACTTCGGACGCTGTCCGGACTATGGACTCCGGACCATAGACAGCGTCCGGACCCACTGTCAGCCGCAGCACACAGAAGACCGTTGGAAGGTCCGGATGCGCACGCGATTGTCCGGACCCCGCTGCTATCTGCGTCCGGAGGTACACAGAGAGGCAATTCAAGGGCACCAACGGCTCCATTTGGCTTGGGTCCTTATTATATGATCTTTGGCCGGCCAAATGGGAGTAAAGGGGACTTGAGAATCATTCCAAGCTATTGATACACAATTCTAGTGATCTCCATATGCATAGAGCTTAGTGATATACTTGGTGATTAGCATAAGTGCTTTGCGAAGTGCTTAGGTTAGTTAGACCACTCATATGCGCTTGCTCTAGGTGTAAGCCTAGTGTTAGTGAGGTTTGTAAACCTCTTGATCAAAGGGTGCTTGCGCGCACCAAACTTGTACTCGGTAGGGCTTGTAATCTTGCGCGATCACACCAACCGCGTTTGTGGTGTGGCCGCCACCGGTGTACCGAAGGGAACAAGACCCGCGGCGTTTCAGCCGGAAGCTTGATAGTGAAGACGGCGGAGAGCATCCGGGAGAGGCTTGCCGGAAGGCACATCGGAGACCCACTTGCGCGTGGGGAGAGCCCGAGGCTATCCACGGAGTTACCTGACCGGGAGCTTGGCCCTTGCGCGGGATTCCTCGCGAGGGGCTCCAACGAGGACTAGGGGGAAGCTTGCGCACTTCTCGATACCTCGGTAAAAATACCGGAGTCGTCGACGGGAGTTTGCATCTCTACCTTGCTCTTTACCTTCCGCACTTACTTTGTTTACCTTGTGTTCTTTACCTTTTCTAGCTTAGTTGATAGGCTAGTTGGTAGGTTTGGAAACTAGGTTGCATAACTCTTTTTGCGATAGAGATAGCAACACTTAGCAAAACCTTAGTCGCACTACTAGATAGTTTACCTTTTGCATAAGTTTTGCTAAGGTTAGAAAAAGAGGCCATAAAATAGAGAGTAGTTTTGAAGTGATCTAATTCAACCCTCCTCTTAGGCATCATGGTCCTTTCAAATGTAATGATATTAATTTGATAGCATAATTTTTAATGTTTTTTTCTAAAAAATTGGTCAAAATTTTAAAAAAATTTAACTTAAGATAACTCTACGATTATATTTCTATTTATTTAGGAACATTGAGAGTATATTGCTATTTTTATTAATTCTATATATTTAAGTTAAATAATTGATATTTGTTATCAAAACATTGTCCATTATTATTTGAAAAAGAAAACGAAAGAAAGGCCGGATGGTGCTAATCACCTCCATTAATGCCAGGCAAATGCGGTTGCCTGTGGCCAGTCGTCCAGAAACGTGCGGCGGGAGCCAGGCAATCAGCTCTAATTATCAACCAGGCCAGGTAGTAGGATTGAAGCTCAGGGTTGCAACCAAACAAGGTACAGACATATCACAGGCAACGTCCAGTTCAAGCAACTCTTTCCCAGGACGCATCCAAACATGCCCTCCTAACGTCCCGAGGTCAAGTTAAGGATGAGACCAAAAGATATATGTACCCTTAAGAAATAACCCTACAATAGACGTCTGTCGTCACTATAGTCTAGAGATACACACAGCATCCAGTACCCAACAATAAACCAATATAATATTTAATTGTTTTGCATCTTGGCTATACACCATGCATGCACAGCAATATCCAAGACACGAGCGACAGATAGCTACTCGGTTTTTGAGTTTGCATTCTTTTGTGGACAACGCATAGGCTTTAATTGTGTTTTTTAACGGAGAGAGAGAGTATGTCTCCTTGCTAGTGATTGGCTGGTTGCGCGTGACCATAAAAGGTCCAGCAAAAAATTCATTGTTTACAAACTAGGAACAGGTGGGCAATGGGCATGGAACCAAGAACATTTACGAGTCTATATAACTGGCATCATCAACCGCCATGAAAAGAGCAGTGCCAAAACCTTCTCTCTCTTTTATTGGCGACTCTAGACACATAATGTGGACAACTAAAAAAAACAAGCTTGGTTGCTCTGTTTCTTTGTTTGGAGCATCGTTTGCTCAACTGCACATAGCTTCAGTTGCCAAATAAGTAAAATAATACTCCTTCCAATCCAAATTATAAAATGGCATCAACAACCACCGGTGTTAAAATCTTCTCTCTTCTTTGTTGGCATCACTCTAGGCACACAATGTTGGACAACCTAAAAATTGAACTTGGTTGTTCTCTTTCTTGTTTGGAGCATCATTTGCTCCATTGCAACTACCGATGCTAATTTGAAAAAAAAATGCAAGCATCAAAGCTTCAATTGTCAAATAAGTAAAATAATACTCCTTTCTATATCTAAATAAGAGGTCATAGATTTTCTAGATACGCTGTTTTACTATATACTTCCTCCATACCCATATTATTAGTTGATGTTTAGGACAGCGACACGGTCTACAAAGCGTAACTTTGACTGCTTATATTTTAAAAAATATTTATTGAAATATAATATATGTATATTTTTATAAAAGTATTTTTTCAAGACAAATCTATTGATATGATTTTTATTTTTTCAAACTTAATAACTTAAAAGTTATTCATGATTTATATTCACAATGTCTGACTCAAACCTTTTCCAAAACGTCAATTAATATGGGTATGGAAGAAGTATCTAGATAGTGTATATCTAAGTACAAAGCAAAAGCTATACATCTAGAAGAGCCAAACCGTCTTGTAAGTTGGAACCATGGAGAGTATTCATTTGTTAGATGGCATTTAAGTTGAACTTTTGTACCTGGACATCTGAATATTGATGCTCACTTGTTGTCAATTTGAAAACTCTATGTTTGGTTTTGGTAATTGACACAATTAGTGGACTATCCTATTGTTAATAAGTGTTGATTAAGCTAGGTTAGGTCCACACCAAGGTGGTGAACAAGACTTGAAGATGAATGAAGGGCGGTCAATACGATTGAAGTAAGCTCATAGGTGGAGAAGATGACATGGTGGAAACAAGCCCAAAAACGAAGGTATATATGATAGGGTTTTGTTTTCACTGGATGGGACACAATAGAGTGTTTGGTTGGGTTTAGTATAGATAGACATACTATTAAGAAATGAACTTTAATGCTTAATTGGTTATCTAAGTGCCATTATGTGTGAAGTGACTTTGTATATGCAATAGATTTAGTGTCGTGGTGAGACATAAGGGGAAAATGTTTTTGAAGCACTAACTTGATGCCTAAGGTGGAGATGTTTTTGCAGTGTTGCGCAGTACAGTCTAAGGCTCTATTTAGTTCCATCATAAATCTAAAATCCAAAATCCCCAACTATTTTGGATTCCCAAATCTAGAATGCAAAATATTTCAATGGACTATTTAGTTCCAACCAAAGTTTGACTTATTTTGGATTTCAATGATGGGGATTGTAAGGGTGGCACATAAACCAATGTAAAGTTTGGCTCATTTTAACCTCTTAAGTCCAAAATCCAAAATGAAGAATGGACAACTTTTTACCAAAAAATTTAGGTGGTGTTTAGTTCTATTTTATAAAATGATGAAGCAATACCTAAAATATTTTGAATTTTATGGGAAACTAAACATGACCTAAGTATAAACGAACTGGGTGCATATCTATGACTCATGGAATATTAATGATATATAGACTCGAATTATCAAGCTCTTTTCATCAGAAATAAAAGATCCAGAACGGATGCATCACCTTGGGCATAGGCTGGATTTGCCCGTTGCTGACTGAGCGTGTTATTATTTTTGCAAGCTTTCTCGGCTTTGGTTGCCTGAAAATGGCAGGATTGTTTCGGTAGGTGTCAAACAAGGATAGTAGTCGTAGGGGCTACACGGAGCATGGTTATCAATCTCGGTTCCGCCGTATGACTATATATTCTTGATTTCATGTCTACGAGAATATGATTATAATTGTATGTATAATTGAATATCTTGATTTGATTTAGAATCTATAATTTTGGTAACTTTACTAGGAGGGAGATTCACCACCCAAATGAACCGTACCGCTGACCAACAGTGGGCAGTGAATGCCCACAGCATCAGCGTGAGCGATGTTGAAACCGCTTGTGAAATATTTTTTTATTCGTTTCAGCACCGATGTATCTACATGCTTTGATACCGGTGTTTTTTTTTGCTCTAGCATCGGCCCTTGTAGCATAGATGCTGAACTCTTCTCTCTCTTCCTTTCAGCGCTCTCTCTCCTATTTAAGCACCGGTAAAAGGTAACGTTGTGTAGAGTCTAGCCTTTCAAGGCTATAAGGCATCGCACCGTTCCAATTTAGCAATTTGGTGTGCAACTTTCATGTTTCTTGGGTCCATCTAGGGATAACTAGGAACTTTTTTTGCCCCACACAACATGCTGAATCTTCAGTTATAAAAAAAAAACATGTTTCCAACGAACTGCTGCTTGTGCCTCCACTCCAGCAGCGCCAGCGGACAGGAACTCCGTCCAGCGTCAGATCAGCCGACCACGCTTCTCCCAGGAGAAGGAAACAAAATAGGGACGGGACATGCATGGCCCGACCGCCAACCAACAGATTCTTCAACTCCCCACGGCCGATGCTGCGTCTGCTTCGTTCTACCTCACGTTCAGATTATAATAATCACTACTAATTTCTGCAGTGCAGTACTACTAATTTCCGAACGCGTTCAGATTATAATAATCACTACGGAAGTTAATACCGTAATGAATCAATAGGACCGACTGGGCCGGCAGATAGGTGTCGGCCTCAGATCCGTCTCCGCTCGTGTTCCCTTCCAGACAGGCCACACTCGCTGAAACTGACACGCAGACACACAAACGCCGCAGACGACGCCTTGCAAGACAAAGGGACTCGAGATCAGAATCTTGGGGCGTGTTTGGACACGTGGCCCGACGGCCTGGCTGCGTCCGTCGCTGCAACTTCCTTGTTTGCTTGGCTGTTTTTTTTCCTCAGCCCGGCTCCACAACACAAGCCCTCAAAGCGGCTCCCAGGAATCGAGATGGAGGTTCGTTTTTTCACCGCCCGGCCCCGGCTGGCTGCACCACGCTCTTCTTCTCACCTCCCTTCCTTTTCCTCGTCCACCGGTCACCGCGCTCTTCTTCTCAGAGACCGTGGCTCCCAACTCCTCGTCTCACCGTCAGGTGCAGGTGTAGGTCCACATCTACCTCCATAACGGCGGTGTCAGCGAATCTCCGCCCACGATTCTATCTATGGCCTACGGTGGATGACAAGTCGACTGATACGTTTTTTTGACTGTTTTTCTGTGAGACAAAAACACTGTTTCAGTGGCTGATAAAGTCAAGTGAACAGGAACGTTTGGGTCATGAGTCATGACCTCCTGGCCTTGCAGCCTCGTCCAGCACACTCGGATACTCCGGAGTCATTTTTTACGTGAAGGATCAAGCTCCAGCACAGTAGATAAACGAGGCCGCACCAAATAGGGCACTCATCAAGGTGCCGTATCCGGTGCCAGTGACTTCTTGAGTTTGTTTGCTTCTCATTTGGCTTCTTGACTGCACCAGTAGTGGCTGAAGCGTGAACACACGCACACTGTTGCCATTTTCAGCTCACCAAGTCCACCACTTACCACCCAGCTTGGGTGAAAACATGGCAAAAAAAAAAGGATTTCAATATGAAAGTTACAGGTTCAGGAGTACTCATCATTGATAAAAATACCAAAGGAAGACATTCAGTTCCCATGTTCCAAACCAGTAACCGTTTCTTATTAGTAGCATATATAGACATAATAGGGAGTGTTGTTTTGACACTCAATCAATCACCTCAAATCACAACTTTACAAGTTCACAATGTCATGCCAAGATATAGTTAAGCATCGCTCGCCAGCAACTTGAATGTACTATTGCATGCTCAAGATACAGTTAAGCATCACCTGTCAGACTGACTGTCTGAGGAAACATCCCCCATAGATTACACAAGGGGAACATACTAGCAGGCTAACAAAAGCAGCTGCTGCCCGGCGTGAATGCCTGCCTTCTTAGTAACGGTACTTGGTGGAGTAGTCCTTTGGAGCAATCACCAGACCGCGACCTTTCCGGGCGCCCCTGTAAACAGTCTCCACGATGTCGACGAACTCTTGCTTGTCCTTCAGGGCCCAGTTGATCTTGTTGTTGTTTCCTGTCCCGAGATCGATCATGATGTGCTTGTTCCGGAAGAAGAACATCACCGTCGAAGGGTCGTACAGCTCATACATGGTGTTGAAATCAGGGACCTCTGTGATGTCAACGAGGTAGATGACCGCAAAGTTCTTTATGGTCTCAGCTACTGCTGCCAGCACTTCATCCATCTAAACATTAACAAGGGTGAGTCAGAATAAAGTCAAAACACACGACAGTGCTAAATTATAGAGCGGAACCAAATCATACGACCAAGTGAGAATTTTAAAAGCAGCAAGGGCCATGGACATGATTCTCAGAAAGCATTGATGAAAAGATCAGATGGCTACTTCAACTCAATTTCATTGAGCCACAAATAGCAAAAATAAAGCTAATAAGTTGGACAGATGTACTATGTTATCTAACAAAGAAAACATTCTAACCACTTCTGTTCCAAATTGAAATATACCAAGATCGTATAACAGTACAAAAGAATCAAGTGGACATTAACTGTAACATGCAAAGCCATAATATAATTCAGGCCACTAAAGAACAGTTTATTCTTGTAATTTAATCAACCCAGTAGCAAACTGGCAATGTTGTGATGAGATCACCAAGCCTCAAGTGCTTATCTGTCTCCCCACCAATCAACGTCAGGACCCCAAAGATTACAGACTGTAAATCAGTGAAATGCTGCAGTTCATAGTTCTCTTATGCAGTACAATACACAAGTAAGCAGAATTGTAGAATCCTGGAGTCAATACCCCTAAAACACACCTAACTCTATTGTTTCCACATACCTCAAGCGAAAAGGACAGGTTACCACAAGAAAGAAAGCAACCAGTACAAACAATTGCACCAATCCATAACTTACTAGCAAGGTACTGCCTTACTGGCACTTACTTCAGTTCATCACAAAAGGCTTCAAACCTAAGGAAGGTTAAGTTAACTGCAAGTTTATCTAAATCCCTACGTGGAATAAAATCTTTGTTGTGCCCAGGAAAAAGGAGATACTTACAATCTATACCCTGAGAACAGAAAACCCGAAGATAGTACCATCTTACACTTTAACTCTACTACTAAAGATACAAAGGGAATCATCAACGATACAAATTCAGCGTGCCTCCCCGCACTCTGCCCCTGCCCCCGCACCGCGCTTGACCTCGCTCCAAGCCGACCTAGAACGATCTCGTCTCCTCCTTCCCTGCGCCCCGGGGCTAGCCCCAGTTGCTGCTGGATCTCACCAGCTCACGACGCAGGTCAGGCGGAGCATACTAAGACGGAAGTAAGCAGCGGCGCCGTGGACACGTGCTCTTTGGCGCAGGCAACTGCGCCTGGATGGCTTCATCTCCCAACACCAGCTACCATCAACTCTCGGCAGCAGCAACCCGCCCGCAGGAATCAAATCTGCCCTCTACCGCCTCACTCCCTCCCTCGCCTTCTCGAGTCATGCCGCTGCCACCAAGTCCCCATCGCCCCGCCCAGTCGACGAGGAGCAGGTGCTGCCCCACCCCGACCGGCCACAGCACGCAGGCGGAGCAAGCCCACATCCATGTAGACACCACGCTCACCCTCAGCCCTGTCGATGCACCTCTAGGGGCGACACCAAGCACAGGTTCACCAACTCCCTATGTTGTTGGACTGGTCCACAAAGCAGCGAGATTCTCCTGCTGATGACGCTGCTGGGGGCATGACAGGGGAGGAGAATGTGGTGGCTGAAGCCACTGTCAGAGCTCCACGTGTTGCCAAATAAAGTGGGTGCTGCAGTTTATTTATTTTCAGCTTTTGCTTTTGCTGTGAAAGGTTGTATGTGATGGTAGCTTGTTGGATCTGTAAGTGCTGCTTGCTTGCGGCTGGCAATTAGAAGGAAAGCAATTGGAATCTAAGCACAGAAACAGAAAACGAGGACAAGGAGCAAAATAGGATTACTATTAACAATGTTTAAACGTTTTATTCATAATATGATGTACGCAACAAGTGAGATTCATAGGAATATAGAAGTTGCTGCAGTTGTCTTGCCTCCAGGCTAGCAACGTTGGTCCGATCTTATCTTTTTTAACAGAAGATAAAAAATTTCAGTTTAATCTCAATTCATGTGCAATGCTCTTTTCAGGATATCACAGGGGCGGATATCACTCAGGGACAGATATCGCTCAGGAGACTAAATGTGAATTAGTTTAAATAGATCTACTGCTGCTCCTATTATCCAAGGTAATAGATAGTATAAAGAATAATAATTTTATCTTGCTTTGTTGTGGAACTGTAGATATATAAGCACAGATAAAGGTGCAGAGCAGTTGCAAATGAGAATGAAAGATCTTTTGTATCTTTGTTTCTGTTCAAGTAAAGTTATTTGCTACATCTTCTCACTTTTATCTCATGTATAATAAAGCTAAAAAGAATATTATAAATAAATGCTGGAGGTTTGTACCCAGGAAGGTAAATTCAAAATCTTAGTTCACATATATCATCATTCTCCAATTATTCATTGACAAAACATAGGGTTCTTTGTGGAAATACACTATGACATAAAAGTAAAATTAATTGCAGATATAACCAAAGATTTGTGAAAATCGAAGAAAAAACTAAGAGAAGGTACAACCCATTTGTCCTACTGAAACAGATGATTACTGAAAGTTAGTTTTGTCGGTTCCTCCTCACTTCAATTGTATAGGAACTGATATATATTCTGGTTCCTCCTCACACGTCTATTTGTAGTGAGCTAATTCATTTATTAATTGAGCAAACTAACAGGGGCAGCACCGACCAGCACCTTTTGCAGGCCTATTATGGTCATCGTTTTTGTTTGAAGAAATGACATATCAAAACTGTGTTGAAGTTTGAGAAATGAGATCACAAAAGTAAAATATGGCCTTAATAAAAGCCTGCGTGTGCATTTCATAGTTAAAAAGACATGGAGAACCATGGAATTATCTTGGAAAAATGCAGACGCATAAAGGCATAAACTACCTTTGCAGCTGCAGATATCAGTGAGGAACTGAACCCTGCACTTTGGACAAATATGTGTGGGGTTAACCTTCACCATGTAAATGGATGGGCACACACCTATGCCACGGACCAGTGGTCTCTAGAGTTCAGTATCGGTGGGCCTTTTCAGGACCATTCTCAGTATTCCCTATTTCAATATCTCTGATGTTGTGTCATTCCTTGATCCTCTGCTCTTTGATTCCCTGCTCTTCCATAGTTTTACCTCTCCCTATCTGCAGCCTTTTCTAATCAAGGATAAATGCATTGAAGTGCCAAATTTTCCTTACATGCAAACATTACAGGTTGCTCAAGTTTGCATCCGGGTGAAATTAGTTGTGCAGTAGGGACTGGTAATCTAAAAAGAATCCAGTTTCTGCATTGTCATTCAAGTCAGCTGGCATATAAATTTGGATAAGAGAAGTCACACAACCACCCAATATTAAGCAGAAAGAACTGGGTGATGTAAGCCATCAACAATATTTGCAGTATGTTTTACTAGGATTAGATTCAATTTAACAACTATGCTCTTAATATGGAGCCAGGGTGTTGATGTGTTGATGGGTGAGTCACACAAAGATGCCGAATTCCAAAAGACTAAACCCAAGCAGGGAGAGAGTGATGCCAGACGCTTAAGGAAATAATGAGCTTACATATCATAACAATGGTCCACCAACATGTGTTAACCGGCCAAGCATACTCTGAGTTCTCTATAACCCTTGTTATCATCAGTAATCGGTATTACCCTAACCTCAGGAACCCCATGAAGGCAGCACGGATTGCAAAACCTAAAGCAGAAAAACTGTTACAGTTCACCTATAGCATCAGTAATCAGAACCCTTGACTCGATTCTCCCCAACTCGTACAGCCTAGTGCAACGTCCACGAAACAAATCCTTACCCCGAATTTTTCTGAAATACGCACAGCCTCCGACCTGCACGAATTCAATAACCTCACAATCCTCATCGCCCCCAGCGACGACTCACCTCAAACCCAAAGTAGGGCAAACAGAAATCATACGCAAGGGACTCACCCCAAACCCAAAGCAGGGAAAACAAAAATCATACGCAAGGGAATCGCACAGCCACAGATCAAGGGTGGTTAAAATCTAGAGTTTGGAGGTTGCTCGATACCTGCATGCAGGTCTCGTCCCAGTCGTGGCCGAAGCGGATGATGACGAGGCGCTCCTCCTCGGCGAGGATGGCCTGGTCCACCGCCCACCCCGAGTGCAGATGCGGCAGCAGGTACGACATCTTCTTCCCCCGACGGCTGCTGCTCCCGCTCCTGCTCCTCCGCGCTTCTCGAGTTCTCTCTCCTGCGCTAGATGCTGACCTGCTATCGGCGAGAAAAACTGATTCGCGAAGGACAGGAGGAGCGCCCGAAGGCCGAAACAAAGCCCTGGTCCCTGGATCTTATGGCACCGGGACAAGGCCCAATGCGGGTAGAGAAACAAACGGACACGGGACACGACACGGCTCGCGCACCGCCATGGCTGCACCGGGTCCGAGTGCTTCTAGCCCAAAACAGGCAGTTGGGCCTGTGAGAATAGCTATACTGGATTAGAATTGCAGCATCACAGCGTCACCTGACCAGACAGTGATGATAAGGGCTTCTCCAGTGGGAAATCCAAACCGACTCAACTGCTGAGGTGGCATTGGCATGGGTCGACTCAACTGCTGGAGAAGCCGACTCATTGAGGAGAAAAGAAAGAATCGATTCAACATTGTGAGTCGACTCCCTGCAAATAAAAATTAGTTTTGTGCGACGGTTCGGTTGGATAAGGCCTGGCTGAAGACTAGGAGATTCGATTGCGCGTAGGAAACCAAGTTGCTGGGTCACTAATCCGGCTGTGTGAAGAATCATGGCTCTAATGCTTTCGGTGATTTACGACAATTGAAGATTATAATGGCTAACGTGTGTTTTGCAGAGGTTATGTGTAGCTTAGCCATAGTGATAAATGAGAATGGGCATCAACGGTTATCACTAGCCTACAAGATGGATTTCATTTCGGATTTCAAAGACGAAGTGATGAAGACCCTAGAATGATAGGTCTAAGTGTCATAAGGAGATGAAGGGCACTTAGAAATAGATAGGGTTTTATTTGATCTTTGACCGTACTATCAAGGGTGGTCTAGATGAGTAGCTTGACTTAGGAGAGTTTCATGACTTAGATGTGGTGCACACTTACTTCCTTAGCTCTAAGCAAGCCTATGGTGACCGTAAGATAGCCTAGAACAACTTTCGTATTCATCGCGACGAAAAACGAAGTTGAGAGAGGCAAGTTATGGGCGACGGACGCTGGGGTGTCAACCCCCGAGCGTCCGTCGGCCTACCCGAGAGGTCTATTTCAGCCCGAGTGTTTTCGTGTCCGACGGACGCTGTCCGTTGGCTTAGCGTCGGACGCAGGGAGAGCGTCCGTCGGCCGTCCAGAAAGGGTTGATTTCAGCCAGCCTCAGCCAGCCGCGTCGGACGCTGAAGCAGAGCGTCCATCGCCTAGGCGATGGAGCGTCCGTCGTCAACTTAAAACAGACAGTTTTCTTCAGCCTGAGGCAGTTTGTGTGAGGGGCTATTTATAGCCCACCCCTTGCCTTCCCACGTTGCCTTTGCTCATTTCAGTTGCTAAGTTGCTTGAGAAGGTTGGGAAGAGAGCAAGAGCCCCAGAGAGAGAGTGATTTACGAATCCATCCATCCATCCTCCTCTCTAGTTCATCCAAGAGTTCAAGTGTGCATCCACTCTAGTTGTGAGGCTTGATTGAGTCAAGTGAAGATCAAGGCTTGTTACTCTTGGTGATCGACATCACCTAGACGGTCCGGTGGTGCTTGAAGGAAGGTGATCGTCGGGAGGATTGTCGGCGGCCCTTCTTCATCGACTTGTGATCGGTTGTGGGCGGTTCACCGAGCCGGAGTGACTTGTGATCTTAAGAACTTTGTGCACATCGAGTTTGCCCCCTTCAGCGGATTGAGAGCGTCGGTGGTCCAAAGATTGCCCAGTATCTCCAGTATCTACCAGGCTTGACAGAGTTACTTGGCCGTGCTGGCACCTATCAGGAGGATTGGGTGCGTCAGTTTTACGCTTCACTGTGGATCTCACTTGATCACGAGTTCTTCTACTACGGGTTCAAAGGTCGAGACTACAGAGTCACTGCTGCCAGATTCAAAGAGATTTTTCACCTGGAGGCCTCTGAGACGAGGATTCACAGTCGGTGCTACGGTCGCCAGGAGGCACCTCGTCGCCCTCACAACGGCATAGTACCTTCGACAGACTTCGTGCGGCCCTGCTTCCTGCAGCCGTTCGCTGCGGGTTCTAGCCGGATACCTGAAAGGATCAAGATGCCCAAGAGGGGGGTGAATTGGGCTTCATGGAATTGAAAGACAACCTAAGCAATTCTAGTAGCAACGGTAAAAACAAGACGGAATGAAATGTGGAAATGTAACGAGCTAGGGAAAAGAAATTCTCTTAGACGCAGTGATGTTTTCCCGATGTATCGAGGTGTCGACACACCCCTCTAGTCCTCGTTGGAGCACCTCGCAAGGTATCGCTCCCCCTCTACCCGCGCAAGGGTAGAGTGCTCTCTATGGGCTAATTCTTCGTCACTCCGGCTCGGTGAATCGCCCACAACCGATCACATAAGCTTGGAGAAGAGCCACCGACAATCTTCCGGTGATCACTTCCTCTGAACACTACCAAACCATCTAGGTGCTGTCGAACACCAAGAGTAACAAGCACAAGACCTTCACTTGGCCAACTCAAGGCTAGGAAGGTGGATGGATGCACACAAGTCACTCCTAATCACTCTAGGAGGGAAGAACAAGATGAAGTCTCTCAAATCTCTCCCTCACTAGGTACTTGGATCTCCAAGGATTCTCTCAAGGTGTAACCAGCTGAAATAATGGCCAAGAGACCTCCTAAGGACGAAGGGGGCAACTATAAATAGTCCCTACCTCCAAAACTAGCCGTTTTCTGTTTTTTCTCTTCTCTGCGAAGCCACCGGACTAGTCCGGAGCTAACACCACCGGACCAAGCAGCCTGGTCCGGAGCTCACTCTCTGCTGAGAAACAGACACCGTCGGACCACTTGCCTTAGTCTGACGCCCTGGTCCGACGCACTGGTCCGGAGCCAGGGTGCTCACTGAGTGAAAACACTTTCTCTTCTTCGAACCTCCGGACCACTCTCCTTGGTCCGGAGCCAGGGAGCTCATTGAGTTGGATCATATCTCTGCCTGTGAGCGTCGGACTACCCATCGGACCCTCCGTCGGACTAGTCCGGAGCTCACTCCCAGGGCAGGCTTTCACTGACAGAGGCCACCGGACCACTTGCCTATGGTCCGGTGCTCTTCCAGACAGGTGGTCCGGAGCTCTATCTCTAAACTGGCTTCTAAGGCAAGGCCGTCGGACTCCTCTCCTTGGTTCGACGCTTCCTTAGCAAACTGGTCCGAAACTCTTTTCTTCCCTTTTCTCAACTCTTATCACTAAGGTTTCTTAAGGGATTTTGCTCCTACCAACTTAAGGCATACCAAGGGATTATAGCAGGGTCTCTAGGACTGGTTGTGACAAGTGTGCATATACCCACTTTCCTAAACTCTCCTAGGTCAAGCTACTAATCTCATACCCCCCTTAATAGTACGGTCAAAGGAAAAAACAAAGCCCTAGCTATACTTAGTGCCCTTCTCAACCTTATGGCACTAAGGACTAGCCTAGTCTTCAACTTGTATCATCATCCTTTGAAACCAAAACGATTTCCATCTTGGGGGCATGAATATCCATTAAGCCCATTCAAATTGTATCACTAATGACCTAACACAAATGACTTTGCCTCTGCAAAACACACGTTAGTCATAGTGACCTAGCATTGTCGTTAATCGCCTAAACACAAGGGACCATGATTCTTCAATACCACGTGACCTCACACCACTTGCTCGGACACTTCATGAGACGCTGAGGCGCACTATCTTACCGAGAGTAGGAGCCCGAGACACTCTGACCCGTCTGCAGCTTTGGCTCCTAGCTCACGTTATGAGGAAGGAGAAGTTTGATCTTTGGGATCTGATTGTGAGTGAGATGGAGGACATCATCGCAGCAGGATTCAGAGGACACTAGTGAAAGCCCAAGTTTGGTTTTGGTTAATTGATGAAACCTATGGACTAACCCTATGACTAAGTGTATGATCAAGATAGGGTGATCCAACATGTGAGATGGAGCAATGTGCATGATCATGGTGATTGATGGATCAAGTGCTCCATGGACTATGGAAAAGAAGAAAGAGAAAAACAAAAATGGTCAAGGCAAAGGTATATCTATAGGGCCATTTTCGGTTTAGTGATCAAGACACTATAGAGAGTGTGATCACTTTTAGGATAGATAGCCGTACTATCAAGAAGGGAAAACTCGTTTCGATTGCGGTTATCATGTGCCACTAGGTTTACATTGCATACATAATTAAAATGAACCTAAGTAACATGAAACATAAATTAAATCTAAGATAATATCATGAAAAAGGCTAACACATGTGAACAAAGCTTGGAACACAAGGTGTTAGCATATGGAAGCTTGGAGAAGAAGAAGCAACTCATTTGGACACGAGACAGTGGTTCGGACGCAGGGTCCGGATGCTAGGGATGCTCAGTCCGGACTAACGTAGATGTGTCTGGTCGCATACCCTAGCCCTCGGCCTCTCTGGACAGGAGGTCCGGACGCAAATGAAGGTCCCGACGCAGGGCTCCGGTCAACCGTCCGGATGAAAACCCCTCTCTGGTTGCTCTCTGCTGAGCGACCGAACGCTAAGTGTCGTCCGAACACCAGAGTCTGGACGCTGTCTGGGCATGAAATGGCTCCCTGGATGCTCTCTGCTGAGGTCCGGACGCTACTGTTGACTGCGTACGGATGCGACACGTCGACACCAGAAAGGGCGCCAACGGCTGAATTCAAAGTGGAGGAGGGTACAGACGCGCGCGCGATGGTCCGGACCCCCCCTATCAAACAGCGTCCGGAGGCACGCTATCAGTGGCAGTGAAGGGGCAAAATGGCTAGCTCTTGTGTGTGGGCTATATATATGTTTTGGCTGGCTCAAGGAGCACCCTCTTGCACCTCCCATTCATTCTAACACTTTGTACTTGCTTGAGATAGCCTCCAACTCACTCTCTTCACTCTTGATTGCATATTTGTGAGAGTTTGAGTGATCCAAGTGCTTTGATCATTGCATTGCATCTTAGTGGCACTTGGTCATCGTCATCGCCGTGAGATTTCTTGTTATTCTTGGTGTTTGCCAACACCTAAACGGCTCGGCGATTGAGGAGAAGCTTCGGCGCGTGTTGGTGATTGTTCGCGGCCGGCTTCATCGACTTGTGAGAGGGGTTGTACCCACCTCGGCGGAGCGCCAAAGGGTAACTCTAGTGGATTGCTCGTGTCATTGAGTTACTCTCATTTGGGTGGTTTCTTGTGGCGCCCGGGTAGTGGGCTTGGCTTGTGAATTGTCAATTAGCCACCGAAACACCACTTGAGTAGTCGACACAACGGGGACTAGCTTGGTGGCAACCAAGTGAACCTCGGGAGAAAAATCGTCGTGTTCATCTTGTCTCCCGGCTACTCATTGGTTTTCTTTGTGATTGACTCTCTATATTGACATCCATACATCATAAGGCATTGGTATATCAATCACCTCTATCTCTTGCACTTATCTTTCTTATCTTGCCTAGTTAGCTTGCTACTTAGTTTCTCTTGTTAGTTGTTCTTGCTAGTTTGAGCTAAGTGCCTTAGGTTCTTGTTATTGTTTGTTAGGCACTTAGCTAACTAGAATTGCATTGGATAGATGGCTTCGCACCCCTAGTAGAGCTAGAGCAAAAAGCTTCGCTTAATTGTCATCTAACCTTTTGCTCTAGTGATTTGTAGATTTTTTATTAGGCTATTCACCCCCCACCCTCTAGCCATCTAGGACCTTTCAACTGGCAGCTGCAGTACGCCCATTGGATCTCATACCTGATGATTTCTAGAGCCAGGTCACCTTCACTGCTTACCACTCTCACCCGGTCAGCTACCGTGTTCCCTGAGTACCAGATGAGCCAGTAGGTCATCCATGGTAACCTACCTCGCCCCAGTCGCGCTTACCGTCCAGACACTCGCCAGACAGACATTCCACCGTAGTTTGAGGAGCAGATACATGCTACTGTTGAGAGGATTGCACAGGCTGAGCTAGCAGACCTCGATGCTCAGATCGATGCAGCCACTGATGCCACCTACAGAGAGGACTTGGCCTCTGACAGCTCGGACGACGACTACAGACCTTTATCAGAGTATGTACCCCGATCTCACGACCACGAGGCTGGTGGGTCAGGTGTAGCTCCAGCTCCAGCCTCAGGTTCCTCAGAGGCCACCATACTCTCTATCCTTTCGAGGATGCAGGAGGAGCAGACCAGACAGGTAGAGGAGCAGAGGAGGCAAGCTGAGGAGGTCCGGAGACTTACCGCGCAGTAGCTAGCAGCTCAGGCACAGGCACAGGCCCGAAAGGACGAGTTCCAGATGCAGTTCTTGGCCTTCCAGAGGTAACAGGCCGAGGTTCAGCGACAGCAGACCGAGCTACTCAGTCGGCTCCTCGGTTCTAGCTCTGGCTCGTCTCTTACACCACAGCTTGCACTACTGGAGACCTCCCAGCAACAGCAGTAGTACACGTCACAGGCACAGACACCTCCAATGGTGATGTTGACTCCCACCTTACAGCCTAGTGGGCTTCAGAGTCAGGCACCGGCTTCTCCTGTGTTTCATACGCCGATGACCCAGGTGTCATCATGGTTGGCTTCCCCCGGTGAGTTTCAGACCGAATTCAGACCTACCCAGGGGGCCACAATTGCAGATGCTACACGAGACCTCACTGCTTCATATAGAGAGATCACCGGAGAGGACTCACCGGTCGGAGCAGCTCCAGATACTCAGCTTTCAGAGGATCCTCCTCCGGCGATGAGCACTCACCTGTCTTCAGTCGCTTCATCAGAGGTTGGATCAGACTGCTCAGCTCAGACCATGATGACACCACCCGTCACTGCTATTCAGACAGATGCTACCACAGTTGTAGCAGAGGCCGTTGAGTCAGAGGCACCAGCTCAGCCAGAGAGTCCGCTTGCAGCAGATGCAGCAGTAGTCACCGTTGCAGTGTCCTCACCGATTCACTTTAAGGGTCAGCCAGTAGAGCTTGTTGCAGCAGTCACCCTTACAGCGATGGCAGCGACACCTTCTCCTCCGCCTCGAGTTTACTCTCGTTGGGCCCCTGTGCCCGCCACCACTGAGGTAGGACAGTCCGAGGCTCCTGACTAGACAGTGTCACCTGCTGAGCCTCAGGGGGAGCTAGGAGAGATAGCTACAGCTTCAGAGTCCGCAGCTCTAGTTCCAGAGGTCACCACCGCTGAGCCTACTCCGGCAGACACACAGGGTGATGAGTCAGATGATTCAGATCTTCAGTACTTCATTATGTTGGATCGCAAGGCTGCAGCTTCCTCGGCTCCACCCCCAGCTCCAGATGCTTAGTTTTTTGGTGCTAGACGCCAAAGGGGGAGAGGGTAGTCAAGTAGTATCAGAGATAGGGGGAGGGTTTTGGATTTACTTGTGTGATTTTATTTCCCCGTACTCATGCATCATGTCTATCTTTTGCATTGTATATATGCGTGATGGTTGATGATTGTGAGGTACTTGTGTTTGTGTGTGACATACTCTTGCTTATTCACTAATATATTTTTGTGAGTTGTCACTTGGTTCATGATATGTCTCGATGATCTAATGGTGTTTGTGCTTCCGCGTCATACTCAGATTTATATACTTGAGCATATCATGAGGTACTCCTTTTCTATTTCATATTCTTGAGTACCATATGTGTGGCTTGGCTTGGATGAGCAAATATTGTTCACTCTTATTCACTAACCCTTGCTCAACCCAACTAAGTCATTTGAAATCCTAACCTTCATCTCTTATATCTTATACTCGAGAATTATTGTCGTCAATCACCAAAAAGGGGGAGATTGAAGAATCATGGCCCTAATGGTTTCGGTGATTTACGACAATTGAAGATTATTATGGCTAACGTGTGTTTTGCAGAGGCTATGCGTAGCTTAGCCATAGTGATCAATGAGAATGGGCATCAACAGTTATCACTAGCCTCCAAGATGGATATCGTTTTCAATTTCAAAGACGAAGTGATGAAAACCCTAGAATGATATGTCTAAGTGTCATAAGGAGATGAAGGGCACTAAGAAATAGATAGGTCTTTATTTGATCTTTGACCGTACTATCAAGGGGGGTCTAGATGAGTAACTTGACTTAGGAGAGTTTCATGACTTAGGTGTGGTGCACACTTGACTTCCTTAGCTCTAAGCAAGCCTATGGTGACCGTAAGATAGTCTAGAACAACTTCTGTATTCATCGCGACAAAAAACGAAGTTGAGAGAGGCAAGTTCTGGGCGACGAACGCTACAGACAGAGGCGTGGGACGCTGTCCATCGCGACAGACAGAGGCGTCGGACGCTGGGGTGTCAGCCCCAGAGCGTCTGTCGGCCTACCCGAGAGGTCTGTTTCAGCCCGAGTGTTTTCGTGTCCAACGGACGCTGTCCGCCGGCTTGGCGTCGGACGCAGGGAGAGCGTCCGTCGGCCTTCCAGAAAGGGTTGATTTCAGCCAGTCTTAGCCAGCCGCGTCGAACGCTGAAGCAGAGCGTCCGTCGCCCCTGCGATGGAGTGTTCGTCGCCTGTTCAAATGAATAGCAACTAGCCGTTGGGCAGGGCGACGGAGCGTCCATCGCCTAGGCGATGGAGCGTCGCCAACTTAAAACAGACAGTTTTCTTCAGCCCGAGACAGTTTGTATGAGGGGCTATTTATAGCCCACCCCTTGCCTTCCCACCTTGCCTTTGCTCATTTCAGTTGCTGAGTTGCTTGAGAAGGTTGGGAAGAGAGCAAGAGACCTAGAGAGAGTGATTTGCGAATCCATCCATCCATCCTCCTCTCTAGTTCATCCAAGAGTTCAAGTGTGCATCCACTCTAGTTGTGAGGCTTGATTGAGTCAAGTGAAGATAAATGCTTGTTACTCTTGGTGATCGACATCACCTAGACGGTCCGGTGGTGCTTGAAGGAAGGTGATCGCTGGGAGGATTGTCGGCGGCCCTTCTTCATCGACTTGGGATCGGTTGTGAGCGGTTTACCGAGCCGGAGTGGCTAAGAACCAGCCCGTAGAGAGCACTTATCCCTTGCGCGGGATTGAGGGGGAGCGATACTTTGCGAGGTGCTCCAACGAGGACTAGGGGGGAGTGTCGACTCCTCGATACCTCGGGAAAACATCGTCGTGTCAAGAATTCTCTTTCCCGAGCTCCTTTCATTTCCGCATTTACTTTCCGTTGTGTTATTTGCTTTCCACTAGAATTGCGTAGGTTGTTTTTCAATTCTATAAACTGCTACCGCTTTCTAGCTAGGACACACAACCGGTAGGCACTAGGGGGTGATGGGCACTTGATAGGTTTTCATATTTGCTTTACAAATTTGAAATAAATCCAATTTACCCCCCTCTTGGGCATCTTGATCCTTTCACTGTGTTCAGTTTTTTTTATATTTTAGGCCCGTTTGGTACAGCTCAGCTTCACATTTTTTTAGAAAATAGCTTTATAAACAACTCTCTAGGTGAAGCTGAGCTATTTTGGAAAAAGTGTTTAGCAAAACAACTTCACCAACAACTTTATGCATGCATATGAGAGAGAAAGGGGGGAGAGAGCTGTGATAAGCTACTATTTTCAGCTTTATCCAACTTCATATCTTTGTGAGAGAGGAAGAAAAACAGCTTCATGGGTGAAGTTGTTTTGAAAAAAGGTGTTTGGCAAAAAACAACTAACAACAGCTTCATGAAGCTGTAATAAGTTGTATCAAACAGGCCCTTTATGTGGGTCCCACTTTGCTTTTGGGTGAAGAGTCGACTCTCTCTTCCTGCTCACGTGGTGCTCTCTCTCCTCAAAAACCGACTCAACCACTACAGATGCTCTAAGGGTTCAAGAGAACTCGCAGCAGTCGGCAAACCGTCCGGCAGCCGCAGGGGTGCCGCCGTGGATATGACAATCTAGATTAGGCAATGGATTATGATCATTGATTATGATGGGTTAAAGTGAGGAATTCACATGTTATATCTTTATATATAGTTTGGCAAGTTGGATAATAGTTAGAGATAAGTTGGGCATTTTAGCATAACCTCATCTCACCTAATTAGGTCATTCTCAATGGAAGTTTCATAGAGTTTCATGACTATTAAACAGGCTGACATGACACCTTATTTATGAAGAGAGAGATGATAAGAGTTTAATGGAAGTAGAGAGAGTTTCATCTCCATCAAACTCAGCTGAGAACATTGAAAACTAGAATATGAAACTTCCATTGATGATGGTAATGAGACTACGGTTCGGGGTAGCAGACGAGCTGACTGACATACGACGTTCTCGGCCCATCAGTGAAGCACTTGCACAGTTGCACTGCAGTTCATCCTTTTTTATAATCCACTTATTTGTTATTAATTAATTAATTAACTTTGGTAAAACTTTCACCTAATATCATTTGATAAACTTTTACTTTTTATCCTTTGGGCAATATATGTACCATTATATCTATACTCATGCAGCATGAAAAGCTATCATGTACCATTATATTCTTTACCCTTGAAACAAGTAAGCTAATGCCGGGAGAATCTAATCTAGTAGCTCGGAGAAGATAACGTTCTTGGCAGCATATAGGAGGAGTATTTACCTATAGAAGCCAGAAGATGTAAAGGGTGGTTCATGCCGTCTCTCCCAAAGGAATGCACGCATGCAACGTAAAAAGTCATCAAGCATATCTCCTCCCCTTTTTCGACATGATCTAGCACAAGCTTATCCAGAAAGGGACAGTTTTAATTTGACAATGGCGTCCGGAACGCGACTTGCTGGCCAGGCCAGTGCACTGTGCACACAGTTGCACACTGCAATTGCAAACACGCTCCACGGGCATCGCTTGCAGACCTGTTTACTGTTTAGGTTATTATATATATACTCCTCGTACAGCACACAGCAGAAGGATTATTCACTCGCTGCTTGTGTCCAGCGGTTCCATGCATCGCCGTCCACATTTTAGGAGCTGACTTTCCCGTTCAAAAAAAAAAGAGCTGACTTCGGTGATGAGCCATCAAAAGCTGAGCCTTGACTTTATGTTCCCTGGAACATGCATGCTTTATAGGCTTGCCCTCTCTCTCTCTCAATCACTACTGTACTACGTTCTTCCTTGTATTGGAGGAGACAAATTTAATCCACCGACACGTCTATGATCCTGAGACAGATTATCAGTAGTTCTGGTATTATACGGCAGCAGATTACTACTAGTAGTATCTGTCACGGTGCAGGTACCTAGTGGCTTAAAGATCTTGGTTCCTACCCTACCTATCCTAGCAACCCATGCATCCATTGCATCATGATATCTCCTCCAAGATTATCGTTTCTGCCTCATCCGTCCAGCTGACAAATGCAGGCGTACTTTCTGCCTCTTTCTGACTGTATGTTTAGATGCTGAAAAGTTGTTGAAAAAAAATTGTAGCATTTTTTTGTTTGTATTTGATAATTAGTGTCCAATTATAAATTAATTAAACTTAAAAGATTCATCTCGTAAAATTAAAGCAAATTGTACAATTAGTTTTTGATTTCATCTACATTTAGTACTTCATGCATATACCGTAAGTTGAATATGACGAAAAATCTTATTTTTGTATAGTGCCAAAGTATGGGGTTTTTGTGGAACTAAACACAACCGTGTGATAGCTGCTTTATAAGACGCGTACTGACAAGAAAAACCATATGAGGCCTCGTGTGCGCGTCTGGGTCTCAGTACTCGGTGTGTGCGCGCGCGGCGCGCCACTCGTTCACATGAAGGCCGTGCGTGCCATGCCATTAGCTCGAGCATTTGTCCCCGCTCTCTCTCTCTTCTTTTTCAAAGCTACGGCGGGCCTGCTGCAGGCAGCATGACCGACCGAACATCCATCATCAATGCATAGCCGAGTAATGTAGCTTGCTTCCTTGGCTTGGATCGTCCTCGTCCATGATGATGCATTGTATCCTAGATTCCTAGGCCTCCTCTCACACTGTCACGCATACGAGATCATCGTGGTTTACGACGAGTCCTCATGGTCATGCAGCATGCACGCGTGAGGGCAGGCACCAGCTGGCAGGCCCTCTCCGGCATGGGCAGCATATGGTGTCCGAAGCCTCCCACATCCACATCCGCCACCGCCATTTCCTCTCCGTTTCCGACGAAAATGGTGTCCGACTCCGTTGCTATCATCGGACCTGTTGGTTCCTGGATCAACAGCAAGGTAAGTAAATCACTCATCAGCACCCTCACACACTAGAGCTAGAGGTGGAAGAAAGGGTTGAGCACAGAATACACACACGCACACAAGCTGCAGCTCTGTTGCTGCTTGTGCTCTGAGGTACGCTACACCACAACCTTTGAATAGCGATGGACGATCTGTTGCTGAAAGGGGTGTACAACAATGGGTGGTTCGTTGCTATAGGCTACAGCGACGGACCTCTGTCGTTGCTGTTGAAGCCGTTGTTGTATCTCTATAGCAACGGACCTTTGATTTAGTAACGAACCATCCATCAGTCTAATATTTAGCAACAGACCATCCGTTACAGCTTGTAGCAACGGACAGTTCGTCTTAACAAGATATTTTAACAACGGACAGTCCATCGAGACCAATTAAATAGATAAAAAAAATCCATGTGTACATTCAGCCAAATGACATATATAAATGGGCTAAAGTATGCATTCAGCCAATACAATATATGACATACACAAATGGCACATTAAGCATACTCTCTATTCTCATTTGTATATCAAATGAGAATATATAATCATGTCACTAACATAGCTTGTTCCTATCAAGCCAACATACAAGAATATGGTAGCTGAATACAAATCTAGCTATTGTCATGAGGTTGTACATCAAGCAAACATTGTTTTCCTGTTGAGCAAAAACCATTATCCTCCAAAAACTAAAGCTACCAAATTGTAGTCCAAAAGCACTGAGTGACCATCTAGTTCACCAAAAGATAAATCAATGACTACCAACAAGCCGCTAAGAACAACCCCATGAGAAGATCATGCAACAAATTAATTTACTCCTAACACTTGCCAACATGCTAGCACGCCGCCACCTAGCGTCTCTGAGATGATCCTGCATCACCTTGAGAAGATCTCCGAGAAGAACCAACAGCACCCTAAGAAGATCTTGGTTGCTGACTACATACCTTCAGTTGTCACAAGTATTATTAGTTAGAACAAGCACTAGGCAGTAGCTGCATTAGGATTAAATTTGATTGAGCACATGTAAAGAATGTAGACTGAAACCCTACCAGCTAGCACTATGCACTATACAAAAATAAGTACCATGTGACAAAACTAGCATCTACATATTGAAATGAACTCAAAATTTATGAATCAGTTTCGATGGAATAAGTAGATTCTAGTATTGCAACAGAAAATTTCAACCATTAGAAACTATAGATACTCAGCACATATCAAAAAAGAGATTAGAATTAAGTGGACATTACTCGATTAAATGGCCAAGCAATCGGCATCTTTACAGCATCGCATAGAGTCTTCATTTCAGCATAAGGGCGTGGCAATAATGTGTCACGCCTGAATACAACATTCACAATAACTTCACAAAATTTCGTTCCAAGAGCCTCACCCGATAACTTATTGTTTGGATTAACTGAAACAACAATTTCCTTAGCCACTTTTTCATTATTTGACATGGCAAATAAGATGACCTCGTTTCCAGCCTAAATTAGATGATATGAACTTATCAGAAATGAATAAATGATAGGTTGAGCAGCTATTAAATCTAAAATATAAATTTTGCATGAGGTTGAGAAGATTACAAGTGCATCATGCGAAAAGTGTTGGGCATTGTTCCTTAGTGATGTAGGGGCTGCTGCAGGGGCTGCAGGAGCTGCTGTAGGGGCTGCTACAGGGGCTGCAGGGTTGCTGTAGGGGCTTCAGCATCAATTTCTTCATCATAGTTGTGATCCTCCTCATAGTCATCTTCTTCACCATGAATATAGTGATTGGCCTCACCAAGTTCCTCAGATCTTTGACTCTACATAAAGCATAGGAAGAGCATATTAGTACATGGCAAAAATTAAGATTTGTATACTACAACCATGCTGCAAAAAGGAATTTTGAAGTACTTTACCATTTGTTGTCTTGAGTTAGAACCATGGTGTGAGATTGTTTCAACATTTGGACATTCTCTCACCATCCTTTGTTCAATTTCCAAGATATGCTCTTGTAGCACTAGGTTGTCCATTTCAGCCTTTTGACGTGCCAAAACTTGTATTTGGAGCCTTGTCGATGTGTATGCCTTAAGTCCTAGGGTACCAATGTCTTGCGGAGTTGGTCCCAAACCCAAACAACGGACTCGCCCCTTTGGCTCCTTTACTCCACAAACAACAGCAAAAGCATCACCTTGCTGCATTGTCTTATCCACTAGCTCCGGATAGACTTCAAGGATTTCTTTCAGGTCGTTCTAATAAGAATGAATATGTAAGAGCAATGGTTAAGTTCAATTGAAGAGCACTCTTATATATGTTGGTTGCCTAGCAGAACTTGATTAATATGGTATAACATCTGAAACAACAGCTTTTTAAATTGAATTATGTTCTACTACAGATTGCAGCAAACTAGTGTTGGTCCATGTTTTTATAAAAAAAACTTACAATTGTTGATGTTGCTGGACCTAAAGGCACTCCATTTTTTCTTGTATGTGTTTCTATAAAGACTTCATCTCTTCGAGGAGGACGCCCAAGTTGCTGACCCTAGAAGTTTTTAACTTGCACAGGTGAAAACCGTCCTAAAAATTATCCATTCAAATGAGATGACAATGATTAGTTTCAGTACCAGTTTATGTGCAGCAGAAGCATAGCTCACACTGCCTGATGTATGAAGAAACTTCAGCTTTGCACGATTGGATTTTCCTCTTGCCACAAGAGCCTATGATAAGAAGTGTTACATCTGCATGCATGTTGAAAAAAAATACATATAACTAGAAAACATAGATTCATATTAGTTGATCCTTACTTGAGATTCAGGAGACCTCCAATATTTGAGAAGAGAATCCAATTCATTATCATCTATTCTATGCCCATGTAAGTTCTTCATTTCCTCATCAGTCAATGTTTCATCAAAAATTTGTCGCTTGAGAGTTGCCTTAAATTGCCTCCATTTTGCTCCAGCACTATCCATAACCCAATCCAAGGCATCATCATGTATATCAAATCGTTTCTAGAAAGTCAAGAAAAAAAGATCCAGCACACATGAGAAACTTGCAGATTTTCTGTATAAGAAATAACAAGCACTGAAACATACATATGATATAATATAGATCGATTTGTGTTTAGTACTCTAGCTATTGTCATTATGTCAAATTCCATGTTAACTAGATTAAGTCTAAGTAGTTCAGAAATAGTTCTTGTGTGTACCTAGGCTCATTATCAATCCATGTTTTATCCATAGTACTTTGTGGGGAGAGCAAGATGCTTTCTTTATATATATTTTCACACTACAACATCACACATCAATACAAAACCACAAGACAGAAATTGTAGCTTAGAACAAGGCAATCTGGTAATCATGAAGGAGAACTAGATAAATAAAACCTTACCGTTTCACAGAAGCTCCTTCAATCAACAACTCCTCAGCAATGAACATTGGCTGCTATGATTGTTCTAGAACATTAGAAATGCTTGCAAGATATTCACCACCTCCTATACCAAAAAGAATAAAGTCAGGGAATATAAAATGCCCCAATATTCAAAGTGGAGGGCAACAGTAAATGTCATGCTGATGTTTACATGCAACAAGCGAGCTATTATCAAAGAGTACAACAACCTTAGTGTTAAAAAATAAATAATTCTTGTGTAGACAGCAAGAGCACAGGGAATTCGAGCATTGCAACAAGAGCACAGCAAATTCGAGTATTACATGCAGCTTTTTCTTTACAACTACTAATTTTAGCGTATATTCACTTAGATTAAACAAGCTGCTCCAACAAAGACCAATCAGGAATACAACCCAAAAACATTTATTCTTTCAGCTACAACCTAATCACAAAGAGCAGCTCTACATAATGTGCATGATCATGAGTATGTATTTCCCCTCTAGATTTGCAAAAAAAATCATGAGCACGTATTTAATTCATGTAACTATTAATTAGTAACATTTCATATATGTGTATATATATACTAGCAATAAGTAGTACTAACAGTTATTCGAAAACCATGGCAAAGTTTCATATCATGCATGATCCAAGACAACCCATGGCTGCTAGTAACCTTGCCAATAACCAGAGCAACCCCAAGTAATGGGGGTCAAACAAGCAACAAATACTTTTGTGAACAATCAGATTCCTAGTGTCAGAACCATTGGCACTAACACTACAGAATGCCACACCTCTAAACAGCTATCAGAACATGCTCAGAAGCTCTAGTGCCAGTCCAATTTTGCTGCAGCAGGAGGCATTAAGTGTCATCAAAGGTCCTACAACAATGCACAATGGCATACAGCTGGTCAGATCCTTTCGTGGACCTAACTAGTACAGCTAAGGGAGTACTACTAATCAGTAAGTATTATACTAATCAAATGAAACCTTCTACTTTGTGTTCTGTAAAAGTGTACAGATTAAAGAAAGAGCTCAAACAGATATTTTACTGATCAAAGAAAATAACAACCCAAGCACAAGCAGACATTCATTACTCCATTCGAGAGTATGTGACATGCCCCTAAATAAAATATAAAAAGCAGCACACATCAGTGAAAGCAGAGTACACGGAGCTATCCATCAATGAGCAAAGGCAGAGCAATCAAATATTAAAAGTGGCAGATAGATGGGAGATTTGGTGAGCCAAAACACGAGAGGAGGCAAATCGAGGACATAGTTGAAGCGGACGGACAAAGGTGAGGATAGACCTGTGGACGACGACTCCAAGCGGATGGACAGGTGAGGTGCAAATGGACCTACGGACAGTGATAGCAACTCGAAGCAGAGGAGGCAGGGAGCGTCCCAGGCCTAGGCGGACGGCAGATGGTTGACGGAGGCGGAAAAGCAGGTGCAGACAGCCGGTGAGTCGATGGAGATGGGCGAGCAGGTGCGGACCACTGACTTGCGCGTGCAAGTGGAGATGCAGGGGCGGCCTCGTGGGAGATGCGGATCCGTGGGCGGGTGGCCGGCGAGGGGCGGATCCGTGGGCGGGCGGGCGGTGAGGGGCGCAGCCGTGGGTTGGCGGCTGCCGACGGGGTTGGTGGCACAGGCAGCAGGCTGGGGGCGCGGAGTGGAGAGTGCGTGGGCTGGAGTCGGCAGGGCGGCAACGATGTGCTGCGTGGGCTGATGAAAGTGAATCGAGTATTGACTGTTTGACTTAGGGTTTAGGTGAAAACATCGCGGGAACGGGCCGAAAACTGGGTAAATTGTTTAGCGATGGATGATTCGACCCAAATACTGATATATTGCAACGGAGCATGCGATGCTAAATAAAAATATTTATAGCAACGGATCGTCCGTCGAAGTATTGCATTTCAGCAACGGACGGTCCGAGGGCCATCTTTAGCAACGGGCAATCCAACACTAATTTTCATCTTTAGCAACAGAGGTTCATTGCTATTAAAAGGTTGTGGTGTAGTGGTAGTGGAAAACTGAACTAATTTCATTGACTGAAATGGCTAATACATATACAACTCTATCTACCAACTAAAGGTACACTAGTACCACTAAAGTCAACAAATACTGCCATGTTGATGACAGCCACTACTTGGCACTATTTTCCATACATCTACGGTAGATAGATAGTACAGCAGGGTTGACAAACTTGCCATACACCCTGTTGCGCACCCTGCTATGCAGGTACAGAGTAGGAGCAGCAGATTATGTCTTACAATCTTCCCCTAATCCTGCTGCTACCCTAATGCCTTGACCTCCACCAAGCCAATCATCTTCTTCAGCTCAGAGAACCGAAGTCGCCCGAGTGACTTGGCGAGGATGTCAGCGAGCTGCCGAGCGGTCTCAATGAACTCGATGACGATCTGTCCTCCATCAACGCAATCCCGAAGGAAGTGAAACTTGACGTCAATGTGCTTGCTCCGGTCATGGAGGACAGGGTTCTTGGCAAGGGCGATGGCTGGCTGGTTGTCCACCATCAGAGTCGGTGGAAGAGCTTCCCCGCCGATCAGCTCACCCAGCAGCTGGCACAGCCAAACTGCCTGGCACGCCGCTGTGGCTGCTGCCACGTACTCTGCCTCGCATGTAGACAGTGCCACCACCTTCTGTTTCAGCGACAGCCATGAAATTGGGGCCGAGCCAAGGAAGACTAGCACACTTGAGGTGCTCTTCCGCCCATCGATGTCTCCTGCCATATCTGCATCGCTGAAGATTGTGAGCTTCAGCCCACTTCCGCCGCCTGTCTTAGGGAAAACGATCCCCTGATCCACCGTCCCCTTGACATAGCGCAGGAGCCGCTTCACTGCAGCCCAGTGATCCTCCCGTGGATCTTCCATGAAACGGCTGACATAGCCCACGACGAACGCAATGTCCCGCCTCGTGTGGACTAGATAGCGCAGCCCGCCGACGATGCTCCGGTAGAGTGTCGCATCTACCTTCGCTACGGTGTTGGCCTTTGTCAGCTTCAGCCGCTCCTCCATCGGAGTCGCGCACGGCTTGCAATCAGCCATGCCGCTCTGCTCCAATAGCTTCGCCGCGTACGCGCTCTGACCAAGCGCGAGCGCCTCCTTCCCTTGCTTCACTTCAATGCCGAGGTAGTAGGAGAGTTTGCCGAGATCGCTCATTCGAAAACGAGCTGCCATCTGGCGCTTGAAGCTGTCGATGTCCTTCGCATGCGCGCTGGTGACGATCAAATCGTCCACATACACGCCGATGATGAGCTCCTCCTTCCCCGTCGTCGCGTGTACAGCGCGTGCTCTGTGGCACAGCGGTTGAACCCAAGCTCGCCCATTGTGGCATCAAGCTTGGCATTCCATGCCTGCAGGGCTTGCCTAAGCCCGTAGAGCGCCTTGCGCATCTGCAGCACCTTGTGCTCTGCTCCCTTCACGGTGAAGCCCGGAGCTTGCTTGACGAAGACCGTCTCCGCCAGCTCGCCGTTGAGGATGGCCGACTTGACGTCCAGGTGATGGACGCGCCAATCCTTCGCTGCTGCTAGGGCCAGCAGTAGCCGAACGGACTCCATGCGCGCCACTGGCGCAAAGACTTCCTCGAAGTCGATGCCCTCGCGCTGGACGAAGTTGCGGGCAACGAGGCGTGCCTTGTGCTTGACGATGGCACCACACTCGTCCCGCTTCACCTTGTAGACCCATTTGAGCCCAATCGGCCGGCAGCCAGCCGACGGATCAACGAGCTCCCATGTCTCGTTCTCCTCGATCGCCCTCATCTCCTCCAACATCGCCCGCCTCCAGTTTGCGTCCCGCTCGGCCTGCGCAAACGTGGGCAGCTCCTCCGCACTCACCAGGAGCAGCTCCTGATCATCCAGCAGTCGGCTCGCCAAGCCTGGAGCCACTGCATTGCCGATGACGTTGTCCACGCGGCGGAAGCGCACCTCCTCGCCGTCATGGAAAGCATCCACGAACTCGCTGAAGTCGCTGGGTGGAGAGGTGAACTCCAACGGAGGTGTCCCCTGTCCCGCCATCGCAGGGGACTGTGGTGGAGATGCATGCGCTGCTGCTGCTGCTGGGGACTGCTCTCCAACAGCAGCCTGCTCTGTAGCAACAACCTACTGTCCAGTGGTAGCAACCGCCGCCTGCGCTCCAGCAGCAGCGCCACCACCTCCTCCTCCTCCTTGGATCACCAAGTGCTCGATGGTGAAGGTGCTACTGATACCAGTAGCTTCCCCCAAGCGTGAGTCTTCCCAGTCCCAAGCCGCCATCTCATCGAACACCACATCCCTAGAGACAACCACCTTGCCTCTCTTGGGATCATAGAGCCGATAGGCCTTGCTTCCCTCCTCATAGCCCAACAACACCATGGGTGTGCTTCTATCTTCCAGCTTGCCGAGGTGGGGCTTTGTGTTCTTGACATGGCCAATGCAGCCAAATGTCCTTAGGAAGCAGACATTCGTCTTGCGTCCATGCCAAGCCTCAAACGGCGGCTTGCCCTTCAGGGCCTTGGTGGGCGCGCGGTTGAGGATGAACACCGCAGTGCTCACTGCCTCTCCCCAGAACTCCGCCGGCATGCCCTTCGCCTTCAGCATGCTGCGAGCCATGCCAACCACCGTCTGGTTCCTCCATTCCACCACGCCATTCTACTGTGGCGAGTACGGCGCGGTGTGGTGTCGCACCACACCCTAATTTGCGCAGTACGCAGCAAATTCCACCGAGGTGAACTCGCCGCCATGATCTGTCCTCAGCACGCGCAGCTTCTTCCCGGACTCTGCCTCTGCTCGCGCCTGAAACCTTTTGATCGTTGCTGCTGCCTCGTCCTTGCTGGTCAAGAGCTACAACCACATATAGCGACTGTAGTCATCCACAAGCAGCAAGAAATAGCACCGCCCACCATGCGTGGCAGGCGTGATTGGCCCTTAGAGGTCGCCATGGACCAGCTCGAGGGCATCCACCGCGCGATACTTGGCTGCCTTGGGGAATGGCAGCCTCCTCTGCTTCCCAGCTAGGCAGCTGTCACACACTCGCCTGCGTGCTTGATGCGAGGCAGCCCCTTGACCATCTTCTCCAGCTTGCCAAGGGCGTCGAAGCTGAGATGGCCATAGCGTGCATGCCACAGCCATGGCTCCTCCATGCACTGTGCAGCCAGGCAAATGGGCTGCTCCACCTTCAAGTCGAGTAGGTACAGCCGGTTACGAGAGTGTTCTACCTTGGCAAGTAGTCGCTGCTCTCTGTCCCGAATGCTCAGGACGCCGCTCTTGATCAGCACCTCGCGCCCGCGCTCGTCCAGCTGCCCAATGCTGACGATGCTGGAACACAGCTGGGGGATGTAGTACACATCCGTCAGCGCGCGGTGTTCGTTGTTCTAACACCGGAAAATCACAGTGTCGCGACCTCTGATCTCCACCTTCGAGCCGTCGTCGAACTTCACCGACCCCGTCACGCTGCCATCGAGCTCGGAGAACGCCGCCTTGCAACCAGTCATGTGGTTCCTGGCACCGGAGTCCAGGTACCACTTCTGCTCTGCATCGCCGCCCACCCGTCCGAGATGGACTTGGGCGCGTGGCTCGTCAAGGTCAATGGCCTGCGATGCCTTCCCCGGCTCCGCCTTCGCCACCTCCTCTGTCTTCTCCTCTTCCTCGACGTCGTGCAGCGCACAAAACGTCGCCATCAGGAGAGTAGGCTCGTCGTCGTCCACCTGTGCCAGGTGCGCCTCAGCCTTCTTCTCCTTCCTGTTCGGGCACTCCTTGGCCCAATGGCCAGTCTTCCCGCAGCGACGACAAGTGTTCCTGCCAATAGGCTCGCCATCCTTCTTCTTCTGCGGGGGTTTGCCGCGGCGCTTGGTATCACCGCTGCGGCTGGAATCACCGCCACGGCTGGAGAAGCTCCCCCCCCAGCCTTCTTCTCCTTCATCCGGGTTGCCCACTCCTCCTCTGTTAGCAGCAGCTTGCCGCTGCTGGGTGTCACCGTCGCCTTTGCACGCTCATCCACCGCCCGCAAGCGCCCAGTCAGATCCTCAATGGTGAGGGTCGACATGTCCAGCATCGTCTCGATGGAGAGAGCGATCTGGGTGTACTTGGCCGGCACGACGCGCAGATACTTGGAGACGGCCTCCTCGTTGTCGATGGTGACGCCATGCGCTGCCAGCTGACTGACAAGGGACTGCAGCCGGAGGAAGAAGTCCTCCACTGCCTCTCCGTCGTGGAACTTGAGGTTGTCGTACTCCTGCCGCAGCTGTTGCGCCTTCGCCTTCTTTGCGCGGTCAGACCCGACCCGCATGGCCTTGAGGGCAGCCCAAGCATCCTTGGCTGAGTCCTTCGACCCCAACGATTCCCGATACTCCGACGGTACAGCGGCTAGGATAGCCTCCAACGCCGAGCAGTCCTCCTCCTCATCTTCAGTGCCGGGGTCGACCGCCTTCAAGAGCCGTCGGGCTCTGAGCTTGACCTTCATGGTCACTGCCCACTCGTCGTAGTTTGTGCGGGTTATGACCGGCCAGCTGGTCTCGCCGACGTCCCTCACGGTCCGCACGACGACGTCCTGGCGTGGCTGAGCACTTGCGGTATTCTCTCAGCCAGTGCCCACCTTCGAGCTGCTTGCAGGAGCCATTGCCGGTGATCAGCCGAGCAATGGAGACAACCTTGAAGCTTCGATACCACTTGTTGGTCCCTGGATCAACAGCAAGGTGAGTAAACCACTCACCAGCACCCTCACACACTAAAGCTAGAGGTGGAAGAAAGGATTGAGCACAAAATACACACACATGCACACAAGCAGCTGCTGCTCTGAGGTCGTGGGAAACTGAACTGATTTCATTGACTGAAATGACTGATACATATACAACTTTATCTACCAACTAAAGGTACACTAGTACCACTAAAGTCAACAAATACTGCCATGCTGATGACAGCTACTACTTGACACTATTTGCCATACATCTATAGTAGATAGATAGTGTAGCAGAGTTGACAAACTTGCCATACACCCTGTTGTGCACCCTGCTGTACAGGTACATAGTAGGAGCAGAAGATTATGTCTGACAGGACCTTGCCGCCGCTGCATCTGCTACCCACCCGCCCGGCGGTTAATTTCCGTTCAGGCAAGAGAAGCCGGAGTACGGAGATCAGGTTTCATTTCACCGTCGTTCGGCTTCCGGCGGCCATGTGCCGGTGCGCAGAGGAGAGCTCAGGCATTCCTGCGGCATCGGTTCGCGCAGCTGCAACAGGTTGCATTGCCTGGGGGATGGGGCTCGGGGCTCCGGCCTCGAGTCAACACAGGTGTAGTAGCCCGCTGCCACGGACAGCTATGGCCATGGCCAGCTGCCTGCACTGCCCAGCTAGCTGTACTACGAGTAGTAGTAGTAGCGCCTGGCGCCATACTGTGTGTCACGTGCACCTCATGTGCTGTGCTGGGATGGAATACTGCTGGCTGGCCTGCTGCTGCAGCTGCTAGATGCATGGGCTAGCCGGCTAGTTGACTGCACTCTGCCCCTGCCGTCCGCTGCCGATACATGGGTACGGCTGCGGAGCATCGACCACGTACTCACCGCGCCGTGGCGCATTTGCCGGATGCCAATACATTTGAGAGTTTCCCCGCCCATGAACGAAACGTTCTGGAAACATTTTTCAGCATTCGAGCTAACGTTGACGTGGGTCGTTGTTTCGTGTTCGTCAATTGTGGAGTTTATCCGAGTCGATGGAGGGGTCTAGGAGCATAGCTCCAGAACCCACGGGATGTATATGGTGGCACGGGAGGGTGATCCACTGCTTGCGAGCAGCCAACCATCTCTTTCGATTCATAATTAAGCTCGTAGTGACGACGGAGCTAGTTTGGGGGCACAGGGCTTCCTATCGGTGGCTCACCTCGAGTACCTCACAAGCTGGTACGTGAATGTCGAACGTTGGGTGTCTCGGGCACTCGGGCTTTCCACACCAGGGTTGTTCGGTTCACCGCTAAACTTCGAATATTTGACACTAATCTATTCTATTAAATATAAGCTAACTGTAAAACTAATTATAAGAATTAAGACTGATTTGCGAAATAAATCTATCAAATCTAATTAGTTATTGATTTGATAATATAGTACTATAGTAAATTAAGTTATGTTTTATTTTTTTAATTAACATTTGAACGTGTGATATGATAGTGACTAAATGAATCCAAACAACTCCTCCTAGCTAAAGATCATTCCTCACCCTTTTTATTTACCTTGGGCCCACCATCTTCCAACCCGGGCGGGGCCAAGTCCTTGAGGGGCACTCTGACTAACATACAATATTTTACTAATCAAAATGTGTCCAAGACTAAATTGCCTAACCTTTTTTTTAGCCACTAAGAAAAGAGGGGGATGTGGAGCTTGATGGCTGGACATCAGGCCAATCTCAATACAAGTTTCATTTGAGTTTTATTTGAATTAAATAGTATGTCACATAGGTATTTTTAATAACATAACAACGTATTTTAAAAAAGAGAAGAAATGAGTTTATTTAGGACAGTCTCAATGGGGATTTCATGTCCTGGTTTTCGACGTATTAATATTTTGAAACAATACATAATAGTTTCATACCATGAAACTATCTCTTCTCTCATGAAACTTTTACTGACTCTCTCTTCATTAATACGTTACCACAACAACATATTTAATACCCATAATACTCAGATGAAATCCCATTGAGACTGACCTTAGATAAAACTCTCTCGGCACGAGTATCAACTCCTTATGAGTTATGGAATTAAATGTCTATGAAACTCTAGAATGAAACTTTGTATTAAGAGAGAAGATGTTTCATCTAAGTTTCATTTCATTTAATAGTCTCGAAAACAATGCTATGACACTATACACTAGGACTGGCCTTATCTAAGCGTTCTTTACTACTCCCTCTCTGTTTTTTTTTAAAAAAAATGTCTAGGCCTTTGTGTATATTTAGATTTTTTTAAGTTTACCTAGATTTGTATAAAATATTGATAATATTTATACCTTCAATTAAGCTTATTATAACATAATCAATGATTAATCTTACGATTTCTTATACACATGAAATATTTATAGGCATTTGTATCCATTAGATGAACGCTGAAAATATTTGATTTCTAAAAAATGAGAATGACTCTCCTTATAGGATATTGGAACTTTGCTTGACTTATGTTGAAGCAAAACTACTTCATGGGCAATTTGTACACGTATGCATGGCTATATACTCCTTCCGTCTCTGAAGAAAGCAGTTCTCATTTTTCAAAGAGTGAACTAGTCTAAATTTTGACTAAATTTATATAAAAAAGTACTACTTTTGTGATATAAAACAAGTATGAATAGATTAGCTATAGAATAAATTTTATAATAAAGTAATTTAGAGACATAAATACTAATATTATTTACTATAAAATTGGCACGATTCTTATAATTATTTGAAAACATAGGTAGTCTATGGAGAAGCACGCTTTGATGTTATCTTTTATTAGTCTAGTTAATTAATGTTTTGTTAGCTTGAATTCAGTCACGATATACTATTTTTCTCTTATAATAAAACAACACTAGCTGGCTTACATAAACCACGAATCGCCGTTTTTTTCTTTAAAAAACGCGGGCATGCATCTTTTTTGAGCGCATCCGGAGTACTAGCCAATTTGGAGGTGGGACCTGCCCGCCAGCGCGGCTGCCTGCCGCCCACCAGCACATCGCCCCGCCCCATGGAGACGGTCAGACGGAGACGCGCGCAGCGGGTGGCGACGGTTCGGATAAGGCCTTTGCCCCTGCGGTCGCCCTCGCTCAGTGCGGGCCCCGCGCTTTCGGGCGTGGACTCCGCCACCGAGGCGGCGCCGTATAACGCGGCGTCCGGTGGCCCCCTTTCGCAGACGGATGGGAGTGATCGCATCAGACGGCCGCGGGCGGGGGCGACGGGGCTGTGTGGGCCATCTCATCTGGGTTGGATGGACTCGGCCTGAGGTGAGGCATGTGGTGGAGGTGCACGATTTGCGAAACGAACCTCTGAGGTTATCGGAATTGCATCAGTGACCTCATCAACCTTTGCTGTTGAGGGTCGAGCCGTACTGTACGTTGAAGCGATGGGATTCTTCCCCCGACGCGATCAGTGTCGCTCGCTCACGTCTGAAATCTGACCGTTGACGGTTGCATGAGGCATGAGCATTCTACGATGTCGGCAAGCATCATCAAGGCCGGTTGGTTGGTGACTCGCGCTCCGGCAACAAACTGGGCTACGGGCTACCGAGCGATCACGGCCGACAAGTGTCACCGCATGGTCGTCCGTTACCGACAGCCACAAGCCGACCTTTTTAATTCCAGCGTACGGCAGCAGATTCGCGAAACGCACCGGCCGCAGCTGCTGCAGGAAAAAAAAGCGTGCAGTTAATGAGCTGCAGGCTGCAGTCCCACCGGCGCGGCATGTTTCGTGCACGAGCCTTGTCGTGTCTCGGCAGCTGGCTTGGCATTGGCAACGTACGGTACTCCTACTCCCTCCGCGTAACGTTTTGTGGCCTTTTGTTTGTCGATCGTGCAACGAGGAGAGGAGATTTTCCAGATCGTGTAGTGCCTGCCAGGTACAGCGGCCAGCAGCTGCGGTACTACAGCGCACTCGGTGCGACACAGCACAGGTCCCACCGTATGACGTATAACAAGGGTGTGGACAGTCTGTGATCTGGCACCGGCACGGGTGGGTTTGAGCCGGACCGTGGCAACGACGGCGGCCACAGCGAACGCACCGCCGCGCCGCGCAGGTGGACTTGAGGGCGCTGCTGGCCGAACACCATCGGCTCCGTGCCTGGACAGACAGGCCTACGGAGCCCTAGGGCAAGGCCCACCTACTAGTTGGGCTAGTGCAGCCAGCGCCAGGGGCCAGGGCCCAGTCTAGGAGACCGCGCCTGCGCTGCACCGTCCGGTGGGGCTGAGGGTCGAAATGGGAATCTCTCGGACTTGGACAAGAAACACGCTACCGGCGGGGAGCAGGCCATAAAATACCATAGAAAATTCCTTCATTGCCATTGAAAATTATAACCATCCCTCAGTTGCCATCCAAAAAATATATTTTCCCTTTGTTACCATTCAGTTATATTTTTCCTTCCCTTCGTTGCCGTTGTGTCAATTTTTGCATCACGGCGTGAACGGATGAAGCCGACCACCGCTTCTTTCCGTTCGAAGAAGAAAAAACACGTGTGCCGCCCGTCGCCACGCCTGCGCGCATGGATGGAGCGCCGCTGCCACCTGCACTGTGGCTCTGCACCGAATACCGACAAATAGCTTCGTGGCCAGGAAAAATATTGGTCCCGTCGCCAATAAATAAGACGTCGCACTCGCCATTGCTGCTCCCCAATCGCGCTCGAGCTTGATCTTTCTTCCCCACGAGCTCTTCTTCCTCCGCTGCCTTTCCTTGGGGCAAGCCCAGCGCTCGGCTAGCCGCGGCCCGCGGTTACCATGCAAGAAGCATCAGCTAGCCGTGGGTACAATAATGCAAGGAGAATCAGCCTCCACGGAGCCACCTCTCTGTCGTGGTTCACGAGGACGTCGTCGGCCTTGAGTCCACACAAGGACACGTCGCACACTCGCCGCTCTCTGTGCCGATCCTGCCGCCCGACTGGCCTCCCATTGGAACCGAGCGCGAGGTCATCACCCATCGCCGCCAGTGCCGAAGCAGCCGTCGTCGTGTTGTCCCTCTGCGCTCTCTCTCTCTCCCCCTTTCTATGGCGTGCGAGGACGGCCAAACGAATGCAGCATGCAGCAACGATACCTGTCCTCCCAGGCCACGTCATGGGAACCAATGGCAGCGCGACACGTCGCCTAGCGGGACCCGGCTGCTTCCTTCTGTGCTCACTGGGAACTAACGTCGTTAGGCATGAACTAACGGTAATGACAATCAAGGGAAAAAATCTAAATGAATAGCAATGAAGGGAAGGGGTTGTTATAATTTTCTCAAAATACCGACAGAAGGCCTATCCACCCAGCGGTGCCAGGTCGGACGTCGCGTGGTCAGGCAGCGGCGCGCAGTCGCGTCACGCGTCACGCGCCCCACGACACGAGCCCGCGACGACTCGGGCTCGCGCCCACGGCTTTCGATACTAGTAGTAGTATATAGTGGAGTAAGTACTACGTAGTAAACAAAACCAGCACCGCTAATCCCGGTTTTGCCCTCCTAATCACGCCGGAACCCCCTTAATCACAGACACGGCCCCCCGCCTTCTCGAAAAGACACGACAGGCCCCGGACGAACAGTCGGACAGAGGCGTGCTCCAGCTGTAATTGGTCAAAACCCGATGCTCACCGGCAGTGCCACTAGCCTTTCTCGCCGACACGCGGGCCCGGGATCTGGTGAGGCAGCACGTGTCGGTGACCCAGGGTGAAGCGCCAGCGCGTGCAGGGTCGCCTGGCTGAGCTGGAGCGCTTTCCCCCGGGGCCCGCGGCTTTAACTAACGCTATCCACTCACGGTTCCACCACAGGGCCCGTGTTTCCCCTCTTATTTACGGCGGCCTGCCACCCAGTCACAGAAATTGGCTACTCGTATACAGAGATGGATAGAGTACATACAATCTATATACTACTGTACCTGGAATATAATAAATATACAGAAGAGTAGGAGAAAGTGTACGTACTATGTACTCCACTTGTCAAAAGAACTCTCGCGATCTTGTTTTGTTTTGATAGAGCTCCTCGTTGGCACTCTCACTCTCTTTAAAAAATTAAAAGTAATGGTTGATTATGGATCGCGGAGGATTGGTTAGATAACTGCAGTTGGATGCGGTGGGGCGACGATGGGGATGTGCTTGTATATGCACCACTGCTATGCACGCCGCATGAAGCACTAGCAGGCTTGCGAAAAGTCTTTTTACCATGTGGCACAAGATTTCGCTAGTTTAATCGCATCCTAATCTTATGGACCAATATAATGCCGATTAGTTAAAAGACCGTCGGCGCAGCGCGCGAGATGGGAAAAGATCTTGAGCCTCTATTTTTTTTCAGCTGAAAGATATATGGATGGATTGTAGCGAAATTGCCTCTCTATTGTATTGTAGCTAGACTTGTATGTACTAGTATCTTGCGCACTTTGACCATTTTTAATTTATCTGTCATACTTTGCATTTTTAATTTGACTCATGCTAGTTAACTCATCTTCGATCAATCAAGTTGCAGTTTATTCATCGTCCGCTCTTTTGATTAAAAAAAAACTACATATGAACCTAGTCAAATTAGTTGCAGTTTTCAACCTTTTTCCAATAATGTATTCGATGTTCGCCTATCCGTTTTGCTGTGCTGTTTTGTCAAATATGTTTTAGCTGTCACTGTCCCGTCTGAGATTTCTTCTAATTAGTATACTATATAGTGCAGTGTCCAACTAGATGACCATCTACCAATGAAGGATAAGATAAACAAGCAATGCACCTACCGGTCTCTGGTACTTAATTATCCTAAAGATCAGATATTAGCATGAAAGCAACGTTATTATTACTCGATCTTGACTAACTGAGGTTAAGCTATAGCTATGCACTTTCGGTTCTCACTTATCCTCGAAGCAATTTTTTGGTTGGATCCATGATGTAGATATATAAGGGTATATTCAATATAGACCGTGGCGGATACGACTTTTCACGTGACGACTATGAATCCTTTTTTTCTTCTTCGAATCAAAGTCATATCTATGAACACGTATAAACACTTTACACTTTGAGCACCTTGGAACGATTAAGACTAAATGGGAACATCTTGATCTTAAGATTAAAAATGTCACTACAAATATCTCACTATTGATGAACACATTGCTTACCATTGAAATAATAATGTTGTTAAGTTTCAAAGTAAATAAGAAAAATACGACCACCTATCAAGTAGATAATTTGAACCTAAATAGACAAGTTCCTTCATAAGAAAAACCTAGCCACACTCAATTAACAAGAAAAACTATACTCATTTACTAATATATCTTCGTATCCAGAAGAAGAAAAATACAATTATAATTGTTCGTCTCTAATCTTTTTCGAGACAGAGGCAACAATGACTAAGTGTGGAGTACATGCCTTCTGGAACCCAAGGGCCATCTCCCATGTTTTCTAGGACATCTAAAAGGTATATATATATACTATAACTTATAAAGCAAGTTCTTCCAAAGAAAATATCATGGAACGAGTCTACAAAATAAATTCAACATAATTTGCTTTGATCAAAACCGACTCATAACACTGATTACTTTTATTATGTGTCAAGGCGCGAGTCTACTTGGTTGAAAGTCAATTTTTGCCATACTAGCTTTAGGCTAGCTATGATATGGTTATACCAATATTAGGGTAACCAGTATTTTTGGTAAGAGAACCAAGATCTTGTCTTGTTAACTTTTGGGAAGGTATTTGCTAAAATTTTGGCACTAAGCCAATTGCTTGCCAAATTTCTTAAACTTGATTTGGTAAGAGGATAAACAGCCAAAAGGCAATCTTATCCTTGACGATGGCACAAAGGGTAAATCCGGGAAACCCCTGGGGGCTCGAGTCACCTTGAAAAACCTTTGTGCCTAAAAAAACGAGGCGAGCGATTTCTCCCTTCCGTCTCGACATTTCTTGCGACCTCGCCCCCGTCCCCCGTCTCCCGTCTCTGTCCCTCTCTCCCGACTCCGGTCTAGTGTTCTCATAGGAGAGCGAGAGAAGCAAGCAAGCGGGCGAGCGAGAAACTGGAGAAGAGAACAAGCCGGTGGACCAAGAATTCGGTGCTGAAGCGGCGGCGCAGGAGAGGAGGAAGAAGGGAAGTGCCGCGAAGAGCGTCACGTTTGATCTGGGTGAGCACCGGCTTGCTCCGTGCTTTCATTCGCGTCGCTGTTTCTTTTGGGTTTCCGGTGGGCTGTGGCGGCGTAGAAGTTCGATGTTGGGAAGTTTTGACCTCCATCCATAGTTTTGTGTGGAGCGGCGGTTTTAGTTTAGGGATTTTGTCGAATTCTTTTTTTTTTTTGTTTCGTTCATCGCACGTGGCCGCAATCTGCTTCCCTGTCTCATCTTGTGTAGGAAGTTGATTTGGTTTTGGCTATCGTTCGTTTCAAATGAAATCTAATGTGAAAAGGGATTTTTTTTTTCTTCTTCTGATAAACAAATTTGGTGCTGCTTTTGCAATCTCTTCAGAACTTTCCAATCTTACATTCCCATTCACTCTTTTGCGGTGAACATTCTGATCTGTGGTTGCTGCATTCCCGTACAGAACACTGGGACTGTTTGGTCCTTTTTGTTTCCTCCAACCAAGGACGGACGGGGGGCTGTTGGTATTCGCTGTTACATTGTTCTATCTATATGCACATCGTGCTACTCTATTTCGTTTCAGTTTGATCAATTTTAGGATGTGTTCTTTCGCCGTTGCTCTTTTCGTTTCACGCAATTAATCAACTACCGGTTTAGTTTCAGACATTCAGTTTCATCTTTGGGCACGTTACTTGCTATTTTCGTTGAGATTTTTGCATGCCAGATGTGGGTACTATTCGTCCTCTGCATTTCTACTTTTCTAGCGATGGAAATCCAGAAAAGGTGATTACTATAGCCATGTACTGTATACCTATATCCATCAGCTTTTCCCCCCACTGGTTAGAACATTCTATTTTCCAAGGTTACAGTGTCTGATGTGTCTGATTCACTGATTGTGATCATAAAGCCCAATATTTCGCCCCAATTAGCTGACCATGCCAAGTTGTTACATGCAAGTAGATTTATTTTTTTGATATAAATTGCTCAAAACTAACAAGCTGTGCTCAACACCATGTTGCAACTGGCAGCAGCAGTTCAGCAGCCCCGCTTGCATGGGGCCATGGATCATGTTCCCGTGTATGCTTTGCGATAGAGTGTTCAGCAGTATGATAGTATCTTGTGTTGGTCATCTCTGGCTGAATAGGTCTTGCAATTTTTTTTCTGGAGTGGTGCATTGTCCATAATGGATCCTGGACCCCTCTGGAGTGTGATGCCAAGTACTAGTATGTGTCTGGAGGCTGCAGAGTTTATTGTAGTTGATAAGAACGGGGGAGTGGTTCCATCATGCTGATGGAGTGTGGTAGTGGTACAGTAGTGGTGGTCCTGGTATTTCCATTCTTATGTTTTCGTGGAAGGGCGCGTGGACCATCCTGTCGTTTGATTAGTTCCTTTTGGAATGGATATTGTGGGCCTCAACCGAAGTAAATATGCTTGTGTTTTGGATCTTTGGGGATTGGGATGAGCTGGATTTGAGGACTTGTGTTTTAAGACTTAGTTGTAGAAAAAACACTCTTGTTTTTCAAACCTCAATAAGGTCTCTGCAGTCTAACAGTTTGCTTGCCTATCATCTTTTTTCTTGTTGACACTATTGTGCTGGAATAAAGTGTTACTGTGCTTGATATGAAATGGTTTATTCCTTCTACTTGTCAATACAATCAACTGGGTTATAAACATTGCATCTTTTTTTTATTATTCTGTGTGCAGTTTGTCTTTCATCACCTAAGCTTGTGTGTCAATATTATCCATATTTACTCGCTTCAGAGTTCAGATTCCTAATGCAAGAATCGATGAACTTAGTCAGTTCACTCAATGTATGCAATTCAACAATTCCAATTTACTATAATGTAGTGGGCAATTTTGTGAACATTTTTGTGTTTTATACATCATAAGCAAATTATTTGATACGATTGTTGCAAAGATACACTTCCATGAAATTAGATTGTTAATCAATGAATTGACATATATCCATCTCTCCTTTTATATGGTTGTTTATAGTAGGTTTATTACGAGTGTCCCAAGATTAATGAATTATCTTTGATAGAATCCCAAAAATGGTGGTTGACATCAAGGTTGGCTGATGTACTCTGTTTATTTCACAGGAATTCATTTTGCACAGTGCTAGCTACTTTAATACAAAGGCCTCAACAAGGTAGCCTGAGACAAGAAAACTGGAACCATGGTTTCAAAATCATATTCAAATCTGCTAGACATGACCTCTGGAGATGGATTTGACTTTCGACAACCTTTTAAGTCTCTTCCTCGTGTTGTAACTTCTCCTGGTATTATATCTGATCCTGATTGGGATACATTAAGTGATGGTGATTCAGTTGGTTCAGCATCTTCTACTGAGAGGAAAATAATTGTTGCCAACTTCCTTCCGCTGAACTGTACTAGAGATGAAACTGGGAAGCTGTCCTTCTCATTGGATCATGATGCACTGCTCATACAACTTAAAGATGGTTTTTCAAATGAGACTGATGCTGTGTATGTGGGCAGTTTGAAGGTTCAGGTAGATCCCAGTGAGCAGGACCAAGTTGCACAGAAGCTTCTTAGAGAATATCGATGCATACCTACTTTTCTCCCACCTGATCTGCAGCAGCAGTTCTATCATGGCTTCTGTAAACAACAATTATGGCCACTTTTTCATTATATGCTTCCAATTTGCCTAGACAAGGGTGAGCTATTTGATCGCAACCTGTTTCAAGCCTATGTCCGAGCCAACAAGCTTTTTGCAGATAAAGTTATGGAAGCAATCAATACAGATGATGATTGTGTTTGGGTTCATGATTATCATCTCATGCTACTCCCTACATTCTTAAGGAAGAGGTTACACCGAATAAAGATTGGTTTCTTCCTTCACAGCCCTTTTCCCTCCTCAGAAATCTACAGGACTCTGCCTGTAAGGGAGGAAATCCTGAAGTCACTGCTTAATGCTGATCTCATTGGTTTTCAAACATTTGACTATGCTCGCCACTTCCTATCTTGCTGTAGCAGATTGCTAGGCCTGCATTATGAGTCAAAACGTGGTTACATTGGAATAGAGTATTTTGGCCGAACAGTGAGTCTGAAGATCCTTTCTGTGGGTGTCCATGTTGGGCGGCTTGAATCTGTCTTAAAGTTACCTGATACAGTTAGTAAGGTTCAAGAAATTGAACAAAGGTATAAGGGCAAGATACTCATGTTAGGTGTAGACGACATGGACATCTTCAAAGGAATAAGTCTGAAATTGCTTGGACTTGAGCTTCTTCTGGACAGAAACCCAAAGCTTAGAGAGAAGGTTGTGCTTGTACAAATCATCAATCCAGCAAGAAGCACAGGAAAGGATGTGCAAGAAGCTATTACAGAAGCTGTTTCTGTGGCTAAAAGGATTAATACAAAGTATGGTTCTTCAAGTTACAAGCCTGTTGTCCTCATTGATCACCGCATACCATTTTATGAAAAGGTTGCATTCTATGCTGCGTCTGATTGTTGTATCGTAAATGCTGTGAGGGATGGCATGAACTTAGTACCATATGAGTATACTGTTTGCCGACAGGGAAATGAGGAGATTGATAAACTCAGAGGTCTTGACAAAGACACCCATCATACAAGCACACTTATTGTTTCAGAGTTTGTGGGTTGTTCCCCATCTCTTAGTGGTGCTTTTAGGGTAAATCCTTGGAGTGTTGATGATGTGGCAGATGCCTTGTGCCGTGCAACTGATTTGACTGAATCTGAGAAATGGCTGCGGCATGAAAAGCATTATCGCTATGTCAGTACTCATGATGTTGGTTACTGGGCACGCAGCTTTGTTCAAGATTTGGAAAGAGCATGCAAAGATCATTATAGCAGAAGGTGTTGGGCTATTGGGTTCGGTCTGAATTTTAGAGTTATTGCTCTTTCTCCTGGCTTCAGAAAGCTGTCTTCGGAGCACTTTGTTTCTTCTTATAACAAGGCTTCTAGAAGAGCAATATTTCTTGATTATGATGGCACGCTTGTGGCCCAGTCATCAATCAACAAAGCTCCAAGTGAAGAAGTCATTTCGATTCTTAACACCTTATGTAATGATCCAAAGAACGTTGTATTTATAGTAAGTGGACGAGGGCGTGATTCCCTTGAGTGGTTTTCTCAATGTGAGAAGCTTGGTCTAGCTGCAGAACATGGCTATTTTATCAGGTATGCCAGTCAAAAGCTATCATTATTGTTAGACACACACCAGTGTCCTTTTCTCAGGATGTGATGAACTATGTATGTGTTTTCAGATGGAGCAAGGAAGCCGCTTGGGAGTCGAGCTATTTAAGTCCGCAGCAAGAATGGAAGCACATTGCTGAACCTATCATGCAGGTATACACAGAGACAACAGATGGATCTTCAATCGAGTCAAAGGAAAGTGCTCTAGTATGGCACTATTTGGATGCAGACCATGATTTCGGTTCCTTCCAAGCAAAGGAGCTACAGGATCATCTTGAGAGGGTGCTATCAAATGAGCCTGTTGTTGTAAAACGAGGTCATTATATTGTAGAAGTGAAACCGCAGGTATATTCCCTTACGTCATAAACAGAATCATTCCACTTCCCTATTGGTTTCATCTCGCACTAACCAAACAACTTTACACATGCAGGGAGTTAGCAAGGGTCTTGCTGTCAACAAGCTGATTCACACACTTGCCAACAACGGGAAGGCACCGGATTTCCTGATGTGCGTCGGCAATGACAGATCTGATGAGGACATGTTTGAATGCATCAACGGTATGACCTCCAATGATGTCTTATCACCCACAGTACCAGAGGTGTTTGCCTGTTCAGTTGGTCAGAAGCCCAGCAAAGCAAAATATTATGTGGATGACACCAACGAAGTAATCAGATTGCTCAAGAATGTAACCCGCATTTCATTACAGCGGGAGGATGTCAAAGTCAGCCATGGGCGTGTGACCTTCAGAGATGTGCTCGATTACGTGGACTAGGCATCACCAATTAGTTACTCAAAATTGTTAGCTGCGAAGCATGTAAATTCCACTGTCTTCCGTATCTCAATGGTTCATTTTAGGGGTGTGTTAATCCAGAATTGTAGTGTAGGGCCGACATGAATCGTCACCATTGCACGAACAGCGGAAATGTGTGCTGAAATTCACCGTTTCGAGGTTCAGGTGATGTGTGTGTAGGCAATTTTGATAGGGAAGGGGGAGCTGTTGGCGGAGGTACCAGTGTGAAAGCGAGGCCTCTTGTTCAAACAGTAATTGGTTGTCTGAATCAATTCTCCTGCTAATATATTGATGATTGTGTTAGTTCTAAATTTTCTATCTAGGTGAATTTGCAGCTCACCATTTAGCGCTCTACTCGATCCATGTGCTTCTGGTAATACTGTCAATTGTTGAGTGTTTTTTTAGCTTTGCGAGACAATATTTCATTCTCCTGCTATAGCAATGTTTAGTGTTGCTATATCAACGGTCAAACACATATGGTCTGATTGATCACATGTATTAGACTTAGTTTGCATTAGGCCTTACGCAACACAATGTAAGTCTATATAAACATGCATTGTCTTCGTGTTTAGTTGTCCTACGTAGACAAGCCACATTTAATAAAATTATGTTTGTTTATCTGTATTTTGTTAGAGGTTTCTTGTAAAAACCAGAGAATATAAAAGTAAGAACTCAACAAGATCAATCAGCCATAAGAATTCTACCTGTCGTGTCTAAAAGGGAGACACATTATTACTTATAGGTTTGCTAGGAAGCTGTCACACCAGAACAAAAGTTTTAGTCACAATCACATGAACTCAGTGCCCAAGGTACAACATATATTTATATGCCATGACCACAGAACATAGTAACTAGCTACACAAATATTTATTTATAAGGGAATTTGTTTTTTTTTGTCTCTGTTGTATAGTGTAATGGTAGTTTTATTTATATTTTTCTGACTTTGTAATTGTATCCTCGCAGTTTTGATTAGAAGCTATATTTTGCCCTTGTTTTCGACCTGTGCTATTTCCCTTTGGATTAAATGTCTAATAAATAGAAAGCAAAATAAAACCACGTGAGATGACTAAAGTACTCCATGCATCTCAGAAACAGTGTCGCTTTGAGATTCTTGCCGATCAAACTTTTGTAAGTTCGACTATATTTGTAGAAAATATTAGTAACATTTATACCTTTGAATAAGTTTCTTATGAAATATATTCAACCATTTATCTAATGATACTAATTATTCAACATAAGTATTAATATTTTCTTACATATATTTTGTTGAAATTGAAATATTAGATTGGGCAAATATTGGGCATCGTAGCTGTGTCCTCGTCAATTTGACTTCTTGAAAAGTGATAATAACGATCTTTATGAGACGGAGGGAGTACCTCTTACTTTTTATTTTCACTTAGGTCTCGTACGTCCACTCCCAAATCCATACATTAGTTTCCATAACCCTAGCAAGGTGGAAGCTTGTGGGGGTGATTGCTCGGGTGGGAGCACACGTGTTGGCTACTAGGTTGGGCACGCTCGCGGTGAGAGTGGCAATTACTGTAGACATGGAAGGGGAGGGCAGCACGAGCGTAGTGGCAGCTCGGGACCCCCACATCACGTTGGCGCAATGGTAGGTCAAGGCCATTTCAGTGGGGCATGGTGCAAGGACGACTAGGCTAGGGGCACATCATGCTCACAACTTGAGTGAGGTGGTCCGATGAAAGTCCCAATTTTTGTTTTGGTATTGAGTGAGAACTAGTGGACGAATGTTTTTATTCAAGATGTTTAAGTTAGGGTCCACAAGACGGTGTTGAGTGTTGATGAAGGTAGGGGCTTGGTGGAGATGATGATGACCACAAGATGAAGTGCTAAACATGGAGTTGATGGAGAAGAAGATGATGGATGGGGTGGAAGCAAAAGCCCAAAAGCAAAGGTATATGTATAGTGGTTTTTGTTTCAGCAGTCCTTGGTGGACTAGAGAATTGATTCATCGAGTTTATTAAGAGAGATAATCATACTCATGAGGGGAATTCTTAAGCTAGTGAGGTTATCTAGTGCCACTAGGTGAAAACTAACAATGAATATGTGTTAGACCTAGTTATGTGGTGAGAAAGCAAGTGAAATCCTTTGAAATTGTTAAAAATTGTAACTCTACGCTAAAGGTGTTGTTATCTCATGGGACACTCTTTGGAGTTAGTAAATTTGATCTTTTTAGAGAGGGGATTGGTGAGGTGGTTGTGCACTCACTGCATAAGTTAGGTGACCACCAGAGAAGGGCATTGGAGCTTAGTCTTCCCCTTCTGTGCAAGTTTGATCCTTTGTCTTCATTGTTGTAGAGTCACAAAAAACTTCGATGATTTTAGAGTGGGCACCATCAAAGAATAGGCTTCTAGGCTAGCAACAGTAGGACTTTAATTGGGAGACCAATTTTTTTGGTGACATTGGAGAGAAGGGAGTGGGAGAAAATCTTAGATACATGGCTAGAATCTGTGCGCCCATGAGTTTTTCAAATTGGGTCAATGAAGGCTCATGTGAGGATTATTATAGGTTTTCGGTGGGTCTAGGACCACACTATAACTTTTTTGGAACGCAACAGGAAACTTCGGTGGTAACGAAGAGCAACTCTAGCCCATGATTTTACAAATTGGGTCAATGGGGTGTTGTGCTCGCCCACAGGAGATTGCGAAGAGCAACTCTAGTAAGGTGTGAAAAAGGTCAAGTGGACCAACCAAATCAAGTTCTAGAGCTCTTGTGTGAGCACACCTTGAGGGGTGAGAGTGGGCTTGCCTCAATAGGGATTAAGTGGTTGGCAAACCATCAAACCCCAAGATAAAAATTGCTTTATCAACTTGTCTTCCCGTTGGTTTGCAGCTTGTATTTACTTGTTGCTAGTTGCTTATGTTGTTTCTCTTGTGTATCTAGTTTTGTTGTGTAGTTAACCAAGTTCTCTCTTAGCTTGTGTAGTTTAGTAGCCTTGCTTAGTTTGTGTATCTAAGTAGATGTAGTTCACTAGTGCTTTAGTAGTGTAATTAATTGAGTTGTGCTAGTGTAGTGCTAGTGTTGCTTGCTTGGTGCTTGTGCTCACTAGTATGTGTAGGAGCTCACTTGTGCTTAGTTGACTAGTTGCATAGGTTTGCGTAAACTAGAATTACGTAGGTGAGTTCCCACTAGCTTGACACTTTAGTTGCTTCAATTAGGTTCTTTTGTAATGTGCTTGTGATAGATAGAGGGTTGTATCCTTAGCTAGGCTGATTAGTTTAATTTCACATTTGTTTTAGGTAGTTGGCACAATTAGATTTTAGAAAGGGACTACTCATCCCTCGTGTAGTGTGTCATCTCAACTCTACACCATAACTTCCAAAGATAACCTTGCTTGCAGATTACGATATACCTCTTTCTTTTGATCTGAATGTGCAACTATGTATGGCCTATGATGCTTCACCATAATAACAACTCATTCACTATATTGAATACCCCCCTAACTGATGATCTCATTCGGTGGGTCACAGATTGATTTCCTAACCAACTTTATAGACTGATGTCACATACAACCTTATCGATCATGCTAATGTCCATGTAGTTGGGAACACTAGGAACATGTACATGAACTAACTTGAGTTGCTTCATCTTAGTGGCCGTGTAACTATCTAGTGGCCTGTACTGATGTGTTTCATTCAACCTCACCCATGCACCATCTTTAGTGGGCTCTTCTATAGGTGAACATTCCAACTCATCTCTACCTCTCTTCTCTCATGATCTGGTCATTGTCGATGATTATCTTATTCTTCAGAGTTGTCTTCTACGCTATCACCATCTATTTGTTTAGCATGATCATCGCCATCTAGGTCTCCTTTCCTTCTTGTTCGAGTATTCAAAACCTATTGAATCATAATCATTGATCTTATCCTCATCCTCTTTCTCCCACCTATCTTTCTCATATGCACCCACATCAAAGTTGTTATTCACAACAACATCTAAATACCCTCTCCAATCCTCCAAGGCCATTAGAATACACATCAATGATATAGACTAAACGTGCTCTTCCATCAAATTGATGCCCCAATGATGTTTCTTGGTGCCTCAACGTTGCAACCCACTTGCTTCATCAACTCTAATGCCATCAAAGGATTCCAAATCTTCCTTCCTAAGTCCATTCTCAACCATGACCTCAAGACATGACACATTTGCTCCTTGGACCGCCTTTTTATAGTGCAACCAATGTGTCTCGTTGCACAAACTCATGAACACATAGTGTGCTATACTTGTAACACCCTCAATGTTACTCATAAATCAACTTATTAAATCATGTCATGAGCATCATGTTTATGAGTTAATGCATGAAATGAATTGTGTGGTTAAGTTCTCGTAACGTGTAATGTTTTAAAAAAATAAAAGTTGGCTCAATAGTTTTTGCGCGGTTCAAACATTAAATATAAATATATAGCAGCCTGGTTAATTGCAGTGCAGAGTTATAATCCTTGTTGAGTAAGCCTGTGTTGCTGCGTGTTGTTGTCGTTGCTCTCAACCAAGTGCGCGTGTGCATGGTTCCTTTTTTTTGCGGCGCCGTCTTTTCGCCCTGTCATTTTCACGCCGTGCCTGTTGCATCCACGCGCTGCCCCGGCATTTGGTCGTCCCGTCGTCGTTTCGTCTTTAAGCGCTGTGTCAGAGCGAGCCATGTCGACCTGTGCACATCTGTGCCTCCGAGCTATGAAGTCTCGTAGCACCGTAGTTAAATCGTACGCACATATGTCTGCATTAGCAGCTAGCTCGAGGAGACACAAGGCTCTCACATCGCTCATGCAAGGAGTAAATTTCCTTTTGATCCTTGTCTTCTGCTGTCAGATGATAGTACTTTGCACGGGGGACATCTTCTTTAAATGACAAGTCTGACACACTTACATCCTGACCTTTCTTTTACCATTCAGCCAATCCATGCGTGTCAGGTGCGAGTGATCTTTTTCCTCTATGCCCAATCAACCCAACCAGCTGCACGCAAATCGGATGAGAGTTAAGAACCAACATACAAGCATGACCGAGTAATCCAGCTTCTTTTTGGAATTCCACGTGCATCTGGTCTGCATCAGCTCTTGGTGTCGCGTACATAGGCTGTCTGTCCAAAGTTGGAGATAATTTGTTGGCAGCGTTAGCTCGCCCGGACTCTGTGTTTCGCGTCACTCCGTGGAGCTGCCACCGTTGTCCTAAGGCTTTATAGTAGCTGGGTACGTAGTAGAACATCGCAGAGCGGCTCGGTTGCGCGTGGCCAGCTGCTCGAGGTGTCTCTGGCCTAACTAACCTGCCAGCCAGGTTGACAGTGAGTCCCTGATATTCATAAGTTAATTAGTTCTCCTGTCTAATTAGTTTGAGCTAGCTTTGTTAATTAGTATAAAACCAGTCAAATGTCCGGAAGTTGTGATATAATTTTTGTGGAGTCCCTAAAATAGATGTCTATTTCATGATGAAGTTTGTTCATATTTCGGTGTTGTTGGTTAGACTGATCAATTATTATGCTTAGTTTATTTAGATTATGTTTGTGTAAGAATCCTCGTGCTGGTCAAAAAATAATTTTAATCCTAAACCTTGTCACTAGTTTTGTCGTGTTAATAGTTGTTGGCGGGTTGAAAGGATCAAGATGCCCACGGACGGAGGGTGAATTGGTCTTATTTCAAATTTCTAAAGCAAATATGAAATCCTAGCTACTGTCAATTCTCCCGTGCCTACTGGATGTGTGCCTTAGACTATGAAAGCGATAGCAATTCAAGGAATGAAAGAACACCCTACACAATTCTAGTATGAATGAAAAAACAAGAGCGGAATGTAAAGAGCTAGGGATAGAGATTCTTGACACGACAATGTTTTGCCGAGGTATCGAGGAGTTGACACTCCCCCCTAGTCCTCGTTGGAGCACCTCGTAAGGTATTGCTCCCTCTCAATCCCGCGCAAGGGATGAGTGCTCTCTACGGGCTAGTTCTTCGCCACTCCGACTCGGTGAACCGCCCACAACCTATCACAAGTCGATGGAGAAGGGTCACCGACAATCCTTCCGGCAATCACCTTCCTCCGAGCACCACCAGACCGTCTAGGTGATGTCGATCACCTAGAGTAACAACCTTGAACCTTCACTTGACTCCCTTAAGCTTCACAACTCGAGTGGATGCACACTTGAACTCTTGGATGAACTAGAGAGAGGATTGATGGATGGATTCACAAATCTCTCTCACTAGGGCTCTTGCTCTCTTCCCAAATCTCTCAAGGTGTTTCTTAGCTATCCAAATGAGCAAAGGCAGGTTGAGAAGGCAAGTGATGGGGAATAAATACCCCCACACACAACCAGCCCACGAGCACACAATTCCTGCGTTTTAAGTTGGCATCGGACGCTCCGATGCCCTGCCCAACGACTAGTTGTTGTTCAAACTCTCGGCCAACGGACGCTCCGTTGCAAGGCAACGGACGCTGCCTCCTAGCGTCTGATGCAAACTCGCTGCTCTCGGGAAACCAGGAAAAACATTTAAATAAATCCAACGGACGCTGCATACCGTCCGATGGCTTGCTAATGAACACGTCCGTTGCAAACTGAGCCTCTCTAGAACTCTCTGTTAGCCTGACGGATGCTCTGAGGGTCATACCCTAGCGTCCGTCGCGACGGACAACGTCCGTCGCCTAGGACTCCAGCGTCCGATGCCCAGAGAAAGGCTCTCTCAACTCCGAAACTTGTCGCGATGAAAACGAAAGTTGTTCTAGGCTATCTTACGGTCACCATAGGCTTGCTTAGAGCTAAGGTTGTCAAGTGTGCACCACACCTAAGTCATGAAGCTCTCCTAAGTCAAGCTACTAATCCAAACCCCTCTTGATAGTATGGTCAAAGATCAAATAAATCCCTATCTATACTAAATGCCCTTCATCTCCTTATGGTACTTAGACCTATCACTCTAGGGTCTTCATCATATCTCTTTGAAATCCGAAATGATATCCATCTTGGGGGCAATAGATAACCATTTGATGCCGATTCATATTAGTTACCATGACTCAGCTAAACATAGCCTCTGCAAAACACACATTAGCCATAATAACACTTCTAATGTCGTTAATCACCAAAACCACTAGGGCCATGATTCTTGAATCTCCCCCTTTTTGGTGATTGATGACAATATTCCTTGAGTATAAGATATGAAAAGATATGGTGAGGATTTCCATGTGACTTGGATGGATTGAGCAAGGGTTAGTGAATGAAAGTGAATGAAACTTGCTCATCCAAGCAAAGCCACAGCGAGTACTCATAAGATATGAAATAAAGAACATGAGTACCTCATGATATGCTCAAAGGATATATGAAAGGATCAAGATGCCCAAGAGGGGGGGGTGAATTGGACTCTTTTTAAATTTCTAAACAAGAATTAAACCTATAAAGAGCCAATTAACCCCCTAGTGCCTACCGCTTGTGTGTCCTAGCTAGAAAGCGGTAGCAAGTCAATGAAAAGTGAAAACTTCCTACACAATTCTAGTATGAATTGAAAGACAGGTGCAGAAAGTAATGCGGTAATAAAGAGCTAGGGAAAGAGATGCTTGACACGGCGATGTTTTGCCGAGGTATCGAGGAGTCGACACTCCCCCCGAGTCCTCGTTGGAGCACCTCGCAAGGTATGGCTCCCCCTCAATCCCGCGCAAGGGATGAGTGCTCTCTATGGGCTGATTCTTCGCCACTCCGGCTCGGTGAATCGCCCACAACCGATCACAACGTCGATGGAGAAGGGCCGCCGACAATCCTCCGGTGATCACCTTCCTCCGAGCACCACCGGACCGTCTAGGTGATGTCGATCACCAAGAGTAACAAGCCTCAATCTTCGCTTGACTCACTCAAGCTTCACAACTAGAGGATGCACACTTGAACTCTTGGATGAACTAGAGAGAGGATGGATGGATTCGTGAATCACTCTCTCTCTCTAGGGCTCTTGCTCTCTTCCCAACCTTCTCAACAAACTCAGCAACTCAAATGAGCAAAGGCAAGGTGGGAGAGAAGTGGGAGGGGATATAAATAGGCCCTCTGAAAACTGCCTCGGGCTGGCATTTTAAGTTGGCGACGGACGCTCTGTCGACTAGGCGATGGACGGTCTGTTGCATGCCCAACGGCTAGTTTCTGTTCATAGTTTGGGCGACGGACGGTCCGACGCCCTGCCCAACGGCTAGTTCTGACACACTGTTCCTAGCGACGAACGCTACGTCACTGGGCGACGGACGCTCATCCCCAGCGTCCGACGCTACGCTCTGGCTACGGTAGAAAAACACCCTCTCTGGAAGGTCGATGGACGCTCAACCCAGCGTCCGACGCCTGGCCGACGGACAGCGTCCGACGGACCCTGAAGAACTTAGCCAGAAAACATCCCCTCTGGAAGGTCGATGGACGCTGTGGACTCAACCACCCATCGTCCGACGCTTTTGTCCGATGCCGACGGACAGCGTCCGGCGCCCCTGCCAGGAGCGTCCGACGCCTAGAAAACAGTTTTAACAACTTCGTTTTTTGTCGCGATGAATATGGAAGTTGTTCTAGGCTATCTTACGGTCACCATAGGCTTGCTTAGAGCTAAGGAAGTCAAGTGTGCACCACACCTAAGTCTTGAAGCTTTCCTAAGTCAAGCTGCTACTCTCAACCCCTCTTAATAGTACTGTCAAAGGTAAAAAGAGAATCCCTATCTACTTCTAAGTGCCCTTCATCTCCTTATGGCACTTAGCCTATCATTCTAGGGTCTTCATCATGTCTCCTTGAAAACCGAAACGATATCCATCTTGGGGGCTTAGTGATGACCATTAGAGCCCATTCATGTTGAGCACTATGGCTAAGCTACGCATAGCCTCTGCAAAACACACGTTAGCCATAATAATCTCTAATTGTCGTTAATCACGAAACCAACTAGGGCAATGATTCTTCAATCTCCCCCTTTTTGGTGATTGACGACAATAGATCCTCGAGTATGGATAAGAGTTGTGGTTAAGATTCAAAGGTGACTTGGAATGGTTGAGCAAGGGTTAGTGAAATTGTAATGAAGCATACTCGCTCACCCAAGCCAAATCACAAAACATGGTACTTATGGATATGAATGTAAAAGTAGTACCTCATGATATTCTTAAAGGATATATCGGAGTAAAGCGCGGAAGCTCAATAACGTTAAGCATAGAGATATATCAAGAACCATGAGACAACTCACAAGATATATTAGTGATAATCAAAGAGTTTGTCACATGCAACCATATAAACATCAACCATCATCACATCACACATATAGACAAATGCATGAAAGTAGACATGATGAGAGAGAACGGGGAAATAAAGCATACAAAGATCCAAATCCCTCCCCCTATCTCTATACTCGACCCTCTCTCCCCCTTTGGCATCTAGCACAAAAACTAAGTGTCTGGGGCTGGAGAAGAAGGTGGAGGAGCTGCAGCCCTGCGATCTAGCATGATGAAGTCCTGAAGGTCTGACTCGTCTGACTCATCATCTGCCTCGACCTCTGCCGGTGTAGGTGCAGCTGGGTTGACCTCTGGAGTTGTCACTGGAATCTCTGGGGCTGCGGTCTCAACTAACTCCCCCTGAGGCTCAGCTGGTGCCTCTGACGGTCCTGCCTCAGTGGTAGCGGGCCTAGGAACCCGACGAGTGAATACTCGAGGCGAGGAGGACGGTGTCACTGCAAGTGCCACTAGGGACACTGCTGCTGCAACCTCTGGAGGCTGAGTCTGAATTGGAGAAGACACTGCCACGGTAATTGCCTCATCTGCCAAAGATATAGCATCCGTCTGAACTGCAGCTGGAGGAGTAGTGACTGTCTGTGCTGACTGCTCAGGAGCGATCTCCGACGAGGCAACTGAAGACATGTGAGTGCCCGTCGCCGGAGGATCCACTGTAGTCTCTGGAGCTGGTGTGACCTGCTGAGCTGCTCCTGGGGAGTCCTCTCCCGTGATCTCCAGATAAGACGCTGACAGATCTCTCGAGGCCTCTGCTAAGGTAGTTCCTCGGGTAGGAGTGAATCCTGTCTGGAACTCTCCGGGTGAAGCTATCCAAGAGGACACCTGGGTCCTCAGAGTCTGGTACTCAGGAGAGGCTGCTGGCTGGAATGGAGGAGTAGCTGGTGCCTGACTCTGCTGTCCTCTGGACGGTAACGCTGGAGTCGGCACCACAACTACTAGAGGCTGCTGTGGAGGAGAGGTGAACTGCTGCTGCTGTGAGACGCCGGGCAACTGAAACTGTGGCGTGGAGGTCTACCCCGAGCTAGAGGCCAGAAGACGCTCAAGTAGCAACGTCTGGGTCTTCTGGATCTCTGCCTGCTGCAGCTGATATGCCAAGAACTGACGCTGGAACTCGTCCTGTCTGGCCTGTGTCTGGGCCTGAGCTGCCAGCTGCTGCTCAGTGAGCCTCCGTAAGTCTGCGGCCTGTCGCCTCTGCTCCTCGGCCTGACGGGACTGCTCCTCTTGCATCCTCGACAGAATGGTGAGCAAAGTAGCCTCTGAGGAGCTAGAACCTGGAGCTGGCGCTGCTGCAGCTGTGCCTGACCCTCCTGCCTCGTGGTCATGGGTCATCGGTGTATACTCACGCACGGGCTGGTAGTCCTCGTCAGAGATGTCGAAGTCGAGGTCCTCTCTAAAGACTGTCTCAGCAGCTGTATCAATCGCTGCATCTAAGTCTGCCAGCTCTGCCTGAGCAATCTGCTCCACTGTAGCATCCGTGACCTCAGCCGACTGTGGTGGCACACCGGCCTGTCTAGTGCCTGGTCTGTAGGCTCTGCTGGGGCGAGGCAAGTTCCCATGTACCACAAGCTGACTCATCGAATAGACTGGGAACTCTGTAGCTGACCTCGTAAGGGTGACTCTCATGACACCTGACCCGGTCTTGGCAACTATCAAATATGAAATCCAATGGGCGAACTGCAGCTGCCAATGACCCCTGAACCCAGCAACTATAATATCCTCGAGCTCGCTCACTATCAAGTCCCATAGGTCGAACTTCTCCTTCCTGACAATATGGGCAAGGAGCCACAACTGTAGGCGAGTGATCGTATCTTGGGCTCCAATCCGAGGGAGGATAGTCCGTCTGAGTACCTCGTGGAGGATCTGAGCCAAAGGAGTAAGGTCACGTGGCGTACGGCTCGAACCCTCAGGGAACGGTTGCTGAAAGCACGGCCTCACGAAGTCCGTGGATGGCACTATACCATCGTGAGGTCGGCGAGGGGCCTCCTGATCCCCATAGCACAAACTGTGGATCCTGGTAGGTGAGGACTCTAGGTGAAAGAGCTCTCTGAAGCGTGCTGCTGTAACCCTAAAATCACGTCCCTGAAATCCAAAGTGTAGGAGCTCGTGATCGGGCGAGATCCACAGAGAGGCGTAAAACTAGTAGACCCAATCCTTCTGATATGCCCCTGAGCGACCCATCAGATTTGTCAGACCCTGAATATACTGGAGGTGCTGCAGGATCTCTGGACCACCGATCCCCTCTATATGGGCAGATGGGCACACCCTGTGGGCCCTGAGAGGAGCATCAGTGTCTATATATGCTCTGTAGAAGGTCTCGTGCACTGTAGTGTAGAACTGTCGTCTGGCACGGGGGTCCCTCTCAGGTGGGAACCAGGACTGGAAGTCAACGAATCGAAGCAGCTAGACTTGCTTCGCTGTAAGTGCTCTGACCTGGTGCGTCACTGGGTCTGGGAGCCGGGGTCCTGGAGGGCTAGGTGGTGCACCTGAGCCTCGGGAACAAGTAACACGGCAGCTCATCAACTCACCGATAAAAGAGTGGCCCGCGGCCTCTGTCGGCTCAGTCGCTGGGACTGGCTCTGTCTCTGGTGCCTCTGTAGCCTCAACTGGCTCTGTCTCTAGAGGTGGAGGGGACTCACGACGCGCTCCACGGCGAGGCGAGAGCCTCAAGCCGGCGCGACATTCTCCTCTCTCTGCTATCTCAGCTGCCTCTGCCACAGCTAGCGCGACTGCTGAATCTGGATCCATTGCTGGCCTCTTGCGCTTCCGAGAGATAACCTTTTGCTTTCCCTTTCCCCGGTCAGTGGGTGGACGTGGTGGAGGTGGAGAGTCACCACCACTATCGGGAACGGGACCTGCATTCTTCGTCCTTGCCATATCTCAACCTTTTGCAATCAAACTCTGACAATCAACGCCTCAAGAGATCACACTACAAGCTCACTGCCCCAACTGTCACTGAAACCACTGGCAGACTGACAACCCTCAGACCAAGCAAGAGTGGCACGCCGGCCCTGGACTATCCTCGCGAGGCTTTGCCTCGATCCGTACTCGCGGGCTTTGCCTCGAGTTCACTGACACTGCCTACTGACTGATTCTCTGATCAACTGACCACTGACCCTGCTCGTGAGATAGATAGGAATATCACTATAAGCATATAACTAGAGGTGAGGGTCTATAGAAGCATGAAATAAGGTAAGAATAGATCGAGAAAACAACGGCCATACCTCGAACCCTGATCAAAAAGAGAGAAGGGGAAAGATCTTCGATCAAATAGCCGCAATCCGCACTCTAATCAGGACAAGGTAGGGTTTAGGTGAGACTTGTGATCAATTTCATTTCACTGGTGAAGAGGAATGGAGAGGTGATTTGAAATCTAAAAGGTAGGATCCAGAAGTTGCGATTCACCTTGAAACACAGTCGTGGTCGATCGATATTCCAAACAAGGCCTTGGAGAAGAGCTCCACGGCCAAGGGGACTCCCGCACGGCTGAGATGGCGGCACAGGAACTGATGGCGGTGCTGGAGGGAGAGGCAGCGCAAGGCACTGCGGCAGTGGGAGCAGGAGGCGGTTAGGGTGTTGGGTGACAGCGCGGCGGCGGAAAGGAGAAATGGCGGCTCTGGGTGAAGAACTCCGGCGATGGGCAGCACAGGGGCCCAGCGGCGGCGAAGTAGCGGCGGTTAGGGTTAGAGCACGGCGCGGCGGCGGACAAAACCGATCGGGAGAAACAGAGAAGAAGACGGGAGTTTTTTAAAAAAACTTCGCCGTTAAGTTCGCGACGGACGCTCCGTCGGTATGCGACGGACGCTCGGGGAGCGTCCGACGGTATCGTCCGTCGGGCTTCTAGAACAGAATTGAAACGCCCAATCGCATTGACCGCGACGGACGCTCCGCGACGGACGCTGGGGGGAGCGTCCGTCGCCCTGTAAGCGGGCAAATATAATCTCTGGACGATCGCGACGGACGCTGAGGCAATTGACACCGAGCGTCCGTCGGCAGCGTCCGACGCCTTAAAAATAGAATTTTACAAATTTTCTTTTTGCGTCTTTCTCCCAACCAAGTTCCAATCCCAATAAGATCCAAATAACACTTGATTGGACTTGAAATGAGAACCATCTCTCAAACACTTATTTTCAATTAGTTTGCCATAGGCTTAAATTTAGTTTTTAGCTCAAAATATTCGAATGGAAGCGCCAAGGAGTCATCATATGGCCACAAGTGGGGTATTGAAGTGACTTGAGCTTGGAATGCTCCCCCTAAGTGGACTATCATAGAGGATGCTCAAGAAACTTAACCGAAAAGAAAGGGCAAACAACACACATGCATATGCTATGCAACACAAAATTTGAATCTAGGTTGCTTGCAAGTTTAAACCGCGGTTAAGCTTTGTCACACGCTTTGAGGGCGGTTATCTTAATCGCGTTAGCCAAGCCTATGTGCATTACCAGATTAAACATGTTATATTACAAATGAATGCATGGTTCACACAAGCTCATCTTTTAGTGAAATTAGAGTGATCAAGCACATTTAACTCGCTTCTCAACCTACAAAAGGTTGTTTCATCGAGTGGTTTAGTGAAGATATCCACCAATTGCTCTTCGCTCTTAACTCCAACTAGTGTTATGTCATTCCTAGCCACATGATCTCTAAGAAAGTGATGGCGAATATCTATGTGCTTGGTGCGAGAGTGTTGAACCGGGTTGTTTGCAAGCTTTACAACGCTTTCATTATCACACAAAAGTGGAACTTCTTTTAAAAGCATGCCGTAATCAAAGAGTGTTTGGGTCATATATAAGATTTGTGCACAACTTGCTCCCATGGCAATGTATTCCGCTTCGGCGGTTGACAATGCCACACTATTTTGCTTCTTTGAGGACTAAGAAACAAGTGATCTTCCTAGCATGTGGCACCCGCCGGAGGTACTCTTCCTATCAACCTTACACCCGGCGTAATCCAAATCGGAATAGCCAACTAGTTAGAAGGGAGCTCCTTTGGGATACCAAAGACCCATGCTAGGGGTGTGCCTTAAGTACCTAAGGATTCTTTTAACCGCACAAAGATGCGACTCCTTAGGGTTTGCTTGAAAGCTAGCACACATACACACACTAAACATGATATCCGACCTAGAAGCGGTGAGGTAAAGTAAACTACCGATCATAGAACGGTAAAGAGTTTGATCAATCGGTTTACCTTCCTCATCGAGATCGAGATGCCCATTAGTAGGCATTGGGGTCTTGATTGGCTTGCAATCCTCCATCTTGAATTTCTTGAGGACATCATAAGTGTACTTCTCTTGAGATATGAAGGTGCCCTCCCTCAATTGTTTCACTTGGAAGCCAAGGAAGAAGGTTAGCTCGCCAATCATTGACATCTCGAACTCCTTGGACATCAATGCACCAAATTCCTTGCTATGAACTTGGTTTGTTGACCCAAATATAATGTCATCGACATATACTTGGCAAAAAAAGATCTCTCCATCTAGCACCTTGGTGAAGAGTGTGGTATCCACTTTCCCGATCTTGAAGCCCTTCTTGAGTATGAAGTCCCTTAGCCTCTCATACCAAGCTCTTGGAGCTTGCTTCAATCCATAGAGTGCCTTGGACAACCTATACACATGATTAGGACAATTTGGGTCTTCAAACCCGGGAGGTTGTGAGACAAAAACAAGTTCATTGATGAAACCATTTAGAAAGGCACTCTTCACATCCATTTGAAAAAGTTTCATTTTATGGTGTGAAGCATATGCCAAAAGGATACAAATGGCTTCTAGTCTTGCAACCGGTGCAAAGGTCTCCCAAAAATCCAAGCCTTCAACTTGGGAGAACCCCTTTGCCACCAATCTTGCCTTGTTTCTCACAACCACGCCTTGATCATCTTGCTTGTTCCTAAACACCCACTTGGTGCCAATGATCCTTGCTCCTTTGGGCTTTTCTACTAGTGTCCACACTTCGTTCTGGGTGAAGTTGTTCAACTCTTCGTGCATGGCGTTCACCCAATCCGGATCCGCAAGTGCATCCTCCACACTAGAAGGCTCAACAAAGGAAACAAAGGACTGATGTTCAACATAAGAAGCAAGTTTAGATCTAGTTGTTACCCCCTTGATGGACTCCCTATGATGAGGTCTTGTGGATGAGCTTGAAGCATAGGTGTAGATCTTCTATTAATCTCTTGGGGAGGAGGTTGTGGTGCTTCAACATTGCTTGCTTCGGTCTCGGCTTGATCTTGAGGAATGTGAGTGTCTTCTTGAGCTTCCCTCACTTGATCTTATTCATCAACTTGAGGCGTGTGAGGTGGAGAAGGATCTTGAATTGCTTCATCTTCAACTTCTTCCACCTCTTGCGGGTTGATAGCACCGATTGGCATATTCTTCATTGCCTCCCTCAAGGGTTCATCACCTACATCATCAAGATTTTCATGCTCTTCTTGAGAGCCATTAGTTTCATCAAACTCCAAGTCATACGTTTCTTCAACTAAGCCGGTGGCTTTGTTAAATACACGGTATGCCTTGGATTTAAGTGAATATCCAACAAGGAAACCAATGTCACATCTTCTTTGGAACTTGCCCAAGTGTTGACGCTTCTTGTAGATGTACACTTTGCAACCAAACACTCGGAAAAATGATATATCCGGTCTCTTCCCATTCACAAGCTCATAGGGGGTCTTCTTGAGAAGCCTTTGGACAAATAGTCGGTTGGCCGCATAGCATGCGGTGTTGATTGCTTCGGCCCAAAACTTCTCGGGGGTGTTGTATTCATCAAGAATTGATCTTGCAAGAGTGATAAGTGTCCGGTTCTTCCTCTCTACTACACCATTTTGTTGAGGAGTATAGGTGGCGGATACTTCATGCTTGATCCCAACTTCATCACAATAGTCTTCAATTTTGGTGTTCACAAACTCGGTCCCATTGTCACTTCTTATCTTGTTGATCTTCACATCAAACTCATTTTGGGCTCTAGTTGCAAACTTCTTGAATATTGTTTGATTTTCTCCCTTGTCTTGAAGAAAGAACACCCAAGTGTACCTAGAGTAGTCATCAACTACCACCAAGCAAAAGAGATTGCCACCAAGGCTAGCATAGGTGGTAGGTCCAAATAGGTCCATGTGAAGTAGCTCTAGGACTCTTGAGGTTGACATGAAAGCTTTGGTTGGATGAGTGTTTGCCACTTGCTTGCCGGCTTGACATGCACTACAAAGTTTGTCCTTCTCAAACACAATATCCTTCACACCTCTAACCCATTCCTTCTTGACAAGCTTCTTCAAGGTCGTCATTTCCACATGTGCTAACCTTCTATGCCATAGCCAACCCAAAGAACTTTTGGAGAATAGACATGTTTGCAAACTAGCTTCATTTGAGGTGAAGTCCACTAGATAGAGATTGTTGTGCCGAAACCCTTTGAATATCAATGGTGAATCTTCAATCTTGGACACAACTACCTCATTTGGAGTGAAAAGACATTGGAAACCAAGATCACATAGTTGTCCCACCGATAACAAGTTGAAGCTCAAAGATTGTACTAGCAAGACATTTGATATTGATTGATCATTTGAGATTGCCACTTTGCCTAGACCTTGCACTTTGCCTTTTGAGTTGTCCCCAAAGGTAGTCTTGTCTTGCCCTTCACAATCTTCCTCAAGTGTGGTGAACATCCGGGAGTCACCGGTCATATGTTGAGTGCATCCACTATCAATCACCCAATGACTTCCACCAGTCTTGTAGTTCACCTACACACAAGCAACTTGGAGTTAAGCTTGTTGTTTGGGAATCCACACTTGGCGAGGTCCCATAGCCTTGTCCACCAACTCCTTAGCAACCCATAGCACTTTGGGCTTGTTCTTCATCTTAGGACCGAGAAATACCACTTGAGGTCTACCCTTGGAGTCCTTGTTGATGATGAAGTGTGCATCATGAGCGAAAGGCCTTATGTGCTTGGGCAAGGTCTTGGGAGGTGGAGTCTTGCATTGGGATTGAAAGTGACCCTCTTGACCACATCCAAAGCACTTCTTGGGCTTGGGCTTTGGTGCATCATAGTTGCTTCTCATGGCCTTGTTCTTGTAGTAGTTCTTGGCTTCTATCTTGACCTTGGCCTTCATGATTTGGTTCTCCTTGAACCCAATGCCGGTCTTGTCGGTCTTCATGATAGTGTTCATCAAGAGCTCACTTTGGAGGTTGTGGCCCTTGGTGAACTTCTCCAATCCACTTGTAAGCTTGATCTTCTCAACCTTGAGCTTTGCATTTTCCTCTTTGAGAGAGTTGATCAAGGTCATTGCATCTTTATCATCTTGTTTGGCCGACTTGATAGTGAGTGGCTTGCTTGCCTTGAGGTTGATTAGCTCTTCCTTGAGCTTGGAGTTTTCTTGCCTCATCTTCACATAGTCATCATGCTTATCGGCCTCAACTACCTTCTTGCCCTTACACTTAGCATTTTTCTCACTAGCAACTTCATCAATCAAGTCCTCACAAGAAGTAGCTATATCACACTTAACAACCGGGTTAATAGCAACATGTGTAGCAAGATCATTTGAAAGCAATTCATTAGCTATCACAAGTGTGCCATGTTCATTCTTAACTTGGTTGTAGTCATCTTTTAGCAAGTTGTATCTTGTTTGGAGCTCTTGTGTTGATCTCTCAAGCTTATCATGTTTCTCATTAGCTTGCTTGAGTGAGGCTTTGAGCTCCCTAGTGCTAGATGAGAGATTTGTTCTCAAGCTTCAATTCATCATTAGCACTAGACAAGTCATCAAGCTTAGCATGCAAGTTGTCATTGGCTTTCTTTAGTGATTCACTTTTACCTTTATACTTCCTAATGAGCTTAGTATATTTGTTGCAAATTACAATTAGCTCATCATAGGAAGGTGCCTCAAACTCATCATCACTATCATCACTAGAGCTAGCCTCATCATCACTATCCTATTTTTGTACCTTTTTGTCACCTTTAGCCATGAGGCATAGGTGTGTAGAGGATGAGCCCGGAGATGATGGAGGGGGTGGTGGTGGAGTAGATGAACCAATCACCAAAGCGGCCACCTTCTCTTCTTCACTCTCATCTCTGGATGAGTCACTTGAGTCTTCAATGTCGTTGAGCCAATCACCAACAATGTAGGCTTTGCCATTCTTCTTCTTCTTCTGGAAGTTGAAGTTCTTCTTCTTCTTGAATGGCTTGTCATCCTTCTTCTCCTCATCACTTGACTCAACTTTGTTGCCCTTGTTGTACTTGAACTTGTTGTTTGCTTTCTTGTTCTTGTACTTGTCTTTCTTCTCCTCGGGGCAAGCATGAGCCAAGTGTCCAAGTTTGCCACAATTGTAGCAATCCATCTTGGAGAGAGGCTTTCTTGAAGAGCCTGTGAAGAATTTCTTCTTCTTTGAGTCAAACTTGACTCCATTCTTGCTTAGTTTCTTCAACATCTTAGTTGTCTTCTTCACCATGAGAGCTAGATCATCATCATCTTCCTCATCACTTGCACTCTCATAAACAAATTGCATCTTGTGCTTCTCCGAGGAGGATGCCTTGAGTGCCAAGTCCTTCTTCTCCTCCTTCTCTTTTTCTTTCTTCTTGGAGGAGGAAGAAGAGCCACCATCACCAATCTTCATGTACATCTCATGGGCATTGATCTTGCCCAAAATTTGTGTTGGTGTAGCGGCGGAGAGATCTCCTTGGTGAAGAACCGTGACAATGTGGCCATACTTCTCAATTGGCAAGACACAAAGGATCTTGCGTACCACATCGGCCGACTCCATTTGGTTGAGACGGAGCCCATTCAATTCCTCTACAATAATGTTAAGTCGTGAGTACATTTCATTTGCATTTTCATTTGCATGCATGGAAAAAGAATTGAGCTTAGCCATAACCAAGTGATAGCGTTCTTCGTGCTCACTTTTTGTGCCTTCGTGAAGAGCACAAATAGTGGTCCACAACTCAAATGCGTCTTTGGCATTACGCACTCGGTTGAAGACATCCTTGCTAATGCCACGAAAGATAATGTTCTTTGCCTTGGCATTGTGCTTATCAAAGTTGAGGTCCTCCGCGAGGAGGGTGCCTCCCTTTGTGGCGGCTTTGGGCACGCCCACGTCAATGGCCTCTAGATAGGCCTCCATACGAACTTTCCAATAAGGAAAGTCGTCTCCATCGAACATGGGAGGTGGTCCATCCCCATGGGACATCTTGCTCTAGGCGATGAAGCCTAATTTAGAGCAAACCTTGCTCTGATACCAATTGAAAGGATCAAGATGCCCAAGAAGGGGGGGTGAATTGGGCTCTTTTTAAATTTCTAAATAAGAATTAAATCTATAAAGAGCCAATTAACCCCCTAGTGCCTACCTCTTGTGTGTCCTAGCTAGAAAGCGGTAGCAAGTCAATGAAAAGTGAAAACTTCCTACACAATTCTAGTATGAATTGAAAGACAGGTGCAGAAAGTAATGCGGTAATAAAGAGCTAGGGAAAGAGATGCTTGACACGGTGATGTTTTGCCGAGGTATCGAGGAGTCGACACTCCCCCTTAGTCCTCGTTGGAGCACCTCGCAAGGTATGGCTCCCCCTCAATCCCGCGCAAGGGATGAGTGCTCTCTACGGGCTGATTCTTCGCCACTCCGGCTCGGTGAATCGCCCACAACCAATCACAACGTCGATGGAGAAGGGCCGCCGACAATCCTCCGGCGATCACCTTCCTCCGAGCACCACCGGACCGTCTAGGTGATGTCGATCACCAAGAGTAACAAGCCTCGATCTTCGCTTATCTCACTCAAGCTTCACAACTAGAGGATGCACACTTGAACTCTTGGATGAACTAGAGAGAGGATGGATGGATTCGCGAATCACTCTCTCTCTCTAGGGCTCTTGCTCTCTTCCCAACCTTCTCAACAAACTCAGCAACTCAAATGAGCAAAGGCAAGGTGGGAGAGAAGTGGGAGGGGCTATAAATAGGCCCTCTGAAAACTGCCTCGGGCTGGCATTTTAAGTTGGCGACGGACGCTCTGTCGACTAGGCGACGGACGGTCCGTCGCATGCCCAACGGCTAGTTTCTGTTCATAGTTTGGGCGACGGACGCTCCGGCGCCTAGGCGACGGACGGTCCGACGCCCTGCCCAACGGCTAGTTCTGACACACTGTTCCCAGCGACGGACACTACGTCACTGGGCAACGGACGCTCATCCCCAGCGTCCCGACGCTACGCTCTGGCTACGGTAGAAAAACACCCTCTCTGGAAGGTCGACGGACGCTCTACCCAGCGTCCGACGCCTGGCCGACGGACAGCGTCTGACGGACCCTGAAGAACTTAGCCAGAAAACATCCCCTCTGGAAGGTCGATGGACGCTGTGGACTCAACCACCCAGCGTTCGACGCTTTTGTCCGATGCCGACGGACAGCGTCCGACGCCCCTGCCAGGAGCGTCCGACGCTCAGAAAACAGTTTTAACAACTTCGTTTTTCATCGCGATGAATAAGGAAGTTGTTCTAGGCTATCTTACGGTCACCATAGGCTTGCTTAGAGCTAAGGAAGTTAAGTGTGCACCACACCTAAGTCTTGAAGCTTTCCTAAGTCAAGCTACTACTCTCAACCCCTCTTAATAGTATGGTCAAAGGTAAAAAGAGAAGCCCTATCTACTTCTAAGTGCCCTTCATCTCCTTATGGCACTTAGCCTATCATTCTAGGGTCTTCATCATGTCTCCTTGAAAACCGAAACGATATCCATCTTGGGGGCTAAGTGATGACCATTAGAGCCCATTCATGTTGATCACTATGGCTAAGCTACGCATAGCCTCTGCAAAACACACGTTAGCCATAATAATCTCTAATTGTCGTTAATCGCCGAAACCAACTAGGGCAATGATTCTTCAATATATCGGAGTATGTCGTGGAAGCAAAGACATTTAAGCAAAGGCATATCAAGATCAAGTGACAACTCTCAAACATATATTAGTGAAAATCAAGAGTATGTCACACAAACAAGTATCTCACAAGCAAAGCATCACACATCTATACAATGCATAAAAGTAGATATGATGCATGAGTATGGGGAATATAAATCACACAAAGAATCAAAACCCCTCTATCTCTGATACTCGAACCCTCTCCCCCTTTGGCGTCTAGCACCAAAAACTAAGCATCCGGAGGTGGAGCATGTCGACGAAATATGCGTCACAGTCTACCTAGGGGGAACCCTATGGTAGTAGATTGTAGGTGGAGGTGTGACGACGACGATCAAGCGTAACACAGAGAGCGTAGACACGACGATTTATACAGGTTCAGGCTAGCAAATCACTGTAATACCCTACGTCCTGTGTTTTGGTGGCTGGATTGATCTGAGTATTAGGTTACACGAGGTGTAGATGAGATCTAAGAGAGATTGAGAGAGAGTTTTGGAGGAGGTTTCTGCTCGCCTTTTATAGCCGGGGAGCAGGGTTACAGTTTTCATATCCTAACAGATTACGACAAGGCAAGGGATCCGAGTCTATCTAATAAGATCTTCCTTGGCGAGCAAGACTTCTTCGGAGTCCCTGGTGAGCACGACGGGCTGGTCGCGTGCCGTAGGGCCTCGCGAGCTGGGCCGTCTTCCGGTCGGTAGGCCCATAAGGTCCCTGGGGATATGCCAAGGTAATATCCCCAACAGAGCAGATGGGGTGCGAGGACGTAGGTCGAATAGAGAGTAGTCTGGACTGGAGTCATTGTCCTCATTTGCCTGACCCTCTGTAGCTGGCGCTGAAAGAGAAGCGGTCTGGGTAGGCACAACTGGAGTAGACTCGGGGACTGGAGCTGCAGACTCTAAAGGTAGCTGTGAAGCGGACTCTGAAGGTGCTGCAGACTCTCCTAAGTCCCGGGCCTGAGGCTCTGAAGGTGTGACTGTCTGAACTGGAGCCTCGGACAGTCCTACCTCAGCAGAAGGAGTCCCAATGACCCGACGAGTGTAAACACGAGGCTGGGACACTGGAGTCACTTCTAGCTCTGCAAATGTCGCTGCTGCTGTAACCACTGTCGGCTGACTCTAAGGCTCAACTGAAACATGTGGCTGCTCTGCCTCTGAGACAACGGCCGTAGCATCTGTAGTGACAACAACTAGAGGAGGGGTGGTCACCGTCTGAGTAGAACAGTCTGGTCCAACCTCCGACGAGGCAACTGAGGAAAGGTGGGTGCTCATCGCCAGTGGAGGAACCTCTAAAGGCTGAGTCTCAATCTCTGCTCCGATGGGGAATCCTCTCCAGTCAACTCACGGTAGGAAGCGGTGAGGTCGCGAGTGGTCTCCTCAATGGAAGCGCCCCGGGAAGGTGTGAAGTCGGTGTGAAACTCACCCAGAGAGGCTAACCATGATGACACCTGAGCCATCAGTGTCTAGTAGACCGGTGAAGCTGGTGGCTGACTCTGATGTCCATGGACGGTAAGGCTGGAGTCAGAACCACTGATGGATTGAGAGAGAGTTTTGGAGGGGGTTCCTGCTCGCCTTATATAGCTGGGGAGCAGGGTTACCGTTTCCATATCCTAACAGATTATGATCGGTCCCTCAAGGCAAGGGATCCGAGTCTATCTAATACGATCTTCCTTGGCGAGCAGGACTTCTTCGGAGTCCCTGGCGAGCACAACGGGCTGGTCGCGTGCCGCAGGGCCTCACGAGCTGGGCCATCTTTCGGTCGGCAGGCCCATAAGGTTCCTGGGGATATGCCGAGGTAATATCCCCAACAAGTCCCCGAGTATGTTATATTCTTTCTAACAAGCCCGCAGTGTTGCCCTTGGAGGTGTTCATCTGGTCGCCATCATGCGAAGTTGTCATTGCAGAGTTCCGACCAGGTTGGCTGGTCGGTACGCTGCTTGGCGAGGCCTCCTGACCAGGTCAGGCTGGTTGAGAACGTCGTAGCTTGATGTGCGAGCAGGTCGCCTTGTCAGATGCTGCGGATGCTTGTTAGAAGGATGTGACGTGCTGAAGAAGAAAGAACTTTTGAAAAGGTCCTTTCCGCCAGGTGAAGTGTACCCACTTAGGCTTTGCATATAAAAAACAAAAATAGCAGAGCGTTGTCGAGAAAAAAATAGTACATTCACCGCAAGGTGAAGTGCACCCACTTAGTCCCCGAGCTTGGTGGCAGTTGAAGTATGCACGTTGCGCCAAGCTTTATAAAAAGATGCATAAGGTAGCAACTAAAGGCTGAAGCATGAGTTTTACATAAAACGACTGCGAATACCCGTAGTCCCCGAGCTTGATGTAAGAAACTGGAGGCTTCTTGTATCGGGATCATATATTAAAAACTGAAGATGAGTTTAGGAAGAAACGACTGCGAATACCCGTAGTCCTCGAGCCTGATGTAAGGAGCTAGGAGGTTCTTGCATCGGGGTCATATTGTCCTATTCGCAGTCCCCGAGTTTCAGTCCCCGGGTGTTGCGCTGCTTCGCACCGCCCTTCTGCGCCGTGGCTGCAGTCCCCGAGCCTTGCTCAGTGTAATTTGGACGAAGTCCCCGAGCCTGGTCGGGTATGCCACCAAGCGGCTGAGTCGTTTTTGCTGTCGATGAAGTCCCCGAGCATCGCTGTACTACAAGTTTTGTGGGGCTTGCCGACAAGACTACTGTAGCCATGTTACTGTAGCTGCAGAAAAGAGATCATAACAAGGTTGCACGTCCAGTCCCCGGGACAGTAGTGTTAGTGGTATTTCGGAAATCGTTAACCGTAATTTGGGGAAATTAAATATGAAGTGAGAACGAAAAAGAAGTGAATGGGCTGAATAAGCCCCGCAATTATCAGCTTGTGTTTGAGGCGCAAGAGGTGGGCGGTGTGGCGGTTTCCCAAAAACCCTGGAAGGCGAAGCGCTGCGCCGCTTGGTATAAAAGGCCACTTTGATCGTTGGTGGAACGGGAAGGGTCACATTTCTTCGCCTTCCCGGGTACACCTGGGATACGAAGAGTCGGCGATTCTGTGCTACATATTCTGATGAACCGAAGGATTGCCCAGCTGCTTTGTCTAGTTTCTTCACGTTTACCAGCCGCACGGATTAGGTAAAAGTGAGAGAGCTTCGTCGTTGCCAGTAGAGTTCAGTGGGTGCGTCTGTGTTGTTGAAGATATGGATGTTGATCTTGTACACCTTGCCATGGTGCCTGGGTTCCTGCTGACCCTGCGGAGGACTTCCTCTTCCAGATCTTGCATCACGTCATCGACAATGGTGATAGCATCTCTGATTATGTGAATCTTTGCCAAGTCTGCCATGTTTTCCGAAGGGTTTGCGATGATGCTACGATGGTTCAGCGCCTATCGCTTCGGCGGATTCAGGACTTCTGTCGTCCCTATCGTCGTCCGCTGGAGTCTTCTTTTGAGCGTCGCTTTCTTGAGGCCGGTCATCCCAAGGCGTTGTGCTTTCATGGTGTGGAGAGGTTGATGCTATGGGGGCGGAATCAAGATGGGCAAGCGCTTATTGGCCGGGCGGTGGCGGCTAGAGACGATGTGGCCATGTACTTCAGGGCCATGATGTTGTATTATTCTGATCCAGCGAATCCAGAGGCTCTTGTCATCGTCCATCGATTGAGCGGCGACACGTTGGCAACGGGCCGGTGGGGCAATCATGGCTTAAGTCGTCTTCACTCCCGATCTCATGATGATCTTCATGTCATTTGGCATAGGTGGAGGATTTGTTCGCCGGAAGATGTGCCGGAATTGGTTACCGGCGGTCCTCATGTTTGCGCCTAGAATGAATGCCGACGTTTTAGGCCTCAAGACAACCACATTCCTAGGATCATTATGTATTGTAGCCCGCAGTGTCGAATTCGACATGAATTCGAGCTCTGGACTAGGAACATTAGCGAGACGGTCACGTATCGTATTGGTAGGATGAAGTTGTAATTGTCGAAATGACAGATCCGTAGTGTGGCCCCTTCTCTTTTGATGTTGCAACTTTATTGTCATGCTTTATTTTGCTGCGGGACAACAGTAATTTGTATCTCGGATGCAAGTATTCGGACGTGTAAGTGAAAACTACAAAGCTGTAATATATCCGAGGCGGTGAACTTTTGTTTCACTTGTATGTCCTGACATGCCTGCTAAGTCGTGAGCCGTAGCGATGAATCGTTCGGCCTTGGGTCTCAAATGTTCCATATCGTAGGGCTAGCGCCACTTCATGCGTAGGATACATAAGGACTCCCAAGGGGGCACGCTGCTGACAACCCGCGGTGCAGAGGGTGAACAACTCATGCACGCTTAGGGAGATGCCAGGGACAGGGCCTTTTTCCGAGAGGCTCGATCGTAGCATGACTAAGGCCTGTGGAGACCGTTCCTGCAGACGCTGGGCGAAAAGCCATGCTGCTTGTAGAGTCATCGACCTTACCGAGGTCGTATATAGATTCTGGGCACATAGCCTCATGGCTCCCGACGCAAGTGACATCACCCGGCTTCTGGGGAAATGTCGGTTGGGAGGTCTGTCGATGGAGTCATAGCATTTAGGGTAGCTACTTATACTCGCTATGGTTCATCGGCAGACCAGCTTCGGGTGCTTTCTGGTTATGGCCAGGCTGTTTGGAGAGAACGCCTTATTGCGTTGTGGAGAGGTCGTCGAACACTATGGGAGTGTTTTGGAGAGGTCGCCGGACGCCGAGAGCCTTTTGTAGTGGTCGTCGTACTCCGTGGGCATTTTGCAGTGGTTGTCATACGCCGTGGGCGTTTTGCAGTGGTCGTCGTACGCCGTGGGCGTTTTGTAGTGGTCGTCGTATGCCGTTGGCGTTTGCAGTGGTCGTCGTACGCTGTGGGCGTTTGTGTGTTAAATAGTTTTGGTTAGATGAAATATAATAGAAACGAGGCACCTTTATTTATCAATGGAGGGGTACATAGTACAAACTTTATTGGACTATGTTTATACTAGGACATTTGCTCACGTCGCTGAGGGCTGGTGGTCTCTATATTTATTCGCAGGCGAGGTCAGCGGTGGTCGTTGCTGGTTCTGCTTCCTTCTGCTTCTTTGTGGCGGGGTTGTCACTGGTGTCGGAGTTGTACATATCCTGGATATGGGGTTTCTCAACGGCGTTGATTGTCTGCTGCTCGCATTCATATGCGATCTTCGGGTTGGTGCGGAGGCTGAGGATGCCTTGTGGCATCAGGATCTTCAGCACCATGTAGGTGTAATGCGAGATTGCCATGAGCTTAGCGAGTGCCGGTCGGCCGAGTATCGTGTGGTAGGCTGTCTCGAAGTCGGCGATGATGAAGTTGATGTTTTCTACCCTGAATTGGTCCTGGTCGCCGAACTGCACGGGGAGGGTGATCTGGCCCACCGGTGTCGATGCCTTATTTGGAATGATTCCCCAGAAGGAGAAGTTCGCTGGGAGGAGGTCCTTCTTTAAGTAGTCGAGTTGGCGGAATGCGTCGGCGAATATAATATTGAGGGCGTTGCCGCCATCGACCAACACCTTCCTGAAGCAGCACGTAGCGATGGTTGGATCAACGATGAGTGGGGGCGGCCGGGGTATCTATATTCCGTCCACTCATCTTCTTCAGAGAAACTGATAGGTTGCTCCGACCAGTCGAGGTAGCGAGCGTTTGCCGAATCATTTCCTGTTGCTACGACTGAGTAGACATCTTTGCGAACTTGGCGGCGTCGCCTCTCTCCTTCAACAACCACGCTGCCCCGAAGATGGAGTACATCGTTGAAGCTGGTCAGAACTCTGGCGCTGGTGGTTCTTGATCTTTGCCTTTGTCGGCGTCATCCTTCTTCGGTCTCTTGTCAGCTCTTCCCCATATTGCTGACTCAAGGAGATCACACTCGCACATGGAGTGATTGGAGTTTTTGTGTATGGGGCACGGGCCGTCAAGGATCTTCTCATAGCTGGCGTCGTAATTCCTCCTCGGGTGGGCCTTCGTATTGGCGACGTAGCGGTTGTCCCTCCTGTAATTGTACCTCTGTGGATAGCGCTCGGAGTTGCCGGATCGGTAGTCCCGGTGGTCTCCGGTCCTTCCTTCGCTGTGGTAATCTGGTCGGCGGTCGTCGTCTCTTGCGTGTTCCGGGGAACGAGAGTGGCGCTGCCTGTTCTCCCTGCTGCGGGTGGCGTCGTCTTGGTTGGCGTAAGGATTCGCGATCATCATGAGATCTTCTATGGTTGTTATGCTCTTTCACGCAACCTTGTTTCGGAGGTCATCCGTCCGCAGGCCGTTGGAGAAGATGGCGATGGCCTCCGGTTTGGAGATTTCTGCGATGCTCGGCCGCTTGTCAGAGAATCGTCTGATGTACTCCCAGAGGCTTTCATTGCTCCTCTGGCGGACGTTCTCCAGGTCATAGCGCGTCCCTGGCTGGACACACGTAGCCTTGTACGTATTGATGAAGATTTCCTTGAGTTGCTCCCAGGTGTCTATGGTGCCTTATGAGATCTTCTGGAGCCAGCTGTTGGTGGAGGTCGATAGCATCACTGGCAGATAATTGGCCATCATGTCTTGATTCCCTCCGGCGGCGTATACGGCGATCTCGTACGTGGACGCCCATTGTTCCGGGTTTGCCTTGTCATCATATTTCTCCACCGACATTACTCTGAAATTCTGGGGCCACCTGATGGCACGTAGACGAGCGGAGAAGAGGCAAAGTCCCCCCGTGGCTGGGGGCGCCGGTGCTGGTGTTGGATCGAGTCAGGGGTTACCATACTCATCATCGTCGTACCGCGGGGATCGTCGTCGGTGCTCCTTCGGAGGGCTTCGGCGTGCCGGTGCCGGTGTTCGATCACGCCAGGCCCTGTTGGGTTCTTCATCGTCGCGTCATGGGGATCTTCGTCGGCGCTCTTTTGGAGGGCTTCGAGGGTGGTTCCTACTGTAGGATTGACCAGAGAATTCAGGGGGTTGAACCGCCTTGTTGACCTGGACTGCGGCTGCCATGATGTGGTCCTCTATCTTCTCGATTGCGGGCGTGCCGGGGAGCTTAGACAGCTCGCAGGCAGCCACCGCCAGATTGGCACTGGGGGTCGGGAACACCGGAATGTCACCCATATGGTTGAACTCGTGCTGGACGTTGCACCGTGGTAGGTGATCGTGATTCCTTTGCTCCTGCTCGCGCTGCTCCCGTGCGATGCGTTCCTGCTCACGACGCTCTTCGTTGCGCCTCTCCAGATCGCGGCGTTCCAGGTCGCGCCTCTGCGCACATTCGGTGTTGTGCTGTTCTCTCGCGACGCGCTCGGCGTCCGTCTCGTTGTCGCAGGGGGCCCTGTCGGCGGAGACTTGAAAAATCACCCCTCCAAAGCCTGGGGGAAACTCCAGGAGGTCGTTGGTCGATCCGGAGGAGTCGGCAGTTTCAAGCCTCGTAGTGGCGGCCGAGCCTGATGAGATCATGCCATCAAGGGACACCGCCTACTCGGAGTCGCTAGGGATTGCGGAGATGATGACGGTGTTCACGATGGGAGCCGCAAGGATCTGGTCGGAGATGGATCGAAGCGCCTAGCGTTGGAAGGTTGCCACCTGATTGGTGAGCCCTTGAGGCAACATCGGAGGAGGGTGGATGCCCCTGGTCGTCGCAGCCGTCATCTTCACTGGGGTTCCGTGGCGGCGCAGTCGGCGGCCATGTTGACCGGAGAGTTGGCGTCGTGCCGTCTGCACGAGGTCGATGCAGTCCATGATATCGGCGTTGGAGCGATCGATGGCGTCGACTAGATCGTCGATCCTAATGTTCTTCCGCGAGTGGTGTGGTGTGGCGAGGTGACGTGGAGGTGACGGCACGTCTGTCCCGCATGGCGCAGATCCGACGGTCCAGGACATAGATCCGATCTGGAGCACGGTGCCGGGCGCCGGGAAGACCATCGAATCCGAGAAGGTGACCGCTTGACAAGCCATGAAGTCGATGCACACACCCCCTACCTGGCGCACCAACTGTCGACAAAATATGCGTCGCAGTCTACCTAGGGGGTACCCTACGGTAGTAGATTGTAGGCGGAGGTGTGGCGACGGTGATCAAGCGTAACACAGAGAGCGTAGACACGACGATTTATACAGGTTCAGGCCGACAAATCGCCGTAATATCCTACGTCCTGTGTTTTGGTGGCTGGATTGATCTGAGTATTAGGTTACACGAGGTGTAGATGAGATCTAAGAGAGATTGAGAGAGAGTTTTGGAGGGGGTTCCTGCTCGCCTTATATAGCCGGGGAGCAGGGTTACAGTTTCCATATCCTAACAGATTACGATCGGTCCCTCAAGGCAAGGGATCCGAGTCTATCTAATATGATCTTCCTTGGCGAGCAAGACTTCTTCGGAGTCCCTGACAAGCACGACGGGCTGGTTGGTGCCGCAGGGCCTCGCAAGCTGGGCCGTCTTCCGGTCGGCAGGCCCATAAGGTCCCTGGGGATATGCCGAGGTAATATCCCCAACAGAGCAGATGGGGTGTGAGGACGTAGGTCGAACAGAGAGTAGTCTGGACTGGAGTCACTGTCCTCATCTGCCTGACCCTCTGTAGCTGGCGCTGAAAGAGAAGCGGTCTGGGTAGGCTCAACTGGAGTAGACTCGGGGACTGGAGCTGCAGACTCTAAAGGTAGCTGTGAAGCGGACTCTGAAGGTGCTGCAGACTCTCCTAACTCCCCGGCCTGAGGCTGTGAAGGTGTGACTGCCTGAATTGGAGCCTCGGACAGTCCTACCTCGGTAGAAGGAGTCCCAATGACCCGACGAGTGTAAACATGAGGTTGGGACACTAGAGTCACTGCTAGCTCTGCAAGTGTCGCTGCTGCTGTAACCTCTGCCGGCTGACTCTAAGGCTCAACTGAAACCTGTGGCTGCTCTGCCTCTGAGACAACGGCCGTAGCATCTATAGTGACAACAACTAGAGGAGGGGTGGTCACCGTCTGAGCAGAACAGTCTGGTCCAACATCCGACGAGGCAACTGAGGAAAGGTGGGTGCTCGTCGCCGGTGGAGGAACCTCTAAAGGCTGAGTCTCAATCTCTGCTCCGACTGGGGAATCCTCTCCAGTCAACTCACGGTAGGAAGCGATGAGGTCGCGAGTGGTCTCCTCAATGGTAGCGCCCCAGGAAGGTGTGGAGTCGGTGTGAAACTCACCCAGAGAGGCTAACCATGATGACACCTGAGCCATCGGTGTCTAGTAGACCGGTGAAGCTGGTGGCTGACTCTGATGTCCATGGACAGTAAGGCTGGAGTCGGAACCACCACTGGAGTAGGACCTGCCTGATTGGTAAACTGAGAACTATGGTCTAGCATCGTAGTAAGAACTGGAACATGCAAGATAATATAAATGGTTCTGATTGCTTATCACATGCTTGAATGTAGAACAAGTACTTACCTAAAATTGGTTGTTAATGAATTAAATTGATTGCTAATAAAATAAAAATAAGGATACACTTTTAGTAATGCTTTCGGCAAATTCTTTAAACCAGCAAACCATACAGCCCCCGCATAGCCTTGAGGATTGGGAAAATATTCCCAATAGACGGGTAAGTCTTCTGAGTACATTGTGTACTCAGGGTTTATTTTACCCTTGTTGCAGGTGTAGTTGAAGGAGTTAGCTCTTGTGTGGAGGATTCTTCTGGTGGGCACAGAAGAATCCTTGTATCATTTTCGCTAGATGTATTCAATTCCGCTATTTTATTTCTGCACTCAGAACTCTGGATTGTAATAAATAAATTTCGAGACTCTATATTGTATGAAATGTACTAAGTATGTAAGTTTTGTACTCAGTATTGGATCTAGGATGAAAACGTGGTTTTTTGAGTTCTCCCGATGGGTGCGCTCGACGGAACTGGTCTAGTTGGTGCGCTCACTTGGGTACTTAGTGTATAATGGAAGACAAGTACTCTTTTGAGATCATTAATTTAGGCTATTCTGCCACAATACTCTCCCCACAATCAAACCTCTCCTTCATTGTGAAATCATCATCAAACATATCCTTAATTCAAATAAGAGATCACTAAAGCTAGGTGGCTTTTCAAATACTTCAAATTCATCATTCATCTTTTAAAACTCCCCATCTTCTTTAACTCTTCCTCCATGAAAGAAATGAACTAAACTATCCATCTACAAAAGCATTTGAGCAAACTACATCAAGTATTCGAATTTATTCTAAGCAATGTAATCTAAACATACTAACTAAACTACCACCAAAACGATTATAAACACTAAAACAACCACAAACCTGACATGCAAATAGATGTACACATATAGATCAGGGGAAGCCCCAAAACACAAGTTTCTACAGGTATTCGATCTAATTAATTGTCTTTGCATTCGTAGGATATTCAAATTTGAACCAAACACATAGTGTGGTAGGTAAACTATTCTACAAAACAACTTCAAACAAGCAAAGGGATGGGAGTTACCTTGCCTTAGGGCGTGGGGGATGAAGGGGATTCATATCCACAAAAATTAGGATCTAGATGCAAGGATCTGGCCCCAAATTGATGGCGGTCATGGCTGGAGGTAGGAGAAGAGAGGAGAGAGTTAGAGAATGTGGCCACTGCGCAAGCACCCATGTTGGGCACGATAGTGCGCTTTTGCTGCACCAAGGGTATTAGAGTGGTCAAAGACCTGAGAGGATTAATTTTTTTAAACAAAGAAGGCTAGTATTAATAAAAATAAAATTTATTTCAAAGGATTAAAAACAAAAAAAAGTCTTGGTGGCCAATTGAACACAATCAATTGTCATATAACAAGACACCTTGTTATGATATCTCGTTACATTCATTCAAATTCTGGAAAATCCCTGGGTCAACATTAATACTATTTCTAGATTTATAATACAAACGAAGGAGTATGAAATTTCTGAATTGTACAAGAATGTACTCCCATTGTCCATGAAAGATTGCAATTCTCGTATTTTGAGGAGTCAAACAGTTTGAACTTTGACTAAATTTATATAAAAAAGGTACTAATATTCTTGATGCAAATAACTACCATTAGATTATTTATAAAATATATTTTCATAATAAATTTATTTCAAGAGACAAATGCTAATATTGTTTACTATAAATTTAGCCAAACTTGAGCTAGTTTGACTAACATAGATCCCATAATTATATTCTTTCACAGCTTATCTTACCCTGCCATATCCACGTCTAAGGACAATCCAAGGGTTGATAGTAATTTTATCCAGAATTTGCCGCAACAACCCTTCCGCGTCGCCTCCCTGCGTCATCGCAGCGCGCCACACTGCAGTTCTCCGGCACCTTGTGGCCATCCACGTTTCCACAACGTGCCACTATGAAGGAGACCCATCTCGATGCGCTAGTTGACCTTCACACCAGTCGAGCACGCTCGCCGCATCGTGTGCCTGCGACGGTCGGCTCCACTCGCCGCGCCACCCTTAGCTCTAGCCATGCACGCACACAGCGCTAGATGCGCACATTCGCCGTGCCGACCTCCATGATGGCGGCGCACTCGCCGTTTCTCGTGTCCGTGACGGTCACCACTCTCCTTGTAGCTCTCCGTGATGGTGGCGCGTGCTCACCGCATCCGTGTCCGTGACGGTCGCCGCTCGCTGTGCAGCCCTTCGCAATGATCGCTTGCTTGTCATGCCTTGTGCCCATGTCGCTGCCGCCCCACGCAACAAGGAGGAGGCCCGAACGACCATGGTGGAGCATGTTTGGTCCATTACGACGGTGAGTAGCTGCAAGAGTAAAAGGTTAGCCTCTAGGCCTGTTGGCGTGGCTGCCGCAGTCACGAGTCATGTTTGACAACTTCGGTGCGTGTCACCTCGGGTCACGTCAAGGTCACCTCCGTTGGCTGCTCCCCTTCCACGTCTTTTTCCCATTCCCAAAGCTCCACCGTGTCGCACCTGTCGTGCTCACTCTGCTAGCGCGCTCGTCGCATCCGTGTCCACTACGATTGCTGCTCACTGTGCAGCCCTCCGCAATGGCCGCTTGCTTGCCGTGCCTTGTGCCAATGCCGCCCCACGCAACAAGGAGGCCTGGACGGCCACGGTGGAGCATGTTTGGTCCATTACGATGGAGAGTAGCCGAAAGAGTAGAAGGTTAGCCTCTAGGCCTGTCGGCGTGGCTGCCATAGTCACGAGTCATATCTGACGACTTTGACGCGTGTCGCCTCGGTTCGCGTCGAGGCCACCTCCGTTGTGCTGCTCCCCCTCCACGCCTCTTTCCCATTCCCAAAGCTCCACCGTGTCGCTCCTGTCGTGCTCACTTTAATTTGCTAGCACGCACCCGCTCAATATTTGCTTGTTTTCCTGGACAACGAAGGTGCGGTTAGGCACAAGATGGCGGTGGTGGCGCGGCGCAGGAGGACTGCAGTGGCATGGAGCTATGGGCGGTCTGACTTGGGCGATGGTGGCGTGAGGGCGAGGTAGGACCGTGCAGGTGGGCGACGAGCCGATGAGTGGCGGCTGCAGCGCCTCGGGGCGGGGGACGCGTTAACTCAATGTTAACGTGAAAAAGGTGATGCAACTCTTTTTGAGCCGTGGATAGTGCTTTGACGTCTTATACAGACTCTGAAAGTTATGACATGACCTCTAAGAGTGAGGTCGTTCATTAGTGTTCTATGGAGCAGATTCTGAGGGAGAATCATTCTCTAACCACCAAACATATTTTTTCAGCGAGAAATGATTCTCTATTGATTTTGTAAGTATTGATTTTAAAAGTTTAAGCTAAACAATAAAAAAATTATTTTCAGGAAACGAGAGAGTCGTATGCATGGCAGATGCCGGTTGAGGGTTGACCACAGAAATATCTCTGCAATAATAATAAACCAGAACACTGATGCTTTCTCTTCCCACGACGTTTCTTCTCTATGTAATAAAGCGAAACACCTCCAAAAATGTGGCACCAAAGCGATCCTACCAATAGAGGAGCAGGACCACATGTCTGCTTCCCGGAATAGTAGAATATATATAGACCACCATGGACCGTGCCTGCCAATGGGCTCGCGGCACACAATCGCTGCGTAGCCGAACCCTTGACACGCAGGAGGTGCACATGGATCTGAGATGCTAGCAGTCCACGCTATGAAATCCAGGAGAAGAAGACCTGTCTCGCTTCTCACCTCCCCCACCGGCCTCCTGACCAAAAAAAGAAGCACCACACTCGCTTAATTAATCTCAAAAGTCGTCTCCAATAATTGACCATACAATAATCGTTGAATTAGTGACAGACCTGTCCCGCTACGCTACGCACGCTACGCTACGCTAGACATGAGAGCATCTTTAGGAGTCTTAATTTTTTTTTCTAAAAACATGTTTACTTTCTAATTTCTAAAAAATATTGGAAAAATAAATAAGAATATCTCTAAGAGTTTAATAATCTAGTCATAAAACTTAGAAGATAATTTTACATTAGAAATTATATAGTAAATTATTCTAAGTACTTTTATACATTTTTTTTCCTCTCAGTACATTTTACATAAAAAAAATCTTTTCTTACTCTTTATTTATTTCATGTCTTTTCATCTTTATATTGGTTGAAAAATAGGAGAGAAGAAATACGTAACTTAAAATCATCTAATTTTACGGTAACTTTTTCTATGTTCAATTTTTTTAGAAAGATGGATTACTAATCGTTAGAGGGAGAGAGTTTATTTTCGTCTTGCTAGAAACTAAAGATTATAAAGATATTTAAGAAACTCAGATGATCACCTTCTTCTCATCTCATCTCACGTAATAAAAAAGTAAAATTTGGATGTCGATCCGTCGTCGTCCCATCATGTCACGTCAGGCCACACACACAGAGCGCACGCACGAAGCCGCGGGAGGATCGGTGCTCTGCTGGTGCGGGACGGACGGGGATGCCGGACGCCGGACGCCTCCCCCGGGCGGGCACTTCCCGCCCGAAAGCTGGATTCCTCCGGAAGCAATAAAACCGTTGGGGGGCCTCCATCGCAACATTCTCCTCCTCCTCCTCCCACTTCCCCCCGCTCGGTGGTGCGAATTCCACTTGCAGGTCTCCGCTCCGGCGGCCCCACGCGGCGTCGCATCGGCATCGCCCCCCCTCCTTCCTTCCTTCTTTCCCCGCGCGCAGATTTGGATTCGCGGCCGCTTTACTGCACCGCACACCCACCCACGTCGCTGCGCGTTCCCTCCCACCTTCCTGGCTGCCCGCCCGCTTGCGTCGTCAGCTTCGTCCGCCCCTTCCGATCGGGTAAGCGGCGAGGACGCCTCCTCTCGTTCTCACTTGTCTCGTTGATGGATTGTGAGGAGGAGGCGGCGGCGGAGGCCAACTCTTGTTTGGGTTTGCGTCGCGTCGTCAAGGACGGACGGACGACGGTGTGTGTGTGTGTGGCGTGGGTTTTGAATTGAATTCCGGGATCCACCCTCCGCGTCATGCTTTCCGCAGATTCGCGGTATCTTGTTTTCGCCCGTACCGCCCTGCGCCCTGCCGTCGCCCCGCCTTTTTCTTGACCTTTCTCGTTTTTTCATTCATCAATCACAAATCATAATACAAATACAATACGGTGATGCTTCCCGCACGTCTCTGTTTTCTCCTTGGCGAAGTGCGGCACGGTTCGTCGCGCTCTTCGGTCCCTAAACGCCTCTGTAGCTCATGGCCTTTGAGTTTTGATTTGACCAATGGAAGCGTTTTCCGGGTGACTTCAATCAATCAATTCAAAATAAGAATTCATCTACGTTTCTTTCTTTCTTTGTTGATCGTGCGTATTGATCTCTGATGGATAGCAGGTGCCGCTGCTTTTGGAATTGGTTTCAGGTGGCGGAGCCGGTCCATTGAAATTGAATTCGACCGGGGCAGGAGGTTCAACCAGGGAAGGGATCAGCGGCAGTACCAAATGTGGCGTTTGTTTAATGACCTGTGGGATGTGCTAGGATCCGGATTCCTCTCCTCCAGATTCCTCTGATCCAGCTGTATACCCGGGAAGGGAAGGGAATACGGGATCATCTCGTTTCGTTTCGTTGGTGGCAGAGCGAACCAGGTCCAGGTCTCCTCCACCAATCCCCGCCTCCGATCCTGTGCGCGGCGTTGACGCCGGCCGCGCTCCATCGTCTCCCGCCGCATCTGCCTGCCGCCGCCCAGAGCCCTTCCTTCCATCGTGACTTTGAGAGGAGAAGATGGACGACGAGGATTACTCGTGGGTGCGGCGGACGCGCTTCTCCCACTCCGTCGTCCGCTCCAACTCCGGGAGGGAGCAGTTCGGCGCCTTCGTCGAACAGTTCAACCGCGGCGCAGCGCTCAGGCAGAAGGGCTCCGCCTCGGGGTTCAAGCTCCATGGCCTCAACATGGAGCCAGGGACGAGGTTCTCCACATCCTCCCTTCCGACGACGACGAGTTCGCTCTGCGCCGCCAAGCCCAAGCCTACGGACGTGTCTTCTTCAGACGCCAAGCCGGTAGTGCACCACGACGAGCTCGCAGTCAACGATCGCCCGTCGTCGCAGCAACTGCCAACGGCGAGGCACGACGGTGCCAAGGCTGCAACTGCCAACGGGAAGAAAGGGAGCGGCAACCTCAGCGTGGCCGTCCCTCGGGAGGAAGTAGAACCCGCGGTTCAGGACGAGAGCACAGGAGCGCTCGAGTTCTCCTTCCACCCTGACGAGCAGAGCCTGAAGCTGCAGCGAGCGTGTTCAAGCCCCGCTCCGTTCCCGCGGAAGAAAACGCCCGGCAATGACGACGCCCTCCTCACGCGCAGCTCGTCGCTTAGCGTGCTCGGTGAGTCACCCAAGACGAAGCAGAGGGCGATGTCGCCCCTCCCGTCGCGCCACGTTCCCCAAGTGTTTCAAGACGCCAAATCTGCCACCAAGAGGTTCTCCACTCCGCCGCCGCCCCGGAGATCCGCGTCTTCGATGGACCTGAATGGGTGTCCGCCACCGCCGGTGATGGTGAGGCCACCGGGCAAGCTCAAGCATAGGAAGGAGGGCCATGCAGCCAACGGGAGGACCAAGGTTTCTGCACTGGACGTACTCGAGAAATGGTCCGTCGATCGCTCCCAGCTGCTCATTGGCCATAGATTCGCGTCCGGGGCTCACAGCCGATTGTTCCACGGAATCTACAAAGAGCAGCCTGTTGCTGTCAAGTTCATCAGACAGCCTGATGATGAGGAAGATGCAGAGCTGGCTGCTCAGCTTGAGAAGCAGTTCCACACGGAGGTCATCACTCTGTCACACCTCAATCATCCTAATGTCATCAAGGTAACTGACGACTTTCCATTTTGTTTTGTGGAACAGCCTCGAATGTCACATTATCTTACTGCGTGCTTGAGGTTTTCTAGTTACTTCACTTTGCTGAAATTTGTGTTTAGATGCACTCATGATTATTATGTCCAACAATCGAAATTATTCAATTACTGATGTATACTATGCAGTTTTGCTATTTTGTTTTGTTGAAAATTAGTACAGTATACAAATTGCATAGCCAGAGGAACGCTTGAACCTAAAATGAACTTTTGGATTATTTTGAACGAACAACCTTTTTATGATTATGACTTTTACTTGCATTGAATTAGTATGACCTTTCTTCCAGCTGACCTGGAAACTTGGAATCCCTACTACTGTACTAGTACTTCCATTCATATGTAGGATGCTGGTTGGTTTAAATTTCAACTAGCCAACGTCAAACTAAGAAAATTGGTGGGAGCAATATTAATTGGTACTTGCACTTTTAGGGTTACCTTCCATAGTTCCATGCCATCCTATCCTACTCTTAAATGCCTATCACATGGTCCTACTGTTCAGTTGAGTGCAAGCATACTGAAAATTCAGGAAACGAAAGCCCATCCTTTATCATAGTTACAGATCATGACTTTCTTTTATGAGTCTCCTTCTCACTTCATTCATTCACATTTTTTTCTTTGTAGCTGGTTGGAGCATGCAGCAGTCCACCAGTATTCTGTGTCATCACTGAATTCCTTTCTGGTGGTTCTCTGAGAACGTTTTTGCACAAGCTGGATCACAAAGCTCTTCCTCTGGGAAAGATCATCTCAATTAGCTTGGATATCGCACGTGGCATGTCATACATTCACTCGCAGGGAGTTGTCCATCGTGATGTGAAGCCAGAGAACATCATATTCGATGAAGAATTTTGTGCAAAGATTGTTGATTTTGGAATAGCTTGTGAAGAAGAGTACTGTGACCCTTTGGCAAATGACACTGGAACATTTAGATGGATGGCTCCAGAGATGATGAAGCACAAACCGTACGGTCGAAAAGTCGATGTCTACAGCTTTGGCCTTATCTTGTGGGAAATGTTTTCTGGAACGATACCGTATGAAGAGCTGAACCCATTTCAAGCAGCTTTTGCTGTTTTTGACAAGGTAATAAACTGTTGCCCATTTCCTTCCCTGCATGGTAATATATATCCATCGACTTGTTCAAACTTAAGAGATTGGGGTGCTAAAGAAACAATATGTTGAGAAATTTTAAATAGCAACGCTGTATGGTGAAGTTTCAGAAGTACATAGACATTCGTCTCATGACTCTGCAGTATCTAGTGTTGCTTTTTGGAAAATGTAAATGATGAACATACTTTTCTAATTTTCAGAATGTGAGGCCGGCCATTCCTATCAGCTGCCCAGCACCAGTACGGCTTCTAATTGAGCAATGTTGGGCCTCGCATCCGGAGAAGAGGCCTGACTTCTCTCAAATAGTTCAGATATTGGAGAAGTTTAAGAGTGTTCTGGACAGAGATGGCACACTCGACAACAATATGCCAAGTTCGATCTGCCAGGAGACTCACGATCACAAGAATTGGCTTGCTCATTGGGTCCAAAAGCTCAAACATAGCCAGCCTGATTTTTCTGGGCCGCCTCCGCCAAAACTGTTGTAACTATTGACCTTCTCCCTTCCAAACCCTGCTAATCTGATAGGCAACAGAATGTAATTTCAGTTATTTTCTGTCTATATATAGATTTAAAAAAAAAGATTAGTAGCACAGTTAGTACTTGCTTCGCTTCACCACGGTGTTCTCTTTCAATGCACAAAATGTGAATACAAAGGTTGCTGAGAATGCTTCTTCAATGGCTTGAAATGACTGATATCTTCACATAAGAACTTATGTGACTTTTGGGCACACATATAGATATACACACATTCCTTCATGAGCCTGCAACGTTCCTTGTTTAGCTTATCCATATTTACTATAACAGACTTGCCATGTATTTTGACTAGTACCAGAACTTTTGACGTAATACTTGACAAGGCACGGTCGCGAAAAACAGAGCTTTTTACATGATGATTGGTGCTGTTTCATACTGTTCAGTTTTTGTCCTTAGTCCTGTTTGGAACGTAGAAAGTTTTCCTGTTCCTCTGTGAAAATAAATTAATTTTTATTAAATTTCTGTGTTCCAAATAATCTCTTATAAACTTTGGAATTCTGCTTCGTGTGAGCTTGGACATGTAAATGTTCCCGGAACATATTTAAATGGACATAGGAGTGACTTTTATCGTCAGCTGTGATTTCTTATCCTCCATCTGCTTTAAATTACATGACGTCTTGATTTTTCTAAATACATTAAATTTATTATATATCTAGACATAGTGTATATCTAAATGTAAAATAAAAAATATGTATTTAGAAAAATGATAATGTTTTCATAATTTGGAATAGATGAGTGAGTGGATGGATGTTTAGTCTGAGCGCGTTGGTCGACAAATCGCTTCAGGCCGGACTTGAGATCTTTGGCGTCCAGTGGCTAAGTCTGTCAGTGCAAGTGAAGTAAAGGGTTATTCCCTTACGATAGGGAGCATTCTTCAGTTTTTTTTTTTTTTTAAAAACATGAGCTTGCATTTCGCTTACAGTGACGCGATCGGATGATGCTACGAGTATGTCACAATGCTGGGCTATCACTTTTTTTTTTTCTTTCCCCCTCGTGCTTCAGCATGAGTGCATGACCTTACCCCACGCCGCGCAACGGTGGCCCGGCCCACCAACACCCACCAGGTGAGAAGCCGAGCTCCACCGGCCTGTTGTGCGGCAGCCCAAGATGGAGAGCGTCCGGATATGCAGCAGTGGAGGCGCGTGGCGCTGAGCACGCGCGCGTCGTTGGGCGCGAGCTGCACTGCCGGCCCGGCAACCTGCAGCCACCCGGGTGGCCGAGGTGCACGTGCACCCAAAATTATGAGGATGTCCCAAAATTTGTTATTTTCTTATGAGTTTTTATTAAACAAGTTCGAATATCAAATTTTATGACAATGTGTATAGGCTATGGATATGTATCGTTTTAAACTGCTAAAATATTTATTAGTACAAACTATGTTTTTGTAGAAGGTTTTTACGATTTCGCCGAAGAGACCGTGCAAGCAACTGAATACTTTGCCTCGATTCACGAGCCTTTTTATACAACCAGAAAATGAGAATTCTTCGTTCATTACTCGGAAATATGATTGCAATGTGATAGGGATTTTTAACTTTTGGGAAAAGTCTATTTCATGCACTCATCTATCTAGCGTGGTCTATTTCAGCTCAGCGGGGGCATTCGGTATTTACCGAACCGATCGGTTTGGTACTTCGGTTCCTAGCTAAATTCGGTTCCTCGAAAATTAGTACCGATCGGTTACTTCCAAAAATCGGTACCGAGGAAATTCGGTTTTGGTATGTACCGAAAGTATCGAATTGATCACATAGATATGTAATAGCAAGTTCAAAAGCCAATTTTTATATAATTTTGACATGATTTATAGAAAATCATACGTACATAAAAGACCACAAGACTATAAGAGTAGAATATCATAAATATATAATATAATTATGTACAATAGTACAATTAATAATATACAATAGTACTTCGGCTCGAGGTTCTTTTATTCCATATGAGAATTTATACTGATGAGTGGGTTTGATATTTTTCTATTTCATCGTTTGTTAAGTTTTCTCTTGTACGTGATCCTCCACTATGTTCAGATTTATATTGGAATGCTTTATTTTCATCATTGCACCAAGGAACATCGAGCCTAATATTGCCAAAGGTGTTGTCCTGATAATCTGGTTCTTTGTGGTCTAAAGGGCATTGATGACTACTATGACCACAATGTGTTTCTTTTCCATCTTCAATGTCATTAAATATTTCAGTATCATCTAGGTCTATTTTGTCCCCGTTAGTTAAATTTTCCATGAGTTTGGTTTCTTTCTTGATTTGTCACATGAAGTATTTATGCTCATCACTTTAGGACTAACATCTCCTTGAGAACTAATTGGGCCATCTTGAAATGTATGCCCACCATTAACTTCACAATAATTTTTTTTCATGAACCAGTTCATCTTTTACAACAAAGCAGCCTAGAACAACCCATGCATGGAGTTCTTGGATACGCTGCCTATGGAGTTCCAAGCCGCACATAACTCTTACATCATGCAAAACATCACAAGGGGGGGGGGGATTTTGTGGTGACCTTAGACTAGCTTACTAGCACTTCCACCTTCAAAGACATACATTGGCCAACTACTTGGTCTTGGTTCGTCTAGTTTTTTATTTTCTAGATAGGCATGTAATCCTCTTTCAAGGAGGAGAGTACACTTAGCTCTTAAGCTAGGCTACCACAAAATATGATGGGTTCATTCACTGGAGCTACTATGAAGCAATAGTTATTCACACCGTTGTAATAACACAGTAACTTGTGACACTAAGCCACAATTCTTGCAAAGAAAGGCTACATAATAGGACAAATGTAGGAGCCACAAGTCTTGCAAAGGATGGCTGCCTTATAGGACCGATGTAGGTCATGATGTTATCAGGAGAAAACTTGATTATTAGTTTGCTCAAGATTCAGAGCATGTTTGTCCATAAGTGACCTTCTAGCTTGAGGATGTGGTCCTATGCTAAGTGTATAATGTGATATGACACCATACACTTTATCATGGCCACCATATGCTGCTCCAGATCCTTGCATTCTAACATGGGTGTGATGTTGATATGCACCATTGTGGTTGAGATGAAGAGGAGGATATATAGCAATAGGTGCAATGCCCTTGCATTGTGTCTATGACATATGAAACTGTTGCATTCATCATATCCATGTATGGGAAAGTTATTTGCATTTTGTGCATAGTCTACATGCATTGGCCTTGTTAAATAATCAGAGGAAATATGTGTAACACCATAAATTTATGCATTTTTCAAAATAGATTAAAAACAATTTAAATGCATTTTGTGTGGGCATTAAAACCTAGGAAAATAATTACAATTTCATGAAATAAAATTGTCTCAACTAGAAACATGATTGTTGCATTCATGCTGGTGCACAGTATTTGGTATTGTGTGGAATTTACAAAATTTGAATTTGAGTTCAAAGTTTCATTTGAAAATGATTTGGAAAATTGAAAAGAAAAAAAAAAAGAAAAAAACACCTCTCTTTCTCTCTCTCCCTCTTTCCACCTTTCTGGCCCGCAGGCCATTTCCCCCCAGCCCAGTTTCATTCCCCTCTCTCTCTCTCCTGTGTCGAATGGGCTCTGCCCCGGCCCGTTTCCCCCGGCCCAACCTCTCCCACGCAGGCTCCCTCTCTCCCTCACTGACGAAGCCGCCCCACCAGTCAGCTCTCTCTCTTCCGCTGACGAGCCGGACCCGCATGGCAGATCCATCCCCTCCCCTTTCCTTCTCTGTTCTTTCGCGCCGGTGGACCGCTCTGCCGAGCGCGATCCGGAGTAGGAGATCCCCCTTCCCATAACCGACACCGAGCCGTGTCTAGCAAGCCGAGCGCAGCACATCACCAGCCTTTCCTTCCTCCCCTTCCCTCCTTTCCTTTCTGCGCCGCCGCCCTTTCCTCGCGGCCGCACGTGAATCCGCCTTTCCTTCCCTGCGGCGCTTCCCGAGCTATAAAAGCTCATGCCATGCGCCCTTTCGTCCTCACCTTGCCCCCTCGGAACTCCTTCGGAGCACACCAGCATTGCTGCCACGCCCAGCGCCGCCGCCGTCGAATCCGTCCCTGCCGAGTTTCTCCGCGCCAACCAGCTGCTTCCCGAGCCTCACGGTGAGGTAAGCAACGCCCCGGGGCCTCGCTCTCCCTCCCCGACCTCTCTGTTGCACTGCTCCGCAACCGCCGTCGAGGCAGAGCCGCTGCGCCGCGTGGACACTCCGCCCCCGAGCGCAATCGCTTCAACCAACTCCACCACCGTGTTCGCCTGTCTCCCCGTCCCGGGTGCGCAGAGAATGGCGCACTAAATCACCTAATCGCGTTGCGCCGCCGCTCTCCGGCAATGGCGCTGCCGCGTCTCTGACTCCGGCCGCCGAGCGCCGCCACCTACTCCCTCTGTTCTAATCTCTATCGTCCGTTTCTAATCGGACGGTCCGCAGCTCTCTGTACCCCTTCGGCTGGCAACTTTGCAAAAGAGACCCCGCGGGTTTTAAAGTCTGAACCCGCCGTCCCTTGGCGTAAACTGAGATCCCGTCTCTTCTGCTGAAAAACGTACTCCCTTTTCAGTTTGATTTAATTCAAAAATTAAAAGGAAAACCCTATTTACCGTTTTGCCACTCTTTTTCAAATGCTCTTAAATTGCTCGTTTTAAATCCAAATCGACCCGTTCAAGTTGCGTTAGATCCGTATTTTCATGCTCTATCCAGTAGTATAGATTTCATCTATGTTAATTACCTTTAAAAATAAAATAAAATTAATTCCGTAATGCTTTAGTCCGGCCTTTTCAAAATCCCGTTTAATTCATATCTTCTTCGTTATAGCTCCGTTTTTCGTGATTCAAGCGTCTTTGTGATCGTAGTAAGATGTAGATCAGTTTTATAAACTTTTAATTTTGTTTTATTGTGTTTGGTGTGCTGTTCTAATCTATAGTCTTTGTTGCTCGCATGTTAAGCCTCTACGTGATTGCATGTGATGTGGTGATCGAGTACAGACGGTGAGCAGTACGTGGGTGACCAGGAGTTTTGCTTTGAGCAGGAGCAGCAGCAGGACCCCTTTGAGCAAGGCAAGTATTCATGGGATCATCCTTGTTGTCCTAATCACTTAAATCATTAATTCATGATTGCATATGTTTCCTTGATACCCTATTTAGTTTCACCATAGCTCTCGAGACATAACCATGATCATGTAAACCTGACTAATGACTTATGCAACAATAGTAAAATCTGCTTTTTAGCAATATGGATTAGGGTGAACTAGAGTACAGTTTTTGAGATGCTCTAGAACCTCCGTAAGCGATCACCCGGGACATACAGTACAACCATGGGGGCTATATGGCTCTGGCTTTAGTTCAGTATTAGGGTCACTCTCTCGCATGCGACAGTTCACGAAAGTTGCCATTGCCGAGCGGTTGCGGAGCGGCTGGAGTGGGGACCGCTGCGTGTGTGTACCATCCCGGGGCTCCTATATACCCCTTGCCCGTGGATCCGTACTGTCTGTGGTATGTCAGCGAACCCCTTTGAAAGACTTCATAGTGTTCCCTGCCCGCTCACCTCGGTAGTGATCCCGGGGTATTTGGGCAAACACGACTCATGGGTAAAGTGTACAACCTCTGCAGAGTGTTAAAAACTGATATATTAGCCGTGCTCACGGATACGAGTGGCCTGGAATTCTTATGGAACAGAATGACTTTAATCTATCATTTACTAGTTTGCTATTCATTATTCATGTTTACTCGATCAGATGGTTATTGGGCTGTTGTTATATTGATGCTATCCTATGCTAAAATTGTGATAACTTAAAAGCTAATGCAGTTTAACCAGTGTCATACCTTTTTGAGCATCATGAACCCCATATATACTTGTTGAGTACGAAAGTACTTACGCTTGTTCATTTCTTTCATTTTTGGATAAAAATCCCGGATGGGTACCAGATTATTGGAATTATGAGGAGTATCCAGAGGACTACTAGGTTTGGGGTCAACCAGTTGACGTCCCTGTGCTATGGAGCTTCGCGAGAGTTATCTTATATTTCCGCTGTTATGTAATAGACATTATTTAAATACTGTTTCGCTATGTAATAAACACTCGTGATGGTACATTTTTGATAATTTGTCGGCTTATGTGTGTGACTGATCTCTGGGCACATATAAGATTATTGCATCCCGTTTTGCCTTTAAAACTTGGTGTGACAATATGCCATCCACTGATAAAACATCCAATACTTGTAGGATGGAAATATGGATTTTGCCATCTAATAATACAATTTTAAAATTCTCTTGGGTACAAATAGGTATCATCCCTTCTATTAGAATCAATCTCCGCAAGAGAATGTACTCGTCACAAGGGAAACTGACTCCATGGACCATTATGGTCATTGCTGAATAGTTAACATCATGATGTTGTTCGTAATTATGTATGTTGTTGGGTGGCTATTGTTGTTCATTCCTGCTAGAGTAGGGCATATGACCATTTGGCGAGTGGTTCCTTTATTCCATATGAGAATAGATACCCATGAGTGGGTTAGATAATTTTTCTGTTGTATTATTCGTTAAGTTTTCTCTTGTACTTGGGACTCCACCGTGTTTAGGATTATATGGGAAATCACAACTTTTTATTTTCATCATTACACCAAGGACCATCAAGCCTAATATTGCCAATGTTACGATCCTGATAATCTGGTTCTTTGTGGTCTGAAGGGCACTGATGACTACTATGACCACAATGTTCTTCTTTACCACATTCAATGTCATTGGATCTTTCAATATAATCTAGGTCTCTTTTGTCTCCATTAGTTACATTTTCCATGAGTTTTGTTTCCTTCTTGACTTGTCACTTAAAGTATCTATGCCCATCACTTTACGACTAACATTGCCATGAGAACTAATTCGGCCATCTTGAAAAGTATGCCCTCCATTAACTTTGTAATAAATTTTTTTCATGAACCACTTCATCTTTTACAGCAAAGCACCCTAGAACAACCTATCCATGGATTTGTTTCATATGCTGCATATGGAGTTCCAAAGGCTCACATAACTCTTATGTCAAACAAAATATCATAGGGGGGAATTCTATGCTGAACTTAGACTAGCTTACTAGCACTTCCACCTTCAAAGACATACATTGCCCAATTACTTAAACTTGGTTCATCTAGTTTTTTCATTTTCTAGATATGCATATAATACTTTTTCAAGGGGGAGTACAGTTAGCTCTTGCCAGGCTATCACCAAATATGATGGGTTCATTCGCTAGAGCTACTATGTAGCAAAAGTTGTTCACACATAAGTAATAACACAATAACTTGTGACACTAAGCCTTAATTCTTGCAAAGAAAGTCTGCCTAATAGGACTAATGTAGGAGCCAAAACTCTTGCAAAGGAAAGCTGCCTTATAGGACCGAAGTAGGTCATGATGCTGTCAGGAGCAAACCTGATTATTAATTTGCTCAAGATTAGGAGCATGTTTGTCCATAAGTGACCTTGTAGCTTGATAATGTGGTCCTATGCTGATTGTATAATGTGATATGACACTGTGACAGAACCTCTTAAGACAGGGCCCACTTGCCAGGATTAATAGTCCATTTGACTTAATCCAAAACAAATGATCCAAGTCTTAATCAATCCGCCAGGTGTCGCCACTTTGTAGCGGGTCATCCACCTCTTTCTGAACAGGAGCATCCTCATTACAGACATTGCAGAAGTAATACAATAATTTAATTTACATCAAAGTAGCGGAGATTTAAAGTCATATTACAACCCATAAGTTTTGAAACATAACTTAGTGTCATATGATAATATTACATCAAACTGTGATAGAGTATAAACAACACAGCCGAGGTACTCTTGCCCAAGAGTCAAGCAAAGATAGATTATTCTTAATCCTCATCTATAGTTACCACACGGTCATGCAGCACGAAGCCACACAAACCGGGTTCTGACCCTCATCTGCAATAGGGGTTAACAAACCCTGAGTACGGGAGTACTCAACAAGACTTATCCGACAAAAGAAAATATTTGGTGGACAAAAGGTATGCAAGTCATAGGATTCAAGGTGTGGTTTGCAAGAATCAAGTATTTTGCATTAATGAGCATTTATAAAACGAAGTGAAATTCATTTAATTCGTTCATAAGATTACTCGAGTACCAGTCTAAAATTTATGATCGATAACAAGGTAATACAACATCCCCGAAAGGAAACCATCATGGAACATTTAAGTATATTACTACGCGGTAGAGGACAGGGTTATATTTCTATATCCAAGGAACACGACGATTCGAACCGGTTAAAACCTAACTGGGGCTTCCCTATCACACGACATATACAACACTAAAGCACGCATATGACTACCTTTCCCTGGATCCTCCCGCTAAAACCAGGGTTCCGTCACCCGAGAGCACAGTACACCTCCATCCAGTTCCTCGAACTTGGAGGGTACACACTACTCTCGCCATCTCTCCACTCCCAGTGCGGTTTGACCGTTCTTAAGACGGGAATAGCCAGAGTCCAGCTTCCCAAAGTATGTGATAAGTACTCCAAAGTCATAACCCTTGGACGTCTACAACAGACGGTTTCTAATCGACACAGGCGGAGAGCACCCACTCACCAGTCACTACTGATGGCTCCCAAACACAGTGTCCGCCCGGTCTCGAATTATTACTTCCAACAACCTCCATTTTTCAAAAGATCATAACCATTTGCCGAAGCAATACGCTATGTGTAAGTGACCGGAAATCACCTACTATAACAGATCTAAGCATACTAAGCATTTTAGCAAAAGTTTGAATCTTTAAACAGGTGTCAAGGTAAAAGTACAATTACCCAAGGATAAAGGCTATGCATCAAGTAGGAATTTAATAAAGTAGGACAATGCAATAATATAAACCATAAGTGTATTTAAATAAAAACTTTTAAATACAAGATAGGGTGTGAATGCACCGGGGCTTTCCTTGGTTGGAGGGATACACAAGTTCTGGCTCAGATTCAACAAGAGAGAAAACCCCTTCACTAGAGGGATTATCCAACCCAACCAACGAATAATCTACACGATAATATGTCATGCTTAGATGATGCTTCAAATAGTAGACATGATGCTTTGCAACACACAAGCATGTACTTAAGAGGTGAACAAAACAGATTAAACATCTTGAGTACAACTTACCTTCATGAAACTAAACTAAACTAGAGCAAAAAGCAATTTAATTAACCCTATTGAACTTGATTATCTAGGTTAATAATTATATCCAATAGAACTGAGCAAACAACACTACATCATGCATTTCCATACTGTGGTTGTTACTGGACAAATGACCATTTGCATCAAATAATTCAAAATCACACAAATCCTAAAGTCATTAGGGTTTCTATTTAATTAAAACCTAATTAACTAAATAGCCATGTATAACAGTTCATCCAAAAATTCCTAAACTTTTTGTACAGTAAGATATCAGTGTATAAAGGTTACAAAAAAAATTTCATAATTTTTGGAGCAACATACAGAGCATGAAAAATCATGGAAAAACCATTTTTCAATTATTTTGAGCATTTTTACAGGATTAAAAATGTACTGAACATGGACATGCTATATTTTTCTTAAATACTAAACATCACAGTGAGCATACACAAATTTTTACAGAATTTATACATGTACAAAATTAAACATAAAAAAATAACAAACAGTAGTACTATGCAAAACAGGAAATTAGAAAAACCCTTCGCTGCTCTCACTGACGCCTGGGTCCCGCGCGCCAGTGTCACCAAAGTAGAGCAGCAGCGCCGACGACCACAAAACACGGCGGCGTGTCGCCATCGGTGAACTAAACGGACAACCGACTCGTGCGCTGGACTCTATGCTTCGCCCTGAACCCAACGAGGTACGATAGGGTCAACTCTATCCCTCGGAAAGCCATCGCCGGCGATATCCGCGGCGGCCCGAGCTCGGTCGCTCGTGCGCCGGCGAGTACAGGCCATGACCGGCTCAACTAAGCTTCGCAACAGACTCAGGAAGCAAACGCGAACATAACGCACCCAGAAAACGAGACTATAACCTACACGCCGACCTCACCGGCGGCAATGGCGGCACCCCGCGCGCGGCCGCACAAGCGCCGACGAGTACAAGCCTGCGCTGGAACAACCAAGCACACCAAAAGACTCAGCGGCCCCAAACAACGTGAAGCGCAAGAAAAACGAACCGAAAGCTAAGCGCAACGACCTCGCCGACGGCCATGGCGGATGACGGAGATCTGCGCGACATGCGTCGACCAAAACACGCATGCGCTCAAACAACCAACACCCTAGCTAGACTTGCAACGGCTAGACGAAGCTAGCGCAAGACTCAGACTCGAAAAAGACCAACTAACGAGCTCTCACGGCGGTGAGCACCAATGCGGCGGCGCTGACACGCCGGAGCGAACACAAACCACGACTACGGTTCGGAATCAGCTACTACCAGCTACTCTACGAGCACCAGGAGCTTACCCCGAACACGAAGCGCTCGCTAACTCGGCCGGAGATGAAGGAGAACGACCGGTTGACGAAGACCGTGCTGGCGGAACTGGTGAACAGAGTGGCAACGACGGCGTTCCCGGAGCTATGGTCCATCATTTGAAAAACGGAGAAAAGTAGCATGATTAGGGAGGAACAAGGAGTAAGAAACAAGAGACAGAAGAACAATGTGGCTCCTGTGTAGCCCAGCCGATAGCTGACCAGAGCAGCGGCGCTCTCGCCGGAGCCGAGGAAGATGGAGTTGCGTCGGGCAACTGAGGACTCGACGGCTTCAACCAACTCGACCAGAGGATGCGCGAGGTCAAAGCGAAGACAATGGCAGTGGATTGGAGACTTGGAAGTGGCTAACGAGCTCGGGCGAGCTCGTCGATGCGGGATGCGCTCGTGGCGGAGCAGAGCAGAGCGAGGGCACGACATGGAAAGGGAGAGCAAGGTGAACGACGTCCCGTTTTGAAGACGACAACGGGGCCGTGGCGTTGCCACGCACGCGATGGGACGCGCGTTGCGGCCAGAAGTCACACGGCGAGCTCGGCAGCTGGCCGGCCAGGTGTCGGCGCTGGTGAGCTCGACCGACATGCAGGTGTTCGATGAATTGACTGAACTGCCCTTGGTACTAATTTGCAAATTGCTCAAGCTTCCAAGGGTTTTTATGAAAAACTTTGAATACCAAAGTTGCTCAAAATTTCATGATCTACAACTTTGACAATATGCACATTTTCAAATTCGGCCTAGAAATGAAAATGCATTTTGAAATTTGAAACCCTTTGAAAAAGACTTTACCCCCTTTTCAATTACTCAAGAAATTTGAATAACACTTGAAAAACTCTAAACACAACAAATGCAATTGAAATAGAGCTCTACAACTTTGCTTTAACAACCAAATGCAAATTATTTTTAGAGTTTGAAAATCATGTTTAGGGTTTGATCCACCCCCTTTGGAAATTAGGGTTTGGAATCGAAATTGAAAGTTTGAATTTGAAATCATGACAAGCATTCACAGATCTGAGCCAAAACAAACCAATAAACTTATTTTAGTTCAATGCATAGCAAGATTCTCAAACAATTGGATGATGATTAATGCATATGATGGCATGATCAAATTTTAATTAAGTTTTAACACCAGGGGTGTTACAGACACCATACACTTTATCATGCCTACCATATGCTGCTTCAACTCCTTGCATTCTAACATGGGTGTAATGTTGATATGCGCCATTGTTGTTGAGATGAAGAGGAGGATATATAGTAGTAGGTTCAATGCCCCGTGAATTGTGTCTAGCACACATGAAATTGTTGCATTCATCATATCCATGAATGGGAAAGTAGTTTGCATTTTGTGCATAGTATACATGCATTGGTCTTGTTAGATAATAAGGTGAAATATGCCATCCACCAATAAAACACCAAGACTTATAGGATGGAAATATGAATTCTGCAATCGAGTAATACGGTTTTGAATTTCTCTTGGGTACGAGTTGGTATCATTCAATTAGCATCAAACTCTGCAGGAGAAAGTACTAGTCACAAGGGAACATGAATCCATGGGCAATTATTGTCATTGCTTAAAAGTTAACTGCATGATGTTGTTCATACCTATGTTTGTTGTTGGGTGGCTGATGTTGGTCTTACCTACCAGAGTAGGACATATTCACATTTGGTGAGTGGTTCCTTTATTACATATGAGAGTTTATACCGATGAGTGGTTTTGATATTTTTCTATTTCATCGTTTGTTAAGTTTTCTCTTGTACTTGATCCTCTACTATGTTCAGATTTATATTGGAAATGGTTTATTTTCATCATTGCACCAAGGAGCATGGAGCCAAATATTGCCAAAGATGTGATCCTGATAATCTGGTTCTTTGTGGTCTGAAGGGCATTGATGACTACTATGACCACAATGTGCTTCTTTTCCATCTTCAATGTTAGTGAATCTTTCAGTATCACCTAGGTCTATTTTGTCCCCATGAGTTAATTTTTCCATGAGTTTTGTTTCTTTTTTGATTTGTCATATGAAGTATCTATGCTCATCACTTTAGGACTAGAATTGCCTTAAGAACTAATTGGGCCATCTAGAAAAGTATGCCCACCATTAACTTCACAATAATATTTTTCATGAACCACTTCATCTTTAACAACAAAGCACCCTAGAACAACCCATGCATGGATTTCTTTGATATGCTGCATATGGAGTTCCAAGCCTCACATAAATCTTGTGTCATACAAAACATCGCAAGGGGGCAATTTTGTGGTGACCTTAGACTTGCTTACTAGCACTTCCACCTTAAAAGACATACATTGGCCAACTACTTGGACTTGGTTCATATACTTTTTTCTTTTTCTAGATAGCCATGTAATCCTCTTTCGAGGAGGAGAGTACACTTAGCTCGTAAGCCAGGCTACCACAAAATATGATGGGTTCATTCGCTAGAGATACTATGTAGCAATTGTTGTTCACACAGTAGTAATAACACAGTAACTTGTGACACTAAGCCACAATTCTTGAGAAGGAAGGATGCCTTGTAGGAAAGATGTAGGTCATGATGTTGTCAGGAGAAAACTTGATTGTTAGTTTGCTCAAGATTAGGAGCATGTTTGTCCATAGGTGACCTTCTAGTTTCATGATGTCTTCCTATGCTAAGTGTATAATGTGGTACGACACCATGCTCTTTATCATGCCCACCATATGCTGCTCCAGATCCTTGCATTCTAACATGGGTGTGATATTGATATACACCATTGTTGTTGAGATGAAGAGGAGGATATATAGCAATAGGTGCAATGCCCCTTGTAATGTGTCTATCACACATGAAATTGTTTCATTCATTTTATCCATGAATGGGAAAGTTGTTTGCATTTTGTGCATAGTCTGCATGCATTGGTCTTGTTAGATAATTAGGGGAAATATGCCATCCACCGATAAAACATTCAAGACTTATAGGATGGTAATATGGATCTTGACATCTAGTAATAAAGTTTTGAAAATCTCTTGGGTACAGATAGGTATCATGCCTTCTATTAGCATCAATCTCAGCAAGAGAATGTACTCGTCACAAGGGAAAATGACTCCATGGACCATTATGGTCATTGCTAAATATTTAACATCATGATGTTGTTCATAATTATGTTTGTTGTTGGGTGGGTGCTGTTGTTCATTCCTACTAGAGTAGGGCATATGCCCATTTAGTGAGTGGTTCCTTTATTCCAAATGAGAATTTATACCCATGAGTAGGTTAGATAATTTTTCTTTTGTATTGTTTGTTAAGTTTTCTCTTGTACTCGAGACTCCACCGTGTTTACGTTTATATTGTAAATCACAATTGTTTTATTTTCATTATTGCACCAAGGAACATTGAGCCTAATATTGCTAAAGTTATGATCCTGATAATCTGGTCCTTTTTGGTCTGAAGGGCACTGATGACTACTTTGACCACAATGTGCTTCTTTTTCCATATGCAATGTCATTGGATCTTTCAGTATCATCTAGGCCTATTTTGTCTCCATCGGTTACATTTTCCATGAGTTTTGTTTCTTTCTTGATTTGTCACTTGAAGTATCTATGCTCATCACTTTAGGACTAACATTGTCTTGAGAACTAATTTGGTCATCTTGAAAAGTATACCCACCATTAACTTTGCAATAAATGTTTTTCATGAACCACATCATCTTTTACAACAAAGCACCCTAGAACAACCTATGCATGAAATTCTTTGATATGCTGCATATGGATTTCCAAACCTCGCATAACTCTTACGTCATACAAAACATTACAAGGGTGTAATTTTTTTGTGACCTTAGACTAGCATACTAGCACTTCCACCTTCAAAGACATACATTGGCCAACTAATTGGACTTGGTTAATCTAGTTTTTTCTTTCGCTAGATAGGCATGTAATCCTATTTCAAGGGGGAGAGTATGCTTAGCACTTAGGCCAAGCTACCACCAAATATGATGGGTTCATTCGCTAGAGCTACTATGTAGCAATAGTTGTTCATACAGTAGTAATAAAACATTAACTTGTGACACTATGCCATAATTTTTTCAAAGAAAGGCTTTCTAATAGGACAAATGTAGGAGCCACAATTCTTGCAAAGGAAGGCTACCTTATAGGACATATGTGGGTGATGATGTTGTCAGGAGAAAACATGATTGTTAGTTCGCTCAAGATTAGGAGGATGTTTGTCCATAGGTGACCTTCTAGCTTGAGGATGTCTTCCTATGCTGAGTATATAATGTGATATGACACCATACTCTTTATCATGCCCACCATATGCTGCTCTAGATCCTTGCATTCTAACATGGGTGCAATGTTGATATGCACCATCGAGGGGTCCCTGTATACCCCTTGCCCGTGGATCCGTACTGTCTGTGGTATGTCAGCGAGCCTTTGAAAAACTTCATAGTGTACCATGCCCGCTCACCTCGGCAGTGTTTTGGGAGTTATAAACCCGGGCATATGGGTAACACGACTCATGGGTAAAGTGTACAACCTCTGCAGAGTGTTAAAAACTGATATATCAGCCGTGCTCACGGACACGAGCGGCCCGGAAAACTCACATAAACCTTGTTTACTTGTTGTTTATCTTTATGAATCACTTTATCATGATAGTGTGTTATTCGTTCATTTGTTTATATGATCATGCAGTTTAATTTGGGGGCTTAAGCATAACCTTTAATTTATCACTTGTAAAGTTTTGTTACAAATTAAAAATGCTTATCGTAGTAAACCGTGTCATACTTTTTGAGCCTCATGAACCCCATATATGCTTGTTGAGTACTAGAAGTACTTACGCTTGTTTTTTTTCTTTTCAATATTTGGATAAAAATCCCGGATGGGTACCAGTTTATCAGAGTTATGAGGAGTATCTAGAGGACTACTAGGTTTGGAGTCAACCAGTTGACGTCCCTGTGCGATGGAGCTTCGCGAGAGTTATCTTTTATTTCCGCTGTTATGTAATAGACTTTAATTAGATATTTATTCGCTATGTAGTAAACACCTGTAATGGTACATTTTTGATAATTTGTCGGCTTATGTGTGTGACTGATCTCTGGGCACACATAAGGTTTATGCATCCCGTTTTGCCTTTAAAACTGGGTGTGACACTTGAAGTATCTATGCTCATCACTTTAGGACTAACATTGCCTTGAGAACTAATTGGGTCATCTTGAGAAGTATGCCCACCATTAACTTTACAATAAATGTTTTTCATGAACCACATCATCATTTACAACAAAGCACCCTAGAACAACGTATGCATGAAATTCTTTGATATGCTGCATATGGAGTTCCAAGCCTCACTTAACTCTTACGTCATACAAAACATCACAAATGGGGAATTTTGTGGTGACCTTAGACTAGCTTAATAGCACTTCCACCTTCAAAGACATACATTGACCAACTAATTGGACTTGGTTCATTTAGTTTTTTCTTTTGCCAGATAGGCATGTAATCATCTTTCAAGGGGGAGAGTACACTTAGGTCTTAAGCTAAGCTACCACTAAATATGATGGGTTCATTCGCTAGAGCTACTATGTAGCAATAGTTGTTCACACAGTAGTAATAACACAATAACTTGTGACACTAAGCCACCATTTTTCAAAGGCTACCTAATAGGATAAATGTAGGAGCCACAATTCTTGCAAAGGAAGGCTGCCTTGTAGGACAAATGTAGGTCATGATGTTGTCAGGATAAAACTTGAATGTTAGTTTGCTCATGATTAGGAGCATGTTTGTCCATAGGTGACCTTCTAGCTTGAGGATGTCTTCCTATTCTAAGTGTATAATGTGATATGACACCGTACTCTTTATCATGCCCACCATATGTTGCTCCAGATCCTTGCATTCTAACATGGGTGTGATGTTTATATGCACCACTGTGGTTGAGATAAATATGAGGATATATATAGCAATAGGTGCAATGCCCTTGCATTGTGTCTATCACACATGAAATTTTTTCATTCATGATATCCATGAATGGGAAAGTTGTTTGCATATTGTGCATAGTCTGCATGCATTGGTCTTGTTAGATAATCATGGGAAATATGCCATCCACCGATAAAACATCCAAGACTTATAGGATGGAAATATGGATTTTGCCATCTAGTAATACAATTTTGAAAATCTCTTGGTACAAATAGGTATAATGCCTTCTATTAGCATCAAACTCAGCAAGAGAAAGTACTGGTCACTAGGGAAAATGACTCTATGGACCATTATGACCATTGTTGAATAGTTATCATCATGATGTTGGTCATAATTATGTTGGTTGTTGGGTGGCTAATGTTGTTCATACCCGCCAGAGTAGGGCATCTGCCCATTTGGTGAGTGGTTCCTTTATTCCATATGAGAATTTATACCCATGAGTGGGTTAGATAGTTTTTTTGTTGTATTTTTTGTTAAGTTTTCTCTTGTACTTGCGACTCCACCGTGGTTAGGTTTTATATTTGAAATCACAATTGTTTTATTTTCATCATTGCATGATCCTGATAGTGTGGTTCTTTGTTGTCTGAAGGGACTGATGACTACTATGACCATAATGTGCTTCTTTTCCATATTCAATGTCATTGGATCTTTCGGTATCATCTAGGCCTATTTTGTCTCCATTAGTTACATTTTCCATGAGTTTTGTTTCTGTCTTGATTTGTCACTTGAAGTATCTATGATCATCACTTTAGGACTAACATTCCCTTGAGAACAAATTGGATCATCTTGAAAAGTATGCCCACCATTAAATTTGCAATAAATGTTTTTCATGAACCACATCATCTCTTACAACAAAGTACCCTAGAACAACCTATGCATGAAATTCTTTGATATGCTCCATATGGAGTTGCAAGCTTCACATAACTCTTACATACAAAACATCACAAGGTGGGGAATTTTGTGGTGACCTTATACTAGCTTACTAGCACTTCCACCTTCAAAGACATACATTGGTCAACTAATTGGACTTGGTTCATCTAGTTTTTCTTTTTCTAGATTGGCATATATGATGGGTTCATTAGCTAGAGAGACTATGTAGCAATAGTTGTTCACATAGTAGTAATAACACAGTAAATTGTGACACTAAGCCACAATTCTTGCAAAGAAAGGCTACCTAATAGGACAAATGTAGGAGCCACAATTCTTGCAAAAGAAGGCTGCCTTATAGGACCGATGTAGGCCATGATGTTGCAGGAGAAAACTTGATTGTTAGTTTGCTAAAGATTAGGAGTATGTTTGTCCATAGGTGACCTTCTAGCTTGAGGATGTGGTCCTATGTTGAGTGTATAACGTGATATGGCACCATACTCTTTATCATGCCCACCATATGCTCCAAAATTTTGCTCAATATAAGGAGCATGTTTGTCCATAGGTGACCTTCTAGCTTGAGGATGTTTTCCTATGCTGAGTGTATAATGTGATACTACACCATATACTCTTTATCATGCCTACCATATGCTGCTCCAGATCCTTGCATTCTAACATGGGTGTGATATTGATATACACCATTGTTGTTGAGATGAAGAGGAGGATATATAGCAGTTGGTGCAATGCCCTTTGCATTGTGTCTATCACACATGAAATTGTTGCATTCATCATATCCATGAATGGGAAAGTTGTTTGCACTTTGTGCATAGTCTACATGCATTGGTCTTGTTAGATAATAAAGGGAAATATGCTATCCACTGATAAAACATCAAAGACTTATAGGATGTAAATATGGATTTTGCCATCTAGTAATACGGTTTTGAAATTTTCTTGGGTACAAATAGGTATCATGCCTTCTATTAGCATCAGATTCAACAAGAGAAAGTACTGGTCACAAGGGAAAATGACTCCATGGATTATTATGGTCATTACTGAATAGTTAACATCATGATGTTGTTCATAATTATGTTGGTTGTTGGGTGGCTAATGTTGTTCATACCCGCCAGAGTAGGGCATCTGCCCATTTTATGAGTGGTTCCTTTATTCCATATGAGAATTTATACCCATGAGTGGGTTAGATAGTTTTTCTATTGTATTGTTTGTTAATTTTTCTCTTGTACTTCAGCCTCCACTATGTTTAGATTTATATAGCAGATCACAACTACTATATTTTCACCATTGCACCAAGGTCCATCGAGCCTAATGTTGCCAATGTTGTGATCTAGATAATCTGGTTCTTTGTGGTCTGAAAGTCATTGATGACTACTATCACCACAATGTGCTTCTTTTGCATATTCAGTGTCATTGAATCTTTTAGTATCATATAGGTCTATTTTGTCTCTATCAGTAAAAATTTCCATGAGTTGTGTTTCTTTTTTGATTTGTCACTTGAAGTATCTATGCCCATCACTGTAGGACTAACATTGCCTTGAGAACTAACTAGGCCATCTCAAAAAGTATGCCCACCATTAACTTCGCAATAAAATGTTTTCATGAACCACTTCTTTTACAACGAAGCACTTTAGAACAACCCATTCATGGATTTCTTTGATATGGTGCATATGGAGTTCAAGCCTCACATAACTCTTACGTCATACAAAACATCACAAAGGGAGTTCCAAGCCTCACATAACTTGAACTGGTTAATTAAGTGTGATAACCCATTTAGGTGATTTCATATGCACTTTTCTATTGCAAAGATAAAGTTTAACCTGATTAAATTATATGACATTCTTTACAAATAAAATTTTACTAGGTTTGAGTTGGCTTTTAAAAATTAAAATATGATTTTGCCTAGATCTGAATTAATATGTTTCACATAGTCTTAATCAATTAAAAATACAATCAAGCATGCATGTTTTTATGTTATAGTATAGTAAATCTTCCGGTAGTCATTTCTTTTTAATGGTAGCTCCATTACCGTGTTTCTTGCATTCTCTAGATCATAGCACCTAGCTTTGTTTTTAGTATGTTGTTTTATCTTGCCTATGTGTGGTGTTTGCTATGAGTAGAACGAGAATTGTTTGTGATCGATGAAGATCAGAAGGTGACTACCAGAATCGGCAAGTGAAAGGCAAGTATAGCATGGGATCATCCTTGTTGTCCTATTCATAATGGTTTACAATCAAATCATATGCATGTGTCTAATCCTGTTACCATACGGCTTACCTAGAACTTGTTACCTTAAACGTTGGAATCCTATGAGTTATTTGGATTTGGTTAGTTGTTCCTAGCGCTCAATTTAACTATGTAGGATCTTGAATTTTGATTAATGGTTATATGCAATGATAATGTAAAACTTGCTTTTTAGCAACATAGAATTTTACGGAATCATCTATCAACAAAAGCTAGGACCTACGGTACAACAATGAGGGCTACATGGCTCTAGCTTTAACTCAGTACAAGGACCTTTTCTAGCTTGTTAGGGGTTACGCGAAAGGGCGCATTAGGCTCTTGACGAGATGGGTATAATATGTCCCAATGTGTATAGGTTGTGCGTTAGTCTGCCATTCGGAAGGGGGGCTCTACATCCCCTTGTCATTCCTAGGGCCTTAACTTATTAGATGAACCTTTGAAAGGTTTCATAGTATACCCTACCCGCTCACCTTGGAAGTGTTATGGAACTAGCTATCCCGAGTATATGGGCAACACGACTCATTGGTAAAGTACAACCTCTACACAGTGTTAAAAACAGATATATAAGTCATGCTCACGATCACGAGCGGCCTAGAAAACTCACAGAATCACTATTTACTTGTTCATTATCATGAATTCATTTGTTATGCTATTATGTTATTCCTTCACCTGCTATTATGATCATGTGGTTTAATTTGGAGCTTAAGCATAATCTATGATTTGATACTTGCAAAGTTTTGTTCAATTAGAAGTGCTTATAATAGTAAACCATGTCAACCTTTTGAGCCTCATGAACCCCATGTTTTCTTGTTGAGTACAGCATGTACTTACGCTTTCTTTACTTTTCAATTATTGGATAAAAATATTGAATGGGTAACAAAAGGTGTATCTAGTGAGTTTTCTGAGGAGTGTTAGGCGTATGAAAACCCCACTCAACCATCCCTGTGAAGTTGAAGTGTGAATAATATTTTAGTAATCATTCCGCTATACTCTGATGTAAGTGTTAACATAACTATATTTTCTCTATATAACAATGTTTATGATATTTTCCTTTTCTATTGTTGTATGTGTGGACTTCCTGGGCACACATATGGCAAGCCTAGTTTTGTTCTTAAAACCGGATGTGACAAGTATCCTTATATGTAGGGGGGTTACTCCAACAAGTTGTCCAACTACCACAACATGATGTCATTTCATAAGCTCTGAAGTTTAGATGGTGGCCCTAATTAGTATAGGGTTGGCACAAGCCCACATTTAATCATATCAATAGCTATGGTTTAGTACAATGAAGTTTGTGCTTTTTATATTTTCAACTATAAAAATTTAGGGCATGCCATAGTATGAAGATCACAATAGCCATTTTTATAATAATAACATAATATATATATATATATATATATATATATATATATATATATATATATATATATATATATATATATATATAAGCTACAAAATTCTTATGAGCAAGGCATGTGTGAAGTCCTATAGATTCAGACACCAATAATAAGAACATACCATGTCTCCAGGTTCCAAGTGTGGGTGAAGATTGCTAGCAATCTAGGACTACGAAACAATCATACTCTTCACAGAAGTACTACTAGTGCTCTAAGAACAAAAATTAACCACCAATTGACCAGTAGATCTTAGGAAAATGAACTCATTGGAAAGAACACCAAGAAATTCAGCCAAGAAAACGGTGCTAAGATCATCAATAATCAATAAAGAAACCCAACTAGTTCACAACAATCCATTCATGCTCCTAGGACTAATTAGCATATTTGAAGTTACATAAAACTAGTACACACTCTTAGGTGCATACAATACACTTTTTTTTGGAGAGTGTGCATACAACACACTTTTTTAGAGTGTGAATACAACATACTTTGGGTAGTGCATGGTGCGAACACATGGTTGATATGTGCCCATGTTGTTTAGTTTTGTGATGAGTGATTGCCCAACATTTGAGTGTTTCAGTTTGAGCGGTTTCACTAACCTTGCTGCGAAAGCAGAAACGTGTGCCTGTCTATCAGCTTGTGGTGTGCAGGTGCTAGACCCGGAGACAATGGTCAATGGCGAGGTGAAGTTCGAGTAGAGGCGTGCTGTGCCGATGGACTGAGAGCGGCGAAGGGCGGAAGCGGGGCTCGGACCGACGGACCGGAGGGCCGGTGGACTAGCTGTGGTGCATGTGGAACCATGTTATTTGCACACAAGTTTCTCTACATTTGTTTGTTAGCTCTTTGAATGATATTTTGTTGACGGTTTTGAAGGTGTAAAAACATGTGAAATTACCGTCAACACACTTCATGAGAGGTCTAGAAAGATGTTTCTTAGAAGGTTTCTTTTGGAAAGGATAATTTTGGGCATTCCCAAAACCAGCAAGATAAAATGAGAGGTTGGCCTCGAACTCGAAGGAATGGTTTAGGTGTTGGATTCCTTACCTTCAAGATTTGTGGTATTTGTGGTTTAGGATTGATGGTAGAATATTTGGATAGGAGTGGTAGTGATTCAGCTATCAAGATTTCTTTTCTAGGGGCTAGTTTTTCTCCTTCTATGGGTCCTTCATCATAAATGTTAGTGTAGGGGGTGTTTTCAAGAATCTTCATGAGAAGACTCTTCCCTTCACTAACGGGTAAACATAGGAAGGCTCCCCTAGAAGTTATATCAAGAAGTTGTGCGGAATCTTTGCTAAGACCGACATGAAAGTGTTGTAACAATGTTGGATCGGTAATAGCAAGATCAGGGTCAGATGATGCTAGATCTAAAAGACGGGCCCATGCCGCACCTAGAGGTTCTTTCTCCTTTTCTGAAAAGTTGATGACATATTTTCGAAGACGAACAACAAGAGAGATAGGGAAGAAAGCTAGGCAGAATTTGGATTGTAACTTTTCTCATTCTCTGTTTGCACTATCTACGTGATGATAGTACCATCGTTTGGCTATTCCCGTCAAAGAAAACGGAAATAGCTTCCACTTAAGGGTGCCTCGTCTCATCCCTTGGATGTGGACACATGAACACAATTGTTCAAAGTCACATAGGTGAGTGTATGGATTTTTATCTTTGTCCCCAGAAAAAGATTGTTCCCGAACTTTCGCTATGAGACTTGGGTGATGCTCATAACGAACGGCCAAAACGGCCTAAGTTGATCTAGGTGGCTCCAACCTAGCGCCCGTTGGAGCACCATACTTAAAGATAGGTGTTTGATCCATATGTGTATATAAAAGGAAAGGTTTAAATCAATCAAAGATAAATAGGACCACTAGGTTCTAGTTAAAATAACTACCATTCCCCGGCAACGGCGCCAAAAAGCCTGTTGACACTAGATGTCGCAAACGGGTAAAAGACCGCAAGCGTACGGTTGTCAAGTGTAGCTTTCACTGGGAGTATTCCAGGTATCGTATTTTCCACAGGGAACGAGAAGTGAATTAACTACTGATTAAGGTTATGTCCTATGATGAGACAAGGGAGTCTATGATATTTGGGTAGAGAGGTTCATTTTAGCAAAGATATCTAACTAGGCAAAGCTGGTTATACTGGCTTTGTTAGCCCTTCTCTTGTAGGAGGTGATGTGATAGATCAGTAGGAGGACAAAACTCCTACTAGACCGCGCCATCATGTTGTATTGAGGCCCTACCTTTTAAGAACTTATGTTACACACGTGGTGGAATACAAAGACCAGATAAGGCTGTCACCACCTGCTAGCTACCACAAACAATTTGTGCCATAAGTGGTTTACAAAGGCAAGATCTAGTTTAGACACCACGTCTACACTATTCTTACTACTTTAACCCAAGCTTTAAGGTTAAAGCACTCTACTTAAAGTAAAGCGATTAACAAGCGCGAAAAGTTGTATAACAACTATGTCAGATTTAGAATATCAAATGCTATAAAGAACTCAGATGTATTACTCACAAGTGTATAACTTACAAGAGAATCGCATCTGCCGAGGTACAACTTGGAGAAGATGCTAGACAGGCCCGGCTCTCCTCTAGACTCTCCTCACTCCCTCCCTAGTTTCTATGCTACTAGTAGAATAGGGCTTCGCCTATGTGTAGAATGAGTAGCTCCTCCTTGGTGTGTTGAATGAGAGGGAGTGAGGGGGTATTTATAGTGGAGAGGTGGAGTAGGGGATACTCCACCGCCACATCATCGATCTGCGTGATGGATGATGAGAGCCCTTGGATCCTAACCGCCTTCAGATCAAGGGTGGAGAGAAATTACCCATGTGCTTCTTTAATTCAGCATGTGCACATTTGCATGCAACATGTGCTTCTTTGCTTGGAGGCATGCAAATGACGGTGGGATAAAGGAGTGGCTACCAAGCCACCTTGGGGGGTCGGCCGACCCCCCTATGACATGTGGACCACTGCCAACCTTCTAGAAGCATGGCCCACCTGTCATGAAGTGGCTGGAGATCTTAGTGGCTGCCATTTATAGGTCGGCCGACCTAGACAAGGGGTGTAGTGACCCACTTACTATGACAGGTGGGCCCTCGGATCATGTGGGTGCTTAGGGAGACTAGTGGGCCCCATAGGGTGGTCGGCCGACCCCCCTATGGTGGGTCCCACTAGCTCAGTTCTCTCCATTTCCTGTAGTCCTGCAAGAAATACTCCATGGACATGTGGAACTATTTATTAGATAAAATATACTCATGATATGCTTATGTCCCTTCATTATGAGGCTATTGACGGTGATTTTGAGTATGTAAAAGTATTTCATTCTTAGCGTCAACAGCCAGCAATCCCAGCTTGGGGAGCCTCACCGAGTTCCTCCGCCACCGGCCTAGCAGCGAGGTCGTCCGTGGCCTCGACCACCAAAGCCTCGGCCTCACAAGTCTCCGCAACCGCCGACTCGGTGCCTTCAGGCTCGGCTACCGTAGTAGCCCCAAAATTGGGATCCTTCGGATGCTCCAAGGACTCCGCAGATGCTGGAGCCTCAGCCCCCACACCGAGCGAACGATCGGCAGGGACAGATGACACCGCCCGGTACAAACAGATCCTCGGCAGTCGCCGAGGTGTCAAGTGCACACTGCAAGGTCCAAATCAGGCACCCTCACAAAACCGAAATACTTACAAGACCGACGTCCGGCGCACCCTCACAAAACAATGCACGGGAGCTACCCCTGCGGTCCTCGGCGGTGTGACAACGGGCGGGCCCTCTGAGCCGCAAGCAACCCGCGGGTCGACGGAAGGCTTGCCTGCGACCTCCGACTCACGCCGCACAACAATAGACACCTTGGGCAAGGGCACCTTGGCACCCAATCTAGATGCCCCCTGCCCATCTGTGCTGACCAGCGACGTGTTCTCCTCCCCATCCGACCACTCGTTGGTCCAATCTAACATCGAGGGCGGTGGGGGGCGGAGCCCTCATTAATACTAAACTTGTCGCCGATATCAACCAATGGCTTCGACTTCTTCGGGGGTGAATCGACCAGACGCTTCCCTAGCGGGTCGTCGCTCGCCTAGCGTTTCCCAGCAAGAGGCTCGGGGACTCGCTCCCGACGGGTAGACCCGCGACCTCTTTCGTCCACACCATCTGACCTGACTACGCGCCTGGGTGCCTGGTCGACGCCCACAGGCCACTCCGCCGAAGGGACCTGGGTGAAGAAGACGGCGCGGTCCTGTCCACGAAACTGAAATAATTCATCACAATAGTCAAACTCTTAGAAACAAACAAGAAGAAAAGGAAGGCCTCTAAATTTACCTGCGCCAGAGGAGCCTCCAAAAAAAGGATCCCGCGGATCCTGCATGTACTTCCGAGAAAGATCAAACATCGCTTCAAGACGGGCGCAAGCGTCGCTGGACTTCATCGGCTTGGCCGCCTCCCGCGTGGAATCAAGACGACCCGCATACTGAAATGCGGGGTGATCCCTGTCCTTACAGGGCTGACACCGCCTCATGACGAAGTTCTAGCCGACGGTAACCCCATCGACAAACTCACGGTCTAACAGACCTAGGAGCTCTATGACTTGGCCCATGCCACTGGACATCGGTCGCGCCGACCAGCTTGGCTGCGACACAGGGATGGTCGTCGGGTCGCCACGAGCGTACGACTCCAATTGGGGAACGTAGAACCAGCACGACTTGTACCCAGCCACCTTGGATTTAAGAGCAGTGGCGATGTACACGTCAGCCATACCCTCACGAAGCTGAAGATACATTGACCCGACGATCCGTGACGGGCTGGTGTCGTTGTACTTCAGATGGAAAAAGTAGCGGTAGAGTTCGAACAGGGGGTCGATCCCCAAATACGCCTCGCAAAGATGAATGAAGACCGCAATGTGCAACACCGAGTTTGGGTGGAGATTACACATCGCGATCTGGTAGTACTCCAGGAGGCCACGAAGAAACGGATGAACGGGAACGCCGAATCCACACTAGAAGAAGGGCTTGAAGACGATGACCTCACTGGTGTTAGCAGTAGGGAAATCCTCCCACGTCGTAGCCCTCCACTCCACAATTGCCTTGTCCTAAAGGACACCTGTGGTAACGAGGCGCTGGATGTCCTCCTCCTTCATCGTGCATTTCGACCAATCCCTGGTCCAGTCTGGAAGCACCGACTTTGCCTTCTTCGCGGACTTATCCGCCGCCGTCTTCGACGAAGCACAGGTGCAGGGTCCCCTCTTTGGCGCCATTACAGAACTGAGGCAAGTGGAATCCAAGATCCTTGGTGGAAAGCAAGAAGGGCGCAAGCAAAGGCGACAAAGAAGATTAGGGAAGGCGACAGGGTCTACAGCAGGAGCAAGCGTGAAAACCACCGCCACCGCTAAGTCCACCCTTTATACCAAACGGCGCGGCGCTTCGCCTCCCAGGGTTTTTGGGAAACCACAACGGTCTAATGCACGACCGCCACGATACCCGCTTTCCGCGGCACAGACGGCTCGCCTGACATGGGCCGCTAACCGCATGGTTAATTCCGTATTTCTTTTAAAATAATCTCCTCGATTTATGGTTAATAAATTCCTAAGTCTCTCTAATTCCGCAGTCCCGGGGACTGGATATACAATTTTTTTGAGAATTTTTTGCAGCTATGATACTCCTGCTACAGTACACTGGTTGCCAAATTTCACCAACCACTAGAAGCGGTAACACTCAGATACTTCATCGACCAAAGCTACGACTCAGGCACCTGGTCACCACTCCCCGACCAAACACGGGGACTCCGCCGCCGGCGTAACTCGAACAAGGCCCGGGGACTGCGACCACCGCGTCAACAGCAAAATACTCAGGGACTGAAACTCGGGGACTGCGAACAATACAGAACAACATGATCCTGATACAAGAACCGTCGCGCTCCTTACATCAGGCTCGGGGACTACGGGTATTCACAGTCGTTTTCTACAAAACTTATGTTTCAGTCTTCGGCTACAAATTTTATGCATTCTTTATTTTTTATAAAGGTTGGCACCACGTGCATACTTCACCTACTACCAAGCTTGGGGACTAAGTGGGTACACTTCACCTTGCAGTGAATGTACTGATTTTCTTCTCGACAAACTCTGCTGTTTCCATGGTGTTTTTGCAGAGTCTAAGTTGGTACACTTCACCAGGAAAGGACTTTCAAAATTTTCTTCTTCAGCACATCACATTCTCCTAACAAGCAGTCGCAACCTCCGACGAGGCGATCTGTTCGTAGATCACACTACGATGTTCTCGACCAGTCCAACCTGGTCGGGAGGCCTCTCGGAGCAGTGCCTCGACCAGGCAGCTTGGTCGGGACTCTGCAACGACATTCACACACGAAGGCGACTAGCCAAACGCCTCGAAGGATGACGCCGCGGGCTCGCCAGAGGAATGCAACGTGCTCGGGGACTTGTTGGGGATATTACCTCAGCATATCCCCAGGGACCTATAAGGGCCTACCGACCAGAAGACAGCCCAGCACGCGAGGCCCTGCAGCACGCGACCAGCCCGCCGTGCTCGCCAGGGACTCCGAAGAGCCTTGTTCGCCAAGGAAGATCTTAGTAGATAGACTCAGATCCCTTACCTTAACGGACCGATCGTAATCTGTTAAGATATGGAAACTGTAACCCTGCTCCCCGACTATATAAGGCAAGCAGGGACCCCCTCGAGAAGATCGATCTACACCTCGTGTAACCTAATACTCACATCAATCCAGCCACCAAAACACAGTATGTAGGGTATTACCGCAATTTGTCGGCTTGAACATGTATAAACCGTCGTGTCTACACTCTTTGTGTTACACTTGATCTCCATCACCACACCTCCGCCTACAATCTACTACCGTAGGGTACCCCCTAGGTAGACTGCGACACATATTTCATCGACAAAGTTCTCATTCAAGAACCGCATGCTCAACACTCTTGCACCTCCATGGAGATAGTATGAACAAGATCAACTAGCAGTAACGTAGAAGAAGAACAATAATAGTAGAAGGAGGAAGAACAAGCAGAGTCAGATCTCAGAAGGAGTAGTCTAGATGATCAACCCAATCAACATGGAGCACGACCATACGTAGTCAAGAAGGGAGACCCAGGAGTACCAACCATTGAATGCAAAATCAGAAAGACAGTCTTCCCTTCGACCTTCTACGACACAGGATCAGGGGTCAACATAATGTCAAAGGTAACTTATGATCATTTGTTTGATAGTATACCTTTGTACCCAATCTATATGCAGTTGCAGATGGCGGACTTGGCGTACAAATTTTACGAAGTCATAGCAAAGAACATAGCGGTACAAACTCAAGATTCACATATTCCTGTAGACTTTGTAGTACTTGACATGCAGGATGAAGAAGATATGACTCTTATCCTGGGGAGACTATTCCTCAACACCGCTAGAGCTGTCATCTTCATCGCATCTGGACAAATCCACTTCAACCTACCCATTGGAAATGTATGCTGCAAATTCAATAGTTATGCTAATCATACACAGCCAAAGAAGCGACGCAACAGAAGGAGACGCCATACCCGCCGTAAAGCAACCCAACCATTGAAGGATGCATGGGCAGATTACCCTAGTGAAGTTTCAAGGTACGAAGGCCGATTCAACGATGAAAAGGAAGAAGAAGTGGCAGAACCTCGTTGGGACGAGTGGGGACAAGAAATTGAAAGAATGGAGCTACGCGTAAAAGAAGAAGCAGAAGAGACACGAGTACAATCACAACAATGGTGGGAGGAGAATAAAGATGCACCACTACACAAAGAGGAGTCGTCTGATCCCACCTCAGATGATAAACCTGACAAGTAAGTACTTTCTCCTATCTAGTCTTATCGGTAGACTATAAATCCCGTTCCTTTGCCACAAGGTAAAAATAGTAGTTACCTAATTAATTAGCATTAGTAATTTATCACCTTTATCTTTCTGCATGTTAAAGGAAAACAAAATAAATATTTATTTATCATTACATCATGAAAAATACTAAGCCTCATGTGATAAAACTTATGGTGTTACCATAAGGAAACTTACTGTGGTGGCACAAAAATAATTTTTTTATTTCCTTTTCATTATAAAATGGAAAGTTCTAAAAAGATGAGATATTCAATGCCTGCTAGAATCTATTAAAGTTTAAATTAGCCCATAAGAATATTCAATTACTCTTTTGGCTGACCGCTAACCCCATTGTCATAATGGAGGCTCGAGTTTTGTTTGTTCTTATTGGAGTATAACCATGCAGGATTGAAAGTACCAAAGAGGAGTAAGCCAACCAGAGGCTACTTCCAAAGATCATTCAACTCAACCATAGAAAAATCGAGCTTGGGGAGGGCACCCCCAGTTATCAGGTAAGTATACCTATGCTATTTATCAAGTCTATCTCATAGTCATAATAAATTAAAATATGTGAGCACATGAAGGTTCACCATAGTATCATAAGAAAACTTAAAATTGCCAAAAATATATGGGCACATGAAGGTCCATGGATGTTGAGTCTTAAGAGTCCTAAATAAAGATATGTTTAGTTAGGGTGTGTGTTTAATTTGTTAGAGTCAATAAAAGCTATGAACTTTAATTTTGTCTTGGAGATGATGGATAGTTGCTCTGCCGTAATCCCTTTTTAAGTACCTAGTTTTCAACCTTGAATTCTCCTAAGTTTTGGTTAAAACTACTTTGATTTGAGAATTTACTCTGAACCTAAAACTTGTGGAGGCATATACTTAAACTAAGTCTAGGTAGTTGGGAGATATGACATGAAAGTCTGCGCTGCTATTTATCTTACTCCTAGCAATACTAAGTTCTGGTGATATATCTTTAGAAAATTTAAAATCTTACATGATGAGCTCTTGTATGACATAGATTGAATTCCTACCAAAGCTATATATATACATCTAGATCAGGAAGACTCATTCATGCTACTTGTCTTTGTATTGAGTGTTGTCAACCTTTAGACCCTTTGAAGAGTCTCGTCATACTTTTGAATCAAGATCACATACACACCACCCAAATATGCACTGCTCTACACTAGAGTAGGCGCAACAACATGCCATTCATCCACCAGAAAAAAGGTCTTACTATTACACTGAGAGTAACCACCACCAAAAATATTCATTCCATTTCCATTTATTCATAAATGCTCCAAAGTTCTTGTTATATTCTCTTAGCAGTTTTTCTTGGTAACAAAGATATGAGCTATGCAAAAGCTATTCGAAAAAATGAAAAAAAGAGAGGAATTAAAAATGGATAAGTGTTCGACGCACCTTAGGAAAAATAAATAAAGAATAAGATTGCTCATACTCTCTAGCCATATTGTTCAAAATTTAAAAATTCCAAAAGAGAGAATCATTCCAAAGAGCAAAGTAGAATTAGGTTTTTCACCATCACCACCATATATCCACCATATCCATACACCTGCACATCTTGACTTGATTGTATGACTTGACTCTTTGCGGATCTATTGTTTGACTTTACAATATATACAAAGTAAGTATGCTAACCTTGTTAAGCCATTCCTATGAAACTCCACTATATTTACTAGTATAGGAGGGTATGACATTATTGCCTCAGTGAGATCCACAAATACCATATACATAAGAGACTTGAGGGTGTCATACAATTAAGCTATGAGTTTTATTTCGAAAACTTTGCAAAACCCAGAATTTTGGTAGAGTGAAAAGTTTGAGACATAGTGCCTGACTTGATTACTCTGTCTTTCGATTACTCAAGACCCAAGTGATAGTAAAAGTCCCATAGTTAAAGGTAATACGGGTGAGTTCAAAAGTCAGAGTAATTTCTTCTAATTCTTAGAAGAATTTTTGTTTGAAAGCATGTGAACTTTTGATGTGTGAAAGCATTGCAGCAACTTCTGATCCAAGTTTATTAGAAGTGTTTGCTAGGGACTAGCAAAGGGTAAGCTTGGGGGAGCTTGTTGACGGTCGTTAGCGTTAACTTTTAAGGCAATTATAAATATGACAATTGGATCAATCATAAATAAAATAGAGAAGTATAGGGTTTTAATTAAGAATTTCCACAAATTTTGGCATTTCATTATTTTCCAGGGACCATTCCAGAAAAGAGCAATAAAGAGAATCAAATCAGAGAAGATATCGAATAAATCCCATAGAGATACACATACCAATCTACTCACGGAGGACCCCGCAGACACCAGAGCAAAGCGGGGCCCAGAGCCTGCCAAGTGGGGCCGACGGGCATGGGGTGGTGACGGGCGGCACCCCCATGGGCCTACAGGCCGCCGTCTTCTGGAAGCTTCCTCCACTGCCTTTGAAGATTAATCTGAGCCCTACCTTAAGTCGGTTTGATCCAACGGCTGTCGTGCATCCCACTGGACTATAAATAGAGGGCAGACCCCCCCTAGAGTCATCCCCAGATCATCTCAAATCCATTCAGTTTACGTCATAGGAGATCTAGTCATCCAGAGCTAGAAACCTTAGTTCATCTAGAGCACTTTCTAGTTTATAGCATAGCCTAGTTAGATTCGAGAGTAGAGGAAGTCAAGATACGTCAATCGATCTTGGACTCCAGACACTGTCAAGAGATTGGAGTTTGGTACAGTTCTTATTCTCTTTTAGTATTTATCTGCAGTTGTATGATATTTATAGGCAACACTATTCGTCATTAATATGTTCTTGTTTACTTTGTTCATTGTCTACGTTAATATATCTAGTATACTTAGTTTGCTATTAAATTCATGCATATGTTCGTATAACGCTCGTCTATTTGATCATATGGCGAGTGGTAGGTAGTATGTAGGTGTGGTGCTTAGATACATTGCTTATCTGCGGATGCCCCCATCTGTGCTGGGTCGTGGGGTAGATCGTGGACGTGACAGGTTCATTGAGTCCACTGTAGGCCTCCCCCCGTGCAGTGGTTTGGTAGAAAGGAACTGTCAGGTTGAGGATATCTTGTTATATCTGAGGTTTTTGAACTCAACTCATCTTGTTCATGGCTCCATTGTGGTTGGGAATATTGGCAGTATTACTTAACAATGATTACTAGATGTACTTGCACTAACTAGCATAGCTTTGACGGTAGTTAGAATAGTTAGGAGTTATTTCTTTATTACTTGTATTAGACGACTCTTGTGTAGTGACTAGAATACTCTAGAAAACTTTATCCTTATTATTATTATGATAATTATTGATCTATTTACCCTATATCATATATATTTATCATGTGACTTACCCCTGTATAATAGTAGGGATCATTGATGGTTAAATCCCTTCATTCATTTCATATGCTTGTTATCAATACTATAGATTATTAGTTTTATTAAACCTTCCCAGTGGTAGATTATAAATGATAACCTAGTAATACTCTAGGTAACATGCTACAATGGTATATTTAATCTGTTTGCTTGCAGAATCATTAGTTCTTTATAATTTCATATCTATCTTTATTTATTTATTTATGCCTAGTCATACATAAAATATAATATTTCATAGGTACCATAAAATATTCCTATCTCTATAATTAGGGATGACAACCTAGTTCCATGCTTAGGAGTATAAGGTAAAAATTAATGGCTAGTTGCTAAAGACAAGTTAATTACATACCATGCATTTTTTGCACTATTGCCAAGAACTATGTTCTTGGTGATGTCGTTAAGAAATGTCAACAACATCTTACAGCTAAAACATTTGCACAAGGGTTGAGCAAAGGACTTCACTATAGACTATTAGACAAAAGTGGCATAGGCATTAAACAAATTCCTACCCTATGCGATGGCTAACCCTAGGCTCAGGAAACGAAAGCAGCTAGATTGGGCAAAAGGTAGGAAAGGAATTAGACAAAGTGATGCCATTGTTCACTTAGTGACCAACAGGTCAAAGTCAAATCGGATAATGGCATTTGTCTAATGACTTGACCGATAGCCAAAAGTGTCGCATTGGACAACATGTGGAGATTTGTCTGATGGTCATTGGACACAAAGGCGATTCGATGCGTGAAGACAAATGTTGGGCAACAACGATTGATTTTGTCGACGCAAAAATGTTGCACCAACACGCTCGTAAGCCTGAGAACCAAACTAAGGTAGTCAATGGTACGTCAGGCTTCTCAGCAGGCCCGTTCATTTGATTCGACCTAAGCGTGCCAATCAATTTGACCCTATAACCGACCTAGAAAAAATAATCAGTAACACAAGGCAAAACATGTCAGTATTGCTCCAGATAGTTCCAAGTATATGGCATAGATAGCCAACTATAAAGGCTATTGACTAAAAAGTTGATATCTTGAACGTAAGTCATTAGATCAGCTTTTTGATATAAATGAATACTTAATATTGACTATTGATTTATAAGATAGACATAAGTTCAAGGTAAAAGTTATAGCATCTAGAAAAAATCAACTATTTGATTCATATATACACATCGTCAAGCAACTATCATATCCATAACAAATAAGATCTATTAACCGACATTGTCTGAATCCAAGTAACCTGAATAGAGGGGATCGATCTAGGTCGTTAGAGCCATGATGAAGATCATGCAAGAGATTAACAGGTCTATTTGAAATTCTAATCAAGTATTAAGACAACATGCATAAGTGAATCTAGAATCTCAAAGAGACATGTTGTATTTGTTAAGCCACAGTCAATCGGCTAAAACAATGGATATATACATATTAAACAAACAAGTGTTGGTCCATAATTACAAATAAAGTTTATTAACCGACGTCGTATGAATCCAGATAATTCTAATAATGGGGATCGATCAAAGCCGTTGTAGCCATAATAAGAAATTTCGGAAGAGATTAATAAGCTTTAAACATAGAGATGAATAGACGCTTGAATGCGTACTATGTAAGACGTAAGAGCATCTCCAAGAGCCTTTGTAAAATCTACTCTCTAAATCATCATTTAGAGAGTCATTTGAGTAAAAATCGTTTTCTATATCTTTATACTCTCCAACAACTTTTCTATATCTCATGCATAGTTCAGAGAGTCATTCTCAACTTCTATATTTGACTAGCAAAAAATCCAGAATAGAAGATGACTATATTTAGATGACCATTTAGATAAGCTATTGGAGGGTATTTTTTCACAAAAATCTCTATTCCTAACATTTAGGAGTGAAATGGAGAGTCTCTTGTAGATGCTCTAAGATTGAGGTAAAACAATCAGTGCTTAAACATCGTGCAAGAAAGTATTAGGCATGAACAAGCATAGCAAATGATCAAGTAAAAGGATCTAGGACTGGTCTATCTCAATCTTAGTCGTGGATTATTGTTATGCTTAATGAAACATTAATTATAACAATAAGGATAACTAAATAGATATAAGGGAAATAGAGCAATCTTAGTTTAACTTAAATAGATTCGATAAATATTGATATTGCACAAGACAATAAATTTGTTGGATACAAGATCAATGATAACTAGTGTATATCATACATCATAAGAGATCGGTCGATGCTGTTACAACATGATAAAGCGATAATACATGCCATGACGGTACTTACAATTAGCTAGAGATCGATCGAAGTCGTTACAGCCTAACTTGGTGAAGAAACTCGTCAGAATCTACAATACTCCTACTCCTAAGTTTTTGGCTTGAAGTCAGGTTGTATTTATTGATTGGATGTCTTTACAATTGTCGGGGTTCATATTTATACTCTGGGCTCAAGCTAAGTCCTAGTCGAATACGAAGGCTCATTAACCAAATTTTAGAAAACAAACTAAACTTCTATAATTACAGATACATTGAGCTTTACTCTTTCATTTATTCTAGAGTTCGACGTGTTTTACGCCAACCTTAACCATAGATCCTTCAAAATTGGAGTTAAAGGAAGACTCCACCAAACCCTGAAAGATATCTGATCAACGGGAAATAGCCGATTTTGAAGGAAATAGTCAAACTATAAACCAGTCAATATCAGCACTTAGCTAATTCTGAAAATAGCACCTTCACACATCTGCTAACCAAATCCAAAATTTGGTGCAAACACATTCCCCCCCCCCCCCAATTTTGGGATAAAATTATTTTATTCCAAAATTTGATTCTATCTCATCGCACCCTTTGGAAACTCAGTTTGACCGAATTGATTCCACCATCCCTGTTCAACTTATTTCGACCATAGAGTTCAAACTCCCACAAACCCTAACCACCATCTTCCTCTACGAACAAAGCTCTAATGGAAGAATCAAGCTTTGTCCCTCAAATGGTGACTATAGATTACATCCCGGAGGTCCTTGCGTTTCCATCCTCCATTCCTATTTTATTAGGTTTCTTCAAACCGTTAGAACGCACTTAGCACATCCTCAATCTCTTCATTTTAGTTCTTGAGCAAGGAATTGTTGATCCCCACATATGTAATCTAAGATGTATATTATTTGGGACCCATGGGTAACATAGATATAACAGATTTTGTTACTCAAGAGACACACCAAAACCTTTTCCATAAATCAAGAAGAATGGAGCTCAACTTGTAGAACTTGGACAAGTATTCCAAAAGGTTGGAGAGATTTGTACCTCAAAGTAGCAACCAAGAAAGCTCTAGTTTGAGAAACCTCAAACATCCTTCAATGTATCAATCTGTCATTGTTAGAGATGAAGAAGAACGAGCCAATGATGATGGTTGCAATATATTTTGGTCAATCTCTACTAACGCCTTCATCTCTAGTCATGGTCCAATGACCCCCACTTTTGCAGAAATTTATATGTTGATAGGGCTTCCCATCATCGGATCAACCAACCCTTATGATTTTTTGAACAAGGGTTCTAAAAAATTTGGAAATATTTTTGATAATTCAAGCTAGCCAAAATACTATCAGAATTTCCAAAACAACACCTCAGCAGTAGATGACAAAGAACATATTGCTTTCTTGAACATGTGGCTTGAAAAAATCTTCTTTTGTGGATCCTCTATCAGCCCAACCTTCAACAAGAAGCACCTTGCCAAGCATATCTCAGTTTGTAATTCAATCCAAATGGGCAAACTTCTTTTGAGATCTCTATATAATCTACTAAGCAAAGTGGCTGTCAAAATTTTGAAAGGGAATGCAATTATTACCATCATAGGTCCATGGTTTGATTATAGGATTCAAAGCTAACACTGGTACCTTCTGAATATTTAGAAAACATTGACATTCTTGGCATCCTTTATAGTACATGAAACAATCTTCTAGCATCGTCGGCCAAAAATATTCAGCTCTACTAATGACCCACTTCATTGTATAACCAGATTGATGAGCACCACACACCCCTTCATGCACTTCACCCATCATAGATTGAGCCTCTTCTTGATCAAAAAGTTTGAGCAAAACACCATCAACCGTTCTACAATATAATTGATCATCCAACAAGACAAACTTGGTTGATTTGCTAGAAACCTTCTGTGATGGATTGAGATAATTAGGTATTTCAATCCTCCAATCTATTGACACATTATTAATCGATCTGTTTGGAATGCTGATATCTCAAAGCACTCTGAGCCAATCTATTGGCTTCTTGATTCTATTCCCTTGGAATATATTGAAAAAATACTAAAGAAAATTCATCAATCATTTTTTGCATTCATCATAATGCCCTTTCAATATTTCATCCTTGCATTCATATAGATTGATCAGTTAATTAATGACCAATTGAGAATCACCAAATACTTCAACTGACTTCTCGTAAGACCTCTATGGAACCATTGGTCATCCTACCAAACATACTCTTCCTTACGATATCCATCCCAATTTTCACTGGCAACTCTTTTCCCAAGTTGACTATGAAAAATGTGTCGATCATTATAGTCAATTATGTCATGAACAAATGGGTTTGATTGAGATCGCCTATAATCCATGTATTGATCACTGCATTTAGGGAAATTGTTTCTAGTTGGCAATCTTAATCCTTTGTTCCAGTAGTGTCTAAAGAAAGGACAATTCCAATGCAATTCAGCTTCTTCCTTCTCATGCCTTTCCTTTTCAGATTTACATTGATGTTCTTCTTCTTCAAGCCATCTTGCATAATCCCTCTCCTTTTGTCATTTCCATTTATTCAAAAGGATGCGACATGTAACTCGAGGATGTGCAACAACTAGCTTGGAATAGTCCCCTTGTTCATATCGGCTCTTTAGTTTCTCTCTTATCAGCATGATTTCTTGATATTCTTCACATATCATCTGCAAACCTGGATCAACAACTCTAGACTCCTTAGCCCTAGACGAAGTCAGCACCTTCGTATTCCCTTTAGTCAAGATGACATTAATCATGTTTGCATCAGCAAAAAGGATAGTATCTATCTTCATCTTGTTATGCTTATCAAATATCAATCTCTTATCTTCAATAGCCCTTTGAACATGTTGCCTAAAGACTCTACAATCATTGGTAGCATGCATGAACAAATTATAGAATTTGCAGAACATTTTTCCTTTCCTCTCCTCTACACTAGGAACTACCTGTCCAGCTGGTAACCTAATCTAATCCTTCTCAAACAAATAATTAAAGATTTTCTCAGCCTTAGAAGTATCAACATCATAACCTTCCTGAGTTTTATCTCAAGGATGACTAGTCAGAACCTGCTTCTTGCCCCTATTCCATTAAATAGTGTTCTCATCTTCCTCTTATGTTTCCTCAGTTAGCAAGGAATCATAATAATCTACTACAACTATTCTCTTCTAAAATCTGGCATTATTGCATTGATACTACCAATTATTACTTAAGGTACACACCCTCTATGCCAATGCACCAAAATTATCAAAATGGTGCCCTTCAAGCTTTTCCCTCAATTATGGCAACATCCCTTAATAGCCAATGCAGCTAACCGGCTATTAGGTAGATTCAACATGAAACACAAGCTTCTAGTGTTTCTAAATCATGTATGAAACCTAAACCTATCTCATTGTTTTTCATCCTCATGTTGGTTAGATTAGTGAGCTTCTTTTCACCAATCCTAGTAAAGAAATATGCATGGAATTTCTTCTCCCGGTTGTCTCATCTAGATATAAAGTTGATAGGTAGCCATGCAACCAAGTAAAAGCTGGTCTAGATAATGACAAGGAAAGAATCTGACTCTGTGAGCCTCCACAACAGATGCATACCCTAGCTGAGGAAGGTACCTTCTGATGTTCTCCATAGTGCCAACATCATCTTGTCTAGTAAGTCTAGAAAAATCTAGAACTCTCCAACGAATAGGAGGATCAACACAATCAAACCACCCTAGATAAGGATGTCTGTAAGAGTAAGTGGTATTCGTCTTGATGCCAAACTAGTTTTCCATCATGTTAGCCATCTTACACAACAAATCATCATTAGCATTTGTATAAGAACTTCGGTATCCAGGGTGATGAGTCTTGCTCTAATGCCCATGATTCAACACCTAGTGATAACCTAGGGGGTCACCTCCTGTCTATTGATTATTGAAGCCCAATTGTGCAGCTCTTCCATCATGGAAATCAATGTTACTTTCTAGCCTAAAGGAGGAATTTTATAAGCCGATTCTGGTACACAAGGAGTTGCACCAAATTTATGTGCTGAATTAATCAGTTGTTGTACTGATCCTCCAGCACTTCTTTCCTTTGTGACATTGACACACTACCACTAGGCACATCACCAATCCCTCCATCAGAAGTTTTGTTGCATTTGTTTTAGGAGGGGCAGACCCACTAGCCCCAAGGTCAGAAAGATTGAAATAAATGGGCCTCATCTGCTCAATGGGGTAACCCTTCATAATATTATTGAAAGATGTTAGGAATATCTAGTTATGATTTGCCATTGCATCATGAACTATCTTTTGCAGGGCATCGACAAGTTCATATTTCCCCATTTAGTCTCCAACATCTATTTCTCCAGATTTTTGGTAACTCTGTCTTCTAAATTACCTTGTCCTGAATCTTCCCAAATGACATTAGAAACTTGGCCTTAATATCTTCAATGGCTCTATCAATGATGGCTAGTGAATGTGAGAATATTGTTGTTATTCTAAGCATCTTTAGGATCCATGGTGCTTGATGACGATTGTGTGCCCCAAGGATTAATTAAAAGGGTGGATAAAATGGCAACTTATTTGAATCAAGAAAACATGGTTCTTTTGAAATGTAATCAATAGTGTAGCAACTCTTGATCAATAACCAATATCTTGCTCAAGGAAGAGCAAAGGGTAAGCTTGGAGGATCTTATTGGCAATTCTTATCGATCAAATTAGACCACCAATTAACAGAAAAAATAGGAGAACTACTACATCTTGCACACACATGTCTTTCATTTTAACCTATTTCCACATGTATTGGAAGAACATAGTTTTGCAAGACATATACTTGAATAGAATGGAAAACAGAGTCAAAAGGCACAATCTAGTTAAGCATAAAAGTAGACTTATGCAAAGAAACTAATATGAAGAAAGTCCACTACCTATCAAATATGGGCGCCAAACCACCAAAGAAGCAAGAAGAGCCCACTCAACAGCCCACCTAGCAAAGGTTGTTGACAAAATATGAGTCACAGTCTACCTAGGGGGTACCCTACGGTAGTAGATTGTAAGCAGAGGTGTGGCGACGACGATCAAGCGTAACACAATTGTGGACACGGAGATTTATATAGGTTCAGGCCAGCAAATCGTCGTAATACCCCTACGTCCTATGTTTTGGTGGCTGGATTGATATGAGTATTAGGTTACACGAGGTGTAGATGAGATCGTTTCGAGGGGGTCCCTTCTCGCCTTATATAGCCGGGGAGCAGGGTTACAGTTTCCATATCCTAACAGATTACAATCAGTCCCTTAAGGCAAGGGATCTGAGTCTATCTACTAGGATCTTTTTTGGTGAGCAAGACTTCTTTGGAGTTCCTGGCGAGCACGACGAGTTGGTCGCGTGCTGCAAGGCCTCGTGAGCCGGGCCGTCTTCTGGTCCGTAGGACCATAAGGTCCTTGGGGATATTCCGAGGTAATATCCCCAATAAAGGCGGTGTCCAGGCAAGCCAGCCAAGGTACAACCCCATCCTAGGTGTCTCGTACCGCAAGAGTCATGGCTTAGGCCTAGCTTCTTCAAGAGGTTCATTAATGACACTAGGAGATGGTTTAGGAAAGATTCCCCCCACATATTTTCCCCCTAAACTTTCATTAGAATAGTATATAAGAAGGGGGGAGGCCCTCCCAAAATATGCACACTTGAAGAACCGAGGATGGTGACCAGAGGGGGTGTGAATGGGAGCCAATAAAAAATTCTTCCAACACTTGGCCCTTGTCCCAAAATCACGCCCAAGACACACGCTTGACAAAAACGACGTGCACACAACCCAACACATGGGTAGATACCTTAGGAGTGATGCTAGAGGTACAACGGAGCGGTCAAGAAATGTCAGCGATCAACCCACAAAAGAAGCAACAAAAATCAGCAAAGACAGGCTGATCCCGGACTGTTCGGCCCCTGAGCCGCAGACTGTCCGCCTCAGGTCAAAGGACAACGACAGAGTGTCCGATGTTGGAGCTCGGACTGTACACATGCAAGCTCACTAAAAACACACTATTTTGGAATAGGTTCTATGTCATTGTCGGACTGTCTGCGGTTTGCGCCGGACTGTCCGTCGGCAAAACTTGCCAAAATGAACTTCTCTGAACCTCCCTATCCAGGCTATAGACTAGGTCCTGGAAAGTCCACGACTTGGCACCGGACTGTCCGTGGCCAGGGTCTCGAGCAGGCCGGAGCCCCTGTGCTCGGCCTCGATCGCTGGACTGTCCGCGGGTATACCCTGGACTGTCCATGAATGCCCAGACAGAGGCGATTTGGGGGCTATTTTGAATCGCTTCTCCCCAAATCTTCCCAAAACATCACCAAATCTTTATCAACTGCAACCAAACTTTGTGGACATGATCCCAAGGCAGCTCGGGAGCTATCTCTAAGAGATCATCACTCGATTTGAAGTGAATCAATGATAAACATCATGAACTCGGGAAAAAGCTCCAAAAGATGAACACGAAATTGAATCTACCCGACCTATGTGCTCATGAGGATTCAAGTAAATTCCTTCAGTGGAAATGATCAACTCACGTCCTAGCACAACTTAATTCAAATGAAATCAAATGAAACACCCCGAATCAAAAGATCTCATGTCATGAACATAGATGGGAAAGAAGAGCAAAAACAAGAACGCAATGAACACAAGCAATCGGGAGAACAAATCACAAGGGTGAATCAACCAGGCACACGGAAGGATAGGGCCTCCGATTCCCACACAAAATTTGGTTTGGTGATTACAAAGATTCACCAGAAAATCAATCTAGGGACCTCATAAGCAAGAACCTAGGGAGGGAGGAATGGTGGAATGAAAGAGGTGAAGGTGCTAAGCGCCCCATCATCCGTACTTAACGGCGCTTGGACATCTCCAAAACACCCCTAGATACATGAGCGAATTACCTAGTCTAGAGACACTGTAATCCAACTTAAAGATATTTTCCTCACTTTTGATTGGACGGCCCCACTTCCTGCCTAGACTTGTTGTCGCCTCGACGCAACCTCCAGGATTCCGCCACGTGCTGCCCCCACTTCAGGTTTTGAGGCCCAAACCCATAAACCAGTCCACCGGTGGCTTTCAGCTCAACCACCAAACCCCGAGTTTTGAGGCCCAAACTCGGAAACCATCTGCCGGTGGTTTTGGGGCTCAACCACCAAACCCGAGTTTTGAGGCCCAAACTCATAAACCACTCGACACGTGCCACTGCGTCCTCGCCACGTGAGCTATCCCTAGCAAGGATCATTCACATTGCCAAAGACCCAAAAACTTAACCTACCAAATGAAATTTATTAGAGTTTGCAGCAAAAGTCAAGTTTTAGGTAAAAGCAAGTGTATGCGAGGGGTTGTAAGCACAGTTAAGCCACTTATCAATTGGGCGAAACAGAAGATTACGGCACCGGTTTCGGTCATACACTACACTGCTCAAGTTCATATCAAAGTGCAAAGAGAAGTAGTCTCGATACAGTGAGGTGCTAACATGGGCAAACCCATCTCGATCTTTTCAATTCACTACTCATAGAGCTACATTCAATTTAGATCAATTTGAAACATAAGCATGGTGCTCTATGTAAGTGAATGATTCAATGTAAGAGCCATAGCAACAAGGCATACACAAAACAGTCATAGGGATCTCAAATAAGGTCCTACACATGGTAGTGTCAACTCAGAGGTGAATACAGAATTAAGGTCAATTTTAAAAGCCTTTCTAGCTTATCTCAATCATGTATCAAATGACCAAAGGGAGTCTAAGCTAAGCATCATCATAAGCACATAAATCATCTCAAATAGAGCATAGTTTCATTAGATTAGCTATATGTATGAAGCATAAAATGCTTTATGACACAAAATGCTATGAGATACAAAATGCAATATGATACAAAACAAAAGCAAAACAAAAACCAAAGAAGAAACAAAAAGACTAAGATACAAAACTTCCCTCAACTAAAAAGGGAAGCAAATACCAAACCCCCTCGCAAACGGGCAAACACAGCTTGGTCTAAAGCTTCGGTGAGAATATTGGTAAGCTGGTTGTGGGTGTCAACATGCTAAAGGTCAATGTCTCCCTTCTCATAGTGGTCTCTCAAGAAATGGAACCTCACATCAATATGCATTGTTTTGGAGCGGAGAATTGGATTCTTGGCTACACTAATGGCACTCGTGCTATCACAAAGAAGTGGGACGTGGGTGTAGCTCAAGCCAAAATCTCTCAAGGTAGCAATCATCCAAAGCAATTGAGAGCAACAGCTAGCGGCAGCAATGTACTCAGCCTCTGTGGTGGATTGGGAAACATACTCAGGACCAAGATACAAGAGAAGATCCAAGAAACTGACAAGTCCCTGATGTGGACTTACGATCAAGACGGCAACCTACAAAATCGGCATGAGAATAGCCGCAAAGCACAAGAGAGTAGAAAGCCGACAACCAAAGACCAAGTTCGGGGGTAAAGCGTAAGTACCGCATGATGCGCTTGGCAGTTTGCCAGTGTGAAGTGTGCGGCGACACCTAAAAGCATGCACACAGACACAATGCAAATTGTATGCCCAGTCGTGTAGCCGTCAAGTAGAGGAGCAATCCAATCATGCTCCTGTACTCCGTATGGTCAACAGGCTCTCCGTCCTCATCCCCATCCAAGGCCATAGTAGTCGACATGGGCGTCAAAAGAGGCTTGGCCTCACCCATGTCAAATTTCTTCAGAATGTCCTTGGTGTACTTGTCTTGGTGCACAAACGTTCCTTCCCGGGTTTTCTTGATTTGCAACCCGAGGAAGAATGTCAAGTCACCCATCATGCTCATCTCAAATTCACTGCTCATAAGATCTACAAACTTGGCAACAAGAGCATGAGAAGAGCCACCGAAAATGATATCATCCACGTAAATCTGAACTAGGAGAGAATCGTTGGCTTGCTTGAGGAGAAAAAGCATTTTATCGACTGAGCCCATTTTACAACCCTTTGCAAGCAAGAAAGATCTTAACCTATCATACCATGCTCTAGGGGCTTTTTTCAAACCATACAAAGCCTTATGAAGTCTAAACACATGGTTCGGAAACTTGGGATTTTCGAAACCGGGGGGTTGTCTAACATAGACCTCTTCCTCTATATACCCGTTCAAGAAGGCACTCTTGACATCCATCTGAAATAACTTGAACCCCTTAGAAGCCGCAAAAGCTAAAAGGATCCTAATGGACTCTAAACGAGCAATAGGGGCAAAGGTCTCCTCATAGTCTATTCCCTCCTTGAAACAAAAGCCTTGGGCGACCAACCTCGCTTTGTTTCTTACTACCACCCCATCCTCACTCTGTTTGTTTTTGAAAACCCATTTGGTACCTTTGGGGTGGCAGTCTAGTGGAGGTGGAACTAAAACCCAAACTTGGTTTTGCTCAAAGTTTTCTAACTCCTCATGAATGGCATTGACCCAATCCGGATCCATCAAGGCGTGTCCAACATCTCAAGGCTCAAAAGACGCGACAAAAGCCGAATGAGCAAAATGAGAGAGAGATAGGACATGGACCACATGACTCGCTGGTCAATGTCACCAATGATGTTCTCTAGCGGGTGCTACTGCTGGATATGTCGAGGTGCTCACCTGGAAGAAGTAGCCTCCCCCTCAACTGTAGCTGGTGCTCCCTTAGGTGCAATGGGCAACGACTGAGGAAGCTACTCGAACAGCCCCCAAGTGGTCGAAGTTGTCGAGTCAGGGCCATGAGCGGAAGTCATTGTCGCAGGGTCAACAGGGGCAGCCGGTGGACACTACAAACTTTTAACCCTTGCGCAATGACGAAAATTCGTTGCAATATGCCCAATTTGGTTGCAAAAGGTAGATGTTGCAACCAAATCACGTTCATTGCCAATTGTTGCAAAAAGTCACGTTGCAATAAGTTATTGCAACCGTTGCTAGTTTGGCGTTGCAAGTGTAGGGGTTTCTTGCAACCATAGACGTTTGTTGCCAAGCAATGATCGTGGCAATATAAGCACTTGCCATGCACATCTTCGTAGCAAGAGATGGTACATGCAACAATCAATGTTGTTGCAATAGTCTCTATTGTCACGCTAGAATTGTGTTGCATAAAGTGTAATTGCCACGATTTCCGTGTTGTGGCAAGTAGACCATTTGCCACGTAATTCTAATCGTTGCAAGAGATCATATTTCTTGCCACGGACATTGTGTGTGGCCATAGTATATTTTTCCACACAATTTTTTCCATTGCAAGAGACTAGACGTTATTGCCGCGATCATTGTGCTGTGGCAAAAGTATCATTTACCACGTAATTTTATTTATTGCGAGAAATAATATGTTATTGCCACGGTAGTCATGTCGAGGCAATAGTACCATTTGCCATGCAAATAAATTCGTTGCCATATAATCCTATTGCCACACAAGTAAGTTTGTTGCCATATAATTCTTTTCCCCACGCATAGCAGATAGTTAGGATAGTTTGTATTGCAACGCTGGTAGCATTTGAATTATTATCATTGCAAAAAAAACATATCTATAGCAATTACACTCACATATATTAATTATAACCAATCATTCAATAAGTTGACAAACATTAAAATAGTAGTTAAAATCATAAATGAGTGTATAGTTCACTCGTCATTTCACAACTTTTTAAAACTTGCAGCAATACAAGACTTTCTAGCATCTACACAGCACCTCGAGATTTCCCTACCAGCAACATGTCATCACCTCAGCTATGTCCTCATTTGATTATGAGTCACTCACTCAAACCTTGTCCACCTACTGATCAAAAGAATAAGATTGGAATATTAGACAAATATTAGGTTTACTATGTCATGAACAAAATGTCAAGATACTTAAATAGAGCATGCTCATAATTAATAAGAAAAGGAAGAATTAATCAAAACTATGGAGGGACTGTTGTCAATTTAATTAAGCAAAAGTAGAACTAAAAGGTAAGAAAAATAATATACATACAACCATTTTGCTATCGAAGTATCTTAATTTTTAAGGCAATAGCAATACAGTTGCTTACAAAAATGTACACCAATGTTAAAATAAATGGCATATTTGTGCACTCTATATTAAAGAACATGGGAAAACAAGAATTACACCCAAATCATATCTATCTCATGGATAGTTAGTGCAAGTCTATCCAGAAAAGAGTCATGATAAATTGAGTAGAATTTAGTTTACAATTAGCTCATAACATATTGTAGTTTTTACCTTTCTTTTAGAATTCCTTGTTCTATTCATCAGCTGCTGTGGAGTGATAAATTTCTTTGGTGCTGCCATATTTGTACCATTTTCTTTGAAAAGAGTTTTGCTAACATTAGTAGTAAATCTAATGGCGCGAGTAGTAGTTGGTGCTGCATCTCTTTGTACGGTGACAACGCTTCCTGGTTGAGTCTACAAACATTGAATTGTTCAATCTGATTTAGCTAGACTTTAAGGTACATAGCTCAAGATTACTTGGAACATAGTGCAACAATGTGATTACCTGTTCTAACATATCTTCATTCTCATCATTTGCATGTCCACTAGTCTCATCTTCATCTTGTGTGGTTGGTGCAATTAGTATCTTATCATTGTTTTGAGGTGTACTCTACACATATAAATATTAAGGTAAAATATTAGGCATAAAAGTGATGAGTTCATTAAAAGGGCAAAGGATAAAAAAAAGTACTATGAAATATTACCTGATTCATAGTTCCATCTCTGTGTTGTGCTAGTATATTAAGAAATTCTCGCTTCATTTCATTCTTAGTATTTTCCAGATCCTCTTGCATCTTTCTCCTATTTTCTTATTTCTCCCTTTCCCTTTTTGTAGCTTCATGTGTAAGCTGTTCCTTCAGCTTCTCAAGCTCTACTTCATAAGCAATTCTCTTTTCCTTGGCTGCAGCTTCAGCATGTGCATGTACTTCAAGGTTCTCTTTTATAAGATCTCTGAGAGTTCGATACTTAGCCAAGTATCCATGTCCATGCACTTTTGATGATTTTATCTGTGTGGTTTCTTTGTAGCATGATTGGAAAATCATGTTCTCCTCAACGGTCGAAAGTGCTTGTCTATCAGGTTCTGACTCAATCTCAGCCATTTTTAAAGCTGTGTTTTCCTAAATCAAATAACATAATTCCTTATAGTTGCTTGACACAACCAGTAGCTATGAAAAAGGCTTGATGAAAGATTTACTCACATATACTACAAATGACGCAGAATTTGACCATTTGTCGTGTTTTGTGTGCGTAGCCTTCCAAAGAATATGATCGCTTGGCTCTTCACTGGTTTCTTTGTCTCTCTAGGATGCCAAAATATAATTCAACACAAAGTATTGCATCATACAATGGAAGGACCAGACTAGTGTACGTAATTATTACCATCTCGAAGCTACGTTGGGAGAAGTTTTTTGAACCCGACACATGCTTGGTTTTTTGTTGCTGACGGTTGGAGGAGTTCTGAGTGCTAACCTTCTGCACAAGGAAAACAAATGGTATGTTACAGTGTAACTTTAGTTGATAAAGTTTGTTTGACAAAGTATATTTTACTAGAACTGACTTTGAATTCATCTGATCCAAAATACAACAGCAAGTAGTGCCACTCAAAAAGGTCTATTTCTTCAGGTTTATTTCGTATTCTCTCACCATAATTATTAGAAAGCTCGTATGTGGCACTCAGAGCTGCTCGTCATCCCCTGTACCGTTCTCTGGCAATTTTCCATATAATCTCTTTTTTTTCATCCTCAGTGGTAATGCTGATGAAATTCCACGTGAGCTGTTTCCAATTTAAAAACAATCAAGTCATTTATAATAATTAATTTTACGTGTCACAAGAGTAGGCAAAAAATAGTACACAACGTACCTGTATCTCTTCTGCAATTTCTTCTTTGACATCTTCGTTTATATCCTTCCAACTATTTACTCCAATTAGTGGAGCCCATTTCCTTGTAGACGGTACGATCTCATCAACAAATGCATGGGTGTTCAGTCCAATCGGACCTCCACGAATTCCAAATTCAATTGAGAGTTTTTGAGTGCATTCCTTAACTCTCTTGGTGGTTACTGATAATCCCTTAACAACGCCACGACCTCTTTTGTTGCGTCGATTGGAGCCATTTCATTGCAGAAAAGATAATAACAAGCTTGAGCTATTCTAGTTCTCAATTAAGATATGTGAACCCAATATTAAATGTTTATGAATGATCACAAACCATTTCCCTCTTCCTTTTTCTTCCTTGCATGGCTTGGCCTATTTGCGGGTGGTGTCGCATTGCTTCCATTACTTTCATGGTCTCCAAATGTAATGCCATCAGTGTCATGTTGCTCCACAAATGCCACTGCACACAAAGTTAAAAGCTTCGATTTTGAAAAAGTGATAATAAAAATAATTTGGTAGAAAATGGAAACTAATTACTAATTTATGGAATGTCTCCTTTCAGCTTTAAATATTCCTTGTACGTTTTGACTCTTGCAGTCCTACAATACAATTCCTTCAAATCTGTTGGTCACCAAAAACATATTAGATAAGGTGTAGTTTATATAAAGATGCTAAGATTCTAAACAATACAAATACATGTGCAGTAATTTAGATAGTATACTTTTAGATTTGTCATTTCGAAGCTTCTTTAGAAAGTCCTTGTATGCATCTAACGGATCATCCATAAACGGATGCTCATCTTCTTCCGGTTGCTGCCTTGGTCACTTCAGGGGTGTTATGCTCACTTGCTATGTTGTCTCTTCCTCCTGTGACAACAGTAATCTGATTTCCTTCTCCCTCTCATTGTCTTGTAGCATAATCTAATCTGATTTCCTTCTCCCTCTCATTGTCTTGTAGCATAATCTCTGCATCTCTATTATATTCAATGGCATGAAGAGTAGCTACATCTCTTCCACATCGCTTCTTGTAGTATAGAAAGTCTCGGACAGCATACCCAAGCTGGTCCTTAAGAGATGTCAAGTTTGACAATAACTATGCCAGAAAATGTTATCAGTGACACATAAAATACGCGTCACTGTTCTTGCGTCCGTGATAAGGGAAAATCAGTGACGCGGTTTTACGCATCACTGATAACCCTCTATCAGCGATGCGTGTAGCCAACACACATGACACATGTAGCCAATACGCGTCATTGATAGCCAATATGTTATCGGTGACGCGTATTGGCTACATGTGTCACTGATAGAGGGCTATCGGTGACGCATGTTGGCTACACGCGTCGCTGATAGAGGGTTATCAGTGACGTGGTTTTACACGTCACTGATTTTCCCTTATCACAGACGCAGGAACAGTGACGCGTATTTTATGCGTCACTGATAACGTTTTCTGGCATAGTGAATCTTATATCAGCCCTATCTATTTTGAACATTACTTACTCCCAATCTGGAAGTCCCTTCTTGTAATGAACATAAAGAGTCCAGATTTCACCCGTGCCACTGTATACATAAGACAATGGTTGATAAATAAACATGTTAAAAAAGGTGAAGTATTACCCTTTGGCATAATTTAAAGCAAGAATAAACATGTTGATCTTGGTAGTAGGTTTTTTAATTTTTAGATCAGCTATAGTTCAACAAATCTGAAAACCTCACAAATATAGCATTCCTAAATTTCACTTTGTCAAATCAAATGAACCAAAAGAAAGAAAGATTCAGTTAATCAGAAAGTGAAGTGTAACAATGACCATTGATGATGTTCTCATTTATTTCTCTGAGATAAATGGAGATAATATGGTTATAATAGAGACAAATACACTCACAATATCATAGGGTTGCACAATTGTCAGATTATATGAAAAATAACTGATTATATCAAAAACAATTGTCAGATCCACATGGATACAGCAACATCAAAAGAGGAACTGATTCAGAACAAGTAGAAACATGATCACTAATTTGGCAAGTTTCAAGTAAAAGAAAAGGCAGTACTAGAAAAAAGTAGCAAATGGATATGTCAAACGGCTCAAAGCCTCAAACAGAAACTAAGAAAGCCTCAAATAGAAACTAAAATTTCTAAACAGTATAAGGCATTCAATGCCATGACCTGTACAAAGTGTGGTTTCTAATAAACAAATACTGAAAATGGACTAAGGCCCCAACAATCTAATAAACTAAGTAACGCGAATCTCTTCCTATATTGATCAGATTATTTGAGTTTTGGATACATTTTCTGATTGTGTTCGCTTGCTTAATACCAGCAAGTGGAATTCAGTGTGATGCAAATTAGATCCCATCCCAGCTTTCTTCTATGGCTCTAATATGAACCTAATGACTATGCAAATGCTAATTATTTATCTATCTTCCTGTGCAGCCCAATGACTATGCAAATGCTACATTACTCCCACAAAGGTGCCACATTAATTCAGATGCTGCCCATTTGCCTACCCAGTGAATCTTTCACAGCTATTCGAATTAATACATGATCGAATTTGTCCATAAAAATTCACCACTAATTTCATCTGTTGCAAATTTTGATCCTACGCCATTACATGTGTCATTGTTTTTCTCCCTAAAGTTGGCTTGTGAACTCGACACGATCTTACTCCAGTCACAGCACCGAAATGTTAAATGTATAATTCAACGAATGAGATGAAACAAAGGGGATTCCAACCTACTTCACTAACGTTGTATCAGCAATAGCACACACACATATATATTAGATATAAGCTGCCTACACATGCCAATTGGGCCACGAGAACATGTCAGATTCAGACTTGTATGTGGAAGAAAGCAGGGGAAAGCCAATAATCTACCTGGGCGTATATGGACGAGAGAGAACCCATGTTCGTCTTCTTGTTCGAGGGTGGCTTCAACATATCCATGGCCGCCTGAGGCAGTGGCATCGTTGCTGGCGTTGTTGCCCTGAGGAGGAAGAAGAGACGTCCTGGCTGAAGGCGAGGTCGGCGGCGTCCTAGACGACGACATCAGGGCGCCCTGGACGGAGGCAGTGCCAAGGGCGTCGTGGACGGAGGCGGCGTCAGGGGTATCCTGGACGGCAGCGGCGCCATGGTCCTCACGGCGTGGGCGGCGTCCAGATGGCGATCTAAATTTTGGAGGGTATAGGAATATACTCACGTACAGGGAGGTTAGACCCCCCACGATATATGAGTTTTTTTTCTTTTCTTTTTTTCATTTATTTATGCATTGGAATTTGGCGGGATGGAAAGCCCTGGCAACCTTTGGGAGGGAACCAAGGCGTGCCTTGTAGTTTTCAGAAGTTTTGGCACATACTGTATCTTTTTTCCAAATTTTGCTGCTTCATTGTCAGTGTTAGGCGGCCTGGCATGCATTTTCCATACACACGGATCACTATAAAAAGCATTTGCATACACACAATTAAATATATATTTGCATCTTTTTCAGTAGGATTACACGCGATTCAATTTAGAATTTGTTCGAATTGACACAATGAATCATTTAAACTCTGTCTTTGTGGTTTTGTGGGAAAATTTGGGGAGTAAATTTCTCTAGAGACGGTTTGTCTCTACAAATCGAGTAATCCTTCTCTCACATTTCAAGATCACATGTGTTGAGACATGGATATATGGGTTGCGAAGGCCAAGCAGCCCGATATTCCGCTTTGGCGTTAGAACGAGAGACTGTAGTCCGTCGTCTGGAAGACAAGACACGCGATTATCTCCAAGATAGACACGGTAGCTAAGCCTGGACAAAATTAACCGAAACCGAAAAACCGAAAAACCGAACCGAAACAACCGGAACCGAAAAATTCGGTTCCTACTCTCGGTTAACCGAATTACATGAATTGTACTCCACTTATATATATATATATATATATATATATATATATATATATATATATATATATATTTGTGGTATTATATTGCTAATGTTCCTTAATGAATTATCATTATTAAAAATAGATATAGTGTTGCAGAAATTTGCTTTAGAATATATATATTTATTGTTGTTTTGACCTTTTCTGAAAACTTCGGTTAGTTCGGTTAGAACCCGAACCGAAACAAAATAACCGAGAACCGAAATAGTCGGTTTCGAGAATTTTTGGAAACCAAACGATTCCAATTTTCTGGGAACCGAATTTTTTCAAAAGCCAAAGAACCAAACCTAAACTGAATGCCCAGGCTGAACGGTAACCCGATGTAAGAAGGTCCACGGCACAGTGACACTGAGATAGGAACAGACCATTAGCAGAGCAAGTAACAGAAATCCCAAGAAAGTGATAAAGAGCACACTAAGATCCGTCATGGCAAATTCCGAGTGAAGACGCCCAATGATCCGCCAAAGAAGAGTTGTCGAGGATGTTGTGAGGACAACATCGTCGACATAAAGCAACAAGTAAGCAACACTGGTTCCCATCGTCTGCTTCATCAGTTGGGCATAGGCGTCGATGGAGAGATCACTCTGGGTCATGAAGTGGAACTCCTAACCGAGAACGGACGGCGCGGGTCTCCTGGTTCACCTAGAACAGGTTGGTGATGGTGACGTAGAGATCACAGGCGGTCTGGTCCGGCTCCATGACAAGGTCGAGGACGCTGTCGTCAACACAGCCATAGATCCAACTCTAGACGCAAGCATTAGGCTACAACCAGTTGCGGTCAGCTGGATGTGAGGCGATGGAGCCGTCGATGTGGCTATGCAGACCAAATTTGCCACACAAGGCAGTGAAGAAGGCCGACCACTTGGTCTAGTTCGGCACTTGAGGTTGAGGGTGATCGGCACATGCAAGCGCACGTTGATGGTGGCGTATGAGAAGATCGCCGGGGCAGGAGTCTCCCATGGCCGGCATGGACGGAGGACCAGTGGAGCCCAAGGTCGCGGATGAGGATGATGATTTGGTCATGGCGATGTTGGCGCAATCAGGAAGATGGCGCTGCCGGCGGTGAGGTGGCGCACATGCGCAGGGTGCGACATGGATGGGCAGGGGAGAGGGGCAGGGTTAGGGCGGCGGCTCCGGGGCGATGATGCAGGGGAATAAATTCTCCGGGCGTCTTCCTCGCCCCTATATGTTTTCTTTACCTAACAGTACAGATACATATTATAAAAAACTAAGAAGTAGTAGTAGTTGGAATATTGAATTCAAAAAAGTTGGAATCATCAATTTAAAATTTAAACAAACAAGTTGGAATGAAATAAATACATTTTTAAAAAAAAATCAATACAGTTGGAATGTTCAATTTAAAAAGTTAAAAAATAGAATAAAACTCTGGGGAGCCCAGCAAAGCACCCGGCCCAAGCCACCATTTACCATAATTTGTGTTTGGAATGACACAATACAAGCAACATAACTATTCTGTCCCTTCAAGTTTTAAGCTACGATTCGTATCTCCAAATAGCGAGGTGGTACTCCAACAGACCCCATTACTCCATATGACCAGGGAAACACGCACGCACCCTCCCCGAGCCGCCCCGTGCCATCACCGTGGACGATCGACCGGTATTCATCGTCTCTTCCTCTCTTTCCAAGGCGTCGTCGCAACTGCCTGTGTTCCTGTCACAGGTGCCGCTGGATCGTCGTGACCTCACCGTTGTACGCGATCATTCGCCAGGCGTGTCGTCGCGACCTCTCCCTGCAGCTGATTTTAATGGTAGCTGAACTGATGAAAGCAAGCAATTGATTTTATTCTCTGAATTTTGATTTGTACTTGACCTGCAAGTAGTTGATTTCTGCAATTTAGCTGCAAGTTGATTTATGCAATTTAGCTGCAAGTTGATTTCTGCAATTTAGCTGCAATAATCGTTAGCAGATGTATTTCTACATCTTCATGTATCTCTACACTTGAAATAATTTTTTTTTTAATTATGTGAAAATGTCAGGGTTTATCCACCAGGTGGTTTTCTGAATTTTCAATGTTGGTCTGTAATATGGAACAGTCTATTTTGTTGGGTGACATGAAGTACCTACAGTATATAATTGTTGGCCTTTTATTATATTTATTTGTTCCAGTTATCTATCTTGGTTACATATTTATCTTAGCTATATAATTTAGTTCCAGTGAGAATCCTATCTTAGTTATCTATCTTCATCCAGTGATATCTTAGCTACCTGTCTTCTTTTGCTATGGAGGCACTATCTTAGCTATAAATGCATTATCTATCTTAATCCAAGATGCGAACACTATTGTTTGATGATCTCACTTTGAATATGAAACTGCTACATTGATCTGAATATGAATCTTGCAATTTTATTGATATAAATGCTAGTGATACAAAATGCAAAATATGAAAACCGATCAAAGTTCATTGAATATTTATAAGCTGAGCATAGTGCACTGAATATTTATAGAAGGAAACTTCAGAGTTCAGAGTAATGTTATGTACCTTCAGTGAGAGGTTGAGAGCTCATGCTCAACTAGTTTTGTTTCTGCAGGGTGAAAGCAACAATATCAATCCTAGCAGGTGCAGATCTATCTTGTGAAAACAACCAGTTGAGGTGATGGTTCCTCGAAGCTTAGCACTGTAGCTCATATGGTTAACTTCTATTTAAGTGATGGTTGCTGCAGTTGGCCTGAATGTTTAATAAGTGAACCGAAAGAGAGAGAGAGGCTATATGAACTTTTTGACTGAAGTGAAAATATATCTGTAATTTATCTGAATGAACATATGTCTGAATGTTATCTATATATTTGCCTAAATATGTTCTTATCATTTTGTCTGAGATGTGAAAGATTGTGTGAAAATAGCTCTGTGATTTTCATTGTGCCTATCTGCAGCTACTGATAGTGAATAGCTCGATATGGGATAGGACTGGGAGTGACAGACGACAAACAGGAGGAGCATCTCATCTCAGCTACCAAGAAACATAAAGCATGTGTGGTCCTTGTTTTGGCGCGTACGCAGGCGGCAGATTGTTAAGAGAGTGAGTGGAGTCAGAACATATGCAGCGGGAGAAAGTTCAATTCATAAACGAAACCCACCTCGGAGTTCCGGTCTTGTGGAAAGAGGATTTGACATGTATAAAAGATCTGCGTTGTAGATCATCTATACTACAAAGATTTTTTTCTTTCAGTAATACTCTACTATGTTCTTACTTTCAAGTTTTACCAATAAAATCAAAGTAATGGTACCTACTCACCTTTATAGTCTAATGCATTATATTAGGGCATGCACAAACTATTTGAATAGTTCTTGTTTCGATATATACCGGATGGAGAGATAATTATTCCATGCTACATGTGTCCGACTTTAGCTCGGAGGGAAAATAAATAGTCAAAATATAATTATATTTGACTTTGTGTGACCTTTTGAGTCAATACACTACTAACTTCAAACCCTTGCGCAACGAAAAAAAATATTGCAATATGTCCAATTTGGTTATTTTTAAATATTTTTTACTTAATTAACAATTGTGCCTAAGAACCTTAGGTATTGCAATGATTGAGTCTTTCATTGCTATAGGTATTATATTTTGACAACACAAGAGACTATTACATAAAAAATAACATAATCCTTGCAATATATACGTGCTCTTAATTTATATAAGGTTCACATGGCTACTAAAGAACAAAACACTATTATAGTGTAATTGTTAGTAGCTTTCCTTTTGGTGTTTAAGGTCTCAGGTTCGAAACCTACTTAGACATCTTTTATTAGTCTTTTTTTCTCCCAGACCATAGTGATTGCAACGAACTATTTTTCGTTTCTATATTGTTGCTATAAGTCATAGTGATTGCAACGAACTATTTTTCATTGCTATATGTATAGCTCTTTTGCAACGCATGTGATTATTGAATGCAATGAACCATATTCGTTGCAACATACACACACTGTCGGTGTTATGACCCGAGGGTCAAGACCACCAACTAGTAAATTTGTATATTGCGTGCTCCCTCTCCCAGATGTGATGCAAGAAGAACACAAGATTTATCCTGGTTCAGGCAAAGAAGGCCATACGTCCTCCGGGGGAGGATGACTTGTATTATCTCGCACCCAAAGTGCTCGTACAGGGGGGTACAAGCTGGTTTACACGGGGTTGCTCAGAGTGAGCTAAAGCCTAAGGCTAGCAGGGCTACCCTAGGCGGTTGGTTTGTTGCTCAAGGGGTCGATCAAGGAACGGGGTGTGTGGAGTGTGGGGATCAGAACCGATGTCTGAGTTAGTCGTCTGAAAGTCCAGAAATCCAGTCCTCGGATCGGAGATCCCCTTCTTCTACCTCGGCGTCCTCTTTTATAGACAAGGGGAGGCCCGAGGGTACAGGGTCCTAAAATGTTGTAGCATGGGCGGCGTGTCCACGGCATAGTGTTGGCGAAGGGACGTCGAACACTGTGGTGGTGTGGCCTTCTCATCCTTCCGGCGCTCTGGGGCGTGGTGACAGTAGACAAGTCGTCGTGGCACGTCGCATGGGCAGTTGAAGCGGGATGGGGAGGATGGGACGGGCCCCATACCGGAGTGGTTGGAGGGAGGGGTCGAGCCCCCGGTCGAGCGGTGAGGTCGAGACCGGGGTGGCCCTGTCGTATTCCCGAAGACGTCGTCGAGGGATGTACTGTTCACGTCTCGTGGGGTGCTTCCGGAGTCCATACTCGCGACGTGGTGACAGTGGCAGCACAGTTGACGGAGGTCCGGGTCATGGCGGTGAGTTGATGGATTTGACTGTGGTCGTGGACGCCCATGGCGTTAGGTGGATTTACTTTAACCCATACCGGGAGCAGTTGGGCTGATCGAGCTTCCCGTTGAGGGGTCGTTCGTTTGGCCTCTTTCCGTCAGTTGGAGTAGAGGCGGAGTCGGAGAGATCGAGGTAGAGGCCGAGGGGTCGTTCGTTTCGACCCTCGGTCCATCATTCGGCGTCGAGGTAGGGGCCGAGGGGTCGTTCGTTCGACCCTCGGTCCGTCATTCGGTGTCGAGGTGGAGGCGGAGGGGTCGTTCGTTCGACCCCTGGTCCGTCATCTTTCCAGAAGCGGGCCGGCCCACGACTGGTCGATATCGCCGGCGTAGGGGCTTTCGTGTGATGGGCCCTTGTTTGCCGATTTGAGCGGTTGGTTGATTCCTGTCTTAAAAATGGTTGCTATGTTAAGCGTTAAATTATCGAAGGGTTTAGGGTACCCCTTACCTTCGTACCCGACAGTAGCCCCCGAGGCCCCAGAGGAGTGATTTAAGAACTCCTCTGGGGGCTATGATATGTGTTTTCTCGGGGGGAGTAAGGATTACCCGGAGCTTTTGCCCTTGACCTGCAGGGTTAGTAAGAGGTTCGATTCTCCGTGGGGTGCGCGCGAGCGCACCCCGCGGGGGTAGCCCCCGAGGCCCTAGAGGAGTGATTAAGAACTCCTCTGGGGGCTATGATATGTTGTATTGAGGGATTTAAGGTTACCTGGAGATGTGGCGCCCTACCGAGGGGTTGATTTCGTTCGCCAGGCTATGAATGTCCCTTTCCCTGAAAAGAGAGGTGCTCGAGGGCGGCTGTCGAACCCTACCGAGGGCCAGCCTTCGCTCCCTCGAGCGCTACTGGAGTCACAGTGCCCCAACCGAGAGGTCGACTATGTCTGCTTGGTCACGAGTGTTTTCGACCCTCTTCCGTCGAGGGGTGCCGTGCGTAGTCGAGCCCTCGAGCCCTTGAATGGCTAGGCCTTCACTACCTCATAGCATCCTTCCCACGGATCCTTGCATTCGGATTGTGGGGTGAAGAGCATCGTGATATCCCCGTTAGGACAAGCCTCGAAGTCCTCTATGAGCTGGTGTCGGGCATGTGTCCATTAGAAATGGTGCCTAGTACGGGTAAAAATCCGAGTGAGAACTCGTGCCCCATTTGATAGGGGTCGATTAGCAGCCCGGAGGCGTTCTCATTAAGTAAGACCACATGGCTTACTAAGCAAGACCGTATGGCTCACCAAGGTGCCAACTCCGTTCGATGGGAGTTGGTGGCTCGATGCCTCCCAACGTAGGAATCCTTAGGTATTCTTTGGTTATGCCTCGGATATGTCCCAGGGGACCTCGAGGGTTCGTTCTCGAGCTAGGGGCACGCGCCTGTCCCCCCCGGGTCATCCCTGACTCGCGTACTCGAGGGCGGCTGTCGAACCCCGTTCGTGGGGCCAGCCTCCACTCCCTCAAGATTTTAGGGGTGGACCTGAGTCCGTTAACCATGGGTCCTTCCTGACCTCAGGTACTCAAGGGCGGTTGTCGGACCCTATGTAAGGGCCAGCCTTCGCTCCCTCAATATTTGACGGATGGTTCGTCATCTGACGCTAGCCTCCGAAGGAGGAGTCCTTCCCTGTGGAATGCGGAGGGGAAAAAGTGGGTAATTGTATTGAACTTGGGGACATACCTGTGTCTTTGCCCGTTGGGCTCGAGTCCTCGAGGGAGGCTGTCGAACCCTATGAAAGGGCCAGCCTTTATCCCTTCGAGACTTGGGAGTAGACCTGAGTCGATAACCCGAGGTCCCCTCAGACCTCGGGTACTCGAGGGGGGCTATCGAGCCCGTTCATGGGCCGACCTTTGTCCCCTCGAGATTTTGGGGGTGGACCGAAGTCCATAACCCGAGGTCATTTCTGCCCTCGGGTACTCGAGGGTGGCTGTCGAACCCTCTTTCGAGGGCTAGCCCTCGCTGCCTCAAGATTCCTTACCTCCGAAGATAACGCTTCCTGCCGCGCGCCTTTTTAGGAGATATCCGTTCGGCCGCAACAGTTGCAGGCGCAGGGCGGAGTGCGGTGCGGAGCCCGATGATGGGACAAAACGCCTTACCCTGGAGGAATACGAGGAGGTGGTGTACAGGTGCATTAAATGCGGAGATTCACTTGCCTGTTTGCCGGATCTGCCCGTTGGCCTCCCGCTTATAAATACCGGAGGTGAGGAGTCGGCTGCTTTTTTCCCGCACTTGCCTTCCCTGCCTCCTTGCCATCGCCTTCCCAGCCTCCTTCTCCCCGCCGTTGCCTTAGACGCCCTGCGAGCCGGATTTCGGTGCATGCGAGAGAAAAGAAAGGCGAGATTGGAAACGCACCTACCACCCCCACACCCAAGCGCGTTAGCCTTCCTGCTCCCATGGCCAAGTACAACCTTGTTGGTCCCGATGACTGGCTCCCATCTTCAGCGACCGCTGCGCGCCTCGGTGACCTGGTGGAGAGCGGCCTCCTCCGGCCCGTCACCTCCGTCAACTGGCCGGAGTGGGTGGTACTGCCACCGGAGCACGCCGAGCTCAATCCGCCGGAGGGCTACGTGGTGAGCTTCGAGGTCTTCCATCGGGCGGGGCTAGGCGCCCCTCCCAGCCATCTTCTGCGCGTGATCCTCCACCACTATGGCGTGGAGCTTCAGCACCTCACTCCCAACGGCGTCTGTCACGCGGCGGTCTTCGCCGCCATGAGCGAAGGTTACCTCGGGATCGAGCCGCACTGGGAGTTGTGGCTACATCTATTCGAGGTGAGCATCTTCCATGCGTCGGTCGGCCGCGGAACCCGCAAGACGGTCAGGGCCGGGTGCTGCAGCATCGCCCTCAAGCGGTCGGACAGTTGGATCCCGGCGAAGCTTTCGTCGAGCCACTCTGGATGGCATTCCGGGTGGTTCTACATGAGGAACGACGACGACCTGCTCCCCGCCTACACCGGGAGGACGATCGACGCAAAGCCCGACTGTTGGAGGTACGGCGTCATGAAGAGGAAGCAGTCGCGTCTCACCCACCCGCTCGACGCGATCGAGCGTCTGAGGAAGGAGGGACTCACGGCAGCGATCATCGCGTCGGCTTTCCATCAGCGGCGGGTCATCCCGCTGATGGCTCGTCCTCTGCACCTCAATGAGATGTGCCCGGGGGTCGACCTCTCGGGGTGTTGCCTCCTGGGGGACGAGCTACCTCCCGAGAGGGTGGCCCGCCGCGTACGTGTCTTCTTCGCGGGCGGGTTCGAGGTCAAGAGCATCGCCAGCGTCCCCATGAGGCCGGACCAGGGATACGTCCAGCTGGTAAGGCTCCCTCCCTTTGTTAGCGTTCTCGTGTTTGCCGTGTTCACCTTCTCTGCTTGCGTTCTAACTGCCTTGTGTTCCTCAGGGGAACGTTTCCTTCCGGAAGTCGCTACCGCCGGTGAAGGAGGAGCAAGGCGACGCCCAGGCGAGGTGCCTCCAAGCGGAGAAGGACAAGAAGGCCAAGGACAAGGCCAAGAAGGACAAGGGCAAGAGGGCCCGAGAGAAGCAGGAGAGGGAGCAGTGCCGGGCCCGGCAGCCGCCTTCCCGAGGAGGAATTGCCCTGGGAAGAGGAGGACGAGGAAGAGGAGGAGAGCAGTGACAGCAAGGTCAATGAGGAGTGGAGCGAGGAGGAACAAACGGCACCCGAATAGCAGAGGGCGGCCGTCGGAACCGGAGGAGGAGAGGAGTCGACGTCGAGGTCGGCCCCTACCGGCGAGGTCGAGCCGCGGGAGGAGCGTCCCGCGGCTCCCAAAGGCGAATTGCTGCGGGTGACGCACGGGCAATCGTCGCGATCCCCATTGGGGGGTCGATCGGGCACGCCCCCAGCGCCTGCCCGGTCGAGCGCGCGGGTGCCGGGCCCGTCGGCGCAGGAGGAAGTCAGCAGGGGGACGACGGGAGCATCGTCGGCCCCTGCCCAGGAGACGGCGCCAAGGGCCGCCTCGACCCCCGCCGCGGACTGCGGGAGGAGCAGCTCCCGGCGCATTCCGTTCAAGCCCTCGATCGTTCCGATGTCCATTGGCCGGAAACCCATGGCCCCGAAGGGGTAGGTTGCTTTTCTACCGATCGAGGGTATTTTTTATATTTTTCTTTTTGTTGCTCACGACTCATGCTTACCATTGCGCGCGGGTCTCTTTTTCAGGTCGAAGCGCTTGTCGGAGGACGCGTCCCTTGCCCCAGCCAAGAGGCTGAGGACGGGGGCTACAGTCGAGGCGGCCGTCGAGGCCAGTCCCGCTGCACCGTCTCCTTCGACGCTCACCCCCGAGGCGGCGTGGGCGGCCAGGGCCCGGGAGGCGATGGAGCGAGGGGCGGCGCAGGTTGCCTTGGCGCTGGCCCAAGCGGGAGAGGAGACGGGCCTGCCCGCCCTGCCGGCGGAGTCCGCCGAAGTGGCGGGTGCAGCCGCGCCCGCCCACCTGTCAGAGGGAGGCGCACCCAGCGCCTCGGAAGGCGCAGGGCCCGCGTTGGCGGCAGACGTGACGGAGGGGATCGAGCCCCAAGCCGCCGCCGAAGTGGAGGTGGTGGATGTGTGCTCCGCGGACGGGGACGAGACCCCGGCTCGCCCGACGCCGGGGCGATGGCCCGAGAGCCTCGCTTTGTTGATGGCGCGCCAGCAGCACGAGCGCTGGGGTGCGGCCGCTGCCGCGTCTGAGGGCCCATCGCCGACGCCGAAGGTCGAGGAGGGGGGTTGGGCCGTGCAGCCCGAGGCGACACCCGTGGCGGAGAAGGCGGGGATGTTGATGACGACCACTGCCGAAGAGGTGGCCGAGATGGTGGCCGAGCTGGTGGGCTCGGCGGAGATGATCGCTGTCTCAGCCCCTCGGGAGGAACCGGAGGTGGCTCGGCCTCGCTGCGAGGTCGGGGGGTCGTCGTCTCGAGGTAATTCATGCTCCGACTTAGTCGAGCCGTGGTGGATCTGCGGCGGCAGGTACTGATCGCTTGGTTTCTTTCACCGTGCAGGGCTGTTCTCCCGGCCGGGACTTCCCTTGCCCGGTGGTGATGGCTCGGCGGGACCGTCGACGTCCTCGCAGGGTGGCCCCGAGGCCGGGAGAGCCCAACTGGAGGGGGTTTCTCCCTTCTTTGATTGGGTGGAGAAGGTGGAGCGCCACGGGGGTAGCGCTGAAGTGCGCCGGGGCGTCATGCGGGAGCTTCAAGAGAGGATCGACCGCCACAGCGCGTTCTAGGGATAGAAGACCCTCGAGCTGGCCGATCCTCAAGACCCCGAGCGGCTCTTCCTCACGCTCGATGACCAGACCGAGCTCAGGACGTGGGAGCACCTGGAGGAGTTCCGGGCATGGTTCGAGCACTCGGTGCGCCTTGCCGCGGGGGTTGCTATCGTGGACATGTGTCAGGGGATGGAGGTGAGTTTCGTCCTTACTTTGACTTTGCTCGGATTGCCTGACTGTTCTTTTCTGATGATCTTCCTTTTCACCCTCGTCAGGAGCTGAGGGCGAGGTCCTACGACAAGTCCTAGTTCATCCTCCGGGCGCAGGAGCAGCTCCCCGCCCTCCGTACTTCGCTGGAGAGGGCGGAGGCCGAGGCCGCCAAGGCGAGAGCCGAGGCGGCAACCGCGCGGGAGGAGGCCGAGTCGAAGGTCGCCCACACGAGCGCCAGGGTGATGGTCGTGCAGGAAGCAGCCCGGGCCGCCCAGGAGACGGCGCAGTCGAGGATCGACGACGCCCTTGGGCCAGCCGTCAAGGTCGGGCAGGAGCGGGACGTTGCCCTGGAGGCCCAGCGCAAAGCGGAGGAGGAGGCCGCCTGGCTGAGGGATGAGCCGACACGGGCGGCGGAGAGCATCCGGGGGCTCCAGGGCGACCTCGACGCCGTCTCCCGCGAGCGCGACACGCTGGCCGCTACGGAGGAGAAGGCTCGGACCCGCGTGGTCTCTCTGGGCGTGGTGGCGACCAACCAGAAGAGAGCCCTCGATGACGCTGGCAAGGTCATCGAGGGCCTGGAGGCTAAAGTCGGCGACCAGGCCACCGAGCTCGTCGACGTCCGCCGCCAACTCGAGGAGACCGAGCGGGGCTACGCCACCCTGGAGGTGCATGCCCAAGGTAAGTTTCTTGAGAGTGTTACTAAGTTTGCCCTGTCTCGACCCTTTTTCTACTTTTTTGGTTTTGATCGGGTTTTGTGCCTGCTTTTACAGAGCTCGCAGTAGACAAGGCCCGAGCCCACGAGGACCTGACCAGTCTTTAGAGCCTCCTCGGGCGGAGGCGAGTCTTAACGAGAGGCTCGAGGGCGCTATCTCCTCCTTCTGCGACGACCTCATGGTCGAGCCGGAGCCGACAGTCGAGGGTGACGCTCGAGGAGACTCCCTGCTGTGCCGCTTCTACTCCATGACGCAGGAGGTGACGGAGCACGTCCGTGCTGCCCTGCATGTGGGCGTGAAGCAAGCGCTCGCGGTCGTCAGCTCGGGGTACAACTACGACCTCAACGTCGTCGCCAGCGGGTTTGTCACCGACCTGAGGCTGACTGACGAAGAGAATGATGCAAGGTGCCACGAGCTGATCGAGCTTGCGGAGGTGCCCGGAGGCGAGCTGGTGAAGCTCTTCGAGCCCGAAGTGCTCCCCTCGGCGGACGGAGATGGCGCCGAGTAGCCCTTGGATGTTGTCGATGAGCTTCTGCAGACTCTTCACCTTCCGATGTGGCCAACGCGTGATGCCCAGCTTCCTGCATTGCTTCTTGAGGACGGTGACCCCCACGTTGAGTAGCCCTAGGCCTGTGAGCCAAATCTGGACAAGAAGGTCCTTGTAACAGTTAGGCTTTTGTAATGATACAGTGCCGAGCCCCCGAGGGCTTCTTATATCTAATGCATTTTGTTCGAGATGCATATTGTTATTTTCGTTTCTCGAGCTCTCTCCGCTTTTCTTTGCCTGAGTCGTCACTTGTGGACTGAGTGTTCAACGCACGCTCGTATCCCTGGAAGGGGGGAGCGAGCGGGGATACCGTAGCCCTGGGGTGTAGGAGAGTCCCTGGCTCGACGGCCTGCAACCCTTAGGGAGTTCGAGGTGTCTTTACTTAGTCCCAAAGCGTACTCGAGGGAAAGATCAAGAGGGAAAGCCAAGTTTCAAAAAAACGTTCGAGTTTTTCGGGGACTTAGGAGGGGGGGGCCCTGTCAGCCCCTGAGGGAGGCTCGACTTTGCCAGAGCAGAGTCGAGGCTACCTTAGAGTTACGAACGAATGTGAAATGTGTTTCGAAAACATTTTATTCATTCGTAATGCGATAAGTGTACGTAATGCGGGAAATGTACGAGGCATCGAGGCCTCAGGGATAGAAACGACGTAGCAGTTCGATGTTCCACGCGTTGATGAGGATCTCGCCCTTTTCGTTCTTCAACTTGTAAGTGTCGGGCTTCAGCACCTCTGCCACGATGAAGGGTCCCTCCCAAGGCGACGTCAGCTTGTGACGTCCCTTGTTGCTTTGTCGATGGCGCAGAACGAGGTCGCCGACGTCGAGGTCCCTTTTGCGCATGTTTTTGTCGTGGTAGCGTCGGAGCGTCTGCTGGTACTTTGCCAACTTGAAGAGGGCCACGTCTCGGGCTTCCTCGAGCTGGTCGAGGGAGTCCTCTCGGGCTGCTATGTTGGCTTGCTCGTTGTAGGCCTTTAGTCGAGGGGACCCATATTCGAGGTCGGTGGGGAGGACGGCCTCGGACCCATAGACCAAGAAGAACGGAGAGAACCCCGTGGCTCGACTTGGTGTCGTTCGGAGACTCCATAGAATAGCGGGCAGCTCATCGACCCATCTCTTGCCATGCCTATTCAGTCGATCGAACATCCTTGGCTTGAGGCCCTGCAAAACCATACCGTTGGCGCGCTCGACCTGGCCGTTAGTTCGAGGGTGGGCGACTACAGACCAATTCACCCTGATGTGGTGGTGGTCACAGAAGTCCAGGACGTTTTGGCTGGTGAATTGCGTGCCGTTATTGGTGATGATGACATTGGGGACCCCGAAGCGGTGGATGATGTCGGTGAATAATAGCACTGCTTGTTGAGACTGGATGTTGGTGATGGGTCGAGCCTCGATCCACTTCGAGAATTTGTCTATAGCCACGAGGAGGTGAGTGTGGCCACCCTTGGTTCACTTCAGGGGGCCGACCATGTCAAGCCCCCATACTGCGAACGGCCAGGTTATAGGTATCATATGAAGAGCTTGGGCGGGCAGGTGGGTCTGCCTGGCGTAGAATTGGCATCCCTTGCAAGATCGGATGAGTCTGGTGGCGTCGGTAACGGCTGTCGGCCAGTAGAAGCCTTGTCGAAAGGCACTTCCTACCAGCGTTCTTGGCGCCACGTGGTGGCCGCAAGCCCCCGAGTGTAGGTCCTTCAGCAATGCCCTCCCCTCCTCGAGGGTGAGGTAGCGTTGAAGTACCCCGGAAGGGCTACGTCGATATAGCTCGCGGCCGTCCCTGTACAAGATGTAGGTTTTGGCGCGTCGGGCTATATGGCGGGCCTCCGTGCGGTCCTCTGGGAGTTTGCCCCGTGTCAGGTACTCGAGGTAGGGTGCGCGCCAATCCGTCGAGGGGGTTGGTGCTGTGGCAGCTCCGTCGATCTCCATGACATCTTCCCCGTTCGAGGGGGATCAGTCAAGGGGGGTGGATCGACCCCTTGCTCGAGGGTGGGAGCCCCCGAGTCTAGGTCGACGGATGGCTTGTGAAGGTCCCTCGAGAAGACGTCGGGAGGAACCGTACCTCGAGTAGACGCGATTTTAGCCAGCTCGTCGGCAGCTTCGTTGTACCGGCGGGCGGTGTGGTTGAGCTCGAGGCCGTAGAATTTGTCCTCGAGTTTTTGGATCTCCTTGCAGTAGGGTTCCATCTTGGGGTCCTGGCAGCTCGAATCTTTCATCACTTGGTCGATCACCAACTGCGAGTCCCCCCGCACGTCGAGGCGTCGAACCCCGAGCTCGATGGCGATGCGTAGGCCGTTGACGAGGGCCTCGTACTCGGCTACGTTGTTGGAGGCGGGGAAGTGGAGACGGATGACATAGCGCATGTGGACCCCTGAGGGTGATATGAATAGCAATGCGGCGCCTGCCCCCGTCTTCATCAACGATCCGTCGAAGTACATGGTCCAGAGCTCGGTTTGAACTTGCGCTGGGAGTAGTTGGGTGTCGGTCCATTCTGCAACGAAATCTGCCAATACCTGAGACTTGATGGCCTTCCGAGGGGCATAGGAGAGAGTTTCCCCCATGAGCTCGACCGACCACTTGGCGATTCTTCCAGACGCCTCCCGGTTCTGGATTATCTCTCCGAGGGGGAAAGATGAGACCACAGTAACCGGGTGGCCCAGGAAATAGTGCTGGAGCTTGCGCCGAGTGAGGACGACTGCGTACAACAACTTCTGGATGTGGGGGTATCTCGTCTTGGTCTCAGAAAGTACCTCGCTTACGAAGTAGACAGGCCTCTGAACCGGCAGGGCGTGTCCCTCTTCCACCCTCTCGACCACTACGGCAGCGCTGACTACCTGGGTAGTTGCCGCGACATAGAGCAAGAGGGGCTTGGCCGGACTCGGGGGTACCAAGATGGGTGACGAGGTAAGCAAGGCTTTGAGCTTCGAGAGTGATTCCTCGGCCTCGGCGGTCCACATGAAGTGTTCCATTTTCTTCAGGAGGCGGTAAAGGGGCAGTGCCTTTTCTCCGAGCCTCGAGATGAACCGGCTGAGGGCGGCGAGGCACCCCGTAACCCTTTGTACGCTTTTGAGGTCGTTGATCGGGCCCATCCTTGTGATTGTGGTTACCTTCTCGGGATTGGCCTCGATCCCGCGTTGGGAAACTATATACCCTAGGAGCATGCCTCGAGGGACTCCGAAGACACACTTCTCAGGGTTTAGTTTTATGCGATTTGCCCGGAGGCACCCAAACGCGACCTCGAGATCTCCGACCAAGTTTCCGACTGTATTGGACTTGACTACGATGTCATCGACGTAGGCTTCGACGGTTGGCCCTATGTGTTTCCCAAAGACGTGGAGCATGCATCGCTGATAGGTGGCCCCGGCGTTTCGCAAACCGAAGGGCATGGTGAGGTAGCAGAACATGCCAAATGGGGTGATGAAGGAAGTCGCGAGCTGATCGGATTCCTTTATCTTTATTTGGTGGTAGCCAGAATATGCATCAAGGAAGCAGAGAGTTTCACATCCCGCAGTGGAATCTACTATCTGATCGATTTGTGGTAGTGGGAAAGGAACCTTGGGACAGGCTTTATTTAAATTGGTGTAGTCCACGCACATCCTATCCTTCCCATTCTTTTTCTTAACAAGTACGGGATTTGCTAACCAGTCAGGATGATGTACCTCCTTGATGAATCCCGCCTTCAAAAGCTTGTCGACCTCCTCCCCGATGATCCTACGCTTCTCCTCGTCGAAACGGCGCAGCCGTTGCTTCACCGGTTTGGACTCGGCTCGGATGTCCAAGGAGTGCTCGGCGACCTCCCTCGGAATGCCCGACATATCCGAGGGGCTCCATGCAAACATGTTGGCATTTGCACGAAGAAAGTCGACAAGCACGGCTTCCTATTTGGGCTCGAGGGTGGCGCTGGTCGTCAGCGCCTTCCCATCCGCATGGTCGGGGTCGAGCGGGACGGTCTTGGTGTCTTCCGCCGGCTTGAAGTTGCCAGCGTGTCGCTTGGGGTCGGGGATCTCCCCGGACAAGTCGTCGAGGGCCGCGAGAATGGCCAACTCTTCGACAGCTTCAGCGCTTTCCACGCACTCGACGTCGCAGTCGTATGCGTGCTCGTAGGAGGTGACGACGGTGATGACCCCCGTGGCCCCCGGCATCTTGAGCTTGAGGTAGGCGTAGTTCGGGATGGCCATGAACTTGGTGTACCCTGTTCGACCGATGATGGCGTGGTAGATGCCTCGGAACGCAACCACCTCGAAGGTGAGCTCTTCCTTTCGGAAGTTCGAGGGGACGCCGAAACAAACGGGTAGTTTGACGCGGCCGATCGGGAGTGCCTTCTTCCCTGGAACGATCCCGTGGAATCCCCCCGCGCTGGGCAGGAGCATGGTCCTCGGGATCCCCAGGAGGTCGAGGGTCTCAGCATAGATGATGTTGAGGATGCTTCCCCCATCCATAAGTACCTTTGTGAGGCGGGTGTTGAGTATGATTGGGTCGACGAGCGGGTAGACCCCTGCGTTGGGGATGTGCTCGGGGTGCTCGTCCTGGTCGAAGATGATCGACGTGTGTGACCAGTCGAGGTATCGAGGAGCCTGGGCTCAAACGGAGAAGACCTCTCGACGCTCCCTCTTGCGCTGGCGCGTGCTGAGTCGAGTCGAGGGTCCCCCGTAGATCATGTAGCAGTCGTGAACTTCGGGGAAGCCCCCTTTCTTGGCATCACCCTTAACGTGGAGGTCGTAGGGTGGGTCTTCCTTGCCGTCGTCTTTCTTGAAGCCAGGAGGGACGAAGTGCTTTCTAAGCATGCGACAGTCCTCGAGACGGTGGTTGGCCAGTCCCATATGATAGGGACAGGGCTCCTTCAGCATCTTGTCGAAGACGCCCCCATCGGGAGGGGGCCCTTGAGGCTTCTTCTTGTCTACTGAAGCGACAAGATCGTCGGGCTCGATGTCGGGATCGACGTTGGGTTCGTCGTTGCGTCGGCCTGGTTGGTTCTTCTTTTTCTTCTTCCTGCCGCTATTGCCGTTGTTGTTCCTTTTGGGCCCATTGTTCTTCTTGGGCCCATTGTCCAAGCCCCCGGGCTCGTCCGCCTCGCCCTTCCCCTTGTCTGGAGGTATCTGGAAGAACGCGCCAACGGCTTCTTCGCCAACTGCATAGTTGGCGATGATGTCCATAAGCTCGTTGGCGGTCTTGGGGGTGTTCCGTCCCAGCTCCTGCACTAACTCCTTGCAGGTTGTTCCGGCGATGAACGCCGTGATGACCTCGTGGTCGGAGATGTGGGTTAGTGCGGTACGCTGCCTCGAGAACCATCGGGTGAAGGCGCGGAGGGTCTCCCTTGGCTTCTGCTTGTAGCTGCGGAGGTCCCAGGGGTTGCCTGGCCGCTCGTAGGTGCCCTTGAAGTTTCCCTCGAAGATCCTGACCAGGTCGGGCTAGTCTTGGATCAAGTCCGGGGGTAACTCCTCGAGCCACCTGCGGGCGGTGTCGGAGAGGAACAGTGGGAGTTGTCGAATGATGACGTGGTCATTGTCGGCTCCTCCCAGCTGACACGCCAGCCTAAAATCAGCAAGCTAGAGTTCTGGCTTGGTTTCGCCGTTGTACTTGACCAGGCTGGTGGGTGGACGGAAACGGACAGGTAAGGCGGTTCGCCGGATGGCTATGCCGAAGACTCGGGGCCCCGGTGGCTCCGGAGACCGACATCGATCTTCGTCGCTGTCGTAGAGCCCACCTCGGTGAGCACTGTAGCCTCGAGCCTTGGCGTCACTGTACCCGCGTCGATTGTTCACTCGTGGTGGTAGATCATCGACAAGGCGTTCCTGAACCGGTCGTCGCTCTACTTGGCCTTGGGACGCTTTGTCCTGGTGGACGGATACCTCTCGATTTTGTCGAGGGGGTACTTCCTGCCGCTCGGAGGCTGCCCCTTGATGCCTCGAGGCCGAGCTTTCCACCTGCTGCACGGCCACAGTTTGGAGAAGCCCTTGGATCTCGTTCCTGATACGCCGTGCTTGGGGTGTCGACGGCGCCGGCATGTCGCGAAGCAGCATTGCGGCTGCAACGACATTTTGGCTGGCGCGGTTGTAGACGCGGGGTTCATTTGCCCCCTCCTCGACGATTTGTCGATGGACTTCCCGGGCCCGCTCGCGAGCTACTCCACCCTGTGGGCGCCCGTGATCTCGCTCGAGGGCGTGCTCGAGCTGCTGAAGTCGCAGACGTTCTTCCTCGAGCTTGCCGAGCAGCTCTCGGACTTGTGTGATCTGGACGTCCGGAGGTGGATTGGCTTTGTCAGGACCGGGGGGTCGGCGTCTCGTGCTGGTGTAGCGTTGCCCCCTCCTCCTTCATCTGTGGCCGCGGTGTCATCGATGTCGTCCTGGGGGTCAGCCTGACCATCGAGGTGGAAGCATTCCCGGGTGGGATCGTAATCCTCATCGGGAGAGTCGGAGTCGGGGTCACCGTGGTAGAAGTGGGGGAAAGATCCCCTGCGCTCCTCTGCCAGGCGTTGCCGCAACGTGCCCCAGGTCGGGGCTTGTCTTGGCTCCGGATGCTCGCCCGGTGGAGGGGTGGTGACGTGGTTGATCGTCGCACGTGGCGGGGTCCCTGGAGACCCGCAACGTGTCTGTATCTACAAACCTGCGAGGGCAGAACCAAGTCTTGCGCCGTTGTGGAGCCTGTATGGAAATGGGTCACGCGGTGGTGGCGGGGTCGAGTGTGTCGGAGAGGCCACGGGGACCCTCTAGGGTGACAATATGGCAGAGCCAAAGTCACACTCAGAGAGGTGCCCGTCCCCGACCCGCAAGCATGGGTCAAACAGACCCCCGAGGGGAGGGACTGTGTCGCCAGCTGGGGCTGGGGAAACGACATCCGGCGTAACAGAATCCGCACGGTGACGAGTGCGTCGGAGTCGCTCGTGCCTCCTCCTAATTGCAGGCCAAAGGCGCAAGCGGAGGGACCATCGCCTGATCCTGCTTGGCCCCGGCGTACCAGAGCTGTTGTTGTCAATGCCACGAACCAAGGGAAAGACTATGTAGTGGCCCTGGCCTGTGGATATGAACCCCAGACTACCGAACCAGACGACGGCGGTGAATGGAAGTGATGGGATCGTGGAATCCATCTGAGAGAGTAGTTCGGAGTTGATCGACACGCAATTCTCCCTACCTGGTGCGCCAACTGTCGGTGTTATGACCCGGGGGTCAAGACCACCAACTAGTAAATTTGTATATTGCGTGCTCCCTCTCCCAGATGTGATGCAAGAAGAACACAAGATTTATCCTGGTTCGGGCAAAGAAGGCCCTATGTCCAGCGGGGGAGGATGAATTGTATTATCTCGCACCCAAAGTGCTCGTACAGGGGGAGGCTGGTTTACACGGGGTTCCTCAGAGTGAGCTAAAGCCTAAGGCTAGCAAGGCTACCCTAGGCGGTTGGTTTGTTGCTCGAGGGGTCGATCAAGCAACAGGGTGTGTGGAGTGTGGGGATCAGAACCGATGTCTGAGTTAGTCGTCTAAAAGTCCAGAAATCCAGTCCTCGGATCGGAGATCCCCTTCTTCTACCTCGGCGTCCTCTTTTATAGACAAGGGGAGGCCCGAGGGTACAGGGTCCTAAAATGTTGTAGCATGGGCGGCGTGTCCACGGCATAGTGTTGGCGAAGGGACGTCGAACACTGTGGTGGTGTGGCCTTCTCATCCTTCCGGCGCTCTGGGGCGTGGTGACAGTAGACAAGTCGTTGTGGCACGTCGCGGCACAGCAGAGTCATCCTTCCGTAGACTGGCGCGAGTCCCGCAGTTGAAGCGGGATGGGGCGGATGGGACGGGCCCCATACCGGAGTGGTTGGAGGGAGGGGTCGAGCCCCCCGGTCGAGCGGTGAGGTCGAGACCGGGGTGGCCCTGTCGTATTCCCGAAGACGTCGTCGAGGGATGTACTGTTCACGTCTCGTGGGGTGCTTCCGGAGTCCATACTCGCGACGTGGTGACAGTGGCAGCACAGTTGACAGAGGTCCGGGTCATGGCGGTGAGTTGATGGATTTGACTGTGGTCGTGGACGCCCATGGCGTTAGGTGGATTTACTTTAACCCATACCGGGAGCAGTTGGGCTGATCGAGCTTCCCATTGAGGGGTCGTTCGTTTGGCCTCTTTCCGTCAGTTGGAGTAGAGGCGGAGTCGGAGAGATCGAGGTAGAGGCCGAGGGGTCGTTCGTTTCGACCCTCGGTCCGTCATTCGGCGTCGAGGTAGGGGCCGAGGGGTCGTTCGTTCGACCCTCGGTCCGTCATTTGGTGTCGAGGTGGAGGCGGAGGGGTCGTTCATTCGACCCCTGGTCCGTCATCTTTCTAGAAGCTGGCCGGCCCACAACTGGTCGATATCGCCGGCGCAGGGGCTTTCGTGTGATGGGCCCTTGTTTGCCGATTTGAGCGGTTGGTTGATTCCTGTCTTAAAAATGGTTGCTATGTTAAGCGTTAAATTATTGAAGGGTTTAGGGTACCCCTTACCTTTGTACCCGACGCACACTTTCGGAACCAACAACAAGGTGCAATAGCACATCAGTATTGCAACGCCAATAAAGATCCCCGCAACGAAAATCAAATCGTGGCAACAGTGAGGACTTATTGCAACCGGTTTACATTTGGTTGCGATAACATTTACTTATTACAATGACCTTTACACTTAGGGCCACGAAATAATTTGCGTTGCAATAATTCCACCTATCGCAACCAAAGGTGCAAATGGTTGCGATAACACCCCGTATTGCAACCAAATATTGTTGTTGCACAAAAAAGGCGTGGCATAAAGGTCAAAAGTTAGTAGTGGGAGTCGGCTCGGGATCACCCCAATCGGCATCATCCTACTCCTCCTCCACGAAAATGCTAGTGCCCAAATCATCCTCACCTACATGCTCAAAAGCAGTGGAAACACAAGGCATAGTCTTATCGAAAGTAACCTCACAAGTCTCCATCACTCGATTAGTCTCAAGGTTAAGTACAAAATAAGCACAAGAGTGAGATGCATAACCAAGAAAGATACCGTCTGAAGACCGAGCCTCAAACTTGTCAAGTTTACCTTGCTTGAGGATGAAGCACTTGCACCCAAACACCCGTAGGTTAATTACCTTGGGTGGTCTCCCAAATCACAACTCATAAGAAGTCTTTTTCTTGAAATCCTGAAGAAAAATGTGATTGGAGACATAACAAACAGAATTGATTGCTTCGGCCCAATACCTCCTTGGAGTCCTATGCTCATCGAGCATCGTCCTAGCCATCTCAATAAGGGTATGATTCTTGCGTTCAACAACACCATTCTGTTGGGGAGTGTGAGGAGAGGAAAGCTGATGGACGAGACCCAAAGAAGAGCAAAAGTTGGCAAATTGAGCATTTTTGAATTCGGTGTCATTGTCACTATGTATCGCTCTCATGACATGCTTAGGTAGCTCAGTTTGCAACCTCAAAATCAGATCTCAAACATTGGAAAAAGCCTCATCCTTACTCTCCAAAAAGAACACCCCAACATATCTCGAGTAGTCATCAATGGCTACAACCACATACCACTTCCCTCCCTCTGACCTAACCCGAGCTGGACCCATTGTGTCCATGTATAAGAGCTTGCCAGGTTGTTTGGTCATGATTTGAGTTACAAGGGAAGGGAAGCGGCAACCATCTTGCCGTGCCTGCAAGGATGGCAAACCAAGTCCTTCTTGAACTTCAGTTTTGGCAATCCTTGGATGAGGTCCATCGAGCTAAGCCTTGCAAGCAAGTCGAAGCTAAGATGTCCCAGCCTCCTATGCCACTTTCAAAGATCGGAAGAAGAACCGACAAGAAGACAATGAGAGGGTCTGCAAGAGATAGAAAAATCCACACGAAAGACCCTCCCAAAAGGCACGATCAAACAAGATCACCCCATAGGTCTAGAATCTGAGAAGAGCCCATCTTGAAATGGACTTCAAAACCATCCTCTAAGAGTTGTGAAACTGAGAGAAGGTTAAAATGAAAATTCGCAATGAGTGCAACAACTTTGAGGATGAAAGCCGAATTGACACGAATCAACCCACGGGACACTACCTTACCTCTACTCTTATCCCCGAATGTCATTGTTGACGCCAAAAATGGGGCTTCTGGCGTCAGCACTGCGTAGGGCCTGCGGAGACCATGTAGCAGCGGAGCTTGATCTCCTGGACCCCTTAAGAGGCTCAAGCCACTTCGATGATCAGTTCTAGGCACGCCAGTCAATTTGACCTACAATTGACAAGGAGATGAAAGGTAAAATTATAGAACATGCCGGTTGTTGCCAGACAGTCCCATGAATGTGCGGCTCTCATATAGCCGATGAATGTAGGAGATTGACTAGAGAGTCAGCTTCGAACAGTGTAAAGCATGGTGTACAAACGGTTGATATAGGATGTTAAGCATAAGTTGTTTGGCCAGGTGTTTGAGTGATGTTGAAATCTTGTCCAATCGGTGAGTGTTACGTTGGTGACCAAGAAGAAGTTGATCCTTAAGAATCAGTTGAAGAAGGATCTAAGTTTAAGGCAAGTATAGCATGGGATCTTCCTTGTTGTCCTATTCACCCTAAATACTAAATTCACATGCATGTGTCTACCTTGTTACCCCTAGAGATTCCCTAGATATTGATATCCTGTACCTTGTCACCTTTGTGGGTTGCATTGGGTAGATCAAAGCTAGTGCTCATAAAAAATAACCATGATCGTGGAACCTGACTAATGTTATATGCAATAATGATAAAATATGACTTTTTAGCAACGTGGACTATAGGTGGAACATCAGGTTCTCACACCTGTGTTCTCACTCATAGGGATATCTCTGTAATCCGATAACCCAGGAAAACAGTGCTACCATAAGCTATATGGCTCTGGCTTGACTTAGTATTAGACTTCTACTAGTTTGTGCCAGCTTACCTGAAAGGGCGCAAGAGGGGCACTGGGGATATGGGACTTCCTCTACCGCGGAGGTGCACTGTATTTTTGGGATGTGACCTCCTGCTATATCACAATGAGGAAACTTGTAGCAGGTTGCTACCTATTAGTGGAACCTATGAAAGGTCTCATAGTGAACCCTGTCGACCTACCTTGGTAGTGGGTTAAGAAGCTGATCACCTCGGGTGAAAGGGCAATTCACGACTTGTGGGTAAAGATGTACGACCTCTACAAAGTGTAAAACTGTAATGATAACCGTGCTCACGGTTATGAGCGGCTTGGGCTCATTACTATGTGATGTTCTTATGTCATAGTTCATCAGTTGTTATTTTGTCATTGAGTTATTGTTATTTGTTCATATAAGCATTATATCTTGTTCACTTGATCATGTGGTTATTTGGGCTTATGAAGAACTTGATGCTACTCAATTGCTGAAACTATGACTTATTAAAAGCTTATGCAGTTAAATCCGTGTCTATCCTTTTTGAGCCTCATGAACCCCATGTTCTATTTGCTGAGCATGGTGAGCTGACGCTTGTTGTCATCACCTTTATATAAAAATCCCGAATGGGTACCAGATTGCAAGAGTTGGAGAAGATAGGCTTGTGGTCAACCAGTCAGTTGGTCCCTGTGGAGTTGGAGTCTTCACCTGAAGTTCGGAGTCGTCTTCCCGTTGTTTGCTGCTTAAGGTTATCCTTTGACCTTATATGTTATATATTTTAGGTATTGTCTTTTGATATTACCTTGTTCTGTGGCTATATGTGAGATTTGACTTCCTGGGCTCACATATAGTGTATATCTGGTTTTGTTCATAAAACCGGGTGTTACATCATCCCTAAAAAAACTTTGTGGTGCTTTGCCCTTGATATCCCCTTGACACCTTTACTCTGGCCTCGTCACCCTGTCCGATGTTTCGCTGAGGTATTCTGTAATATTTAGCCAATAATCCTCCAGTAGGATTATTCCACCAATTTTGTAATTTTCAGGATACTCCCCTGAAAACCAATCGGCTGTTAGTGCCCCAAAAGTTGTTTAACAACCGCAACTAATGAATTGGCCGATAAGATCATAGATCTACCGCCTCTCTGAATGTAAAGAAAGAAAGCAACAAAGGCAAATAGATCTAGATGAAAATAAAGCATGGGTCAATCCATTAGATGAGATTGGGCAAGATATTGTAGCAATAGATTGAACAAAGCATAACAGACAATATCGATAACTTGATGAATCTATTAGATAGCCAATCTAATAGAGTCGATAACTGGCTTGAAGCCACGATTCATGTGAGATTGAAGCAATGCAGCCACATGAACAATAGATTCAAACCGATAACTAGCTCATACCGAGCTTGCACGAGTTACACAAAATAGTCGTACAAACGAGACATGAACCAAGGCTAGACTTACAAGCAAACCGGAGGTCGATCTAGTCGATGCAGCCCAATCCGTCGAAGGTTCACCGGAATCTACTCTACTCCTACTCCTAGGGGTGGCCGAAAGCCGGAAACTAAGAACTATGTTGTATGTTTGATTGATTGGATGTCTTCTTTGTTTCCTAACCTTTGCTATTTATAGACCACATAGAATAACCCTAGCGCAAAGCCGGCCGCTGGCTGAGATAAGGAAACCCGGACGTCTTGGGCCTCAATCATCGGTGTAGCCCACCAAACGTATCTCAAATCCGATACGCGTTATCTCCTCCGAGTCGGTTACCTTAATCAATCTCCCGGGTCCACCTGTGTGCAACACATCTTCTGTATTTGACCCTCATTCGTGTCTATCTGATCGCACCAAAATATGGTGTTAACAGTGTTGTACTCGATGTGGCTCACGGGGTCGAGGCTAGATAGCCACTTGGTACTTGTGGTCATATAGCGTGAACATCCAGAATCGACAAGCCAAGTGTTCTCTAGTCCTTTGTCCTGCATCAGTAGAAAGACATGGGTTGAGCAAATGGCGCAACACTGGGGTTAGTGAACTGTGAAGGATACCAGTGTTGAGTCATTTGCCACTGAAAAGTGTTAGGAAAAACACCAAACATCCCCTGTCCCATGGGAGGATAGCAATCACCACAATAGGGAAAATATGGTCTGCTAAAGCTAGGGAGTGAAGCCACCGCCGCGAGGTCCATAGTCGTATGGGTCACGACCGGTACCCCGCTGGGCACGACCAACTTGTGGTCTCACCTCCTGAGGCCTAGCACCTTGAGGCACTACACCTCTTGGCCTAGAATCGGGCCTCTAAACTTCCGGTCCACGCACCCCAACCGATGGGTGGTACATGTCCCAGTTGTTCATCGCACCCTGATGCCTCTCATCTCTCTTCCTCATAAATCAAAACTCAGCCAAGTGCCCATTCCGCTCACAATACTCACAATGGTACCTCACCACTCTCTTGGGAGGCACTCTCTTGTTGGGTTGGGTGGCTTTAGCTTTCTTAGGAAGGGGATCACTAGAGATGTCGGGCAAAGTGTCAAGTGGGTTCCGAAGGTGGTTAGGTTTTGGAATCCACAATTGCTTTTGTGGAGTGGCTTTGAGTGGTTCCTCAAACACGCCATCTCTCACAAGTGACTTGGTAGGCTTAGGTGAATCGATCTTGCTAAGCTTGGGAGTTGTGGTGGGTTTCTCATTGGCGCTCAAACCACTACACTCACTGATCTTACCAAACATGCTATCGTCCTTTCCACCTAATGCAAAGCCTACTCTTGGGCCGCCAGTTCTCCGCCTACACTGGCTAAGCAACATGCCCAACTGCGGCTCTCGGTACGACACCCAGCTCAAGACGGTCCAAAGGAATGTGTTGTCCTTCTCGGCACGCGCCTTGTCACATCTGCACGACTCGATCTCAAACTCCAAAGCCTCAAAGCGATTCGACTCTTGGGTGCTATCTGAGCTGGACTTCTCTAGCACAGCAATCCTAGCATCCTTCTGTGCTAGCTCAGACTGTAAGCCTACACAAGACTTGCACGCACCAAGTAAACTAGGCCTAGCCTTCAGCTCACTATGCTCCTCAAGTAGAGTGATATACTTGTCCTGAAGAGTGACAAGACTAGACATATGTATGGCACAAGCATCACACTCTACCTTCTCAGTAACTGTCCATCCTGTGCGGATCCATTTTGTACTCCACAGTTAAGGGGTGGGCGGCAGCTAGTGATAGCCCTGTCCATCCTTTGTAATCACCCACGTAGGATATGGTGCAGGAATACAAAAATTGCCTCATCAGGTTACTAGCAACCTAGTACTCGGAGGCATCCTAACCCATTTCATATTAAGAGCTAAGTCGTAACCATGTATGTCTATGCATACTTGCTATTCTTTGCATGGTTGTATTAGGATATGTCTACTCCTATTAAATTTATTCTTTTATTCTTTCTTGGATCTCTACTACTGAGATAGGCTCGTGTGTGTGTGTGTCACACTATATTGAACCATATCATGTTTACCCCTGCTATGAACATTGGTCTATCATACAAGTGTTATCTAAATCATATTCATGCTACTAGAGGCTTTTACACCATTTCCTTTCTTTGGGAAAATATAAATAACATATCCTAAATATGTCCGTGTAAAATGATATAATGGTAATTCCATGCGCTTGTGGATTTGTTCTATAAATGTAAAGAACTACCAAGGCATTGCTAGTGTTGCTGCTAGGAACTACAATTTCTGGTAACGACGATAAGAAACGCCAATAGTGGTGATGGGGTCGAGGTGGTGGTGGTGGAGAGATATTCGCCAGATCGGAGAAATCTACCACAAATCGTCAAACATGCCGTCGGAATTCCATGAGTTCACCAATGTTTAGTAGCTCACTGACCACTAGGAACTATATCAAACCGACACTGAATGTTCAATTGATCAATGGGATAGTAGACCTCGTCCTGATCAAGGATCGGACTGTATCTGAGATAGACTGATACTAGGTTGTTAGCATAATAGAATTAGGAATTAGAGATAGAGGATAGACTCGGGAACGAAGAAGTACAGATAAGCAAGGAGATAGGAGAAGTGCTTAGATAGTTGGTAATTAGTTCATGCATCGTGTCCTCTCTGAATTACTCTCTTGTCTCTCTCTTCTTATGACACTGCCGGTAGCCTACCTCAATGGCACAGCTGTTTTGACAGCCTAGAGGTCAAGCCCATAGCGGCCCAGAGGTGCGGATGCTTAGTACGCGAGTGCGAATGATTTGCCTCCGGGATATACTAGGTGGGCCGTGTCTAGCATCACTTGCTCTAGCCTGATCAGCAGGTTCATGCGGTGTAACAGCAGTAGTAATATAGCATTTTATGAGACGGTTAGATTTTCTGACCATCTCTTTGTTAATATTTGGACAGTGTCTCACAAAATCATTTTTATAGTAGTGACCACAACCTGAGCTGAATCCACTTGGTTATCCCGTTACCAAGCTACATGGCTTTGTTACACCATATATCACTAGTACAAAGCAGCTCTAAGCATGCGGTGGCCTCATGCGGTGGCCTTTTATTTGTACTGACGGTTTGAGTTATCATGCGTCAGTGCAAAAGATTTGTACGGTCCGAGCTACGAACCGCCAGTGTAAACTGATTTACACTGGCGGTTTACCTAAAATAAGCGCCTGTGGAAATGGCGCATTTCCACAGGCGGTTCATATAAGTCAACCGCCACTGTTAATCGATTTATACTGGCGGTTGACTTAGTTGAACCGCTTGTGGAAATGATCCATTTCTACAGGCGGTTATTTTAGGTAAACCGCCAATGTAAATCAGTTTACACGGCGGTTGGCTTAAGCAACCGCCAGTGTTGTTTCTGTAGCTATATATACCCTTCTTCCTCCCCGAGAAATCATGTAGCTCGCAGCCAACTTCCATTGGAGGCGATTTTGGAGGTCCATATTTCTTCAAATACAAGGGGAGAGCTTTTGATCTTCATTTTTGGAAGGAGGTTGCTAAGAAAGGTTAGTTTATGCCTCTCTTGCCTCATTTGGTCCATTCCTTGCTCAATTTGAGTCCCTTTTTAGATCTAGGGTTTCACCATGAGTGAGAGAGAAGGGTAGCTAGGTTATGGGCAAGATTTTGTGAAATGTTTATGCTTAAGATGGTTAGATGATGCCTCTCCACTCTTCCTACTCATGTTTTGTTGTCAATTTAGTTTATCCAAGATTTTTTTAGTTGTATGTATATGGCTATAGCCATGAATGGTATGTTCATGTAGAGAGCAATATAGGTCCATTTACTTAGTTTTTTTTCTTTATTTGCATAAATTGTTCCATGAATTGTTTTTTTTTGTGTTCATGAAGCGTGTTCATATGTAGAGAGCAATATATTTTTTTGTTAGTTCTCTAATAAAGTAGGTTTAGGGTTTAGTGTATTTTCTTTATTTCTCAAATTGTTTCATGAATTGTTTGTTTGTGTGGTGAGACAAATGTATGTTTAAAAAATTAAACCTTCTGATAAACCCTATACTTAATCATATCCCTTCTTCCTCCCCGATAACTCTTCTAGCTTGCAGTCAACTACCATTGAAGACGTTTTTGAAAATCCAGATTTTTAAAATACAATTGGAGAGGGTTTGATATTCATTTTTTTGGAAGGAGGTGCTAGCAAAGGTTAGTTTATCTCTCTCTTGCATCCTTTTATTCATTTTTGCTCAGTTTGAGTAACTTTTTGGAGCTAGGCCTATGGTTTCAACTTTTAGCATACAATTAATTCATTATATTTTTGTACAGGTACGATGGAGAGGTCATTATGAATGTATGAGTTGACAAGACTAGATCCATCATACTTACCAGAAGTGCATAAGTTTGTTGACGCTGCTAAGAACCATGCTTGCAGAACAAAGATGAAGCACATACATTGTCCATGCATAGACTGCAAAAATGTTATTGTATTTGATGACACTCAAACAATCCTTTCTCATCTAGTCTGTCGGGGGTTTATGAAGGATTACTTGATTTGGACAAAGCATGGAGAGGGTAGTTCTGCGCATTATACAACGGCAAACACTGCAGATATTGATGTTGATCTACATATGCTTGTTGATGGGTTCCAGTTCATACACGAGACACAACAACCTCTTCCTGATCATGGTTTTGATGGAGCAAATGAAGGTGAGGTCCTGCCAGATATGGCTGCGGAAGATGTAGAATTATTAGAGGCACTGTTGCATCGTCATTTAGATGACCCTTCAATGTTCTTCATGAAAGGTATGGATTCTCTGAAGAATGCAGCAAAAGAGTCTTTGTATGATGAGTCTAAGGGTTGTACCCAAGAGTTCACGACGCTACATGCTATGCTTAAGTTGTTGATGTTCAAAGCTAGATATGGTTTGTCTGATGCTATATCATCGTCCGGAACACTAGTGAAAACTTTGATGTAAATGCATTTACTTTATGTTTGTGAGAGTATGAAATTTTGATGATGTCCATAAGTGTGACTTTATGTTTATGAGCATGAAACCACTTGTATGAAATAGTTAAATACTATATGGGTATAATTGAACACCATCCAATAGGTTTAGGGTCAAATACAGGGTCTGAAGGGGGGGGGCTATTTCCATAGGTGGCTGACTTAAACAAACCGCCTGTGGAAATAGATTTTCACAGGCGGTTTGTTTAAGTCAGCCGCCTGTGGAAATATATTTTCACAGGCGGTTCTCCTTAGTCAACCGCCTATGAAAATCGATTTCCACAGGCGGTTCTAGAGAAACCGCCTGTATTGTGGTCCTATTTCTACTGGCATCTAGCGCAGGTGGTTACAAAAAATGCCAGTAGAAATAGGTTTTTAACCGCCGCTATAATTGCTCTGTGTACTAGTGTATGACATGTTGTCTATAGGGGGTTACATCAAATTTAAAAAAAAATGCATACTATCTTCGATGGATACCACCCTGTACCATTGCTGCAGGACATTTTGCAGTCTAGGAAATACCCACGCTAGACAACGTCCTTGTCCAATGAGTTCACATGGTAATTGAGCTAGAAAACTGGCTAGCACCTCTCTATAAACCCAAACCAAATTCGATCAAAAGTTTTTCAAATTGAAACCAAAATATCTTGGATTTTGAAGGGAGATTCGCAAGATCATGTGACATTGTCCCATCGCAAGCAAAAGCCCATCCAAATATAGACAAAAAAGGGTCGGGGTTAATTTCACAATCAACCTTCGCTCACAATATAGACACATATCAACCATATGTTATCCACTCTAGTACATAGGTGGCTTTTATTTCTAGATGAAAACATATTAAAGCCCTTCACCAAGACAAAATATAATTTAAATCTCAGGAAACCTCTCATGCGGTGCGTGTGGTTCGAACCCAGAACCTCTGGTCTCACGCGTAGCTTCCTTATTAGCAACTCAATTGTATAACACATCTAACAAAGTCCTAAGGATGCTCTCCCTTTGAATTCACCTATGATGGACCTTTACTCCTGGGTGAGAGACCTTTATTTCTAGTTCCTAACAACAACCGGACTAAAAGGTCACACTTTAGTCCCAGCTGGTGTTACCAACCGAGATTAACGGTTGGAGAACCTTTAGTCCGGGACTAAAGTATGGCTTTTAGTCTCGGTTATTGTCATCAACAGGTACAAAAGGGTCTTTGGTGCCTATGAAATCTAAACCCAAACAGAGTCGAGACTAAAAGGTGCGAACCAAAAGTCTTCTCTCTACTAGTCTCATATTTTAGATTGTCATATTTTGAGATTCAAATTTCTTAAAATTCTAAACTATCTGGGGATAATAGATGCCCTATGCCAAAGTTGCAGTTGATCTTGACAAGATCGATCTTAAACTTTGTTAATGGATTTTTTTCATTTGAGATTATTTAGCTATCAAAATATTCAATAAGATTATGAAATGGTAATATAAAGAATAGCATTATTCTATACTCTCTCATAAATGAGTATGTAGTGCAATGGTCGAGATTTGTCATGCGAGGCTAGATATTATTATGGATTCAAATCTTATCAAGAGACATTCTTTGAAAATAGGTGCCCCTCATGAGGTCTACATACCGTACCTAGAATGTCATAGCTGACCTTTCTGTTTTGATTGAAAAGAATAACACAACACAAGATGTTCTTAGCATATTTTAGTTCATTATTAGCCTACTTTATTTGATTGAAGAACATCATTTCTACTCCTGAAAGGATCAAACAGGACCCGTTCACTCCCCGTGGTGAAGCCGCTAGGATAGGCGTACATGGGTAACTCTTGTTTGCGCTGACATGTGGGTCACATGCATGATCTAGCGACTCAACACGACCCTGCCACCGCCGGACCGCTCGGTGCCTCCACCGTAATGGCCCCTGTGCTTGCGGTGCCTTTGCTCGGCTGCTTGGAGGCAGTGACGAAGCTACCAGCCGGGCAAGCCGGGCTCCAGCCCGGCCTAGTGACTACGCACATGTAAAGCCCCCCTAAGCCCTGCCTTAATTCTTAAGTTAAACTACAATAGATTAGGAAGGGCTGCCGGATAATTAGAAATAAAGAATACATATTGTTTATTGGGATAACATCATACTATCAATTTTCAAAGGCCCAAGCAGCTAGCCCAATTCAGAAAAGAGGAAAGAAACCCTATACGGGTCATACTGGAGTTGTGACAACCAGCGTGTGACAGAACCTCTTAAGAACATGGCCCACTTGCCAGGATTAACGTCCATCTGACTTAATCCCAACAAATGATCCAAGTCTTAATTGATTCGTCAGGTGTCACCGTTATGCAACGGGTCATCCACCTCTTTCCGAACAGGATCTCCTCATTACAGACATTGCAGAAGTAATACAATAATTTAATTTACATCAAAGTAGCAGAATTCATAAATCATATTATAAACCATAAGTTTTGAAATATTACATAAGTGTCATACGAATATATAATACATCAAGCTAGTGATAGAGTAAAAACAGGAAACTAAAGCACTCATGCCCAAGAGTCACACAACTACATCTATTCATCATCCTCATCCACTGTAACAACGGTCATGCAGCACGAAGCTACACAAACCGGGTTAGGACTCTCATCTGCAACGGGGCTAACAAACCCTGAGTACAAGGTACTCAACAAGACTTATCCGACAAACCAAAAAGTATTGGGTGGACAAAAGGGTATGCAAGTCATAGGATTCAAGGTGGGTTGACAAGAATCAAGAATTTTTTTCATAAATGAGCATTTTGTAAAACAATTGAAATTCATTTATTTCGTTTATAAAATTACTCAAGTACCAATCTAAAGTTATGATCGATAACGAGGTAACAAACCATCCATGAAAGGAAACCAAGTATCCTGTTTAAATTTTATTAACTACGATGTAAAAGGTAGGGTTATGTTTCCATATCCGAGGAACATGACGATTCGAATCGGTTAAACCCAGCTGGGGATTCCTAATCACACGACATATACAGCACTAAAGCACGCATATGTCTATCTTTCCCTAGATCCTCCAGCCAATACTGGGGTTCCGCTACCCGAGAGCAAAGTACGCCTCCACCCTACTCCACGAGTCAGGAGGGTACACACTACTCTCGCCATCTCTCCACTCCCAGTGCGGATTAACCGTTCTTCAGACTGGAATAGCCAGTGTCCAGCTTCCAGAAGTATGTGATAAGTACTCCAAAGTCACAACCCTTCTACGTTTTACAACGGCAAGGCCCTAATGACACAGGAGGAAAGAACCCGCTCACCAGATATCCACATCTGGTGGCTCCCAAACACCATGTCTGTCCGGTCCCGATTATTACTTCCAACAAAACATTCCTTTCTCAAAACCATAACCATTTGCCAAAACAATACGTTATGTGCAGATGATAGGCAATCATCTTCTTGGTACCATTCTAAGCATACTAAGCAAAAGAAAAATAACTTGCGTATATAGAACAGGTATCAAGGTACAGGAAGTAAGTAATTCAAGGTAAGGTCATGCATCAAGTAGGAATTTAAATAGAATCGAACCTATGCAATATACTTAACCATAAGTGTATTTAAAGCAAATATTTTAAATACAAGGTAGGGTTAGAATGCACCGGGGCTTGCCTTGGTTGGTAGGGTACACAAACTAGGGCTCAGAGTCACAATTAGAAAAACCCACTTCACCAAGATGATTATCCAACCCAACAACAGAGATATCTACATGATAAATGCTATGCTTAGATGATGTTGTGAATAATAAACATGATGCTTAACAACATACAAAACATGAGCTTAAGAGATGAACATTTCAGATCTAAACCTTGAGTACAACTTCCCTTCATGAAAGGAAACATAACTAGAGCATCAAACAATTTAATAAAACTATGCTTAATTGATTACCTAGTTTAATAATTAAATCTAAAAGAACTGAGCAGTCAACATCACATCAAAATACATGTTCATACTGTGTTTGCCATTGAACAATGGCACATTTGCATCAAACAATCCAAAGTCACACAAAACCTATAGTCATTAGGGTTTTTAATTAATTAACTCTTGATTATCTAAATAAATAGGTTTCAAAAGTTTGTCCAAAAATTCTCAAACTTTTTGTACAGCAATATACAGGTATAAACAGGTTATACAAATTTTTCCAGAATTTTTGGAACAACATACAGAGCATGAAAAATACAGGAAAAAGCATTTTCTAATTATTTTAGGCATTTTTACAGGATTAAATATGTACTGGTCAGAGGCATATTATATTTTTCATAAATTCTACACATCTCAGACAGTGTATACAAATTTTATCAGAATTTATTTGTACACAGAAATAAAGATACAAAAATTACAAAACACGGCGCTATTCAAAAACAAAATAAAGAAAACCTAACCCTAAGAGAGACTGACAGGCGGGGCCAAGCTGTCAGCCACGGCCGAAACGACGCAGCGCCGCCGACGACCAAAGAACACGGCAGCGCATCGCCATCGACGAGCTTTGCTCTCAACTGACCCTCGCAACGCAACCTACACCTTACCCCGAACCCATCGAGGTGCGAAAAGACCGCTTCTATCCTTCACAGTGACTTCACCGGTGGCAATGGCGGCACCTGTGGCTCGGCCGAGTGCACGCCGGCGACTGCAGACCACTAGCGGCGAAACCAAGCACCCAAACGTACTCAGGACGACACCACGACCACAACGCGCGGGTTAAACGAAACGGAAAGCTAACAAGATGACCTCGCCGACGGCCATGGCGAATGGTGGAGATCTGTGCGACGTGCACCAGCCAAAACACGCAACCGCATGAACAACCAAGCTCAAGACTGGACTCAGCAAGACTAGATGAAGCTAGAGCACCCACTAATCGAAGAAAAGAGTGACCGACGAGCTCTCATGGCGGTGAGCACCGACGCGGCGGTGCAGAACACACCGGAGCAACACGAACCACATCTACCAATCAAAATTGGAAACAACCATCTACCCTACGAGTACCAGGAGCTCACCACGAACACGATGCGCTTGCTAGCTTGACCGGAGAGGAAGTAGAATGACCGGACGACGATGACCGAGCTGACGGAGATGGTGAACAGCGGCGAGAATGGCGTTCCAAGAGCTACGGTCCACCATTTGCAAAACGGAAAGGCGCACCGTGATTTGTGAAGAACAAGGATGGTGAGACGAAAGAGAGAAAAGCAATGCGACTGCTGCGTAGCCCAGACGATAGCAAACCCAAACGGGCGGCACTTCCGCCGGAGATGAAGAAGATGAGGTTGCGTCGGGCAAACCATGGACCCGCAGCTTCAACCAACTCACGCAGGAGGTGCGCGAGATCAAGGCGATGACAATGGCGTAGGTTTGGGGACTTGACAGTGGATGGCGAGCTCACGTGAGCTCGTCGGAGCGGGAGACGCGCGTGGTGGAGTGAGCAGAGTGAGAGAGCGAGAGGAAAGAGGACATAGGAGTGAGCTCCGTCCCATTTTGACCAGGCCAGAGGGACCGTGGCATTGCCACGCACTCGGACGCGGCGTGAGTTCGGCCAGGAGGTGCGTGGGCACGACGCAGCTGGCCGGCCAGGTGTCGTGGCCATGGCCATGGCACCATGCAGCTCGGGGTAGAAAGACAGAAATGCCCCTGTACGGTTTTGCAAAATACTCCCCCTTTTCAATTACTCGAGATTTTTGAATAAAACTTGAAAAACTCCAAACATGACTTTTGCTATATAAATAGAACTCTACAACATTGCTTTAACAACCATAGGTAAATTCTTTTTAGATTTTGATATTCATGGGGCATGCTTTCACCCTTTTTCAAATTAGGGTTTTGAATTAAAGATTTAAAATTGAGTTTTCAATTCATAACAAGCATTTACACACTGATACTAAGCTCAAACAATTAAACTCATTTTAGTTCAATACATAACAAGTTCTCAATCAAGTGAATGATGCTTATGCATATGATAACATGACAGGTTTTTATTAAGTTAAACACCAGAGGTGTTACACAGCGTCGCTGCTTTGGTCCTCGACTCCGGGTCCTCGCACTGTCGCCGCATCACGCATCCGTGCCCCGGTGCTCCTCATCCAGCTGTCGGCTCCCCGCATCCTGCGGCCGCGCATCCATGCTCCGGCGCCCCGTAGTCAGCGATCAACGGCGAGCTGACCAGCAACCAACATGGGTGTCGGCTTGTTGCGTGCCGTATGTAGTGCCCAGCCGGCCAGCAAGCAGCGCGCGGTGCCCAGCCGGCGCCGGTGTGTTGCGTGCCTGCGTGCCGCTTGCGGCTCTATCCAGGCCATCCGTGAGGGAGCAGCCGAGCAGGTAATTTCTTTTTTTGATGTAAATCTATAATATTGAGTATGACAGTCCATGATGCATGAATGTGTTTATGATACAATTTAAATTTTTAGATCTTCATTATGTCGAAAAGAACTTTGATCAGCTATTTTTCATGTACAAGTGGTAGCGGCTCAACTCCACATAGTAATTAGAGTACAAATCAACCAACGAAATCAAGGGAAGAGTTTAGTCATTCAAACCTAATTGCTAACCCTGGATAGCGCAAACCAACTGATTCTTATGAACCGGCAATAAGAGACCAATTAAAGAGACCATATGTTTTGAGTGGTCCAACCCAACCTCATGAATTTCCATTTCCTCGTAAGTGTATGGTTGGTGAATGGAGATCATTTCAAAAGACTTGGTTTGATAAATTTGATTGGCTAGAGTATAGTGGGTCCAAGGATGCTCCTTATTGCTTATATTGTTATCTTTTCTTTAATTCGGCAAAGGGTGAAAAATTTGGAAGTTCTGTCTTTGCACATCAAGGTTATGTGAATTGAAAGAACGCTAAGGATACTTTTTATAAGCACAGTGCTTCCAAGATTCATACAGAGGCTAGACTGAAGTGTGATGACTTTATGAACCAAAGGACAAGTGTGGGTCAAAGAATAGTTGAGGTAAGCCCGGAGGAAGAAAAATGATATGAGATTCGTTTGACATTCTCTTTATATGTTGCAAGATTTCTCATAATGCAAGGGCAACCTTTTCGTGGAGATGATGAGAGTTCTACTTCCCTCAATAAGGGTACATTCAAAGAGATGGTTGATTGGTATAAAGATAAGGTAGATATAATGAAGAACGCATATAACAAAGGTTCTAAAAATTGCCAGGATCTTGCAAAAGCTTGTGCAGAGGAAGTCACAGTTGTCACTATGGATGAGATTCAAGGTAGAAAATTCTCAGTGCTTATTGATGAGTCCCAGGATGTATCAATAAAAGAGCAAATAGCAGTGATTCTAAGGTTAGTACTCCACAATTGCAATTTTGTGCATACATTTTATTACAATTATTTTTGTATTTATAATAACACATAAACAAATGTATTGTGCAGGTTTGTGAATGATAAAGGGCAAGTGGTGGAGAGATTTCTTGGACTTCAGCATGTTCAGAGTTGTACAACTATTGCGTTGAAAGAAGCTTTGGTCAGTATGCTTTCAAGTCACAATTTGTCTATTTGTATGCTTTGCAGGCAAGGGATTATGGAGCTTCTAAGATGAGAGGTGAATTTAATGGGGTGCAGAAATTAATTCATGATGAAAATCCTTATGCTTTCTATGTGCACTGTTTTGTCCATCAATTACAACTAGTGGTTTTTGCTGTTTCGACTTCTAGTGCAGACATTGCAGATTTTTTAACTATGTTCCTTTAATAGTCAACAATGTGGGTGCATCTTGTATGAGAAAAGATGCCTTGCTTGCAAAGCATCATGATATGTTGCTAGAAAAGATTGAGATGGGTGAGATTATGACTGGAAGAGGTTTAAATCAAGAAAGTAGCCTAGCTAGGCCATGGATAATAGATGGGGTTCACATCTTAAAACTTTGCTTCGTATTTTGGTGATGTGGGAGGCTATCATAGATGTGCTTGAGATAGTGAAGAAACATTCTATTAAACCAACAAATAACGGTGGAGCTTTAGGTTTAATTGGAAAATGGAGAGCTTTGATTTTATGTTCATCCTGCATTTGATGATACAATTGTTGAGCATGACATATATTTTGTCACAAGCTTTGCAAAGAAAGGATCAGGACATAGTTGAGGCAATGCATTTGATCTGAGATGTGAAAGATAGCTTGCAGGATATGAGAAAAAAATGGATGAGAGCCATTACTCAAAAAAGTGATAATATTCTATGAGAAGAATGAGATTGAAGTGTTAGTATTAATAAGAAAATAAATATTAGAGGGACATCTAGAAGAAGAAAGCAAAAGGTAACAAATATACATTACTATCATGTTGAGCTTTTTCTGATCGCCATTGATGCCATCTTGACTGAGATGAATCACCGATTTAATGAAATTAGTTCAGAGTTATTAGTATATATGGCTGCTTTTAATCCAAGGAACTCCTTCTCTAATTTTGATGTGAACAAATTTGTGAGGCTTACTAAAATTTATGATGAGGATTTAATATTGGTGACTTGCTGTTTTGTCAAATCATCTTAGTCAGTTTGTCAACCGTGCTAGAAGAAATCAAGACTTTCTTGGATGCACTGAGCTTCGAAAAGTTGTTAAAATTATGGTCAAGTCTAATATGCACACATCTTATAAATTGGTTTATTGTCTCATTGAGCTAATCTTGATACTACCGGTGGCAACAGCTTCAGTCGAGAGGATATTTTCAGCCTTGAACATTATAAAGACATATTTGCGTAATAAAATGGGTGATGAATGGTTCAATGACTTGATGATATGATATACTGAGAAGGAGATATTTAGAAAGATCGATAATGAAAAGATCAAAAAGCGGTTTCAAGAGATGAAAAAACGTCATATGTTATTACCCAAAAAAGTAGTGGTAAGCTCTGTTCTCTTCTAAATTTATAATTTGGAATTTAGAAATCCATATATGTTTGACTAATCAACTATGTCTACTCGTGTAGGTTGCTACATTGGAAGAATAATGTGGGGCAACGTCATGTGATATTTATTAGTTTCGCAATTGAGCCTTTCGGTATGAATGACAAACTGCGTCCTTTTTTCCATGCTGTATTTTGTGAATTTCATCGTTAGTCGATGTTTTCAATATAAGATTGATTTAACCTATTATATATTTGTCTACTGTGAGAAGTTATAGTACAATTAAGTCATCGTAGACTTTTGTTCAGCCTGAGCTAAAATTTTTTCTTACTTCGTCCCTGCTCGGAGGATTTAGGGGAACAAGTGCCGCGAAGGAGAAGGACCACTACCCTGTAGGAGGACCGTTGGAGGAGCTCCGAGCAGCGGAAGACGCCCTCTCCCCGCGGCTGTGACCTGCAACATCTAGGGTTAGTGACTCCTCTGATTCCTTCCCTCTCTCAGTCTGTCTCATTAGCATACGGAGCCGGGAAGCTGGCCAGCCGCACGGGGGCGTCAGCCGAGGGGGCGCTGGCCGCGGGCGCGGGACCGCGACGAGCGGAGGCGGCCGCTGGCCGTGTGCTTAGGGCCCGCTGTCTCGGGCTGGCCATGAGCTGAGGCCGCGCGGGGCATGCAAGGACGTATCGAGGAGACACTACCTGCGGCCATGGGAGGCCTCAGGCGACACAGCAGGATCCCAGGCTGGCCACTGGCCTTGCGGCACGCAAGTGGAAGCGCCTTCCACCATGTTGTGCTACTGCTACTCGCAAGTACAGGTGAGTGAGTGCTCTTTTGCTCGTCAATGTTGTTGCATTTTTCCCCTGCGTCTGAATAAGGTTTCAGCAACAACAATCTTTTTCATTTTTGTGTGATTAGCATATAGATTTAGGAATTTGGAAAATAGTATATGGTTTGCAGCAATAGTTGTGTTTATCTGCATTACATCAGTAGTAATATTTGAGGGATCAAAGTGCTTTTTTCCAAGATCTGTTTAAGCCAAATTTATGGCAGTGGTTGCAAAATTATGAGCTTGATAGTACAAATTACAATTATTGTTAGTGAAGTTGTAATTCTGTTTGGTTTTATTATGAATAGAAACTTAATTTTAGTGAAGAATCAATTATTTCCTTTTGTTGGTTTATTTCTCTATCTGCCATACATATGATATTTGGCTTTTAAGAGTTTAATGTTAATATCAAAATAATGGATGTCGGTAGTTTGAGGAAGATGAGAGATATTAGCCTTTTAAAATGTTGCTAACTGTATGTTTGTTTATTTGTTAGATTGGTAGAAAATTAAGCTGTTGCCTTATCTGAATTCTCCTATTTAGGGCCAAACTATTATATATCAGACAGACCACTACTAACTCCATTTTCCCTTTAATCAGGCTGCAAAGTACATCGAGTATGACAACTCTTTCAATTAGGATGAGAAGAAGCAACCTAAAGATCCGAAAATCAGTTGCAAGCTCAACAACACTGCCTGCAAGCTGAAACTGAAAGAATACAGAGAAGCAGAGAAACTCTTTTTGAATATCAGAGCAATCAGGCTCTGCTGCAGTATCTCCTGAATAAACTATCTGCAGTTTCGAATGGACTTACCCGGAATTTATTTGCACTAGGACTTATTGATGTTTGTTTCTATACATTATGTATGGATAAACCACAAGATCACTTTGACCAAGTGACTACTAGGAAGAAGCCTGTGGTTTTCCTGATTGCTCAAAAAAAATTGGAGATGCATCCATATCCCAGCTCTTTGAATGACGTTCCAATTCCACTTTATGCTTTTAAGGTGATTTGGAGCATGAAATTGAAAAGAAACCTGATGCAAAGGATGGGAAGGATATAAAGTCAAGGTAATTGCCAGTTTTATGTCATGTTCTCACAATTTTCCCTTAATATGACCTATGGCGTTAGCACTGTCAATATACTACCTGAGTCATACTTGCATAAACTTGCAATATATCAACTAAACTGACTAAATAAAATTAGTAGTTCAACAAGGATTGAAACAAAGGACATATTTTTGTCGGCATTCAAAACGGAGTAGAGTTAATAACTTCTGGTATTGTTTAGCAATTAGCACTCATTTTAGATGACCTTATGAAAGGATCAAGATGCCCAAGAGGGGGAGGGTGAATTGGGCTCTTTTTAATTTCTAAACAAGAATTAAACCTATAAAGAGCCAATTAACCCCCTAATGCCTACCGCTTGTGTGTCCTAGCTAGAAAGCGGTAGCAAGTCAATGAAAAGCGAAAACTTCCTACACAATTCTAGTATGAAGTGAAAGACAAGTGCGGAAAGTAATGCGGTAATAAAGAGCTAGGGAAAGAGATGCTTGACACGGCGATGTTTTGCCGAGGTATCGAGGAGTCGACACTCCCCCCTAGTCCTCGTTGGAGCACCTCGCAAGGTATAGCTCCCCCTCAATCCCGCGCAAGGGATGAGTGCTCTCTACGGGCAGATTCTTCGCCACTCCGGCTCGGTGAATCGCCCACAACCGATCACAAACGTCGATGGAGAAGGGCCGCCGACAATCCTCCGGCGATCACCTTCCTCCGAGCACCACCGGACCGTCTAGGTGATGTCGATCACCAAGAGTAACAAGCCTCGATCTTCGCTTGACTCACTCAAGCTTCACAACTAGAGGATGCACACTTGAACTCTTGGATGAACTAGAGAGAGGATGGATGGATTCGCGAATCACTCTCTCTCTCTAGAGCTCTTGCTCTCTTCCCAACCTTCTCAACGAACTAAGCAACTCAAATGAGCAAAGGCAAGGTGGGAGAGAAGTGGGAGGGGCTATAAATAGACCCTATGAAAACTGCCTCGGGCTGGCATTTTAAGTTGGAAACGGACGCTCTGTCGACTAGGCGACGGACGGTCCGTTGCATGCCCCAACGGCTAGTTTCTGTTCATAGTTGGGGCGACGGACGCTCCGGCGCCTGGGCGACGGACGGTCCGACGCCCTGCCCAACGGCTAGTTCTAACACACTGTTCCCAGCGACGGACGCTACGTCACTGGGCGACGGACGCTGAACCCCGCGTCCGGCGCTTCGCTTTGGCTAGGGTTGAAAAACACCCTCTCTGGAAGGTCGACGAACGCTCTTCCCAGCGTCCGACGCCTGGCCGACGGACAGCGTCCGACGGACCCTAAAAAACTTAGCCAGAAAACATCCCCACTGGAAGGTCGACGGACGCTGTGGACTTAACCACCCAGCGTCCAACGCCTCTGTCCGATGCCAACGGACAGCGTCCGGGGCCCCTGTTAGGAGCGTCCGACGTCCAGAAAACAGTTTTAACAACTTCGTTTTTCGTCGCGATGAATATGGAAGTTGTTCTAGGCTATCTTACGGTCATCATAGGCTTGCTTAGAGCTAAGTAAGTCAAGTGTGCACCACACCTAAGTCATGAAGCTTTCCTAAGTCAAGCTACTAATCTCAACCCCTCTTAATAGTACGGTCAAAGGTAAAAAGAGAAGCCCTATCTATTTCTAAGTGCCCTTCATCTCCTTATGGAACTTAGCCTATCATTTTAGGGTCTTCATCATGTCTCCTTGAAAACCGAAACGATATCCATCTTGGGGGCTAAGTGATGACCATTAGAGCCCATTCATGTTGATCACTATGGCTAAGCTACGCATAGCCTCTGCAAAACACACGTTAGCCATAATAATCTCTAATTGTCGTTAATCGCCAAAACCAACTAGGGCAATGATTCTTCAATCTCCCCCTTTTTGGTGATTGACGACAATAGAACCTCGAGTATGGATAAGAGTTATGGTTTAGATTTTATGGTGACTTGAAATGGTTGAGCAAGGGTTAGTGAAATTGTAATGAAGCATACTTGCTCACCCAAGCCAAATCACAAAACATGGTACTTATGGATATGAATGTATATGAATGTAAAAGAAGTACCTCATGATATTCTCAAAAGATATGTTGGAGTATAGCACGGAAGCTCAATTAACGTTTAAGCATAGAGATATATCTGAAACATGGGACAACTCACAAGATATATTAGTGAACATCGAGAGTTTGTCACATCCAACCATATAAACATCAACCATCATCACATCACACATATAGACAAATGCATGAAAGTGGACATGATGAAAGAGTACGGGGAATATAAGCATACAAAGATCCAAATCCCTCCCCCTATCTCTATACTCTACCCTCTCTCCCCCTTTGGCGTCTAGCACCAAAAACTAAGAGTCTGGGGCTGGAGAAGAAGGTGGAGGAGCAGCAGCCCTACGATCCAGCATGATGAAGTCCTGAAGGTCTGACTCGTCTGACTCATCATCTGCCTCGGCCTCTGCCGGTGTAGGTGCAGCTGGGGTGATCTCTGGAGCTAGTGTCTCAACTGTCTCCCCCTGAGGCTCAGCTGGTGCCTCTGACGGTCCTGCCTCTGTAGTAGCGGGTCTGGGAACCCGACGAGTGAATACTCGAGGCGAGGGGGACGGTGTCACTGCAAGTGCCACTAGGGACACTGCTGCTGCAAACCTCTGCAGGCTGAGTCTGAACTAGAGAAGACACTGCCACGGTAACTGCCTCATCTGCCAAGATATAGCATCCGTCTGAACTGCAGCTGGAGGAGTAGTGACTGTCTGTGCTGACTGCTCAGGAGCGATCTCCGACGAAGCAACTGAGGACATGTGAGTGCCTGTCGCCGGAGGATCCACTGCAGTCTCTGGAGCTGGTGTGACCTGCTGAGCTGCTCCTGAGGAGTCTTCTCCCGTGATCTCCAGATAAGACGCTGACAAATCTCTCGAGGCCTCAGCTAGGGTAGTTCCCCGGGTAGGAGTGAATCCCTTCTGAAATTCACCGGGCGAAGCTATCCAAGAGGACACCTAGGTCCTCGGAGTCTGGTACTCAGGAGAGGCTGCTGGCTAGAAGGGAGGAGTAGCTCGTGCCTGACTCTGCTGTCCTCTGGACGGTAACGCTAGAGTCGGCACCACAACCACTGGAGGCTGCTGAGGAGGTGAAGTGAACTACTGCTGCTGTGAGACACCGGGAAACTAAAACTGTGGTGTGGAAGTCTGCCCGGAGCTAGAAGCCAGAAGACGCTCAAGTAGCAACGTCTGGGTCTTCTGGATCTCTGCCTGCTGCAGCTGATAGGCCAAGAACTGACGCTGGAACTCGTCCTGTCTGGCCTGAGTCTGTGCCTGAGCTGCCAGCTGCTGCTCAGTAAGCCTCCGTAGGTCTACAGCCTATCGCCTCTGCTCCTCTGCCTGGCGAGACTGGTCCTCCTGCATCCTCGATAGAATAGTGAGCAAGGTAGCCTCTGAGGAACTGGAGCCTGGAGCTGGAGCTGTTGCGGCTGTGCCTGACCCTCCTGCCTCGTGGTCATAAGTCATCGGCGCGTACTCGCGCATGGGCTGGTAATCCTCGTTAGAGCTGTCGGAGTCGAGGTCCTCTCTAAAGACTGTCTTAGCAGCTGTGTCAATATCTGCATCTAAGTCTGCCAGCTCTGCCTGAGCAATCTGCTCGACTGTAGCATCCGTGACCTCTGCCGACTCTGGTGGCACACCGGCCTGCCTAGTGCCTGGTCTGTGAGCTCTGCTGGGGCGAGGCAAGTTCCCATGTATCACAAGCTGACTCATCGAATAGACTGGGAACTCTGTAGCTGACCTCGTAAGGGTGACTCTCATGACACCTGACCTGGTCTTGGCAACTATCAAATAAGAGATCCAATGAGCAAACTGTAGCTGCCAATGACCCCTGAACCCAGCAGCTATAATATCCTCAAGCTCGCTCACAATCAAGTCTCAGAGGTCGAACTTCTCCTTCTTGACGATATGAGCAAGGAGCCACAGCTGTAAGCGAGTGATCGTATCTCGGGCTCCAATCCTAGGAAGAATAGTACGTCTGAGGACCTCGTGGAGGATCCGAGCCAAAGGAGTGAGGTCATGTGGCGTACGGCTCGAACCCTCAGTGAACGGCTGCTGAAAGCACGGCCTCACGAAGTCCGTGGATGGCACTATACCATCATGAGGTCGGCGAGGGGCCTCCTGATCCCCATAGCAGAGACTGTGAATCCTCGTAGGAGAGGACTCTAGGTGAAAAAGCTCTCTGAAGCATGCTGCTGTAACCCTAAAATCACGTCCCTGAAATCCAAAGTGTAGGAACTCGTGATCGGGCGAGATCCACAGAGAGGCGTAAAACTGGTATACCCAATCCTTCTGATATGCCCCTGAGCGTCCCATCAGATCTGTCAGACCCTGAATATACTGGAGGTGCTGCAGGATCTCTGGACCACCGATCCCCTCTATATGGGCAGATGGGCACACCCTATGGGCCCTGAGAGGAGCATCAGTGTCTATATATGCTCTGTAGAAGTCCTCGTGCACTGTAGTGTAGAACTCTCGTCTAGCACGGGGGTCCCTCTGAGGTGGGAACCAGGACTGGAAGTCAACGAATCGAAGCAGCTGGACTTGCTTCGCTATAAGTGCTCTGACCAGGTGCCTCACTGGGTCTGGGAGCCGGGGTCCTAGAGGGCTAGGTGGTGCACCTGAGCCTCGGGAACGGGTAACACGGCGGCTCATGAACTCACCGATAGAAGAGTGGCTCGCGGCCTCTGTTGGCTCAGTCTCTGGGACTGGCTCTGTCTCTGCTCCCTCTGTGGCCTCAACGGGCTCTGTCTCTGGAGGTGGAGGGGACTCACGACGCGCTCCACGGCGAGGCGAGAGCCTCAGGCCAGCGCGACGTCCACCTCTCTCCGCTAACTCAGCTGCCTCCGCCACTGCTAGTGCTGCAGCCGAGTCTGGATCCATCGCTGGCCTCTTGCGCTTCTGAGAGATGACCTTTTGCTTTCCCTTTTCCCGGTCAGTGGGTGGACGCGGTGGAGGTGGTGGGTCACCACCACTACCGGGAACGGGCCCTACATTCTTTGTTCTAGCCATTTGTCAAACTTTTGCAGTCAAAACACTGACAAGGATACTCAAAGCACTGACCACTGATACTCAACCACTGACACGCTCACTGCCCACTGACAAACTAACAATCAACTGCAAGAATGGCACGCCGGCCCTGGACTGTCCTCGCGAGGCTTTGCCTCGATCCGTACTCGCGGGCTTTGCCCCGAGTTCACTGTCACTGCTCTAACCCTCTGATTCTCTGATCAACTGACCCTGCTCGTGAGAAATAGATAGGAGTATACCATAAGCATATAACTAGGGATGAGAGTGACTATAGAAGCATGAAATCTAGATAAGAAAGAGTCCTGATATCAAATGCCATACCTTGAACCTCTGACCAAAAGAAGAGAAGGGGAAAGATTCTCGATCAACCACAATCCGCAAGCTAATCAAGGCAGTGGGTTTAGGGTTGGCAAGGTGACTTGCAATTCAGAGGGAGAAACATAGGATTTGAGATTCACCTTGATGTGCGACTATGCCTGATCAAACAACCTCCTTGGAGGAGGGCCCCTCGGCAAAGTGAGCCCTGCAAGACTGCAAACAGGACAGGAGATCGAAGGTGGCGCAGTGGAGGAGCTCAGGCGCGGAGTGGAGTAGTGTCACGGCGGCGCAGTGCAAGGAGAGCGGCACTGGGTGGAGGAACGCGGCGGCACAGGGAGCAGGGATCCGTGGCGGCGCAAGGAGGAACAACGGCGCAGGGCAGGTGGCGGCGCTAGATGGACGGAGGAGCTCGCCGGCGAGGAGGTGCTCGGGTGCTCAGCGGCGGTGGAAGAACGGCGGCTAGGGTTTGATAGCAGCGGCGGTCGGACGGAAAATGGATCGAGCGAGAAGAACAGAGGACGCATAGATTTTAAAAAAATTTCGCCGTTAAGTTCGCGACGGACGCTCCGACGCGGAGCGACGGACGCTCCGTCGGTATGCGACGGACGCTCGGGGAGCGTCCGACGGCATCGTCCGTCGGGCTCCCAGAACAGATTTGAAACGCCCAATCGCATTTACCGCGACGGACGCTCCGCGACGGACGCTTGGGGGAGCGTCCGTCGCCCTGTTAGCGGGCCACTTTAATCTCCGGACAATCGCGACAGACGCTGAGGCAATTGACACCGAGCATCCGTCGGCAGCGTCCGACGCCTTAAAAATAGAATTTTTCAAAAATTTCTTTTTGCATCTTTCTCCCAACCAAGTTCCAATCCCAATAAGATCCAAATAACACTTGATTGGACTTGATATGAGAACCATCTCTCAAACACTCATTTTCAATTAGTTTGCCATAGGCTTAAATTTAGTTTTTAGCTCAAAATATTCGAATGGAAGCGCCAAGGAGTCATCATATGGCCACAAGAGGGGTATTGAAGTGACTTGAGCTTGGAGTGCTCCCCCTAAGTGGAGTATCAAGAGGATGCTCAAGAAACTTAACCGAAAAGAAAGGGCAAACAACACACATGCATATGCTATGCAATACGAAATTTGAATCTAGGTTGCTGATAAGTTTAAACCGCGGTTAAGCATTGTCACACGCTTTGAGGGCGGTTATCTTAACCGAGTTAGCCAAGCCTATGTGCATTACCAAAATAAACATGTTATATTACATATGAATGCATGGTTCACACAAACTCATCTTTTAGTGAAATTAGAGTGATCAAGCACATTTAACTCGCTTCTCAACCTACAAAAGGTTGTTTCATCGAGTGGTTTAGTGAAGATATCCGCCAATTGCTCTTCGCTCTTAACTCCAACTAGTGTGATGTCTATCCTAGACACATGATCTCTAAGAAAGTGATGGCGAATATCTATGTGCTTGGTGCGAGAGTGTTGAACCGGGTTGTTTGCAAGCTTTACGATGCTTTCATTATCACACAAAAGTGGCACTTCTTTTAAAAACACGCCGTAATCAAAGAGTGTTTGGGTCATATATAAGATTTGTGCATAACTTGCTCCCATGGCAATGTATTCCGCTTCAGCGGTTGACAATGCCACACTATTTTGCTTCTTTGAGGACCAAGAAACAAGTGATCTTCCTAGCATGTGGCACCCGCCAGAGGTACTCTTCCTATCAACCTTACACCCGGCGTAATCCAAATCAGAATAGCCAACTAGTTGGAAGGGAGCTCCTTTGGGATACCAAAGACCCATGCTAGGGGTGTGCCTTAAGTACCTAAGGATTCTTTTAACCGCACAAAGATGTGACTCCTTAGGGTTTGCTTGAAACCTAGCACACATACACACACTAAACATGATATCCGGCCTAGAAGCGGTGAGGTAAAGTAAACTACCGATCATAGAACGATAAAGAGTTTGGTCAATCGGTTTACCTCCCTCATCGAGATCGAGATGCCCATTAGTAGGCATTGGGGTCTTGATTGGCTTGCAATCCTCCATCTTGAATTTCTTAAGCACATCATAAGTGTACTTCTCTTGAGATATGAAGGTGCCCTCCCTCAATTGCTTCACTTGGAAGCCAAGGAAGAAGGTTAGCTCGCCAATCATCGACATCTCGAACTCCTTGGACATCAATGCACCAAATTCCTTGCTATGACCTTGGTTTGTTGACCCAAATATAATGTCATCGACATATACTTGGCAAACAAAGATCTCTCCATCTAGCACCTTGGTGAAGAGTGTGGTATCCACTTTCCCGATCTTGAAGCCCTTCTTGAGTAGGAAGTCCCTTAGCCTCTCATACCAAGCTCTTGGAGCTTGCTTCAATCCATAGAGTGCCTTGGACAACCTATACACATGATTAGGACAATTTGGGTCTTCAAACCCGGGAGGTTGTGAGATAAAAACAAGTTCATTGATGAAACCATTTAGAAAGGCACTTTTCACATCCATTTGAAAGAGTTTCATTTTATGGTGTGAAGCATATGCCAAAAGGATACGAATAGCTTCTAGACTTGCAACCGGTGCAAAGGTCTCTCCAAAATCCAAGCCTTCAACTTGGGAGAACCCCTTTGCCACCAATCTTGCCTTGTTTCTCACAACCACGCCTTGATCATCTTGCTTGTTCCTAAACACCCACTTGGTGCCAATGATTCTTGCTCCTTTGGGCTTTTCTACTAGTGTCCACACTTCGTTCCGGGTGAAGTTGTTCAACTCTTCGTGCATGGCATTCACCCAATCCGGATCCGCAAGTGCATCCTCCACACTAGAAGGCTCAACAAAGGAAACAAAGGAGTGATGTTCAACATAAGAAGCAAGTTTAGATCGTGTTGTTACCCCCCTTGACGGACTCCCTATGATGAGGTCTTGTGGATGAGCTTGAAGCATAGGTGTGGATCTTCTATTAATCACTTCGGGAGGAGGTTGCGGTGCTTCAACATTGCTTGCTTCGGCCTCGGCTTGATCTTGAGGAATGTGAGTGTCTTCTTGAGCTTCCCTCACTTGATCTCCTTCATCAACTTGAGGCGTGTGGGGTGGAGAAGGATCTTGATTTGCTTCATCTTCAACTTCTTCCACCTCTTGCGGGTTGATAGCACCAATTGGCATATTCTTCATTGCCTCCCTCAAGGGTTCATCACCTACATCATCAAGATTTTCATGCTCTTCTTGAGAGCCATTAGTTTCATCAAACTCCAAGTCATACGTTTCTTCAACTAAGCCGGTGGCTTTGTTAAATACACGGTATGCTTTGGATTTAAGTGAATATCCAACAAGAAAACCAATGTCACATCTTCTTTGGAACTTGCCCAAGTGTTGGCGCTTCTTGTATATGTACACTTTGTAACCAAACACTCGGAAAAAGGATATATCCGGTTTCTTCCCATTCACATGCTCATAGGGGGTCTTCTTAAGAAGCCTTTGGACAAATAGCCGGTTGGCCGCATAGCATGCGGTGTTGATTGCTTCGGCCCAAAACTTCTCGGGGGTGTTATATTCATCAAGCATTGATCTTGCAAGAGTGATAAGTGTCCGGTTCTTCCTCTCTACTACACCATTTTGTTGAGGAGTATAAGTGGCGGATACTTCATGCTTGATCCCAACTTCATCACAATAGTCTTCAATCTTGGTGTTCACAAACTCGGTCCCATTGTCACTTCTTATCTTCTTGATCTTCACATCAAACTCATTTTGAGCTCTAGTTGCAAACTTCTTGATTATTGATTGAGTTTCTCCCTTGTCTTGAAGAAAGAATACCCAAGTGTACCTAAAGTAGTCATCAACTACCACCAAGCAAAAGAGGTTGCCACCAAGGCTAACATAGGTGGTAGGTCCAAATAGATCCATGTGAAGTAGCTCTAGGACTCTTGAGGTTGACATGAAAGCTTTGGTTGGATGAGTGTTTGCCACTTGCTTGCCGGCCTTATATGCACTACAAAGTTTGTCCTTCTCAAACACAACATCCTTCACACCTCTAACCAACTCCTTGACAAGCTTCTTCAAAGTTGACATTTCCACATGTGCTAATCTTCTATGCCATAACCAACCCAAAGAACTCTTGGAGAATAGACATGTTTGCAAGCTAGCTTCATTTGAGGTGAAGTCCACTAGGTAGAGATTGTTGTGCCGAAACCCTTTGAATATCAATAATGAATCTTCAATCTTGGACACAACTACCTCATTTGGAGTGAAGAGACATTGGAAACCAAGATCACATAGTTGTCCCACCGATAGCAAGTTGAAGCTCAATGATTCTTCTAGCAAGACATTTGATATTGATTGATCATTTGAGATTGCCACTTTGCCTAGGCCTTGCACTTTGCCTTTTGAATTGTCCCCAAAGGTAATCTTGACTTGCCCTTCACAATCTTCCTCAAGTGTGGTGAACATCCGGGAGTCACCGGTCATATGTTGAGTGCATCCACTATCAATCACCCAATGACTTCCACCAGTCTTGTAGTTCACCTACACACAAGCAACTTGGAGTTAAGCTTGTTGTTTGGGAACCCACACTTGGCGAGGTCCCATAGACTTGTCCACCAACTCCTTAGCAACCCATAGCACTTTGGGCTTGTTCTTCATCTTACGACCGAGAAATACAATTTGAGGTCTACTCTTGGAGTCCTTGTTGATGATGAAGTGCATCATGAGCGAAAGGCCTTGTGTGCTTGGGCAAGGTCTTGGGAGGTGGAGTCTTGCATTGGGATTGAAAGTGACCCTCTTGACCACATCCAAAGCACTTCTTGGGCTTGGGCTTTGGTGCATCATAGTTGCTTCTCATGGCCTTGTTCTTGTAGTAGTTCTTGGCTTCTATCTTGACCTTGGCCTTCATGATTTGGTTCTCCTTGAACCCAATGCCGGTCTTGTCGGTCTTCATGATAGTGTTCATCAAGAGCTCACTTTGAAGGTTGTGGCCCTTGGTGAACTTCTCCAATCCACTTGTAAGCTTGATCTTCTCAACCTTGAGTTTTGCATTTTCCTCTTTGAGAGAGTTGATCAAGGTCATTGCATCTCTGTCATCTTGCTTGGCCGACTTGATAGTGAATGGCTTGCTTGCCTTGAGGTTGGTTAGCTCTTCCTTAAGCTTGGTGTTCTCTTGCCTCATCTTCACATAGTCATCATGCTTGTCGGCCTCAACTACCTTCTTGCCCTTGCACTTAGCATTTTGCTCACTAGCAACTTCATCAAGCAAGTCCTCACAAGAAGTAGCTATATCACACTTAACAACCAGGTTAATAGCAACATGTGTAGCAAGATCATTTGAAAGCAATTCATTAGCTATCACAAGTGTGCCATGTTCATTCTTAACTTGGTTGTAGTCATCTTTTAGCAAGTTGTATCTTGTATGGAGCTCTTGTGTTGACCTCTCAAGCTTATCATGTTTCTCATTAGCTTGCTTGAGTGAGGCTTTGAGCTCCCTAGTGCTAGATGATAGAGATTTGTTCTCAAGCTTCAATTCATCATTAGCACTAGACAAGTCATCAAGCTTAGCATGCAAGTTATCATTGGCTTTCTCTAGTGATTCACTTTTGCCTTTATACTTCCTAATGAGCTTAGTATATTTGTTGCAAATTACAATTAGCTCATCATAGGAAGGTGCCTCAAACTCGTCATCACTATCATCACTAGAGCTAGCCTCATCATCACTATCCTCTTTTTGTACCTTTTTGTCACCTTTAGTCATGAGGCATAGGTGTGTAGAGGATGAACCCGGAGATGATGGAGGGGGTGGCGGTGGAGTAGATGAACCAATCACCAAGGCGGCCACCTTCTCTTCTTCACTTTCATCTCTGGATGAATCACTTGAGTCTTCAATGTCGGTGAGCCAATCACTAACAATGTAGGCTTTGTCATTCTTCTTCTTCTTGTGGAAGTTGCAGTTCTTCTTCTTCTTGAATGGCTTGTCATCCTTCTTCTCCTCATCACTTGACTCAACTTTGTTGCCCTTGTTGTACTTGAACTTGTTGTTTGCTTTCTTGTTCTTGTACTTGTCTTTATTCTCTTCGGGGCAAGCATGAGCCAAGTGCCCAAGTTTGCCACAATTGTAGCAATCCATCTAGGAGAGAGGCTTTCTTGAAGAGCTTGTGAAGAATTTCTTCTTCTTTGAGTCAAACTTGACTCCATTTTTGCTTAGCTTCTTCAACATCTTAGTTGTCTTCTTCACCATGAGAGCTAGATCATCATCATCTTCCTCATCACTTGCACTCTCATAAACAAATTGCATCTTGTGCTTCTCCGAGGAGGATGCCTTGAGTGTCAAGTCCTTCTTCTCCTCCTTCTCTTTTTCTTTCTTCTTGGAGGAGGAAGAAGAACCACCATCACCAATCTTCATGTACATCTCATGGGCATTGATCTTGCCCAAAATTTGTGTTGGTGTAGCGGCGGAGAGATCTCCTTGGTGAAGCACCGTGACGATGTGGCCATACTTCTCAATGGGCAAGACACAAAGGATCTTGCGTACCACATCGGCCGGTTCCATTTGGTTGAGACCGAGCCCATTCAATTCCTCTACAATAATGTTAAGTCGTGAGTACATTTCATTTGCATTTTCATTTGCATGCATGGAAAAAGAATTAAGCTTAGCCATGACCAAATGATAGCGTTCTTCACGCTCACTCTTTATGCCTTCGTGAAGAGCACAAATAGTGGTCCATAGTTCAAATGCGTCTTTGGCATTACGCACTCGGTTGAAGACATCCTTGCTAATGCCACGAAAGATAATGTTCTTAGCCTTGGCATTGTGCTTATCAAAGTTGAGGTCCTCCGCAAAGAGAGTGCCTCCCTTTGTGGCGGCTTTGAGCACGCCCACGTCAACGGCCTCTAGATAGGTCTCCATACGAACTTTCCAATAAGGAAAGTCGTCTCCATCGAACATGGGAGGTGGTCCATCCCCATGGGACATCTTGCTCTAGGCGGTGAAGCCTAATTTACAGCAAACCTTGCTTTGATACCAATTGAAAGGATCAAGATGTCCAAGAGGGTGGGTGAATTGGGCTCTTTTTAATTTCAAAACAAGAATTAAACCTATAAAGAGCCAATTAACCCCCTAGTGCCTACCGCTTGTGTGTCCTAGCTAGAAAGTTGTAGCAAGTCAATGAAAAGCGAAAACTTCCTACACAATTCTAGTATGAAGTGAAAGACAAGTGCGGAAAGTAATGCGGTAATAAAGAGCTAGGGAAAGAGATGCTTGACACGGCGATGTTTTGCCGAGGTATCGAGGAGTCGACACTCCCCCCTAGTCCTCGTTGGAGCACCTCGCAAGGTATAGCTCCCCCTCAATCCCGCGCAAGGGATGAGTGCTCTCTACGGGCAGATTCTTCGCCACTCCGGCTCGGTGAATCGCCCACAACCGATCACAAACGTCGATGGAGAAGGGCCGCCGACAATCCTCCGGCGATCACCTTCCTCCGAGCACCACCGGACCGTCTAGGTGATGTCGATCACCAAGAGTAACAAGCCTCGATCTTCGCTTGACTCACTCAAGCTTCACAACTAGAGGATGCACACTTGAACTCTTGGATGAACTAGAGAGAGGATGGATGGATTCGCGAATCACTCTCTCTCTCTCTAGAGCTCTTGCTCTCTTCCCAACCTTCTCAACGAACTCAGCAACTCAAATGAGCAAAGGCAAGGTGGGAGAGAAGTGGGAGGGGCTATAAATAGACCCTATGAAAACTGCCTCGGGCTGGCATTTTAAGTTGGCAACGGACGCTCTGTCGACTAGGCGACGGACGGTCCGTCGCATGCCCCAACGGCTAGTTTCTGTTCATAGTTGGGGCGACGGACGCTCCGGCGCCTGGGCGACGGACGCTCCGGCGCCTGGGCGACGGACGGTCCGACGCCCTGCCCAACGGCTAGTTCTGACACACTGTTCCCAGCGACGGACGCTACGTCACTGGGCGACGGACGCTGAACCCAGCGTCCGGCGCTTCGCTTTGGCTAGGGTTGAAAAATACCCTCTCTGGAAGGTCGACGAACGCTCTTCCCAGCGTCCGACGCCTGGCCGACGGACAGCGTCCGACGGACCCTAAAAAACTTAGCCAGAAAACATCCCCACTGGAAGGTCGACGGACGCTGTGGACTTAACCACCCAGCGTCCGACGCCTCTGTCCGACGCCGACGGACAGCGTCCGACGCCCCTGTCAGGAGCGTCCGACGCCCAGAAAACAGTTTTAACAACTTCGTTTTTCGTCGCGATGAATATGGAAGTTGTTTTAGGCTATCTTACGGTCACCATAGGCTTGCTTAGAGCTAAGGACGTCAAGTGTGCACCACACCTAAGTCATGAAGCTTTCCTAAGTCAAGCTACTAATCTCAACCCCTCTTAATAGTATGGTCAAAGGTAAAAAGAGAAGCCCTATCTATTTCTAAGTGCCCTTCATCTCCTTATGGCACTTAGCATATCATTCTAGGGTCTTCATCATGTCTCCTTGAAAACCGAAACAATATCCATCTTGGAGGCTAAGTGATGACCATTAGAGCTCATTCATGTTGATCACTATGGCTAAGCTACGCATAGCCTCTGCAAAACACACGTTAACCATAATAATCTCTAATTGTCGTTAATTGCCGAAACCAACTAGGGCAATGATTCTTCACCTTACAATTCATATTTTTTAGAAGCTCGTTGGGAGGCACGCCGATTGCAGGGAGCCAAAAATCAAACACCCAGAGTGGATAGCTTTTGGCCGTCAGATATATGTGTTAACGATTTCTTTAGGACCCTTTTATGGGTAGAGAAAGTTGTAGCCACGTTTGATTTTTTGACTATTGTAATCTCAATTATAAATCATTGTTTGGTAACTAATAGAACCACATTTAAAGAAGTGTCGTGGTGTCATTTAAAGAAGTGTCGTGGTGTCATTTGTAATCGGCAACATTTAAAATTAAAAAAAAATTGAGGTTCCTGAACTACTACTTCTTTGCTTGTATTATGTTGAATCAGATTACAAATTTTAAGGCCCCATAGCAACGCACGGGCATATCTAATCTAATAAAAAAGTTGACTGTAAAACAACTTTGAGCCTTTGAAAGTTGCACAAACGTAACCTGTGGGGTATATCATGCATATTATGCGGGCCTTATATTGAGGCAACACGAATGTGGTGTACAATGGCAGTATCATGCATCTTCGTGCATGTATGAGACGAACTAATGATTGGTGTTGACATATGTGAACAAACAATTAAAATGGTCGCATGCAGCAGCCAGCTATCAAAGTATATCAACGCGCGCGTTGAAAGGTCACGATACAATTGCTGAATGAAGCCAGTCGGGACTGACACTGATACATTCATGGGCGGTATAGAGGCAGTATGATTGGAATTGGAACGGGGAGATCGAGTGATGGGTACGCTGATACTGTGACGAGCCATCGCATGTGCTCGCATGTGCATGCTCCGTCCCGTTTCCAGCTAGTAGCTAGCTAGCTGCAACGGCCGCGCGCACCGTCTACTACGTGCCTACGTAACGTACGTGTGCGACGCGATCCAAACCCACCCGTGCCGCGCGGACACGTCGCGCATGCGCACGCACCAGAAAAAAAAATGCACGGTCCCCCCTGCCCGTCTCATCTACCACACGGACAGCTAAGCGACCAGCAGCACAAGGGGCCGTCCATGGCGCCACGCTATGTATATGCCCTTCATATAGCTTATAATTTCGCATTGCTAGCTACCTGTAGCTAGGTTAGCCCCCACCGTATGCTGTTTTTAGCTCAAGGCGCCTTTGCTTTCGTGGTACCCTGCTGATGCTTTTGCGCCGCATGTATACAGGTTGGTCTGGCTTGGTGTGCTTGGTTGATCACAGCTGTTCAGATGACATTGAAGAAGCTTCAACGAAGCAGGGGTCGATCGTGCTGTAACGACATAATCAACGGCAGTGATGCCTTTTCGGCTTCAGTTGTTCGGCTGTTACAAAAACCGGCTGATTTCGGGTAAGTGAACAGTGTTTCTATAAAAAAGAATAAGATAAAACAAGCTGAAACGAGATAGAAGTAGTTTAATCGAACAATGGCGGCACTAGTTAGTTCATGACGTACTCCCTTCAGGTTTCTAAAATAAGTTATTTTGGAAAAAAATTGAATTTGAAATATAAATTACAAGTAACTTTCGAGTTGTTGAGTTTAGAAACGTTGAATAGATTTATCTAGAAAAATATTATCATAAAATATACATAATTACATATATCACCTTTCAATTGAAATTTTTATAAAAATAAGATGACAATGTTATTATACTTTGGCAATTGTGTTACTGTAAAACGACTTCTTTTAGAAACTCAGACGAAGCACACGTTTACGTTCTATTCAGTATCTTTGCATGTGTCTATATTATCTTCGTATCTAAAAAAAATATAATTATGCGATAGTGTCATGGTTTAGCATACCAAATTTGATGAATTATAGATTAAAAAATGTAAATATTTTTTATATCAAATAAACATTATTAGAGTAATTATGAAATGTATTTTTATAATAAATTAATTTTAAGTCATAAATATGAATACTATATACTAAAAATATAGTTAAATATAAAATATTTTAACTGACACATATACTATAGTTGTATTTTTTTTAGAACAGAGGTAGTCCTACTATATAGAGACTTTACAGTTACTGTAGAGGCCGCAAGCTACTCTGGCCGTAATTTCTATCTGTCTTTAAAAATCAATGATTTCTAGGAATGGACTGAATCCAGCTACCTTTATAGATCTATTTCTAAAATTTGTGAATCGGGATAAATAAATGCCTCTAGAAATGGCAGAATCTAGTTGCCTCTAGAAAATGGCCTATATACTTAGCCACCTGTAGAAATCTTGTTCTCTAGAATTTGTAAATCGAGACAAATCAAATAGCAAAAAAAGTGACAAGCTACATAATATTTATATCTCTAAATAAATTTATTAAAAAACCAAATTAAAGGATCTCTCTAATGATGCTAACTGTGTACTTTAAATATTAAATTTTTTAATATATAATTATTTAAAGTTATTAATTAAGAAGCGAAAATGATGATCATTTAGAGATAGAGGGAGTATTATATTAGCGGTTGATATACTATTACTTTCTTATCCAATTTGGTGAATATGATAATCATGTTATTTGAGATGGTAAACAGATTTAAATTAAAACCTTTGCACCAGAAAATTTTAGATCCCTTCAACGACAATAAAGTACTATAAATTTGGTTTAGATTATTACTCGTCTGAGGTTATTTAAAAATTTAAAAAATATAAAATACAAAATCATTCATTTAACATAGAATTTCTGGACCTTAAATGATTTCAAATAAATTCTTTAACTACAAATTTATATATTTTCGAATACTACAACTTTGGTTTAGGTCATTTCTTAATTCAAGGTACATTGAAAAAAATTAATATATATATGCGCAATGGTTTTAGATGAGTATGTATCTTAGTGCATACTTCGATTTTATTTTCTTATATTTGATAATTTTAGTTTTTTTCCCGCTATTTAGATAAATTGAAGTCAACACCTTCGCTGTGCATGTACTAACCATGGTCATACGTGCTTTGTCTGAGTTGTTACAGGCGTTTGTGACATGATTGAGTCAAATCCTAGTCCTAGCCAAAGGTTGGACGAAAAGTTCGATGCTCGGTAACTCGCTCGACTCGGCTCGTTAATGGCTCGGCTCGACTTGACTCGTTTATATTTCTCAACGAGCTGAGTCAGCACTTTAGCTCGTTTAGTTAATGAGCTAGCTCACGAGTTAGCTTAGCTTGAGCTGGCTCGTGAGCCTAACGAGTCAAAGTGGATGACCCTAAACTTTATTAGTTTTATAAGACTTCATGTTTTACATTTTACAATTAGTTAATGATTGGACTTTAACTTTATAAATTTGAGATTATATGAGTTAATTTTGTTTTTAAATGAATTATGAATAATCAATAATAGATTAGAGATACACTATATATAATATATGTATAGTGTAGAATTATAATATATTAATACATATTATTTTTTGTTTGATTTAAAACTTATGAATAAATAACTTTTATATTATTACTATTCTTAAAATATAAATAAATACATATATTATATATGTTTTTATCTGGCTCGCGAGCCTAACGAGCCAGCTCGAGCTCACTAATGAGCCGAGCCGAGCTGGCTTTCTGGCTCGTTACGATAACAAGCCGAGCCTAACGAGCTAGTCCAGCCTGATAGCCAATCCAAGCTTATCTAGACATTTTCCCAAATGATTCATAGGAATAAGAGGGATCGAAATATGGAATCCACCGCCTGGGGGAGAGGGGATCATCAACCAACCCAATCCTCATAGGGGTTGCTTCTCTCTTGGATTTTGTTCCGCATGCAGCCGCGAGGGGGCTGGCACCGGCATGCAGCTGTTATCCATTGGCCGCGCACGGCGAGCCGGCGACCGTCCCGTGTGCCGCCGCACCACGTACTACTGCCGGCGTCCAAAGCGCAAGCGCCGCGATCCGATCACTCTGGAAGCCAAAGCCAACAGAACAGAAACAGCTGTCGGGCACGTGCGGGCGAGGGCAACCATACGAGACGTGGCGTCCACGCCCGGGCCCCGCCGCCACGCCCATCCTACCGCCGAACCACCGCTCGCCGTCCGTCCACTCCACTCGATGCCTCGATCCAATCGCCGGGCCCCCTCGCGGGCGCGCTTTTTTCATCGGTGGCGGGCGCCTTTCCCCGCGAGCCTTTTCCCTCCACGTCCGCGCGAAAGCGCGCTCCCAGGCCCGTCCGTCACATGACCCCGCGCCACGCCGCGCCGCGACGAGACGCGATGGGCCGATGGCTGGCAGCCTCGGCCTATTTATTCCCACGGCGCTGAGGCTCGCCCTCTCCGCTCCCGCCACGTAGGAACAGCTCGCTTGGCTAGCAGGGCTATCTGTTGCCGTGCGGCGGCGGCTGCCTCTGCCTGAGCGTCATCGTCATGGAGGAGAGGTGGAGGCCCCACGCCAGCGGGAGGCGTCCGTCGTCGCGCGCGGCCGGCGCGGCGCTGCGCCGGAAGGTGCGGGAGCTGCGCCGGCTGGTGCCCGGCGGGGAGGGCGCCCGCGGGGGCCTTGCTCGTCCGCGCCGCCGACTACATCGTGCGGCTCCGGGCCAGGGTCGAGCTCCTCACGGCACTCGCGGCCGTCTGCGGCGTCAGCGTGGGCGCCGTCGCCGTCGCCGACGGTGCGGACGCCGACGACGCTGATGCGTGGACTGCATGAGCCCATCAACCATTTCCGCCGTGGATTTGTGCGTGCATCGTCACGCACTGCAGGATTCGTGCATGCAGCTTTTAGTTAATTTCGTTCAAAAAAAAAAGATGCACAGCATGCAGCCCAACTCACTCGTCCGATGCACGTACGTCCCGATCGACGAACACTGGTACGTCTGTGCGCAGCAGTTAACTTCAGTGGGAGAAATGCATGTGAAATTCAGAAATTGCAGGAGGGATCGATGTTGTACAATTTTGGATTCGTTTTTATTTCCCTCTTCTTTTATGAAGGTAATTCATCTTGTTTATTAGCAGGTTATATATGTTGTTCCAATGCATGGTTCTATGTCTCTTGATTGACTTATTATTCGCCGGATCTCGATCTCCGTTAAGCTCGGATCGATGTTCCATACACCATCATACGCACAGAAACAAAATGTTTCTCTTTTTCTTTTAGAAAAAAAAAACAGAAACAAATATTTCCAGTTCATGCTGTGTGTATATTAAGAGAATTTCTTAGCTCAGTTTCAGTGGGAGTTTCATGAGTTTCAATCATATTAAGAAAAGAAGAGAGGAGAAATGAGTTTTATCTAGATGAAACTCTTTTAGTATGAATACCAACACTCTATGAGTCATGAAATTAAATACATATAAAACTATAAAATGAAACTCTCCATTAAAAATGAGTGTTTCATCCGAGTTTTATTTCATATGATATGGCAGTTTTGAAAACAACGTTACAAAACTCTTCATTGAGACTGGTCTTTAAACAAATGGACGCTCCTTCTATGCCCTCCAAATAATCATTTTAACTCCTATCCTATTTGGAAAAAAAAATAACCCTCACATGAGGCGGTGTGTTAACAGAAACAGAAACGTTAGCAAAAGTTGATGGTAATATAATGAAAAGGGACACAGGTGGTGGCAAAAGTTGATGGTAGTATAATGGAAAGGGGAGCAGGTGGTGTGTTGTTCGACCCTGATTAGGACCATTTGTTTGAATTACTAGATGAGATAACATTATTAGAAGTATGCTTGAGAATTTTACCTGGTGGAATCAGTAGATCCAAATTTTGCTGCTCTCTTTCTTTTCTTTGTTGGCATAGAAGAGCCAGAAGCTTGTTCACTATTTGTTGGTGAAAAATACATTGTTGGGACTGCTACAAGCACTATACTTGTTTCTGTAGTGGCTGGTTGTATTTCTTCTGTCTCTTCATTGGTGGACCCATATACCACATTAAAGACAATAGAGAACATGAAAGTTAGAACATCAAATACTGCTAAAAAAGTTAGAAAATCAAATATAATAGAGAGCACCTCTCAACAACTAGTGCAACAATGTCAGTTGGATCACCATTTTTGTAGTTGTACCAGGGCCATCTCCAGAAATTGAGGGCTCCAGTTCCAAATATAAATTGGGGCCCTTTAATGAATGGTTAGTAAATACTAATTATTACTTTACTCATCAAATATATAATTTAAATGTTTAATTTGTAAAAAAAATTAAATATGTTTCTTTGATACCATATGCAAAAATATAATAAACATATTGTATTTTTCAATACTCATCTAATCTTTGTGTATTCCTACGCTTCCTAGCACCAGAATAATATTTTCTATATCTACTTGACATAATAAGGGTTAACTCTGTTTATAAATACATAAAAAAAGATTTATTTAGATAAATTTACCAACACATAATTTTAGAAGATTAAAATCCAATTCATTTAATTAAATTAGGAATCACCTGAGGGGTCCTGTGTACGTGTCTATTTTCATTTGGTCGCTACTACAGTTTGCTCTAGCCTACTGCAGTTTGCTCTGTTGCCACTTGCGAGAGACCAGCGACGGCGCAAGAGGCAAGACGAAGAGTCGAATACGAGAGATCGCGAGGTTGAGAGTCGAGCAAACACGTGTTGCTACTGGCCACCGGACTTTTGATTATCGCTGGCACTGACTACTGGGCTATGAGATACGAGGTGGGGGCCCTGTTCGGTTGCCCACCTCGCACCTGCCCATCGACAGCCCTGAGTTGTACTACCAATGATGTCCATATTGTTAGCAAATGGAGAATCATTGTGTTCTTTTGTTGTTTGACATGCCATCATCCTTTGAACACTCTTTGTGCCTGTTCTCCTTCCTCCTAACAGTTGTGGACTTTTTTTGAGATTACACAATACAACGCAGATGCTCAACACGCACGTACACTCGCCCCTACGAACACACGCACGCAAACCCTACCCCTATGAGCACCTTCGAAGGACTGAGCCGGCAAATCTTGAAGTTCACGAAGTCACCACAGGCGCCTCGCTGTCGACGGGAACGTCGCCTATCACTTAATGCATAGCGCCGGAAATCCTGGAATAAATCCAGAATAAAGTGTCACACCCAGGATTTGAACCCTGAGTGGGAGCCCCCCAACCAATGGCCTTTGCCATTGCGCCGTGAACCCCTTGACAACAGTTGTGGACTTTAACAAAGGAGGATACATAAAGAATCCATGGTTTGATTTAGTCCATTGTGTTTTATCTGGTATAGCAGGTATCAACCTTCCATATGCTGCCCTGAAAGGTTCTCTTTCTGCTTGTAAGTGATTGTTGCTATACCATGTTTGAAAGGCTTACCTGACACTTGCCAAGCCCTACAAGAACATGTCCTATCATTTAAGTTTACCACATACTTGTGTCCACTACCTTCCCTTATCCAAACTTCTTATGAAGCATCAGAGCATATAAGTACCTCCATCTCCCAGTTCCTCTTCACCTGTCAAGACAAGAAATTGTAAGCATGACTAGCAAAAAAACAAGATAAAAACTAGTAGACTGCACTCACCTTGATTATATTATGACATTATCTCCAATTGTAGATGCATGGATCCTCGAATTGCAACCATCGTCCTTAGCAGCACAATGAGCCGTGAATCTCCCTAGAACACTTTTCTCAATGTTATATTTAAACTCATGCTTGATAGACAAAAATGCTAAAGGCAACTTAAAATCAGGCATGTTAGCATAAATGGTTCCTACTACCATTGGGGGATCATCTCCGTCATGTATTGTTTCTGGATTCTGAGGTGGGACATAGTCCTCTATCATGTATTCTTCTTCCTCATCATCTATTTCAGGCTCCTTTGAGTAATCAAAATCAACATCACTCAGTTTGGCAGAAACAGGACCATTTGGCACATCTTTAGTATACATATCCTCCTCATCAAGCCCCAAATGCTCATTCTCAAGTGTATAATTCACAAGAAAAATGTCTTCATCATCACAACATCCTTTGTTAGTGATAGTTTGGGTAGGTTGTGTATCTTGAGTAGAATCTGGTAGAGAAGGAGCAGACATGGAAGGGGTGCAAGGAATTTGTAAGGGTTTAGACCTTGTGGATTGGTGCAATCAGGTATGATTGGTAATTCATTTGTTGGCTGGTGGTAGGAAACATACATAGAAATGGTGTTTGTACTCAGATGTTTAGCAATCATTTTTAGCAGATCTTGGTTAGTACATATATGGATGCTTGTTTGGGATTAATGGCGGTAGTAGTAAACTTTCACTAAATCCCTATAAGAACAAGGATACTTCTCCAATAACTCATCAACAAAACCTCTGAAATTTGTGGTGTTCAAATATACTACTTTGGTCAGTTCATACCACTTGCATCGAGTGTTTGTACCAAGCAATCTGATTTTAATCAAAAAACTTGAATTTGGGTCTATCCTATAGATGCACACGAACTAGTTTAGGATCCTACAATTCTCAACACTCAGCATCACAACAAAATACAAACAGACTTAAGATAGTAAACATAGCTCCAATAATGAAGAGAGATGCATGAGGAAAAACACAAATGAATCAAAGAAAACTCGCCCGTCTACAAGCCAATCGGGTGCCCTTGCTTTGGCACAGCCACCATGGATCATCGGCCACCCCTACCCCCTCCATGATTATAGATCTACCACATGCTAGCCCATTCCTCTTCAACTAGAACTATGAGCTTGAAGGAAGATCGCTGCTAGATACGTGCGTGCTCGCCGCCTAGGGTTTAGGTGCAAGCGAAGAAACAGAGAGAGCTAGAGAGGGTGTTGGGTTGGGAGTTGGGAGAGCCATAGATGGATCTGACGCTGAATTGGCGTGCCAGATATGAAGTTGGGACGCCGATGAGGGAGCTAGGCCACCGACTGTCCCCACCGCTAGCCGAGTCAGAGGAGTGTAGCCTTTCGACATGGAGCGGTTGAGTGTGCCTAGGTCAGGATGCAAAGTCATTCAGATGCAAGAGCATATTTGACTAATCAACCAGGATATAATGAAGAGATTCCATGATGTAAGGAACATGGACCCTTGTCCCATGTAGTTTAGATTTTGGTGTTTGGTGATCAACATGACCAAATTGAACTAACAAGTTTGTGAGTGTTTCTTTTGTAGTCCAATAGGGTGCAAGCATGACTTGGACAAAGGAAATATAATGGTTAGATGATCAACACCTCAAGAAACGACTTTAGAAGCATTATATAATACTTAAAAGATGAAGCAAAGTTCAAGCATGGAAGGAGGAACCAAGATGGACACAAAAACAACAAAAAATGAAGTTTTTGGGGTGCTCCAGACTCTATGAACAGTAGCTCTGGACCAATGAACAATAACCATCCGAATGAATGAATAGTAGCTCCGGCCAATGAACAGTAGCTCCGGACCAATGAACAATACCCGTTAGGACCAATGAATAGGGGTCTAGAGTTGTCTAGAGAGGTTTTTCAGAGCCGGTTTCGCTCCGAACTTGGTCCGGTTGGAGGCTCTAGGCCATTAATGGTCCGATCCAGTTGGTTGGCCCACATGTCATCCAAATAATTGGTTTAAACGATCGTCTGCCAGTGACCGTTGGAGGGTTCCGGAGCAGTGAACAGTATCCATTAGGACCAATGAACAGTGGGGTCTTGAGCTCGTATTTTGGGCATTACTTTTAGTTCTGAACTCCATTTTTTATGGTCTTGGACTTTTTGGAAAGCTAATAAAAATTTTATAGCTCTAAAATTATGGAAATCAAGTTGGAGAAAATATTAGCAACTGGATTGGGAGAGAATGGTCCGAACCATATCTTAGAGGCTAGTCTAGAGGTGCGCAAAGGTGCTCTCTTTGGTTCCAACGGCTAGCTTCTCATTGGGGCTTATAAATAGACCCCCAACCAGCCAAATGAAGTGTGAAGAATTGAGGAAACATACCAAGGGTGTTGATACACTATTCTAGTGCTCTCCACATGCATAGTGCTTAGTGATAGACTTGGTAATTAGCATAGGTGCTTTGCGAAGTGCTTAGATTAGTTAGACCACCACTTATGTGCTTGCTCTAGGTTTAGCCTTAATGGTTAGTGAGGTTTGAATACCTCTTGATCCAAGGTGCTTGCGCGCACCATGTTTGTACTCGACGATGCTTGTAGTCTTGCGTGATCACATCAACCACGTTTGTGGTGTGGCCGCCACCGTGTACTAGAGAGAACAAGGCTCGTGGCGTTTCGACTAGAAGATTGATAGTAAAGACGGCGACGAGCATTCGGGAGAGGCTTGCCGGAAGGCACATCAGAGACCCACTTGTGTGTGGGGAGGGCCCGAGGCTATCCATGGAGTTACCTGATTGGGAGCTTGGCCCTTGCATGGGATTCCTTGCAAGGGGCTCCAACAAGGACTAGGGGAAGCTTGTGTGCTTCTCGATACCTCAGTAAAAATACCAGAGTCATCAACAGGAGTTTGCATCTCTACCTTTCTCTTTAGCTTCCGCACTTACTTTGTTTACTTAGTGTTCTTTACTTTCTTTAGCTTAGTTGATAGGCTAGTTGATAGGTTTGGAACCTAGGTTGGACAACTCTTTTGTAGTAGAGATAGGAACACATTAGAAAAACTTAGTTGTACATCTAGATAGTTTATCTTATTGCATAGGATTTGCTAAGGTTTAAAAAAGAGGCCATAGATTTCAGATAGAGTTTTAAGTGACCTAATTCACCCCCTCCTCTTAGGCATCATGGTCCTTTCAATTGGTATCATAGTCGGTTGGCTCATCTTTGGACTTTTGGCTTCACCACCGTTGAGCCGACGCTATTTAGAGAGGGAAGGATGGATACCTCTAGGTTTCCGCACTTTGACGGCACCAACTTTCCCTACTATAGTGCTAGAATGGCTTGCTACCTATTAGAAGCAACTCCAGGATCATCTCTCTAGGTTTCCGCACTTTGACGGCACTAACTTGCAATTGGTTTCTTGCTGGGATTTTCTTCACCTTCAACATCGCCAGGGTCATCTCTCTTGATCTTATACCGAGAAGCTTCACATACGGGGTACGCATCCAAATTCTCGTAGTCCTTGCCACGGTAAAGGATGCAGTCATTAGGACATGCATGTATCTTCTCGATTTCTAATCCCAAAGGACAGACGATCTTTTTTGCTTCGTACATAGTGCTGGGCAATTCATTATTCTTTGGAAGCATCTTTTTCTGGATCTTCAATAATTTCCCAAATGCCTTGTCGGATAGGCCACTCTCTGCCTTCCATTGTAGCAACTCCAATGTTGTACCCAACTTCTTTTGCCCATCTTCGGCGGTCGGGTATAGTAATTGTTTGTGATCCTCTAGCATGCGGTCAAGCTTAGCCTTCTCCTTTTCACTCTCACAATCCATTTGTGCCTCATGAATGACATTAGCAAAAGCATCATTTTCAGCCAGTTCCTCTTCTGCCCCTCCCTCTTCTTCACCTTCTCCCATTTCAGTATCATTAAAGTCACCAAATTGAGCGATGATGTCGTCAGGGCACAATTCTTCCTCTTCTTCTTCACCTTCTTCCATCATAACCCCGGTTTCTCCGTGCTTGGTCCAACAAATATAGCTTGGCATGAAACCTGACTTCAACAAGTGTGAGTGAATAATCCTTGAGCTTGAAAATTCCCTCAAATTCTGACAAAGGACGCATGGACAGCGCATGAAACCATCCTGCTTGTTTGCATCGGCCACTCTTAAGAAATAATGCACGCCATCAATGAACTCTTTAGAGCGGCGATCGACATTGTACATCCAATGTCGTGTCATCGTCTGCATATTAGATGACATATCACGTTACTAATTTTGTAATGTTTGTAAATAAATTACAAAACAAACAAGTAATTTAACTTTAAAAAAGAAAGAGGATGACGATTTAATGAGTAAAATAAATTAAACTGTGTGTGTTTGTGTGTGTGTGTTTTTTTAAATTGATTACTTAACTCAATATTCTATATTTTTCTAGTTTTCCTAAATAAAATAAAATAAAAATCCAATAATCCATGAAATATTTTTGAACGCATACTAGCAATGGAAATTGACCAGTTGTAAATTAAAGTATTACAAATTTCTAATTTTTTTACACAATTTTATGTACAATGTACCGATCGTGAACATGAGAGCTAGAGAATAATGTTTTAATTATTAGTAGCCTTCTAACATGTGATTAGAGAGCAAGAAATTACATATGATGCAATAAAACATAAGAGGACGAAGTAAGTAACCTTTCAAACAAGTAGAAGGAGACGTAGAAACATTGAAATCGATCGATGGCCGGAGACGAAGCAAGAACAAGCAAGAACACAACAAGAAGAGCAAGAACAGTGTGAGCTTTCGGGCAAACAGTGAGCTCGGGGGAAGAAGAGAACAGTTCAAATAGGGGCGTGGAGATTTAGTCCCGGTTGGTAACACCAACCCGGACTAAAGTCTATGCTTTGCTCCCGGTTTGTACCACAAAGGTCCCTGCCTGACATGCACTGGCAACCTAGCTGTTGGGCAGGGACCTTTAGTCCCGGTTGGTGTTACCAACCGGGACTAAATAACTTTTTCGTCCCGGGCGCAAAAACTGGCGAGACTAAAGCCATTTTTTGGCAATCGACCAAAGGCAGTTTGTGTAGTAGTGCTAGAAGCAATTGATCTAGGTGTTTGGAGAGTCACTCGCAATGGGATGAAACCCCTAAAGAATCTCATGAAACCACCGCAAGTGATGAAAAGAGGATTCATTTCAATGCTAGAGCTAAAAATTGCTTATATGGATCTTTTCGCTTGGATGTTTTCAATCAAGTTTTTACCTTACAAATATCCCATGAAATTTATCTTAAATTGCATGAGCTCCATGATGGCACAAGTAATGTCCATGAGCAAAAATATTGTCTAACTAAGTCAATATATGATTCTTTTAAAATGGATGAAAATGAGCTTGTTAAGGACATGTACTCTTGTTTGAATCTAATTTTCAATGAGCTCAATTCCATAGGCTTGACAAAGCTAGATGATGTGGACATTGTGAGGAAGATCATCTCAGTGCTACCACATGTCAAATATGCAAATATCATCACCATCCTTCACAACTTAGAGGAAGTGAGCAAAATGACCCTAGCCATCCTCATTGGCAAGCTTGTGGAATATGAGATGTCATGCAAGATGGGTCAAGAAGAATCCTCTTCATCAAATAAAGCAATCGCTCTCACATGTGATGAGCATAAGAAGATGAAAGGAAAGAAAGTTGAGACAAGCTCAAGCTCAAGCTCCTCAAGTGAAGAAGAAGATGAGAATGATGATGAAGAATCAAGTGATGATGATCAAGCCTCCACTTCCTCCAACTCCTCAATTGATGACAAAGAAACAATCAAGCTTATAAAAGGAGTGGAGAAGATGATCCGCAAGCTCAATGTCAAGAGTTTTCCCATCCAAATTGAAGATTACATCTTCACAAATCAAAGAAGAGAGCAAAGAAGAAAAGGATGTTATGGATGTGGCAAGAAAGGGGACTTTGTGGAAGAATGTCAAAATGACAAGCCCACATCCAAGACAAGGAAGAAGGTATGCAAGGTCAAGGCCCTTACCACCATCAAGAGTTGGAGTGATTCATCAAGTGATGATCAAGTCCAACATAGGAGGCGTGACCGCAAGCAATCATCATCAAGCACTTCACAAGTGTGTCTTATGGTACGAGGTAACAAAAGTTCTATCTCAAGTGATAGTGATAGTGATAGTGATAGTGATGATGATCTACCTTCATATGAGCAACTTCTACAAGATAATATTCAATATGCTAAAGCTTGCACTAGCCAATAAAAGAAAATCAATTATCTAAAAGCTAAAGTAGATAGCTCACAATATGCTTACAATGTTATGCTTGAGCAATATGAAATCTTTGCTAACCTTAATGTTGAGCTAACTACTAAAATTGAGCAATTAGAGGCTAGTACAAGCACAAATGAATGCACAATCAATGATGAGCAACTAGTAAAGAAAAATGAGGAATTAAAATAAAAGTTAGCTAGCACACAAGATGCATAAAATTGTTTGCTTGCTAAAATAGAAACTATATGCAAACATTGTGATGAGCTAACAACTAAAGTTGCTAATCTTGAAGCCACTGGTAAAACCCATACCGAGGCACCTAAAAATAAAAATTCTATATTTTATATGCCTAAAAAGGATGCCTCCACTTCTTGCATTGATTTATTAGACTCACCCCCATGCAACTAGGTATGTTTTGAGAATATGTTTGTAGAAACATGCACACAAGAGGTTGCAATGGAGAATGAGAAACTTAAGCAAGAAGTGGCTCGCCTCACCAAGGACTTGACACAAGTCAAAGGCAAGAAGAAGTAAGCTCAACCTCATCAAGATAACACTACCAAGGGAGTGAAAAAGCTTGATGAGAGAGAAATCATGGTTTGCTACCTTTTCCATAAAGGTCACAAGTCCTACATGTGCAAGGTGAAGAATGGGGGAGGAGCTAAGAAGAAAGAGAAAAACAAAAAAAACAATAAGCAAGCTCTCCACCATCTACACCAACAAGGTAGCCAAGAAAGCCTCCACACCTTATCTTTTGAAGAAGAAAAATGATAAGATGGTGGCCATGAAGGTGAACAAGCAAGCCAACAATGGAGTCAAATTCTTTTGGGTGCCAAAGGAGATCATTTCCAACATGAAGAGCACTAAGAAGTTTTGGAATCCAAAGGGAAAGTAAGGAGTCTAATGGACTACGGGGAAATTGGAGACTTGGCAAAGGTTGGGTGCATTACATGGGATGCATCATGATGATGATCATTGGTATCATTGCCAAGTGGGTTAGTTAACACTCACTACTACAAAAAATGATTTACCGCAGCGTCACATATTACCCCTCTGTGGCGGACGTCTTTTTTGCCCGTCACGGTAAACCGCACGATTTACCGCGGCGGACCATTTTTATTTACCGTGACAGGCATTTTTGCCCGCCACAGTAAACCTATTTACCACAGCGGACATATTAAGATGTCCGCCACGGTAAATACCCTATTAACCATGGTGGACGTCTAAAGACGTCCGCTGCGGTAAATCAATTAACCGTAGCGGACATCCTATAAGGCCCGCCATGGTTAAGACTGAGGCCCATTAGGCCCAGGGCGAGGCCCGATAGACGCACCGCATATAAAAACATAACTTAGGGTTTTGCTCCCAAAGCCAACCCCTCCCTCTCTCAGCAGCTCCTCTATCAGCACCCCTCTCTCTCCCCCAACATCCCTCTCTCTCCCTCAGCCTCAGCAAGCAGCACACAAAGGCGCGGGTCACGGCGGCGCTGGCGACTCGCGGCGGCTCAAGGTGGCGCAGGCGAGGGGTCGCGACGCCACTCCCATAGCCCTCCCCTCCCCTGGCGGTGCAGCGGCGGGTCGCGAGCGAGGCGCTCGGTGCGCGGCGGTGGTTCGCGGGCGAGGCGAGCGTCGGCGGTCGCGGGCGAGTCACGCGCGGCACTCCCGTGGCCCTCCCGTCCCCTGGCGGCATGGCGGCGGGTCGCTGGCGAGGCGTTCGGCGCGCGGTGGCGAGTCGCGGGAGAGCGGTGCGGCACAGGCGGCGGCGGCCACGACGGCCCAGATCCACGCGGAGGGCGCGGCATAGGCGAGTGGCGAGAGCCCTCTCGCGGCTTCGGCCGGCTCGCGATAGCGGCGGCCATGGCGGCCCCTGCTCCCCTTCCTCGAGCACGGCCAACAAGCGGTGGCGGCCATGGCGCCTAGAAGTGCGCGAAGGTCGACGCGGCGTCCACGGCGGCCCAGATCCGAGCGGGCGGGCCCCTGCTCCCTCTTCCTCGAGCTCGGCCGGCGAGCGGCGGCAATCATGGCGACCCAGATCCGCGCCTAGGTCAGCGCAGCGTGAGCGGCAACGGCGGATCTGGCCACCGACCCGTGCGACTGTTGATATTTGTTAACGCAGATAGAGAAATCACTTGGAAGTAATCCGCAAGCGCACGAATACCGGTGAGCACTTCACCCGGGAGATTGTCTAGAGTATCGTTATTTGTTTTTCCGCAGAGAGAAAGGGTGCATCTGACTAACCAAATCTATGCTATTAACCCTTAGGCTAGAAACAAGGTGATCTTGATATGAGCGATTAGAGAAGATTGCGACTGTAGTCTCGTTCTAGTCTAAGCAAGATATGAGCTATTATTCTATTGGGGAGAACCGTCGAGATAAGAGATACCTTAGAGGATGCTTAGCACGCGGCCTATAAACCCTACCAGTCCTTCTAACGGGATTGTGGGCTCCAAAGGTATCTACAGAATTGTCACTTTCTGAGCTACTACCACAGATCCGGCTAGACAGGGGATATCTATGAGGATCCTAGCCCAAACATCATGTTTACACTAGAGACGATTACCTTACCCTCTACGTGAAGAGAATAAAGTAACCTCACAGACCAAAGAATAATAAAACAAAGAACTTACTAGAATTAGAAGTCGAATTACCGAAGAAATCCTAGGAGCAAGCCTCGGGTTAGGAGTCTTGATCCCGTTGATACAAACTGGAGAGGAGACACCGGCAGGCCGGGCTTCCTCCAATCCACACCTCCACTCTAACTCTCTCAATCTAGAAGAGTAAACTCTAATCTCACATAGAAACTAAGGATAGTTTCTCTTGAATGCTAAGCCCTAGAGAATAGATCCATAAGGGATCCTCTCTGGTGAATCCTCTCTGGAAAATATGCAAATGAATAATGGATTGCCTTTAGCCAGGGGGCAGGGGTCCTCCTTATATAGCCCCCTCAAATGATCGTCAGCCGTCGGATCAAACCAACCTTAATGGAGGGTTTAGATTAAACCTCAAAGGCGGTGGAACCCTAATCCACGAAGTGGGCCATATTGGCCACTGGCCTTGGGCGGCCGCCCTAGGGGGGAGGGCGCCCGCCCTACCCTGCTGACAGGTGGGCCCCTCCTTCTAGGGGGTTGGTTCTGGAGTCTTCTAGATTGCTCTTTTTCGTACGGAGGTATTATGTGTCTATGTAATCCTTACTTGTGGGCCTCTTTTGCAGTTGTCTCCCTGCAGAAACAGATAAACACCAAAACTCGTGGAATTCTGTCAGTTAAAACCCTATGTCTAGTGGTGTGTGTTGCAAATATATCCTTTCTTCTGCTTAGTTGACACTTAGAATTGATACTTAAGAGGTGTCAACAAGCTCCCCCATACTTAGGCTTTTACTCATCCTCGAGAAAAGGATGGTTAAAACATAAGCTTAAGGTTTAGACATCAATAGTAGAATGTTCCTTTTATACCTACACTGCGGAAGTTTAAAAAGAGTTACCATATCACTATGAGCAATTGAGGAATAAAGTAGCTAGAAGTAGAGACCCTTCATCTTTCAATCTTGTCACTTGGAGTTTTTGCATGTTTAGCTTACTTTTTCTCGTGCTCTCAGATCACTCATAAATGTATCAAAAAGTATAGGTAGATGTGGCATACTTACCTTGCATGTATTACCTGGTCAAACCGGGATCCGAGGAGAATAATGCCATACTCCTAGATCAAGACTTGTTGGTCAAATTTTATTATAATGTCATCTCTTGCTGGTGTATTGCTATTAGAGGAAACATGGGCTATCATTATATATATGTTTTTTTAGTGGGTGCTGGAGTACCCCTAATTCTACTGCGAGGTTGTCGGACTTTTTGCCCATTTTTATTTCCTTGAATTAAATATTTTTGCATAACCCATTCCTCTAATGCAATACTACTTCTGAAGAGTGAATCTTTTGTGTTTGTAATGTATGAATGAATCCTTGACCTTCGAAGTATGATAAAATTCTAACAAGGATCCACACGATTCGAACAAGCTCAATACAAAATAAGTAGCCTTTGGCTTTTGGTAAGTGTAAAGCATGTATGGGATGGTTGTTATTTATTTTAAAGAAATTCTCCAAGTGACAGAGATTATCAAGAATTAAGTTCTCATACTCTACCATCTTAAGTTCCACAACGACTTAAGTAACATGGAGTCTCTAATTAAATTCCAAACAATAGCAGAACTCTAGGAAACTTTATACAATGTGTCTATTTAAGGAAAAATTTTATCATTTTAGTTTATCATGTTTAAAGCATTTATTTATGGGAACTCACTGCACGAATTGAAATTTATGAATATGTATGAAAATATGTAACATGTAGGGTACAAACCTGACCGTGGTCCCTCGGCCTCTGCTTCGGCGTGCATGGTTGTTGCTCTGTTTGTTTCCAAAATTTGTGCTCGTTGTGGTTGAATCTATTCGTCTCATCATCGGGGGTCTCCCCCATACTTGTTTCCTGTTTTCTTAGATAACAACACAGTGGAGACAAGCAAGGTACAATGATAATAGAAATGGTCTTTATTTATTATTTATTTTGAGGCATATATTACAAAGGGGAATGAAACTAACTAATTTCTAGCTAATGGATCTAATCATGTCTCAAGAACTATAACTAGCTAAAACATCTAGCGACGCTCTAAATACTTCATCTTCTTTTTAAGCTCATCTACATCGCGCTAACGCTCTCTACGGTGGTGCTCAGGTTTGTGACCTATCTAGAGAGAAAACCTAGAGAGGTCCGGAGATTGATGATTGTGTCAACCCTAGCATGAATGTCCTTTTCTAGATCTACTACGGTTTTGCAGCGCTTTGGGGATGACTCGAAGGAATTGAGGGAGTGCTTCGGGGCGTCCTTTGGTGGCACGAATCTGACTTTGGGTGCGCGGATTCCCTCGAAGTAGGGACGTTCCTCTTCAGTTGTGTACTTGATCCTGCTGAGTTCTCCATTTCAATGGGTCTTCACTCCTACGACCCTCTCCTTGGATCTTGGCGGAAGAACCTTGGTGCCGGTCGGTACCTCGATGATGGTCTCTTCCTTCGGCCCCTTGAGCAGGAGCGGTTGCGATGGTGCAACGAGGACAGGCTGGGCGTAGAAGGACTTGCTATAGCGCTGCTGCTTTGGCAGAATGGTGGCTAGCGGAAGCTCATCGTGGACTAAGACTAAGGCCTTGGAATCTGGATCTTCTTCCAGGAGCTGGTCGAGGTTGGATCCGTAGGGGACCATCCTCCTATCGGCGTTGTTGTTGCTAGCCATGGGAGCAAGGAGATCTAGCAGGTGTCTAAGCGAAAGCTAAGGAAATGATTGAATGATGATGATGGCTGACGTCAGGGGTTCTTTATATAGGGGTGGAAAAAGACCTCTAGAAGCATCTACGGAGCAAAACTCGCGGAGAAATGGTTGGATAAGTGTTCTGCAAGGTTTATCGGATAAGGGGAACTAGAAGGTTTGGGTGAGAAAAAGGCGGAGACAAGAGGTGACAGGGGTGGGGCGGCTTCCCTATACCCTAGGGCGCCCGCCCTGGCTATGCGGGTTCTGCCGGGCCTCTTCTACGCACTCGTTTCTAGAGGGTTCTATGTACCGAAAAACATATGCATGGCCCAAGATGCAAAAATTAAAGTGATTGGGCCTCAAAATTCACTTAAAAGATAGAAATTAATTACGTCTATTTCTTCTAATTCTTCATTAGGTTCTAAAAATATTTTGAGACGTTGACCATTTACCTTGAATAACGTACCTTCGATATTTTGAAGTGTGACTGCTCCGTGGGATGATGAATTGATTACCTTATATGGTCCTTCCCATTTACTTCGTAGCTTTCCGTGTCCGAAGAGCTTTACCCTAGAATTAAAAAGTAATACCTTATCTCCGGGTGTGAACTCTTTCTTCTTGATCCTCTTGTCATGTCATCGTTTAACTCTTTCTTTGTAGATCTTTGAATTGTGGTATGCTTTTTCTCTCCACTCCTCTAACTCTGATAATTGCATTTGTCTTTTCTCTCTAGCAGCTTCAAAATTCATATTCCATCTTTTTATAGCCTAGTGTGCTTTGAACTCTAGTTCAACAGGTAGGTGACAAGTGTTCCCATATATGAGTTGATATGGAGACATTCCAATTGGAGTTTTGTATGCAGTCTGGTATGCCCAGAGTGCATCGGGTAACTTGTCCTTCCATGTTGTTCCCATCTCATTTACTATTTTCTGAAGAATATTCTTGATTTGTTTGTTTGAGGTCTCTGCTTGGCCACTTGTCTGAGGATGATAAGGTGTAGCGACGTTGTGGTGGATCCCATGCATTCCTAGATACTTTTCGAAACGTTTGTCGATGAAATGTGATCCTCCATCACTTATCACTATTCTGGGGACTCCAAATCTTGGAAATATGATCTCTTCAAACATCCTCTTTGAATTTACATTGTCGGCACGTTTGCAAGGGAATGCCTCCACCCACTTGGAGACGTAGTCGACTGCCACCAAGATATACTCACAATTCTTTGATGGGGGGAATGGTCCCATATAGTCGATTCCCCAAACATCGAAGAGCCCTATCTGCAAATTGCTGGTAAGTGGCATGGCATCCCTTGAGTTTATGTTGTCATGTCTTTGACATGGCCCACATCTTCTGATAAATTCTCTGGTGTCTCCATACATTGCTGGCCAATAGAATCCACATTGCCAAATTTTTGCATGTGTGCGGAATGATCCATAATGACCTCCATATGGTGATGAGTGGCATCTTTCAATGATCTTCATTCCTTCCTCGATAGTCACATATCTCCTGAGTAAGCCATCTGAGCATACTCGGAAGAGGTATGGCTCATCCCATATGTGTGAACGACTCTCTTGAATAAGCTTTCTTTTGTTTCCTCCTGGTGGTACATTTCCAGAAACCATAAAATTAACAATATCTACATACCAAGGGTCGGATCTGTTGATCCCATAGAGCATGTCGTCCCGGAGTGAATCATCAATGGGTAATTCCTACGGATTCTTAAAATACATTCTAGACAAGTGATCTACAACAGGATTATCTACTCCTTTTTTATCTTTTATTTCTAAGTCAAACTCTTGGAGCAGCAGGATCCATCTTATTAAACAACGTTTAGCATCTTTTTTAGTGAGCAGATATTTTAAAGCAGCATGATCAGAATAAACAATTACTTTGGATCCTACTAAATAAGATCTAAATTTGTCTATAGCGAAAACAACAGTCAGGAGCTCTTTTTTAGTTGTTGCATAATTAAGTTGAGGTCCTGTCAAAGTTTTACTAACATAAGCTATTGCATGATGCTTCTTATCCTTAGTTTGCCCCAAAACTGCCCCCATAGCATAATCACTAGCATCACACATAATTTCAAAAGGTAAAGACCAATCAGGGGGTTGAATGATTGGTGCAGAGATGAACGCTGTTTTCAATAATTCAAAAGCTTTTAAACAAGCATCATTAAATTTGAAAGGAGAATCCTTGGCTAGCAAAAGAGTTAGTGGTCTAGCAATAAATGAAAAATCTTTTATAAATCTTCGATAAAAACCAGCATGACCAAGAAAGCTTCTTATTCCTTTCACATTTATAGGCGGAGGTAACTGTTCAATTACTTCAATTTTAGCTTTATCTACCTCAATGTCTCTTTCAGATATTAGGTGTCCTAGCACTATTCCTTCTTTGACCATAAAATGACATTTTTCCCAATTAAGTACTAAATATTTTTCTTCACATCTTTGCAAAACCCTGTCTAAATTTTCAAGACAACTATCGAAAGTTTTTCCATAAACAGAGAAATCATCCATGAAAACTTCCATAATATCTTCAATCGTGTTAGAAAATATAGACATCATGCATCTTTGAAAAGAGGCTGGAGCATTGCATAGCCCAAAAGACATTCTACGATAAACATATGTTCCATAGAGGCATGTAAAGGTGGTTTTGCTTTAGTCATCTAGATGGATCGAGATTTGGTGATACCCTGAATATCCATCTAAAAAACAAAAGAACGAGTCGTTGGCTAACCGCTCTAACATCTCATCTATAAAAGGTAAAGGAAAATGATCCTTTTTTGTAGCTTTGTTCAACTTTCTATAATCTATACACATCCGCCATCCTGTGACGGTGTGTTGTGGAATCAACTCATTCTTTTCATTTGTGACAACAGTCATGCCTCCCTTCTTAGGCACAACTTGCACTGGACTTACCCACCACTATGCGGCACAGGATATATAATCCCTGCATGCAGCAACTTTAAAACTTCCTTTTTAACTACTCTCTCATCGCGTTATTGAGTCTTCGTTGTGGCTCTCGAGAAGGTGAAATAGATGGATCTGTTGAAATGCGATGAGTGCAAATTATAGGACTGATTCCAGTGAGATCTTGGAGTGAGTAGCCAAAGGCTGAATTATATTTTTCTAGAACAGCCATCAAGCGCAGAGTTTGCTCCTGAGTGAGTTTATCACTTATGATTATAGGAGACTCTGGATCATTATTGAGGAAAGCATACATAAGACCGAGTGGTAGAGGTTTAAGCTCTACAGGAGGTCTAGGCGTTTTTGCAAACTCATCTAAGGGTTTAGGTTCAGAAGGATCAGCTTCCTCTTCTATGAAGAAAGGAGCATCTTCTTCCAAATCTGGTTCATTAAAAAGCTCTAGAGAAGCAGTTTTTACTTCCTCCATAGGATCAGGTAAAAGATAAGATTCAGTTTTGTTGTTCAAAGAATGAGAGATTGTCATTGGGATTTGAAAACTCTTTCCAAAGGAAATGTTTAGTTTCCCATTTTGACCTTCATAAAGAAGTCTTCTAAAAGGTTGTCCTATCAAGAGGTCATGGTCCCATGTATCAAAGATATAAAAGTTCAAACGAACCATGGCACCATCTACCATAATGGGTAACACATATAAAATTCCAAGACTGGGGACTATATGTCCGTCAAGATTCTTCATGAACTTTGTTGTTGGGGTTAAAGTAACTTTTCCCAATAATTCATGTGCAAGTGATTTAGACATGATATTGACCCCCACAACAGGATTATAGAGAGCATCAAATTGATCTGAATTGAAAGCACAGCGTATTGGAATAGAAGGTGAATCCAAACGGATCACATCAGAGGAAAGCTTTGATTCTTCTAACCATTCGCTACTTATGATTGATACAAGCTCTCTTAAAATGCTTCTATCTGGCATTTGGTATATATGGATGCTAAGGTGATGATTTCGGGGTTTTGAAAGAGAAACATAGTTTGAAATGTTTCCGAAATCAGTGAAAAGATCAAGATCTATATCCAGCATGAAATCAAGTGGAGGAATTTCTTCCTTTTTAGGCTCAGAACTTGGGATAGCTAAAATGGATGGTGGATCTAGCAAGGTATTCTCTTCAGCTTCATGAGTTTCTTCATGGAGGGTATTATCCAACTCAGCATCTAGGATTCTATCTAAAGTTAATTTTGCTTCTATGGATGGCACATGAAAGAAAAAACCTCCAGATGTGGTGTTTAGCAACTCTCTATCCTTTCTACGAAGACCTTTATAAAAATGTTGAAGAAGAACAGGGCCTTCGATGCTAAGGTGTGGTCCAAATTTTAAAAGCTCAAGAAAACATTTCCAGGAATAAGCCAAAGATTCATTCTCTTCTTGTTTGAAGGTTAGAACCTTGACTCTAAGGTCGACGATTTGGGTGATGGGATAAAAATCTAAACAGAAGTTGGAGCGCAAAACTCCTCAATCTCCTTGTTGTTGGCTTACCTTCTGATTATACCATTGTTTAGCTCTCCCTTTTAAACAAAAAGGGAAGAGCTTCCAATGTAAGGTTTTATCAGATATGCCCTCTATGCGAAGACAATCACATGTTTGCTCAAAATCTCGAATATGAAGGTAAGGGTTTTCGTCTTCCTTTCGTGAAAAGGATAGGCTTTGAATCATTGCAATCAACCGCGGACTCAACCTAAACTAGGGAGTTTGGATAGGTTGTGATGACTCCCATGGTAATAGGTCGGTCTTCGTGGGTGCAAAAAATTGATAGATAGGTGTGGAATTTAGATTTCCATAAGGATAGAAAAGATAAGAAATGAAGAAATTGAAAAAGATAAGAAAAGATAAAAGTATAGGTACAAGAAAATAGCAAGATTCAAGGTTATCTCAGCAAACCGTCTTTCTCCCCGGCAACGGCGCCAGAAATGCTTGTTGATATTTGTTAACGCAGACAAAGAAATCACTTGGAAGTAATCCGCAAGCGCACGGATACCGGTGAGCACTTCACCCGGGAGATTGTCCAGAGTATCATTATTTGTTTTTCTGCAGGGAGAAAGGGTGCATCGGACTAACCAAATCTATGTTATTAACCCTTAGGCTACAAACAAGGTGATCTTGATATGAGCGATTAGAGAAGATTGCGACTGTAGTCTCGTTCTAGTCTAAGCAAGATATGAGCTATTATTCTATTGGGGAGAACCGTCGAGATAAGAGACACCTCAGATGATGCTTAGCACGCGGCCTATAAACCCTACCAGTCCTTCTAACGAGATTGTGGGCTCCAAAGGTATCTACGGAATTGTCACTTTCCGAGCTACTACCACAGATCCGGCTAGACATGGATATTATGAGGATCTAGCCCAAACACCACGTTTATGCCTAGAGACGATTACCTTCACCCTCGACGCGCAAGAATAGAAGTAAACTCATAAGACCAAAGAATAATAAAAAACAGAGATCTTCAAGATGGTTTAATTTGAAATTACTGCTACAATTATACATTTTTACCAACATGGCCTTTTTTTTACTAAGAGCGCTGGAATGAGCCGTCTCAAAAGCTGCATCTTTTTCAAAAATAGTTAGCTATTTAATCCCCCTATACAATTGGATCTATAAGGTAAAATTAAAAAAATTTACCACCCCTGTGAGAATGAAAACCATTTAAAAAGGAAAAACCCCAATTTGAAAGGGCCTGGATAGTAGCCCCTCGTTTTTTGATGTATGAGATCTGATTCTCACCTATCACCTTCCCCCAAAACCTTGCATCCCCCTTTCCCCCTCCAAACCCTCGCCTTTTCTCCCCCATCTTTGCCTCAATCTCCCCTCGCGTGCACGCTCAATTTAACCATTGCGGCTAGAACACCAAACCCACCAAAAACATTTTGGGGTTTAAAGGTTCAGCTTTTTTAAGCTAGGGCTGCTTAAAAGCCTACAAAAAAAAATGGCATAAATTAATTTGATGACCCCCATCAAAGGCCCCGGCCCCCACTAAGATACAAACAAAAAAGGTTCCACAAAGGCTTTGAAGCAGGGGTTTTTGATGGCTTTGCTCAATATAACTAGCTTACTGTTAAAAGAAAAACGGCTAGTTTCCCCTGACTATTACAAACTATTCGATGGGAAAAGGGGCTTTTTATTTCCAAGGTAGCATCAGATATCGATGACCTTTGTTTTTTTAAAAGTGAGGGACCCAACAGCTACTTTGGGGGTTGGGGGGATATTTATACTCTTAAAACTGCCAAAGAAACTTTTTGACATTTGTTTCAGTGATTGCCCCAGGGAAGAGCAAGGGGGAGTTTCATGCCTACTAGGGGGAGAGATTTAATAATCGAAAGATTAATACCCAATCGGGCATAGGGAAAAAAATGGGCAACCTTTCCCTTTAGCTTGTTTTTAGGTTAAGTGAGAGTTTGTGCTTTTTACCTTTTGAAAATTTGGCATCATCTAGAGGCTTTAGGGGTGATTGGGGACTCGTGATTTTCGGGGGGTGATTAGAGAGGTCTAACTCATTTTTTAAAAATGGTTTGGTGATTCCCCCTGCTGGAGAGTGAAAATAAACCCCAAAGGGGGCACTTTTATCCTACCGAAAAAGGGGGGAGCGTCCCCTTTTCCGGATCCCCCAATGATAAATAGGGGGTTGTCGACTCCCATACCTAAAAAAAAGCTTTTCCCCTTTTCCCCCTTTTTTACCATCATTTGCATTAAAAAATTTACTTTAATTTTTTACTACCTAAATGCCTTTTTAAGTAATTTGGGAAACCAGAATGAAAATCTTTTTGTAGGGAGAGCAACCCCCAAAGGGTTTGCAAATAGGCTTTGCATTTTGTTTTTTGTAAAAAATTTAAAAAACCCCTATCCAACATTTGGCAAAAGGTTTTGAATTTTTGTTAACTTGCAATTTTGTGGGAAGGACGGCAATACCAACCGGGGATCGCGCTTACATGGGTTTCCCCACGCCTTTTTCTTTCCCCCTGCGCGCTCTTTCTCTCCCCGCTGAAAATTTTGGCCCTACATTTTAGTAATTTCCAAGTCAGTTTGCCAAACCGTTAGGATTGCTTTTTTTTTCCTTTGCTAATTCTTTGGGGGAATTGCAAACTCTCAATTTTGTCAAACAAAAAAACAAGGGGGAAATGACTAATTAGGATTTTTTTTTTATGTGAAAATTTTTTTTTAGCACAATTTTAAACCTTCTTGGGTCTTGATCCTTTTGATTGGGTTTTTTTATTTAAAAATCCTCTTTGGACTTTTCTTATGTGATTTTCGTTTAAAACCTATCATTTTTAAATGAATATTTGCCTTTTGTTTTTTTAGCCCAATTACTCACGGGTTTCCAGTTTTTAAAGCATCTAATTTTTTTGTTTTTCCTTCCATCTAAATTATACAATTTCAAGGATTAGCAATTAAAGGTTACCCCTCCCTACTCAAAAAACTTTTTTTTTAGGGCAAGTTTTAGTCAAACATTTTGGGAAAATAAATCAGATAACTTAAGGTTTTTTTTTAAAAATGAAAAAAATTAATCAATTTTTTTTGTCTTGAAAAATATTTTTATAAAAATTACATATATAATTTCAATAAAAAAATTTAAAAAAAAAAACGGGCAAAGTTACACTTTAACATTACGGGGGGTTTTTTCAACATATATCAATTTTCTCAGGCTGGGTTTTGGGTTCAAAGTAACACTAAAAAATGAGTTTTTTGAAGCTTTCGCTAGACCCCAAATTTTTAAATTCCAAACTTCTAGGTAAATCCCTCAGATTACATTCTCTTTTTTAAAATTTGTTTAGTTCCTTTTTTTTTTTTTCAATCTAATTTCCATAGACTGTTTGATAAATAAATTTTAGAAACAACCCGATATTCGTTCTTGAAAACCCCCTCCCCCGCATTTTTTTTAAATTTTTAAGGGATTTTTGT